>CM077667.1:328632092-329362092 GCA_039707655.1 Elymus sibiricus
CAAAACGAAGATTCCAACTCCGAGATGCTTGCACCAGTCCATAAATGGATCGCTGGAGTTTGCAAACTTTGTCAGCATTCTCTGGATCGACAAAACCTTCTGGTTGCATCATATACAACTCTTCCTTAAGGTAACCGTTAAGGAACGCTGTTTTGACATCCATCTGCCAAATTTCATAATCGGAAAAAGGCAGCTATTGCCAACATGATTCTGACGGACTTATGCATCGCTACGGGTGAGAAGGTCTCATCGTAGTCAACTCCTTGAACTTGTGAAAAACCCTTTGCCACAAGTCGAGCTTTATAGACGGTGACATTACCGTCCGCGTCCGTCTTCCTCTTAAAGATCCATTTGTTCTGAATGGCCTTACGCCCTTCAGGTAATACTTCCAAAGTCCATACTTTGTTTTCATACATGGATCCCATCTCGGATTTCATGGCCTCTAACCACTTATCGGAATCCGGGCCCATCATCGCTTCTCCATAGCTCGTAGGTTCATCGTTGTTTAACAACATGACCTCTAAGACAGGGTTGCCGTACCACTCAGGAGCAGTACGCGTCCTTGTCGACCTACGAGGTTCGATAGCAACTTGATCCAAAGCTTCATGATCATCATCATTAACTTCCTCTTCAGCTAATGTAGGCTCCACAGAAACAACTTTCTGCGCTGCGCTACTCTCAGGTTGAAGTAAAGGTTCAACAACCTCATCAAGTTCTATCTTCCTCCCACTCAATTCTTTCGAGAGAAACTCTTTCTCAAGAAATGTTCCGTTTTTAGCGACAAACACTTTGCCTTCGGATCTGAGGTAGAAGGTATACCCAACTGTCTCTTTTGGGTATCCTATGAAGACGCATTTCTCCGCTTTGGGTTCCAGCTTTTCAGGCTGAAGCTTTTTGACATAAGCATCACATCCCCAAACTTTAAGAAACGACAGCTTTGGCTTCTTGTCAAACCAAAGTTCATATGGCGTCGTCTCAACGGATTTCGATGGTGCCCTATTTAAAGTGAATGCAGCTGTCTCTAATGCATAACCCCAAAACGATAGTGGCAAATCGGCAAGAGACATCATAGATCGCACCATATCCAATAAGGTTCGATTACGACGTTCGGACACACCATTACGCTGTGGTGTTCCAGGCGGTGTTAATTGTGAAACAATTCCACACTGTCTTAAGTGACTGCCAAACTCATAACTCAGATATTCTCCTCCTCGATCAGATCGTAGGAATTTAATCTTCTTGTTACGATGATTCTCAACTTCACTCTGAAATTGTTTGAACTTTTCAAATGTTTCAGACTTGTGTTTCATTAAGTAAATATACCCATATCTACTTAAGTCATCAGTGAAGGTGAGACAGTAACGATAACCACCGCGCGCCTCAATGCTCATCGGACCGCACACATCAGTATGTATGATTTCCAATAAGTCACTTGCCCGTTCCATTGTTCCAGAGAACGGCGTTTTAGTCATCTTGCCCATGAGGCATGGCTCACATGTGTCAAGTGATTCAAAATCAAGTGACTCCAAAAGTCCATCAGTATGGAGCTTCCTCATGCGTTTTACGCCAATATGACCTAAACGGCAGTGCCACAAGAAAGTGGTATTATCATTATCAATTCTACATCTTTTGGCATCAATGTTATGAACATGTGTATCATTACTATCGAGATTCAATAAGAATAAACCCCTCACATCGGGTGCATGACCATAAAAGATATTACTCATATAAATAGAACAACCATTATTCTCTGATTTAAATGAGTAACCGTCTCGCAATAAACAAGATCCAGATATAATGTTCATGCTTAACGCAGGCACCAAATAACACTTATTTAGGTTCATCACTAATCCCGACGGTAATCGAAGAGCGAGCGTGCCGACGGCGATCACATCAACCTTGGAACCATTTCCCACGCGCATCGTCACTTCGTCCTTTGCCAGCCTCCGTCTATTCCGCAGTTCCTGTTTTGAGTTGCAAATATGAGCAACCGCACCGGTATCAAATACCCAGGCACTACAACGAGAGTTGGTAAGGTACACATCAATAACATGTATATCATATATACCTTGTTTGTTGTTGGCCGCCTTCTTGTCAGCCAAATACTTGGGGCAATTCCGCTTCCAGTGTCCAGTTCCCTTGCAATGAAAACACACAGTTTCTGGTTTGGGTCCAGCCTTGGGTTTCTTCACGAGAGGAGCAACTGCTTTGCCACTCTTCTTGGAGTTACCCTTCTTACCCTTGCCATTTTTCTTGAAACTAGTGGTTTTATTGACCATCAACACTTGATGCTCCTTCTGAATTTCAGACTCAGCGGCTTTCAGCATCGCAAACAGCTCGGCGACTGACTTGTTCATCCCGTGCATGTTATAGTTCAACACGAAGCTCTTGTAGCTAGGTGGCAATGATTGAAGAACTCTGTCAGTGATAGCCTCTGGCGGAAGGGGCATCCCTAACTCAGCCAGACGGGTGGAGTACCCAGACATTCTGAGCACGTGATCACTGATAGACCCGTTCTCCTCCATCTTGCAAGCATAGAACTTATCGGAGATCTCATATCTCTCGATCCGGGCATTCTTCTGAAAGAGAAACTTCAACTCCTGGAACATCTCATATGCTCCATGACGTTCAAAACGTCTTTGAAGTCCCGGTTCTAAGCCATACAGCATTGCACATTGAACTATTGAGTAATCATCAGAACGAGCCTGCCAGGCGTTCACAACGTCTAGAGACTCAACTGGAGCGGGTGGATCACCAAGCGGTGCATCAAGGACATAAGCCTTCTGGGAAGCCGTAAGGATAATCCTTAGATTACGGGCCTAGTCCACAAAGTTACTTCCATCATCTTTCAACTTAGCTTTCTCTAGGAACGCATTAAAATTCAGGGGTGCTACCGCGCGAGCCATGATCTACAACATAAATATAGCAAAGACAACTTAGACTATTGTTCTTAGATAATGAGTTTAGTTAATCATATTACTTAAAAACTCCCACTCAAATTGACATCCCTCCGATCATTCGAGTGTAACATGATCCAAATCCACCAACTCAAGTCCGATCATCACGTGAGTTGAGGTGGTTTCAATGGTGAACATCTTCATGTTGATCATATCTACTATATGACTCATGTTCGACCTTTCGGTCTCTTGTGTTCCGAGGCCATGTCTGTACATGCTAGGCTCGTCAAGTTTAACCCGAGTGTTCCGCACGTGTAACATGGCTTACACCCGTTGTATGCGAACGTAGAGTCTATCACACCCGATCATCACGGCGTGTCTCGAAACGACGAACTTTCGCAACGGTGCACACTTGGGGAGAACACAATTTATCTTGAAATTTAAGTGAGGGATCACCTTATAATGCTACCGTCGTCCTAAGCAAAATAAGATGCATAAAAGGATTAACATCACATGCAAATCATAAGTGACATGATATGGCCATGAACTTGTGCTTTTGATCTCCATCTCCAAAGCACCGGCATGATCTCCATCGTCACCGGCATGACACCATGATCTCCATCATCTTGATCTCCATCAACGTGTCGCCATAAGGTTGTCGCGCCGACTGTTGCTTCCACGACTATAGCTAACGTTTAGCGATAAAGTAAAGCATTACATAGCGCTTAATGATTGACACGCAGGTCATACAATAATTAAAGACAACTCTATGGCTCCTGCCAGTTGCCGTACTCATCGACATGCAAGTCGTGATATTCTATACAAAACATGATCATCTCATACATCACATATATCTCATCATGTAATTGGCCATATCACATCACAACATACCCTGCAAAAACAAGTTAGACGTCCTCTAATTGTTGTTGCAAATTTTACGTGGCTGCTACGGGTTTGCAAGAACCGTTCTTACCTACGCAAAACCACAACGTGGTGTAGTGATTGCTTTTTGATCTTCTAAAAGAACCCTCTTCATTGAACCGATTCAACTAAAGTGAGAGAGACAGACACCCGCCAGTCACCTTTATGCAACAAGTGCACGCAGCGGTAAAACCAGTCTCGCGTAAGCGTACGCGTAATGTCGGTCCGGGCCGCTTCATCTCACAATACCGCTGAATCAAGTATCAACTAGTAACGGCAAGCAATATGTATACACCCACGCCCACAACTCGTTTGTGTTCTACTCGAGATCTCATCTACGCATAGACCTAGCTCAGATGCCACTGTTGGGGAACGTTGCATGGGAAACAAAAATTTTCCTACGCACACGCAAGATCTATCCATGGTGATGAGCATCTACGAGAGGGAGAGTGAATCTACATACCCTTGTAGATCGCTAAGCGGAAGCGTTAATAAACGCGGTTGATGTAGTCGAACGTCTTCGCGATCCAAATCGCCGAGCGTCCCGCGATCCAATCACGATCCTTCCGATCTAGTGCCGAACGGACGGCACCTCCGCGTTCAACACACGTACGGCTTGATGACGCCTTCACCTCCTCGATCCAGCGAGCGATGATGAAGTAGTGGTTGAGTTCCAGCAGCACGACGGCGTGGTGATGGTGGTGAGGAACAATCTCTGCAGGGCTTCGCCAAGCACTACGGAGATTATGACGGAGGAACTAGAGGGCTAGGGTTGCCGGCACACGGCTTGGGAAATCCTGATGTGTCCCGTGTGCTAGCCCTGCCCCTCTATTTATATGTTGAGCCTTGGGGTCTAAACTTGGAGTAAAAGCCTCCTCCGGGTCGGTTTTGCCCGCACAAGGTCGGTTTGGCCCGCAGGAAAAGAGTCCAATTCGGACCCTGCCGAATCGTGCACAGCCGCACACAAGCGGTAGTACCGCTTCACACAAGCGGTAGTACCGCTTGGGCGGTAGTACCGCTTCACACAAGCGGTAGTACCGCTCGGGCGGTAGTACCGCTTCACCAAGCGGTAGTACCGCTTACGCGGCAGCAAAACTACTTTTGCACTTTCCAATACCTTGTGGGCTTTATCCCTTTGGCTCATATAAAGTGTTGCTGCACCCGAACACTTCGGTAAACATCCGGAACCCCTTCCGGTGAATTCCGGAACCTTTCCGGAGATCAAAACACTATTATCACATATATCAATCTTTACCTCCGGACTATTCCGGAGATCCTCGTCATGTCCGGGATCTTATCCGGGACTCCGAACAACTTTCGGTCACCAACATAATAACTCAATTATACTAATCGTCACCAAACGTTAAGTGTGTAGACCCTGCGGGTTCGAGAACTATGTAGACATGACCGAGACACCTCTACGGCCAATAACCAATAGCGGGACCTGGATGCCCATATTGGCTCCTACATATTCTACGAAGATCTTTATCGGTCGAACCTCTATGTCAAGGATTCAGTTAATCCCGTATGCTGTTCCCTTTGTTCTTCGGTATGTTACTTGCCCGAGATTCGATCGTCGGTATCACTATACCTAGTTCAATCTCGTTACCGGCAAGTCTCTTTACTCGTTCCGTAATACAAGATCTCGTGGCTAACACTTTAGTCACATTGCTTGCAAGGCTCATTGTGATGTTGTATTACCGAGTGGGCCCTGAGATACCTCTCCGTCATACGGAGTAACAAATCCCAGTCTTGATCCATGCCAACCCAACAGACACCCTCGGAGATACCTGTAGAGCACCTTTATAGTCACCCAGTTACGTTGCGACGTTTGATACACACAAGGTATTCCTCCGGTGTCAGTGAGTTGCATGATCTCATGGTCAAAGGAACAGATACTTGACATGCAGAAAACAATAGCAATAAACTGACACGATCAAATGCTACGTTTACAGTTTGGGTCTTGTCCATCACATCATTCTCCTAATGATGTGATCCCGTTATCAAATGACATCTCATGTCAATGGCTAGGAAACCTTAACCATCTTTGATCAACAAGCTAGTCAACTAGAGGCTTACTAGGGACACAGTGTTGTCTATGTACCCACACATGTATTTGAGTTTCCAATCAATACAATTATAGCATGGATAATAAACGATTATCATGAACAAGGAAATATAATAATAACCAATTTATTATTGCCTCTAGGGCATATTTCCAACAGCTGTTGTTGTTTTGTTGTTGTTGCTGTTGTTGTTTTGTTGTTGTTGTTGTTGTTGTTGTTGTTGTTGTTGTTGTTGTTGCCGTTGTTGTTGTTGTTGTTGTTGTTTTTGTTTTTGTTGTTGTTGTTGTTGTTGTTGTTGTTGTTGTTGTTGTTGTTGTTGTTGTTGCCGTTGTTGCTGTTGCTGTTGCTGTTGCTGCTGTTGCTGTTCTGCTGTTGTTGCAGTTGTTCTTATTGCTGTTACTGTTGCTGTTGCTGTTGCTATTGGTGTTGCTGTTGCTGTTGCTGTTGGTGTTGCTGTTGCTGTTGGTGTTGCTGTTGCTGCTGTTGTTGTTCCTATTGTTGCTGTTGCTGTTGCTGCTGCTGCTGCTGCTGCTGTTGTTGTTGTTGTTGTTGTTGTGCTTGTTGTTGTTGCTGTTGTTGTTGCTGTTGCTGTTGCTGTTGCTGTTGCTGCTGCTGCTGCTGCTGCTGCTGTTGCTGCTGCTGCTGCTGTTGCTGCTGTTGCTATTGCTGTTGTTGTTGCTGTTGCTGTTGCTGTTGTTGTTGTTGTTGTTGTTGGCCTGATTCTGGCAACTGCATCAGGGCATTCTGCTGCTGGACCAACTAGGTAAGCTCCGGGGAAGACTCGCGACCCTACTGTATCTCAGTGATCATCTGAACATCCTGCAACATGATAATTTGCAGCCACAAAGGGTCAATACATTGAATGCATTGGCAAATCACACATAATGATATATAGCAAACCTACATCTACAAGCAAGGTATGACAAACCTAACACTCATGTTGGTTTGCAGAAGTATGTCTTCACCTACCACCACTAACTGAGCAAGGTTCACACACCACAACCAATTAACCCGCAAAAGAGAAATCACAATCCTACGATGGGATGACAAAGATCTTCAAGATGTATTCAGTGCGCTCAGTCGATGACGCATTCAATGGGGACTCCAAAGCGCTCAGCCATCAACGCATTCACCGGATTTAAGTCCCGACAACTCAAGTGCGCTCAGCCATGGCGCATTCTCTAGGGACAATAGAGCGCTCAGCCAGTGACGCATTCACTCGAGCAAAAGCCCCGAACCTACAGCTATAAACAGATAGGCTCACCACTTCCACGTATAACTCCACACCCAACTACATCTACCGTAGCAAGGCTAAGCATACAATTAAACAACACAAGCAATACACACATATGGCACAAGGGGTATAAGAATCACACCAAACATATAACATATCATAACAGTGCATAGTAGACATATAGGATGAGCATAATCAAAAGTGCAAACTTGCCTTAAACGGTGCTGAAGTACTCTAACGCTTAATTCTGATCCGCTTCACACTCCGGACAATCTATATGTTTAAATAAGCATTGATAAATAAACCGTACCCACATAACACTAAAATAAAGTCAACAGCAAACAATTCAATTAAAACTCCAATAACACAACAATATAAGTAGGTATTCATTAACTACATGCTAGTAGGATCACAATGCAAAAAGAATCAACTAAATTGAGTGGACGGTTTGAAAGATATGGCCTCCCGAAGATTGAATTCAAATTTGACTGAGTTCAAATTTAAACAATTCAAAAGTGTGAAATTTTGGTTCTAATGTATTCTAATGATCAATATGAGTACACAGGAAAAAGAATCGATGAATTTCGATTTGCGGATCTCAAGTTATAGCTAAATGAAAACTATGCTAAAATCTGAAAAACTGCTGGAACTGTTGCTGCGGCTACTGTGGCATTGCCACGTGGCGCGACGTGAATGGCCCCAGGGTGTCCGCTGCTGCAGCTAACCAACAGACGGCCGACATATAACAGAAAAACGGTTCGGCCGTTCTAATAAATATAGGTGATCTAATATTGACCGTTGATGCAAGATCGGACGGCTCGGAGAGGGCTCACCGGAGAAACAGGGGAGGTGCGTCGCCGGACTTGGAGAAAAACGTCAGCGGCGGCTCTGGATCGATGATTCCGACGGGTACAGGGCTCTCCGGGGCTCGGGAGTAGGAGGACGGGATTCAGAAGATTACTGATAACTCATAAACATCCACGGAGACAATCGGGGCTACCTTCAACGTGGGCTACGTCTGGCTGGAGCGCGGCGGCTGGCATCAAGCTTCTCGGCGGGGTCGTGTGTGTCGTCCTAGTCCTAGCGCTCCCCTGCGTGCTTTATAGGATTAGAGACAGAGAGGAGAGCAACGAAAAGATGTCAGAGGGGAATAGAGGTGCTGGAAACCTCCGGTAGCGACGACCCAGCCGGCGTCAGAAGCTTCAGGCGAGAACTCCGGCGAGATCCAATCGGGGGTTCCAGGGCACGGGAGTAGGCGACTTGAGGAAAAATCGGAAGAGGAGGAGGAGCTGGGTATTTATACGCTCATGGTCGTGCGCGAGAGGCAGAGCATCGATCGAATCGGGCGAAGTTGGATCGGGAGCAGAGTCCATGATGAACACAGTTGCAGGATAGTGATAACACACGGGGCCCTGTGTCAGTGGAAGAAAGAGGGGAAAAATACAAGGAAAAGGGAGAAGCCTGCGGGGTGGGCTGTTGCTGCGGAAATGGGCCGGTCTGCTGGCTGTGCGCGCCCGGGGGCGACGCCTCGGATGGCCGCAGGGCATCCCGATTGCACAGTGCGACTGTGTTTTTTTAGACTGTGCAATAGAAATTAAATAGCTAGATCAAAATTACCAGATGACTTCCCAAAAGATGCCACACCATAGTGTAAAATATTATAGCAATCTGATGAAAAAGTGTACATTTTCCCAAGTCGAATAAAAGTTTGCAAAATTTTGTTTATGCAATAGGTGCTAATAAAAAGCACCAAAACCAACTCTAAAACAAATCTGACTTTGAAAAAAAATCTCGAATTAAATACTGAGAACTATAGATAATATTCTTAGCATTTTGCAACTATAATTAATAGGGAAGAAGTCATATTATCTCCACTCCAAATATTTTCCCTTGAGTTGGAAAACACTTTGAATATTCAAAAATTCAAATATGCATAGAAATCATGATGTGAAAGAATGATCCTATTAACATTCCAAATCTGAAAATCTGGGATGTTACAAATCTACCCCCTTAGAATGAATCTCGTCCTCAAGATTCGGGTTGGCTACCAAACGTTTAAGATGGGAACTTGATAAAATCCATATTCCAAGGTTTCTAGGCTTAGTCACTCCATATATCCAAAACTCCCTTGACATGCATAAATATAATGCACCAATATTGATAGAACAGTCATGATATTGGAACTTAATTAAAATCTTACCAAAGACTGGTGCATTATTAGCTCTTCCCGCCATCGTGTGGTTCACATGTCCCCTTTCAACGTGATCAGACCCCTCTTCTCTGGAACACCCATTGTCATAATTCATGTCCTTCAACATAGGACATTTATTTTAATAATGCCCTAGGTTTCTGCACCTATAACAAAGTAACTGACTTATATCCTTCTTGGTGGGCGTCAGAGGGTCGTGGTTGTTGTTCTCATTCCTCTGTCTGTTGTGGTTGTGCCCATTGCCATTGTGATGACTATGTACATCGTGGTTATGACCATTATACATGTTCACTTCAGAATCATAGTACTCAGAAGATGTTGATGAATTACGATGCTTCTGCTGATCTCTAGTGTTGAACTCTGTGTCGCTTGCCTTCCTTTTGCGATTCTCCACCTCTTGGTGTTTGCCTTCAAGTACAATAGCCTTATCAATGAGCTCCTGGCAATTGTTGAAAGTCGCCACTGTCAACTGAACACCTAAGTCATCATCCAGACCTTCAAGAAACTTCTCTTGTCTAGCTGCATCAGTGTTGACATCGTTAGGAGCATAACGTGCAAGCTTATTGAATTCCTCCACATATGCATTCACAGTGCGACCTCCCTGACGCAAGCTGCGAAACTCCTTCTTTTTCAGACTCATGGCGCCAGCAGACACATGTGCAGCGCGGAAACCTGCCTGGAATTGCGCCCAGGTGATAGTAGCAATAGGGTAAGTGACCAAATAATTGTCCCACCAAGCTGTAGCTGGTCCTTCTAACAGATGAGAGGCAAACCTCACTCTTTCTGCATCAGTGCAACCAACAGTCTCCAAATTCCTATTAATTGAGCGAAGCCAATCATCAGCCACAATAGGTTCAGGTGTGCTAGAAAACCTCTGAGGATTCAACCTAAAAAACCGAGTAAGTGCATCAACTGGGGGTGGTGGTGGCGGGTTGTTGTTGTTGTTGTTCCCCATGTTCTGAGTGAGCAGCTGGATCAACTGGGCTTGTCCTTGAAGAAATTGTTGCATGTATGGTGGCACATCATTATTGTTGTTGTCTCTTGAACCACTGGCTCTAGTATTACGTCTCGACGACATGTGGTGGGTAAGCATAGATGAGATATAGATAGAAGTAGGCCTAAGGGGAAAACACTACCCATATGCTCATGAGACAATAAAACTCCAAATCAAAGCCAAAACAATGAATTCACACAAATCACCAAAACAATCCTAAGGTAGTCACATCAAAAGAGCACACATATGATCAATCAAACCACACAAACACAAGCAGAACCTACAGGTAAGATCATATCCACAAAGAGATATGATCTCATCATACTACGCGTAAATCGTTTATCAAACTCAACAAAGTAGTGGTGGTCTGCTAACTAAAACTTGTCAAGTGATACTAATGTAATTACATGGATCATCTACACTTGAAAAGGGAAGGTATAAGTATGAGAGTAAAAACTAACAAGTAGAGTAAGGTTGCAAAATAAGTTTTCACTCCTATGGCTTTTACTACTCCATTTTCTAGGGTCACGACCTACAGTCAACACATTGCTCTGATACCATCTGTAACGACCCGAACCTGATAAGATTCGACGTCTCTGTGCTCACAGTGCTAGTCCCTGGATCAATAGCTAGCACACACAGTACATGCTGTAATATCATGAATAAACCACATGTCACAATATTACATCGTAGATCCAGAATTTATAAAGTATTACAATCTCATAGCATATAGCTAGCTTATTCAATAATAACAGCGGAAATGAAGCATAAACAAACGATGAATCCCATCAATGCCCACTGGCGAAAATGTTGAGTGAAGACTCGCGACCCTACTGTATCTCAATGATCATCTGAACATCCTGCAACATGATAAGTTGCAGCCACAAAGGGTTAATACATTGAATGCATTGGCAAATCACACATAATGATATATAGCAAACCTACATCTACAAGCAAGGTATGACAAACCTAACACTCATGTTGGTTTGCAGAAGTATGTCTTCACCTACCACCACTAACTGAGCAAGGTTCACACACCACAACCAATTAACCCGCAAAAGAGAAATCACAATCCTACGATGGGATGACAAAGATCTTCAAGATGTATTCAGTGCGCTCATTCGATGACGCATTCAATGGGGACTCCAAAGCGCTCAGCCATCAACGCATTCACCGGATTTAAGTCCCGACAACTCAAGTGCGCTCAGCCATGGCGCATTCTCTAGGGACAATAGAGCGCTCAGCCAGTGACGCATTCACTCGAGCAAAAGCCCCGAACCTACAGCTATAAACAGATAGGCTCACCACTTCCACGTATAACTCCACACCCAACTACATCTACCGTAGCAAGGCTAAGCATACAATTAAACAACACAAGCAATACACACATATGGCACAAGGGGTATAAGAATCACACCAAACATATAACATATCATAACAGTGCATAGTAGACATATAGGATGAGCATAATCAAAAGTGCAAACTTGCCTTAAACGGTGCTGAAGTACTCTAACGCTTAATTCTGATCCGCTTCACACTCCGGACAATCTATATGTTTAAATAAGCATTGATAAATAAACCGTACCCACATAACACTAAAATAAAGTCAACAGCAAACAATTCAATTAAAACTCCAATAACAGAACAATATAAGTAGGTATTCATTAACTACATGCTAGTAGGATCACAATGCAAAAAGAATCAACTAAATTGAGTGTACGGTTTGAAAGATATGGCCTCCCGAAGATTGAATTCAAATTTAAACAATGCAAAAGTGTGAAATTTTGGTTCTAATGTATTCTAATGATCAATATGAGTACACAGGAAAAAGAATCGATGAATTTCGATTTGCGGATCTCAAGTTATAGCTAAATGAAAATTATGCTAAAATCTGAAAAACTGCTGGAACTGTTGCTGCGGCTACTGTGGTGTTGCCACGTGGCGTGACGTGAATGGCCCCAGGGAGTCCGCTGCAGCAGCTAACCAACAGACGGCCGGCATATAACAGAAAAACGGTTTGGCCGTTCTAATAAATATAGGTGATCTAATATTGACCGTTGATGCAAGATCGTACGGCTCGGAGAGGGCTCACCGGAGAAACAGGGGAGGTGCGTCGCCGGACTTGGAGAAAAACGTCAGCGGCGGCTCTGGATCAATGATTCCGACGGGTACAGGGCTCTCCGGGGCTCGGGAGTAGGAGGACGGGATTCATAAGATTACTGATAACTCAGAAACGTCCACGGAGACGATCAGGGCTACCTTCAACGTGGGCTACGTCTGGCTGGAGCGCGGCGGCCGGCGTCAAGTTTCCCGGCGGTGTCGTGTGCGTCGTCCTAGTCCTAGCGCTCCCCTGCGTGCTTTAGAGGATTAGAGACAGAGAGGAGAGCAACGAAAAGAGGTCAGAGGGGAATAGAGGTGCTGGAAACCTCCGGTAGCGACGACCCAGCCAGCGTCAGAAGCTTCAGGCGAGAACTCCGGCGAGATCCAATCGGGGGTTCTAGGGCACGGGAGTAGGAGATTTGGGGAAAAATCGAAAGAGGAGGAGGAGCTGGGTATTTATACAGTCACGGTCGTGCGCGAGAGGCAGAGCATCGATCGAATCGGGTGAAGTTGGATCGGGAGCAGAGTCCGTGATGAACACAGTTGCAGGAAAGTGATGACACACGGGCCCCCTGCGTCAGTGGAAGAAAGAGGGGAAAAAATACAAGGAAAAGGGAGAAGCCTGCGGGGTGGGCTGTTGCTACGGAAATGGGCCGGTCTGCTGGCTGTGCGCGCGCGCAGGCGACGCCTTGGCTGGGCCGCAGGGCATCCCGATTGCACAGTGCGATTGTGTTTTTTTTAGACTGTGCAATAGAAATTAAATAGCTAGATCAAAATTACCAGATGACTTCCCAAAAGATGCCACAACATAGTGTAAAATATTATAGCAATCTTATGAAATAGTGAACATTTTCCCAAGTCGAATAAAAGTTTGCAAAATTTTGTTTATGCAATAGGTGGTAATAAAAAGCACCAAAACCAACTCTAAAACAAATCTGACTTTGAAAAAAAAATCTCGAATTAAATACTGAGAACTATAGATAATATTCTTAGCATTTTGCAACTATAATTAATAGGGAAGAAGTCATATTATCTCCACTCCAAATATTTTTCCTTGAGTTGGAAAACACTTTGAATATTCAAAAATTCAAATATGCATAGAAATCATGATGCGAAAGAATGATCCTATTAACATTCCAAATCTGAAAATCTGGGATGTTACAAGGCATCTGGTGTTTTTAGAGTGATTATAAGTAGAATAGAACAAGAGTCTAAATAGAAAATACACTACCCAGATTCAATGCAACAAACATTATCACACCAAACATTCATTCATTATTCAACTCAATAAGGTTCAAACGCGAGATACAAGTCTTGCGATAAAACAAAACATCTGCCTACGATTTAACAAGGAAATAAAAGATAACATGGCGGTCGTGACTAAAAGTCCTCCTCAGAAATCCATGGTGGTGCGTCCTCCTCCTCTGGTGCTCTCCTTGTAGTCGTCTTCGTTGCTCACCAAGGGAGCCATGTCGCCTTTCGGGTGAAGGTTTTCTCCTTGGTCCAGTTTCTCCTCCAGATTTGCAACATAAGTCTTCAGGTTCTTGATCCTCTCCAGGAAGTCCTTGACTTCGTCTTCAGGCTCGTAGTTGGCTTCTTGCGCCTCATCCTCGAGCTCAAGTTCATGGATCATCAGCTGTCTGATCTTCTTCGTGATTCTGCTTACATGGAACTCCAGAGTTCTAATGTGTGTCTCCAACACTTGTACATTGTAAAGGACGGAGTCGTTAGTCATGGTGCATATGATCTCTCCATCTGCACCTCTGTGGGAGATCATGGCGAGGTTTGATCCAATGGGACGGCCTCTGTATTCCTCCTTGATACGTCCGAGAGCACAATGAATTGCCATGTTCCTCCCGAGAATCCAGTTGGGAGCAACAAACTTGAAGTCAATGTCTTCTGTGTGATGTCTGAAAGTCCTCCCGGGGATGTGCACCTCAATCCTGTAGCGAGCGTCTGCCGGGAAAGCTATGGTAGGGGTCCCGGTGATGGTAGGCAGAGCAATCCTTAAGTCCCTGACGATCTGCACCAGCTCCTTGCCGAAGGGCATCGTCTCGTCGGGCTGGCAAAACTCCGTGAGTAGAACTGGGGTGAAGGTGGGCATCTAAAAATATTGGAAATCGGAGAAGAGTCGGAAATGAGGAGATGAGAATATAGGAATTTTAAAAACATAAATAAAATGATTTCTTCCTAAGGCTTTTCCAATCCTAGTGGTTACGTCTTATGGTCAGCGTGTGCTCTGATACCATATCTGTAGCGACCCGACCTGAAACGGTCAAGTCTCTGTGTTTCCGTACCATCCCAACATCATGCTGGTACACACATGATACATCAATGTATATATCAAAGTGCAATCACAACTGCTTTATTTCATCGAATCTCATATAGTCTTTATTACAATAAATTTGGCTGAAGGCCAACTCATGACATAAAAACTACTGCAGAAGACGTAGACACTAGCGAGTCCATCCGACTCCAAGGGCATGTCACCAATCGTAGAACGTGTCCTCACTCCTGCTCGGAAAAGTAATCTGCAACATGACACGTTGCAGCCGTGTAGGTCAGCCTTTTGCATATGCCTGCAAGTCACAAGAGAGAACAAGTAAAATCATCCTCTACACTATATCCATATATGACAGGTGGGGCTATAAGTTTAAGTTTAGCGAAAAGCAAATTTTTCCTACAACAAAGGGGGCAAAAGAAAAGTTATTACTAAAGTTGGTTGTTAATGAGAAGGTTCTGCCAACCAATTCGCATATCCCAATATTATTCAATAAACACACTTATTAATAATTTATTTGTGTTGCGACTGGCTGATAGTATCATCTCCGATGCTCATGTTGTCCATAACCGAGGACACGGCTAATCGATTAGATTGTTACTCTGCAGAGTCTTGTACACTTTACCCGCAAGATACGGTCCCTCTTGTTGTGTCCTCGCAGTGCCTTATGTTTGAGAACGGGACGATCGAAACATGGTCTTCCGAAGCGATCCTCCGATAGAAAGTCAGTGCCCATCCAATCCTACTGTTCTTCTACATCTCGTAGCAATGTGACCTACCAGAGTCATGACTAACACTAGTGCAGCGACGTGCTATACAAACGGTTTTTAACCCCTTTCCTCGACGTACTTTGAAACCGTCGCCTTGCATGTGTGGGCGATAGGGGGGTCCATCCCACATGACACGGAAAACCCGTCGGCGATGGTGACCAATGAGCGCAAATAATCTACCAAACGTAATCGTGTGCGGTGCAGGAATATATCGCGCACGCACTACTGGAATTCAGAAATTTGCCGTCAGCCAGCTCTTTGCCGTCGGCTGGCAGACGGCAAAGAAAGTCTATGCCGTCAGCTGGGCAAGACCGGACGGCAAAGAGCAGGCTGACGGCAAAGACACCGTTTGCCATCTGCCAGGGCTTTGCCGTCAGCCAGCTGACGGCAAAGAGCCCGAAGGCAGACGGCAAAGAACCCACCTGGGCCCCACTGGCCATGTGGGGGATGGCGGGCCGTATGCAGGCTCTTTGCCGTCTGCCTGGGGCTCTTTGCCGTCCGCCAGCAGACGGCAAAGGCGCCCTATACCTAACGGCGTCAACGGCCACCCCACCCCTCTCTCTTTCATTCTCTCTCTCTCCCTCTCACCCCCCCGCTGCGCCGCCCCGCCCCATCGCTGCCCCGCCGCCTCTGCCCCTCGCCGCCGGCCGCCACCGCCGCTCCGACGAACCTGCACCCCTGCCCACCATCGTCACCGCCGCCCCTACGCCCCTGCCCCCCGCCGCCCCTGCCGCCCACCGCCCGGCCGCCACCGCCGCCCCTGCCCCCCCGGCTGGACGCCCCCGGCGACCCTGCCCCCCGCCGCCGCGACGCCCCCGACGCCCCCCGTCGCCGTGACGCCGCCGACGCCCCCCGACGCCCCTGCCACCCGTCGCCAGGCCGCCGCCGCCGCGGCGCCCCCGGCCGCCACAGCCGCCCCCGACGTCCCTGCGCCACCCCCGTCCACCGCCGCCCCCGCCGCCCCCCGCCGGTGAGTACCGCCGCCGGCCACCCCTTTTTTTCATTTTTTTGTTTTTTATTTCGGTCAATTTAGTTAGTTTATAATTAGGTTAGTTTTATTAGTTTTTTTAGGTTAGTTTATTAGTATTATTAGTTTATTAAGTTAGTTTATTAGGTCAATTAGGTTAGTTAGTTAGGTTAGAAGAAAAAAAGAAGAAAAGAAGAAGGAAAAAATGAAAAAGAAAAAAGGAAAAGAAGAAAAGAATAAGAAGAAGAAGAAGAAGGAAAAGAAGAAGGAAAAGAAGAAGGAGAAGAAGAAGAAGAAGAAGAAGAAGAAGAGGAGGAGGAGGAGGAGAAAAAAGAAGAAGAAGAAGAAGAAGAAGAAGAAGAATAAGGAAAAGAGGAGAGGAGGAGAAGAAGAAGAGGAAAAAGGGAAAGACGAAGAAGAAGAAGAAGAAGAAGAAGAAGAAGAAGAAGAAGAAGAAGAAGAAGAAGAAGAAGAAGAAGAGAGGACCCCCGACCCTCGACCCCCGACGCCACTGACCCCCGACGCCACCGACCCCCAACGACACTGACCCCACTGAACCCCGACGCCACTGAACCCCGACGCCACTAATCCCCGACCCCACCGACCCCCGACGCCACCGACCCCTGATGCCACCGACCCCCGACGCCACTGACCCTCGACGACACTTACTCCCAACCCCTGATAACCCACAAGTATAGGGGATCGCAACAGTTTTCGAGGGTATAGTATTCAACCCAAATTTATTGATTCGACACAACGGGAGCCAAAGAATATTCTCGAGTATTAGCAGCTGAGTTGTCAATTCAACCACACCTGAAAGACTTAGTATCTGCAGCAAAGTATTCAGTAGCAAAGTAGTATGGAAGTAACGGTAACGACGGCAAAGTGACAGTAGCAGTGTTGTAGTGATTGTAACAGTAGCAACGGAAAAGTAAATTAGCAAAGATCAATATGTGAAAAGCTCGTAGGCAATGGATCAGTGATGGATAATTATGTCGGATGGCATTCATCATGCAACGGTTATAACATAGGGTGACACAGAACTAGCTCCAATTCATCAATGTAATGTAGGCATGTATTCCATATATAGTCATACGTGCTTATGGAAAAGAACTTGCATGACATCTTTTGTCCTACCCTCCCGTGGCAGCGGGGTCCTAATGGAAACTAAGGGATATTAAGGCCTCCTTTTAATAGAGAACCGGACCAAAGCATTAGCACTTAGTGAATACATGAACTCCTCAAACTACGGTAATCACCAGAAAGAATCCCAGTTATTGTCACCCTGGGGGATGCGGATCATAACTCGTAATAGGTGTCTACAACTTGCAAGATAGGATCAAGAACACATATATATTCATGAAAACATAATAGGTTCAGATCTGAAATCATGGCACTTGGGCCCTAGTGACAAGCATTAAGCATAGCAAAGTCATAGCAACATTAATCTCAGAACATAGTGGATACTAGGGATCAAACCTTAACAAAACTAACTCGATTACATGGTAGATCTCATCCAACCCATCACCGTCCAGCAAGCCTACGATGGAATTACTCATGAACAGCGGAGAGCATCATGAAATTGGTGATGAAGGATGGTTGGTGATGACGACGGCGTCGATTTCCCCTCTCCGGAGCCCAAATCAGACTCCAGATCTGCCCTCCCGAGGAAGAATAGGAGGTGGCCGCGGCTCCGTATCGTAAAACGCGATGAACTCTTCTCTCTGATTTTTTCTCCCCGAATAGGAATATATAGAAGTGGAAACGAGGTCGGAGGAGCTTCAGGGGCCCCACAAGACAGGGGGGCGTGCCCTAGGGGGGGGTGGGGGTGCCCCCTGGCTTGTGACCAGTTGGTGGCCCCTCTCCGGTTGATTCTTTCGCCAATATTTTTTATTAATTCCAAAAATATTCTCCGTAAATTTTCAGGTCAATCCGAGAACTTTTATTTCTGCACAAAAATAACACCAAGGCAATTCTGCTGAAAACTGCGTCAGTCCGGGTTAGTTCCATTCAAATCATGCAAATTTGAGTCCAAAACAAGGGCAAAAGAGTTTGGAAAAGTAGATACGATGGAGACGTATCAACTCCCCCAAGCTTAACCCATTGCTTGTCCTCAAGCAATTCAGTTGACAAACTGAAAGTGATAAAGAAAAACTTTTACAAACTCTGTTTGATCTTGCTGTTGTAAATATGTCTAACTGATGTTCAGATTTTCAGCAAAGATTATAGACTAACCACATTCACAATAACATTTAAGTCTCACATTTACTCATATCAATGGCATAATCAACTAGCGAGCAATAATAATGAGTCTCGGATGACAACAATTTTATCAAAACAATCATGATGCAATATGATATAATGGTATCTCGCTAACCCTTTCTGAGACCGCAAAACATAAATGCAGAGCACCTCTGAAGAACAAGGACTGACTAGACATTGTAATTCATGGTAAAAGAGATCCAGTCACACTCATAATCAATATCAATTAATAACAAAGCATACAAATGACGGAAGTGCTCTCTAACTGGTGCTCTTTATAAGAGGAGGATGACTCAACAGTAAATAAAATAGATAGGCCCTTCACAGAGGGAAGCATTGATTTACAGAGGTGCCAGAGCTCAAGCTTTTAAAACAGGGATGAATCATAATTTTGGGAGGTATGCTTTCATTGTCAACATAACAACCAAGAGATCTCGATATCTTCCATGCTAGATACATTATAGGCGGTTCCCAAACAGAATAGTAAAGTTTTTACTCCCCCTCCACCAATCGATCACACTCCACGGCGGGCCGAATCCACGGGTACCGTCCATACAAACAACAATCCTGGGGGAGTATTGTTTCATTATACTTTGATTTGATTTTTGAGCATGGAACTGGGCATCCCGAATACCAGCCACTTTCTCGTGAATGATAGTGAATCAACACATATCGTGAGAATAACCCACCTAGTATGGAAGATACTGACAGCCCCTAGTCACTACATGAGCAATTCGGGCATACAAAACAGGGTGTTATTTGAAGGTTTAGAGTTTGGCACAAGCAAATTTACTTGGAACGGCAGGGAAATACCGCATGTAGGTAGGTATGGTGGACTCATATGGAACAACTTTGGTTTTATGGAAATGGATGCACAAGCAGTATTCCCGCTTAGTACAAGGGAAGGCTAGCAAAAGACTGGGAAGCGACCAACTAGAGAGCGACAACAGTCATAAACATGTTTTGAGATTAACCAACATTGAATGCAAGCATGAGTAGGATATAAATCACCATGAACATAAACATCGTGGAGGCTATGTTGGTTTTGTTTCAACTACATGCGTGAACATGTGCCAAGTCAAGCCACTTGAATCATTCAGAGGAGGATACCATCCTATCATACTACATCACAACCATTTTAAAATGCATGTTGGCACTCAAGACAAACCATTATACACTCTTAGCTAATTAAGCATGGCATGAGTAACTATAATCTCTAATTGTCATTGCAAACATGTTCAATCCATAATGAGCTGAATCCAGAACAATGAGCTAATCATATTTACAAAAACAAAATAGGTCGAGTTCATACCAGCTTTTCTCCATCTCAGTCACTTCATCATATATCGTCATTATTGCCTTTCACTTGCACGACCGAACGGTGTAATAAATAATAAGAGTGCACGTGCATTGGACTAAGCTGGAATCTGCAAGCAATAACTCAAAGGAGAAGGCAAGGTAATATGGGCTCTCTGATAGGTAAACAATAATGCATATGAGAGCCACTCAACATGTCATCGTGGTCTTCTCCTTACGTCCCAAAGGAGAAAAGAAAACTATTTACACGAGAAAGCTCCCAACAAGCAAAAGAAGAACGAGAAATCTTTTTGGATTTTCTTTTAATACTACAACTAAACAAACTAGAAGGTAAAGTTGGAACTAATTTTTTTTGGGTTTTTGAATTTTCTCAAGAATAATTAAACACACAAGAAGAAAGCAAAAAGAAGAAATAAACTACCATGGATGGTACAATGAAAAAGTATGAACACCGACAACTGGAATGAGTGTGTGAACATGAATGTAATGTCGGTGAGAAATACGTACTCCCCCAAGCTTAGGCTTTTGGCCTAAGCTGGTCTAGGGCCACAGCTGGAAATAACCATCTCCTGGATACTCCGGAGGGTACTGAGGGTTCCACTGGTTGGCGAGCTCCTGTGGCTCCCACTGAAAAACTGGAGCCTGATACGGATCAAGGGCTGGTGCAGGCTCAGGTGTTGGGGGTTGCGACATGCCCCAATATCTGTAAATGTCCTCGGGCATAATAGTGTACCTGCCTGAACGAATATTGAACAAAGAAGAAGCAGGCAAAGCAATAATCTCACAAGTACCCTGACTAAATACTAAGTTGTAAAGCAGCCTCTTATCATTATCTTTCCTAATAAAATCATGTGCTACCATGCTGTCATAGTCTAAATATCTCGTAGGTAGCAGCATTTCTTCTTCCTCGTCAAGCCTAATGGGTATCTCGAAGTGTTTGGCTAGACGAGATGCATAGATACCTCCGAATATGGGGCCCTTCGAACGGCTTAAGTTCAACCGTTGGGCCACTATAGCGCCCAGACTAAAAATTCTATCAGCAAGTAAAGCGTAGCGCAGAATGGAGAGGTCGGGAGCACTAAGGCTTCCACTCTCGCCTCGACCAATGAGACATCTCACCGCAAATAATGAATAATAGCATAGAACAGGAAAATGTAAACTAGCCGCTCTTGCCTTTGACACCCCTCTCTCTTCCCCCACAGTGATTGCGGCAATAAAGTCCTCCATGTCTCTAGGACGTGGCTCACTGATGCTGCCCTCATAAGGTATTTTGCAAACATTGCAAAAATCATAAAGTGACATTTCCTTAGGCACATCATATAAGTAAAATTCTACCATGGGAGGATTCTTCCTAGGATAAAAATGAAAACTTTGCACGAAAATATTAGTAAGTAGGAGGTAATGGTCACACTTATCGTTGAGGAAGTCGGTGATGCCTGCATTTTCTGCCAGATAATGGAAATCTTCATAAATTCCGGCCGCCCTCAAGAATGCTTCACTTGGCCATTCACATGGTTGAACCTCCGTGGTGCGAGGAATGTTGTATCTGGGCTTCTCATTTTCATTTTCTTTAGAACCCCGGCTTGAAGAGCCTCTTAGCAATCTCCTCATCATTTCTTTCTCTGGAAAATAATTCTGAAATTTTTAGTGACTCACAATAAAAGTGAACAAAACTCAACAAAACTTATAGAAACTACTCCCACAAGTGCCTAGAGGCTATATCATGCATCAACACTACTTGGGACCATACAAATTTGACATGCAAGCTCAAGAACAAGGTCACCACAGCAGCAAAAATTTGCAATATATAAAGCACTAGAACCAAAACTAATTGGACCATTGGAGGAGTCACATACCGATGAACAATCCCCTAAAACAGTTTTGCAAATGGAGCTTTGAGCAAGGAGATCGAAAATGGCAGCAAGATGAGCTAGAACACGGGTTTGAGCAATGGTCGGATTTTTTTCTGGAGGAAGACGAAGTGGATGGGTGCTGGAATAAGTGAGGGGGCCCCACGTGGGACCCACAAGCCAGGGGGCGCGCCTAGGGGGGGTGGGCGCGCCCTGCAGGCTTGTGGCCCACTGGTGCGTCCCCTTGATGTGCTCTCAGTGCCAAAAATTCTAAAATATTCCAGAAAAAATCATATTAAATTTTCAGGGAATTCTGAGAACTTTTATTTTCAGGTCATTTTTCTATTGCACGGATAAATTAGAAAACAGAGAAATAAAATCATTTTTACTAAATTAAATCAAAAGAACAGAAAATAAAAGGTGGGTACAGAAGGTTGTGCTTTCTAAATTCATCCATCTCATGCTCATAAAAAAGAATCCATCAATAAGGTTGATCAAGTCTTATTGACAAACTTTTTCGAATGACACGGAACCGGAGAATTTTCGAATAACACTAGGTTACCTCAATGGGGATATGCATGTCCCCAACAATAAGTATATCATATTTCTTTTTGGCAGTAGGGAGAGGGAATTCAAAGTCTCCAATAATAATCGTTGAAAATTTTCCAATGGAGTTGATACTATGAACTTGAGATTGTCTCTTCGGAAAGTGTACCGTATGCTCATTACCATTAACATGAAAAGTGACATTGCCCTTGTTGCAATCAATAACAGCCCCTGCAGTGTTCAAAAAGGGTCTACCAAGGATGATCGACATACTATCGTCCTCGGGAATATCAAGAATAACAAAGTCTGTTAAGATAGTAACGTTTGCAACCACAACAGGCACATCCTCACAAATACCGATGGGTAAAGCAGTTGATTTATCAGCCATTTGCAAAGAGATTTTAGTAGGTTTCAACTTATTCAAATCAAGTCTACGATACAAACAGAAATGCATAACACTAACACCAGCTCCAAGGTCACATAAAGCAGTTTTAACATGATTTCCTTTAATAGAGCATGGTATAGTAGGTACTCCAGGATCTCCTAGTTTCTTTGGTATTCCACCCTTAAAGGTATAATTAGCAAGCATGGTGGAAATCTCAGCTTCCGGTATCTTTCTTTTATTTGTCACAATATCTTTCATATACTTGGCATATGGAGACATTTTTAGAATATCAGTCAAGTGCATACGCAAAAAGACAGGTCTAAGCATTTCAACAAAGCGCTCAAAGTCTTCATCATCCTTTTTCTTTGATGGTTTAGGAGGGAAGGGCATGGGTTTCTGAACCCATGGTTCTCTTTCTCTACCATGCTTCCTAGCAACAAAGTCTCTTTTATCATATCTTTTATTCTTAGGTTGTGGGTTATCAAGATCAACAGCAGGTTCAATCTCCACATCATTATCATTACTAGGTTGAGCATCATTATGAACATCATCATTAATATTATCACTAGGCTCATGTTCATCACCAGATTGTGTTTCAGCATCAGAAATAGAAATATCATTTGGGTTTTCAGGTGAATCTATAACAGGTTCACTAGCAGCATGCGAAGTCCTATCGTCATTCTTTTTCCTACTATTACTGGGACGACTAGGTGCATCAGTATTAACTCTCTGAGAATCTTGCTCAATTCTCTTAGGATGGCCCTCAGGATACAAGGGTTCCTGAGTCATTCTACCACCCCTAGTCACAACTCTAACAGAATGATCATTGTTCTTACTAATCATCTCATTAAGCAAATCATTCTGTGCCTTAAGTACTTGTTCTACTTGAGTAGTTACCATGGAAGCATGTTTACTGATAAGCTTAAGATCATTAACAGTTCTACTCATATAATCACCTAAGCGATCAAGCATGTAAGCATTATGTTTCAGTTGTCTACTAACATAAGCATTGAAATTTTCTTGCTTAACAATAAAGTTATCAAACTCATCCAAGCATTGGCTAGCAGACTTATTATAAGGAATATCACTTTCATCAAATCTACGGAGAGAATTTACCTCTACTACCTGTGTCGGGTTATCAAGACCATGTATTTCTTCAATAGGTGGTAGATTCTTAACATCTTCAGCTTTAATACCTTTTTCTTTCATAGATTTCTTTGCCTCTTGCATATCTTCAGGACTGAGAAATAGAATACCTCTTTTCTTCGGAGTTGGCTTTGGAGGTGGTTCGGGAATAGTCCAATCATTATCATTGCTCAATATATTATTCAATAGTAGTTCAGCTTGTTCAACAGTTCGTTCCCTGAAAACACAACCAGCACAACTATCTAGGTGGTCCCTAGAAGCATCGGTTAGTCCATTATAAAAGATATCAAGTATTTCATTTTTCTTGAGAGGATGATCAGGCAAAGCATTAAGTAAGTGGAGAAGCCTCCCCCAAGCTTGTGGGAGACTCTCTTCTTCAATTTGCACAAAGTTAAATATTTCCTACAAGGCAGCTTGTTTCTTATGGGCAGGAAAATATTTTTCATAGAAGTAATAAATCATATCCTGGGGACTACGCACACAACCAGGAGCAAGAGAATTAAACCATATCTTAGCATCACCCTTTAATGAGAAAGGAAACAACTTAAGAATATAGTAATAGCGAATTTTTTCCTCATGAGTAAATAGGGTGGCTATATCATTCAATTTAGTAAGATGTGCCACAACAGTTTCAGATTCATAACCATGGAAAGGATCAGATTCAACCAAAGTAATTAACTCAGGATCGACAGAGAATTCATAATCCTTATCAGTAACAAAGATAGGTGAAGTAGCAAACTTTGGATCATATTGCATTCTAGCATTCAAAGATTTTTCTTTCCACTTGCATAGCAATTTCTTAAGATCATCTCTATCTTTACAAGCAAGAAAGTCCCTAGCTACTTCTCCTTCCATAACATAACCCTCAGGTATATCATGCAATTCATATCTAGGAGAGCTAGGTCTAGCAGGTGTCTCATAGTGTTCAGTTTCAATAGTATCATCAGTTTCAGCATTGACTCTAGCAATTTGTTCATCAAGAAATTCACCAAGTGGCACAGTATTATCAAGCGAAGTATCATCATAAGCATCATGCATAGCAGAAGTGACATCATCAATTACTTGCGACGTACCGGATTCAATAGCAGGTGGTGGTGTCGCAAGTTTACTCATAACAGAAGGTGAATCAAGTGCAGAGCTAGATGGCAGTTCCTTACCTCTCCTCGTAGTTGAGGGGTAGATCTTGGTTTTAGCATCTTTCAAATTCTTCATAGGGATCAACAGATATAAATTCCAAGTGACTCAGAGAATAGAGCTATGCTCCCCGGCAACGGCGCCAGAAAAAGGTCTTGATAACCCACAAGTATAGGGGATCGCAACAGTTTTTGAGGGTATAGTATTCAACCCAAATTTATTGATTCGACACAAGGGGAGCCAAAGAATATTCTCGAGTATTAGCAGCTGAGTTGTCAATTCAACCACACCCGAAAGACTTAGTATCTGCAGCAAAGTATTCAGTAGCAAAGTAGTATGGAAGTAACGGTTACGACGGCAAAGTGACAGTAGCAGTGTTGTAGTGATTGTAACAGTAGCAACGAAAAAGTAACTTAGCAAAGATCAATATGTGAAAAGCTCGTAGGCAATGGATCAGTGATGGATAATTATGTCGGATGGCATTCATCATGCAACGGTTATAACATAGGGTGACACAGAACTAGCTCCAATTCATCAATGTAATGTAGGCATGTATTCCATATATAGTCATACGTGCTTATGGAAAAGAACTTGCATGACATCTTTTGTCCTACTCTCCCGTGGCAGCGGGGTCCTAATGGAAACTAAGGGATATTAAGGCCTCCTTTTAATAGAGAACTGGACCAAAGCATTAGCACTTAGTGAATACATGAACTCCTCAAACTACGGTAATCACCAGAAAGAATCCCAGTTATTGTCACCTTGGGGGATGCGGATCATAACTCGTAATAGGTGTCTACAACTTGCAAGATAGGATCAAGAACACATATATATATTCATGAAAACATAATAGGTTCAGATCTGAAATCATGGCACTCGGGCCCTAGTGACAAGCATTAAGCATAGCAAAGTCATAGCAACATTAATCTCAGAACATAGTGGATACTAGGGATCAAACCCTAACAAAACTAACTCGATTACATGGTAGATCTCATCCAACCCATCACCGTCCAGCAAGCCTACGATGGAATTACTCACGAACAGCGGAGAGCATCATGAAATTGGTGATGAAGGATGGTTGGTGATGACGACGGCGTCGATTTCCCCTCTCCGGAGCCCAAATCAGACTCCAGATCTGCCCTCCCGAGGAAGAACATGAGGTGACGGCGGCTCCATATCGTAAAACGCGATGAACTCTTCTCTCTGATTTTTTTCTCCCCGAATAGGAATATATAGAAGTGGAAACGAGGTCGGAGGAGCTTCAGGGGCCCCACAAGACAGGGGGGCGCGCCCTAGGGGGGGCGCGCCCCCCTGGCTTGTGACCAGGTGGTGGCCCCTCTCCGGTTGATTCTTTCGCCAATATTTTTTTTATTAATTCCAAAAATATTCTCCGTAAATTTTCAGGTCAATCCGAGAAGTTTTATTTCTGCACAAAAATAACACCAAGGCAATTCTGCTGAAAACAGCGTCAGTCCGGGTTAGTTCCATTCAAATCATGCAAATTAGAGTCCAAAACAAGGGCAAAAGAGTTTGGAAAAGTACATACGATGGAGACGTATCAACCCCCGACACCTCTTCTGCCTCCTGTTGACCGGGAAGGTGCTTTTCGGCCTTCCAGAGGCCGACGGGGTCATAGTTTTGTAAATTATGAGTTAGGTCACATATTTTCCGATTTTGTTATAAAAAACATCATATTTGTGTTGATCGGGTGGATTTCAATGTGCAGTTGTTCGACGACCTCCCCGTGCATTGGACGAGCTCCGCCCCTGCGTTCGTGGGTGAGCACAAATGACTTCTCCTCCTCCCCCCATAATTTGCTCTGTTCCGGTCTTCGTGCCGATGAAACGTGCTAGCTATAGGTGTCTTCAATCATCAGTATGCGTGACCAGTATGCGTCTCCCGTTCGAAAGGGCGACATCTATAAATATGCACATCTTTGCATATTTATAACCGCCGTCCTTTTGAATTGTCCAACGTTATCCATGGACAGCCCGAGTATGTGTAGATTGGGTTCGTTTTCCCGTATGTTCTCCTCCGGATCCTATGCAGAATTTCGTCAGTGCCTCCCTGTTGTTCTCCGGGTACACATCCTCTCTGCTTATTGCCGAGACATGTATCAGGAGAACAGCGGGGAGGTGCTGTCAAAATTCTGCGTCGGATCCGGAGCAGTGCATGGGAAAACGAACCCAATCTACACATACTCGGGTGGGATTAGGACCTATCTTAACCTATTAGCGTGTAGGTTGCATGGACGTAATAAAACCGACAAACTTGATTAACTGATGAATATATATGCTGAATTATATTTATATATATATATATATATATATATATATATATATATATATATATATCTTGTGTGTCTAGTAGCTAGGCAAGATGACTGATTGTGCGTGGATGTACACCGGTCACACCAGTCAGAAAGACATGACCAAAGAATGGTTAACAAATACCAAGGGGTTTGTGAGAGCCGCATTTGCAAATGGCCAGGAAAAAACATGGTGTCCCTGTCCCCGGTGCGACAACTTTAAAAGGCAGACAGAGGGTGGAATGGTTAAGCACCTGCAGAAGTGGGGTTTTAAGCCTAATTATACGGTGTGGACTTTTCATGGTGAGTCTGCCCAATGTGCCAGAGCTGAGGTGGTTCGTCGTCGCACCGACGAGCATGGTACTGGGATCGAAGACATGGTGCAAGACTTTGATGATGCTCGGGATTCGGACGATGAGATGCAGGAATCTGCAAAGGCATTCTATGAAATCTTGGAGTCTTCAAAACGACCTCTCCATGAGCACACTGAGCTTTGTCAGCTGGATGCCATCGCGCAAGTAATGGCTCTGAAGGCTCAATTCAACCTGGGCAGAGAATGCTACGACACGATGATGACAATATTTGGACGCTTTCTACCCAAAGGCCATGTACTGCCTGCAAACCTATACCAGTCGGACAAAATCCTCCGTGTACCTAAGATGCCCTATGAGAAGATAGATGCCTGTGAGAGTGGATGTGCCTTATTTAGGCTTGAGTATGCGGACTTGAACTATTGTCCCATTTGCAAGTCTTCCAGGTATGTTGTCATAGACAACGGTATGGGTGAGAAGATGCAGACAAAAATCCATGTTAACGTTCTACGCTATATGCCAATCGTACCAAGACTTCAACGTCTTTTCATGGTCGAAGAGACGGCCAGACAGATGACATGGCACAAATTGGGCAAAAGAACCGAACTAGATGCAGATGGGAATCAGATGTTGGTACACACTTCAGACGCTTTTGCATGGAAGCACTTTGACGCATTACATAAGGATAAAGCGGTAGATCCAAGGCATCCTCGAGTCGCCATCAGGACGGATAGGTTCAATGTGTTTGGTATGATGGCAACCCAATACAGTTGTTGGCCTGTATTTGTCATTCCACTCAATCTCCCCCCGGAGAGATTATGAAAAGAAAGAACATTTTCTTGACGTTGATAATTCCAGGGCCCAACTATCCGGGGAAGAATATGAATGTGTACATGCAGCCGCTTAAGGATGAATTGCAAGAAGCTTGGGATAATGGGATCAAGACATACGACGCCGCTACCAAAAAAAACTTCAAAATGCATGTGTGGTACATGTACTCGACGCATGACTTGCCGGCGTATGCCCTATTCGTTGGCTGGTGTGTGCATGGAAGGTTCCCGTGCCCCACATGCAAGGCAGCTCTTCAGTTCCGTTGGTTGCAGGCGGGTCGCAAGTTTTCTTGCTTTGACATGCATAGACAGTTCCTGGATCCTCGCCATAAGTTCAGAAAAGACAAGAAGAATTTCATCAAAGGTAGAGTTGTCAAAAACTCTGCACCACCAGCGTTGACAGACCAACAGATCCTGGATTAGTTAAACGCTGTCGAGCCGGATCCATATCGTCCTGGGTATTTCAAAGGGTATAATACGGAACACGCATGGACTCACAAGTCATGCTTATGGGATCTGCCTTACTTCAAAGACCTCCTTTGCCCACACAACATCGACATGATGCACACTGAAAAGAATATCGCCGAGGCCATTTTTGGTACATTGTTCGGCATAGAGGGGAAGTCAAAGGATAATCCTAAGGCTAGAATCGATCAGGAGGCTCTATGTGACAGACCGTTACAAAACATGCGACAAGCGAAAGGAAAGCAGAACTAGACAAAGCCAAAGGCATGGTTCAATCTTGGAAGGCCGGCTATGAGGGAAATGATCTTGTGGGTGAAAATGCAGTTGATGTTCCCCGATGGTTATGCAGCGAATCTAAAGAGGGGAGCGAGTCTTGACAAACTGAAAATATTTGGTCTCAAGAGTCATGATTGGCACATATGGCTTGAGCGGGTAATGCCGGTGATGCTGCGTGGCTTTATCCCTGAGGATGAATGGCTAGTACTAGCAGAGCTGAGCTATTTCTTCCATTCTCTTTGTGCGAAAGAACTATCGCCTGGCGTGCTAGATGAAATGGAAGAGTTGGCGTCGGAGTTGATCTGCAAGTTAGAGAAGATCTTTCCACCGGGCTTCTTTAATCCAATGCAGCATTTGATTTTGCATCTCGCGACCGAGGCAAGATTGGGATGGCCCGTGCAAAATCGTTGGTGCTTCGCAACTGAGAGGATGCATAAGATGCTTCGAGAAAAATGTAAAAATAAACGTAGAATTGAAGCATCGATGGCCGAGGCATTCATTACTAAGGAGGCAGCAAACTTCGTGACAGCACACTACGAAGCCAAAAATCATCATTTGCATAATCCGAAGCCTCGGTACAATGATGGCGACCCAAAAAAAAGTCGATCCAACCTCAGCCTATTCAAAGGGAAGCTCGCACCAGCCGGTGCTTCTAAAGCAAAATCGTTGGATGTCGATGAATGGCGGACCATTTCATTGTATATCTTGAACAACCTAACAGAAGTGCGGCCGTACATCGAGTAAGTTCTCGATACATTATTGTTTCGCAACTTGTAATTCCTTTGAACTTCTCTTATTCCCGGATATTTGATATAGTCGATACGTCGCCAAATTCTCGGATGGAGCAATCATCCAAAAGGATTCCGTCGAAGAGTATGAGCTTCTGGCGAAGCATGGAGGCGGCTATCCCGGTTTCATCTCTTGGTTCAAACAAATGGTAATTACCATTAATGGACCATTTCATTTCTTCGTCTAATTTGCGGCTAATGCAACAATCCTTTCGTATTAAACTTGTAGGCTAATTCAGAGTCTATGGACGCCGAGTTGAGACAAGTCGCTAATGGTTTTGACTATAAGGTCTGTTCATTTGACAAATACGACATCAACGGGTATCGCTTTCGTACCTTTGGCAAAGAGTTATCTATGCCCGACCTAAAGACTACAAATTGTTGTGTCTCTACTATCGGCGAAGGAGGTACCGAGTATTACGGAAGAGTTGAAGCAATTTATGAGCTTCTATTCTATGGTGAAAACCCACTGAACGTCGTAGTCTTCAAATGTTATTGGTTCAAGCCGAAGGAGACTAGAAGGACTCATGAACATATAGGGCTAGTCGAAATCAAACAAAGCACCCATTTAGATGTTCCCGATGTCTATATTACGGCTCAACAGGCGACCCAAGTTTTCTATCTACCGTGGGCCTGCCAAACTGATCCAAATCTGAAAGGTTGGGATGTCGTTTATGAAGTGCCGCCACATTTTAGACCACCTCCCCTCAATGAAGAGGATTATGAACCTCACATTAACCCAGACACATATGAAGGAGAATTCTTCCAAGAAACACATATTTCCAAAAAACGTTTCAAGAACCGCTCTACTACACCCCGAAACATTGAAGTAGACAACGACAATGAATCGGACTTAACCCCTGAGCCGGATCAGGAAGAGCCGGAACAAGAAGAGGTTACTGATGCGGATGACCTGTCAATGCTTGACCGATTACATAAAGGAGGCCTTCCACACGTTGTTCCCGATAGTGATGATGATCATGCATTTATTGATGATAGTGATGATGATGATGCATTTATTGATCCCGGAGAATATATAGACGATCAAGATTATTATTAATTCATTATAGGTAATCAACTTTTATTCTATACATATATATATATTTAGTTCATGTTATGTATATGATGATACACTTAAATTATATACATTTTATTATTCATGTCGGTATTCAATTTTATGTTGTACTAATTTCATTTACTATTTGTCATGGCAGTTGTTGAAAGATGGTGGGAAAGGGTCGAGAGCACTCCGCGGCTCCTTCTTCGTCGGAGGGTGGTGGGATGGGTACTTCCATTCCTGCCGAGTCTCTCCGGAGAGCATTGCTCTCTAGTCTGCATACACCGGTGCCCGCTTCTTCGTCGACCCCCGTGAGAGGAGGTCGGGGGAAGAAGAGAGGTAGTAGAGGTACACGTGCGAGAGGAGGCCGTGGGAAAGGTAGGGTGGCTGCTACGCCTTCCTCGCCGCCACCCCCAACTGATTCACCCGAGCACAGGACTGCTAGGGTGGACCCGTCTGAGGAGGAGGCTACGCGGACTTCGGTCCACGAGCCTCGGGTCAACGAGCCTTCGACCTACGAGACTCCTGTCCCAGAGGCTTCGTCCCACGAGACTCCAGAGCAGAGGAGGGATGAGGCCACGTCCCAGCAGACCCCATGGGATACCTGGCCGATGGAGCCTAGTGGCCATGCTGATGGTGGTGGGGATCGTTTTTCTGATTGCGATGAGGAGGTGGTTGAGGGGGCCACCGTCTACCAGCGTGGTAGTACACGGCTCCCGCCCCTGCCGGCGACCCGCGAGCAGAGGTGGTCGATTAAGCCTGATGGGGACAAGTAAGTGCATGTACTCTTTTTTAACCTTTTGCCTTCACGTTTTTTCAAATATCTAATGTGTTGGCTTTGTCATACTGCAGGGGTTGGGATCACCCCAAGGATGCCCGCAGGCCCAACAATGTCCTTGGTGTCCTTATCAGGCAAAACTTTCCGGGGTTTGTCACTTTGCCCGGTGAGGGTCAGGTTCGAGAGTTAGGAATGACCTGGGAGCACTACTTGGCTGCACCGGCCCCGCCGGAGGAGAGGATCGACGGTGTTTTATGCAACACGAGGGCGGACATGGTGATCAGACAGTTTTGGGTAATTTCTCCTTTACACAATTAAAAATCAACAATACCTAGTTATTGTACTAATAAGTGTTGTCTCATTTGATTGCAGACCTTCTACAGGTGTCAGGAGGGATACGAGGAGGCCGCGGCAAAGGTTATCGATAACCAATGCAGGCGCCTACTGCAAAACTTATGGCACGAGGCTCGGGTGCAGGCTGTTCGAGACTACTACGCCTCGCGGCGTATTAGGAAGGAGAAGTCGACGTGCCGCGAAAAGAAGATGGAGAAGGAGCTTTACATGAAGGTAATTACGTATTCTTAAGACCTCTTGTACTTAGTTTCCTTCATTTGATTCATACACATAGCGCTCAAATATCTCTTTATTAACTTAGGTGCCCCCGAGATGGTGTGCGGATAAGATGGATTGTTGGGAGGCGTTGGTGGATGGGTGGTGCTCAGAACAATGGCTAGCTGTCCACAACAATGCCAAGGACCGGTGTGCCAAAATGGTGGGTGTGCCACACCATCAAGGGAGCGCCAACTTAAATCAGTTTGGTCAGAACTGGGTATGTGGTTTGCTTCATGATTCATGCAATTCATTCTTGATTCTAGCTTGAGCCCTTTACTAATACTTTGTTCCTCTCTCTCTCTTTTAGGCGCATCTCAATAACACGTCAGTGCCATAGATGTACGACCTCTATGCGATGGCCCATACTGCCTCGTACAAGAAGGTCAAGGCATTCTCTGAGTCTGACCTCGATCATCCCAAGAACTTCACCAACATCTCCTCCCACAACAAGCTCGTGAACTACAGAGATGTGGGGAAGGCGTTGAACGGGGAGGACTTTAACCCGAGCCAGCATCCTATTGATCCAGAGCTTGATAGCTGGCGGTGGGAGGCCCCATGGCTCGATTGCCATTGGAGATGGCCTTATACGTTGTCCTAGCACTCTCTCGCAGATCAAGGTGCGCCAAACGAGCTCCTGTCCTAAGATAAGGCCTCGTCCACGACCAGTCGGGCTCGCCATCGAGGTTAGTTATACGGACTCAGATATCTTTCCTCATTATGTTGTGTGTGTGAACAAAGATGATTACAATGCTAACGAGGAGTTGTGTTGCAGGCTGCTATTCAGAAAGAGAGAGAGGCAACACAGAGGCTTATGGCGGTGAAGGAGAAGGACATGGAGGAGAGGACGGCTAGGTTGTTGGAGGAGGAGAGGGCACGGAACGATGCGTCTCACCGGGCCATCTACGAGCTCTTGGTGGTAAGTTTCTTCTTCATATTTGTCAAATCTTGCATTTAATGTTTGTTTCATTAATAACTAATATCATTGACTTGTGAAAACCAAATGTGCAGTCTATGTGCGAGAAGACCGGCCAGACCCCTCCGTCGATGCCAGTCATTACCACGGCTGGAACGGTGAGTTTCATTTGAATGCAATGATCTTTTCAGTGTCATCATGCTAACGAGACATTGCAAATCATCTTTGGTGCAGAATATCTCCCGAAATGCATCGCACGACCCTTCTCCAGGGCAGCCTTCTCCAGGTGAAACCTGCCCGAGCAACCCCAGTGCTTCACCTCCGTGATGACGAGGACGGTAAGCCCTAATATGCCACTTACTTGGCTCATTTTCTCAAAGAAAGACAAACTTAGCACTTAGACAAAATTACGTACTTCTTCTCCTTCTCTCGATATATACCTTGGTATATTGCGGGAGAGGAGAAGGGGAAACGACCATCACCAACGGTCGAAATATTAGTGTTAGGTAGTGTCCACCAACATACACCACCATATAAGTGTGAGTGAGTGCGCACCATATGTGAAACTTGCTTCTAGTCTTCTTCATCTAACTTTCGTATTTCCCATTTTGCAGATTAGAGTCACTTCACGGAAGCTTGCATTGATGGAGTGCTTGTGGTTCACAGAGTGCTTATGATTTTGTATCGATGAACAATTTTAAACTTGCTACATATGTGAAACTTGCTACTTGTTGTTGGATGATATTTGTGCTTGTTGTTGGATGATAGGATGATATTTGTGCTTGTTGTTGGATGATATTAATTTGTGCTTGTTGGATGATCATCGGTATGGCAAGAATATGGTTATTGTGAAATATATACATATATAGCATATTTTGCCTGTGAAAATTGTTGGATATAAGAAAAAATAGGAAAAACAGGGGCAATATTGCCTCTTTGCCGTCGGCCACTGACAGCAAAGCCCGTTTGCCGTGTGCCCCCAACGGCAAAGGAGACACGTGGCACTCACCTGTGCAACCTGGGAGTGCCAGGCCTCGGGACATTTGGTCACTTTGCCGTCCGGGGGCAGACGGCAAAGGGGCGTCCAGCATGGCCGTCCGGGGCAGACGACAAAGGGGCGTCCAGCATGGCCGTCCGGGGCAGACGGCAAAGGGGCGTCCAGCATGGCCGTCCGGGGGCAGACGGCAAAGGGGCGTCCTGCATGGCCGTCCGGGGGCTGACGGCAAATTATTTTACCTCTTTGCCGTCGGTGGCAGACAGCAAAGGCTGCCGTTAGCCACTAACGGGGCTAGCTCCAGTGGTAGGCCGTCCAATACCTTTGCCGTCTGCAGCCTGACGGCAAAATTCTTTGACGTCTGCTGCGCCCAGGCTGACGGCAAAGCACCTCTTTGCCGGAATTCACAGTGCCGAAAATGTGGCCGTCCGCTGGCGGACGGCAAATCCTTTGCCGTTAGTGGACCTGCCCTTTGCCGTCCGCTATGGCAGACGGCAAAGCACCTGATTCCAGTAGTGACGCTATATTTTGGGCGTACGTGTGGGATTTGGGATCAATCACACACGGCTGTCACGAGTTAAATGCGTCCAATTGCTCATGGAAAACAAACGATTGAGGAGCTCTTAAGCACACGTACAAGTGTTGCAAATCGTTTGCGATTTCTTATGTATCACCAACGTTTCAGTTTATATCTCGTGTGCTTTTCCTGTAGATCACAAGCGGTTGCGCTATGATTTGTGTGTTCTTTTACTGTTGATCACAAGTGGTTCCGCTATGAGTTACGTGTGCTTTCCGTTTTGTATCGCTGACGATTAGTTGCTTGAACCGTATGCACTGAAAAAGCCAGCTTATTGTAAAATATCGCATTTGAATCACCCTGCAAATAGCAAATTCGCCACAATATGCAATCGACAAATAGTGTCCACATGAAGAACATTCATCATAATTCGGCAAAATATGCAATTGAACGAATAGTGTCCACAGGAAGAACATTCATTATAATTCGCGACAATATGCAATTGAGCAAGTGCTAGCTAAATTCCACATATGTAAGACAAACATATGCAGTACATAATCATAGTGTACGAGATACGAAGACATGATCACATGGAAAACAATGCATCCATGCGTATATGTTTAGCTGATAACACTATATGACTGCGTACTTATTATTGGGGGATACGAATCCTGAAATCTTTGATGACTCTAGAGGGCTTGATATAGTGTTTCACAAAGAAGGTGCTTAAAAATGTCCTAACAAACAACAATTCATCAGCGGCGAGCGGTTCAGAGGTCATCGGTCCCAAGATCAGCTGCAAGATTTTTAGATCAGAATGTGACATACGTGTGGAGTAGAAGATAGTAATTAAGAAACAGACTTACTGGCCCTATTTAGTCGGCAGCGGCACCACATTCAACTTGTCTGCATAGGCTCATCATGTGTGCGCAAACGTAGTATCCACATAGGCTGGTCCCTTGTTGTTGGTGAGGACACTGTAATTTTTTGTACAATATTAGTCATGTATTTGCCCTGTTAGGAACAACCTAACCGGTGTAAGTTGTTTCTTTTTTCTTTGGAGAGAAATAGAAAGAGGTTTACTTAGAAACTTGAACTATGACTAGCATTTTCTGAAAATAACGGAATTCGTTGTCTCACCGGAGAAACGATCACGTGCTGCAGATGTAGTTGGGGGTCGAACCGTTTCCCTCCTAAAGTTATGGTCTTACACAATACATTGCGAATGAAGATGAATTTTCACATACTCAATTCTTGAACCAGATATGAACACAACATATTAACATCAAAGAATTCAGTACCTATCCATGAAATCCTGAAGATGACTCGGATCCTGAGGCGCCATTGACTCTCTGAGAGAATCCGGGTAGTAAATTGTGTTGCGTTTTGGAACAATGACCACCAAGATCCAGTGATCTCTACAGTTTAAGAAAACCTTGAACTTACGAACTATGTCGAAAACTGAAAGACGATCAATGTATGTGTGGTTGTATATTTAAATTACCCTTCATGATACATCCACATGAAGAATTCTCCTATCTATAACTCCCACAAGATCTTGGCGACATGCGAGATGGAAGCCTCGCGTGTTTCATTCATACTTAACAAAATGTGTTTGCTAAATCAGGATCTATGAAATGCCAATGCACCCTTATCAATCTTTGCGCCGTCAATCCCCTGAGAGGAATATAATACAGTTAGCTTTTTTCATTTACAGCCTTGTATGGAGAAGTTCACCAGAGTTTGTGAAGTACTTACAACATCAAGCATTTGATAAGAGTGGCAACAAGCTTATCGAAGTTGAAGAAGAGATGAAAGTCCTCGAATTCCACATTGATGGTACCTGCATCGTGAAAGAAATGCCTACGGTCGTAGTGCAATTCCACAATGTTATGATCTTCTCCTGTTGACATTATGTCCATGCAATATTTATGTAACTTGCGACAACTGGAACTGCACTCATCAAAGTATTCACCAACAAGAAATGGCTGGCCATGCTTGTACTTGCGTGCTTCAAGTGGGTCTACTTTCTGACTGGAAAGTATCTTTTCAAATTCTGCTTCAGACATTTCGTCATAACCGGGACTACATGGGTCTTCATCGGCCATGCCATGGTTCTGCTCGAAGAGTCTTCGTAGTAGGATGCTCTGGTACTCATCCCTCCTCTGTTTCTATCATGTGTAATAACAACTTGCCAATTTTACCAGGAAGCTAAATATAAATGCAACAGTCTTTGTAGTACAGGATGCACATCGGCAATGTTTGAATGATATCAAATTAATATTGACAGCTACGTACATTCTGCTGTCAAACATTCCAATCTGTTAAAAACTACTATCTTGCACCATGTTTTTTCACTAAGTCTGAGAATCTGTTTATTTTAGATTGCCATGTTGTGTTGATGCTAGCCATGTTTCTGTGCATAATTAGACCTTGCTCGTGCTGAATGAAATGAATTGCTTCATGTGTACTAACTTGCTGTAAATTTTCATGCAATGATAACTCATGAAGCACATAGTTTTCTTGTTGTCAATATGCCTTCAGGTTAAAACTATGACCGTGTCTTAATCACATCCAGAATCAAATAGTACACGGGAAGTCTGAATCACACCTAATATAACAAATGATTTTTAACAATGAGAGTTAGGCTTACCTTCTTTGCACGTCGCAGAAACTTCCTCCCACTGTACCCAGATTCAAAAGCTCGTAACTTCAGGGATTGAAATTGACGTTGACCATGAACAGGCAGGTCTTTAGCTGCCCCTCTCCATTCCTTGGAAGTGATTGTCCTAGGGAGCTATAAGAGAAAGAAATGGCGCAAATGGGACTGCCGCTTTAAAATCCCCAATTCCAAAACAAAACCCTAAGCCTAGTTGAGCCAGAGAGAAGAGAGACGAATACCTGTCTGGTGAGAGATTCGTCGTCGTCGGAGATACCGCTTGAGGGGTCACTCGAGGAGACCATGGCATGTCCGTGGAGGTCGGATGCTAGAGGGAGAGATGTGGGCGGCGGCGTGCGGGGGGGGGGGTGGGGTGGGAGGGGTTGCAGGGGAAATGTCGCCCTTTGGGGGGATGCAGATATTTCGACGGTCGGCAAATTTTTTCTCTCGTTGCAGGGAATCTTGGCGCCCAAAGATTCATCAGACATGGTGTTTCTACTTTTATGTTGTGCAATGATACAGAACATACAAAATTTCGTCCCTCCCCACGTATTCCCTGGTTATAGTGCACATCCACGTCATTGCATAATGTAACTTCAACTGCTAACTTGGGTATACAAATTAGCGGACACACATAGCTCACAATTACTAAACCGAGCAATTTCACTAAATAATCAAGCTACTTGAACTAGACATAGCTCTTACAAAAACCAGCTCTTTGAACAAACGCTATTAGTAATACACATAATTTTAACAAAGACACCGACGAGCAGCCGCCCTATGCCTCGCCGTTGTTCGATGAGATGTCGACGACTTGTCCGGGCGACATTCCGCCGTTGCTGGACTCCGCGTCCCCCAGGCTGACTTCGACCGCGACGATGTGCTCATCCTCGGCGTTGTCCTCGTCATCGGCGTAGCCCTCATCTTCATAGTACTCGTAGTAGTGGCGCCGCCATAGCTCGTGTTGGTATTCCACCGCCGATTCCTCGCTGGACAGGCACTTCTCGACCTCCTCCTGAGCCACGCGCAACTCTTCCCAGCACTCAGCGCTCTCGGATGGCTCCCGCATCTCCAGCTCTCACTCGGAGACCTCGTGCCTAAGGGGCTCCATGGCCTCCGCCGCCGCATCGTCGGCATGCATCTCGGCAGCCGCAGCAGCCGCCTCTTTGGACGTGTGGTGCATGCTGGATTCCGGTGAAGCTTGGAGTATCCTTGCGCGGGCGATCTCGATGATATAGGCCTGGATGGCCTTGACCCGGGCCAGGGCGGCCTCCGCGGCACGGCACGCTGTTCAAGCGCTCTTGGCATTTACAGCCGCCATCATAGCAACTGCAGCTGCCGTCTCCGCGGCTACAGACGCCCTTTCGGCCGCCGCAGAAGCCCTGTCGGCCGCCGTAGAGGCCCTTTTGGCGGATGCGGCCGTGCTTAAGGCGGATGCTGCTGCGCTCTCGGCTGAGACGGTAGCGTTCTTGGCAGAGGCGGGAGCGCTTGGGGCCGAGGGGGCGGTCGTACGCACCCTTGCGAAGCGTTCCCATGGCATCATTCTTTGCAGGGAGGGTTTGTTGGGGAATGGGGATCGAGGGTGAACGGAATCCGAGCTAGACAAAGCTTCCCTCGTAAGACATAAATAGATCCGTGAATTTTCATCGCAAACGGTTCCTGTATGGAACCGTGTGTACGCAGTTCACTTTTTGTATTGAATTGTAAAACTATTTTGGGGTACCGCGGTAACGGATATTGTTTTATTTGTAAGAAAAAGATCCCTACCGTCAAAATCCACTAACGGCATCCTAAAATTAGGAAATATTCGGGGTTCAATTGGCATTTTTATACATTAAGTTAGTTTGTACAAATTTTACGGCCATAATTCAAAATTGTAACACAGGAACATGCAAGATGAAGCAAAAACTGCTGGAAAACTCATATTTATGTACTACTTGCTTCCCTATATATGCCGCTTGCAATAAATTTTAAGGAGTTCCAAACATCTTGGGTAACGGTTTGGACACACGTGCACGCATTGGGAATCTAGGTTTTGAAATTCAAAAAATAAAAAATGCTCTAAAGTAAATGATAATAATCTGCATGATTTCCCGACATGGGGCCAACATGTCGTGGACAAAGTAACGGCTTGTTCGAGATAAGCTTTGACACATGCCTCTCATAAAAACGGAGCATCACACGAAGGGTCGTGGTTCGAGAGGGAACATGAGCCTTGTTTGATGACGAACCGCTAGTCGTTGTCTCATTTGGCCTACCTTTTATTGAATTCGTTACAATGCACGAATACGTGCGGCAACCTGAAATTTGGACATTTTCGGGGTTCAATGAGCATTTTTATACATGAAGTTAGTTTCTAGATATCTAGTGGCCATAATTCAAAACTAAAACACATGGACATGTGCAAGATGAAGCAAAAATTGCAGGAAAAAATCATATTTATATATGTACTAGTGCTTCCGTCTATATGCCACGTGCAATAAATTTGAAGGAGTTCCAGACATCTTGAGTAACGGCTAGGACACAAGCATTGAGAATAATCTAGGTTTTTAAATTCCAAGAATAAATAATGCTATGAAGTACATGAAAATCAGCATGATTTCCCGCCATGGGGCCAAGATATCGTGGTCAAAGTAACGGCTTGTTCGAGATAAGCTTGACACATGCCTCTCACAAACCGGAGCATCACATGCATGCTCGTATAGTTCCAAGAGGGAACGTGGGGCGTTGTGTGATGACGAACCAGATCGCTGCCTCATTCGGCCTAGTTTTTTTTCATTGTTACAATGTACGAATACGACCGTCATCCTAAAATCTGAAAAATTTCGACGTTCAATTGGCATTTTTATACATGAAGTTAGTTTTCAGAAATTTAATGGCCATAGTTCAAAACTGAAACACATGAACAAGCAAGATGAAGCAAAAAACCGCTGGAAAATCATATTTATGTACTACTTGCTTTCGTATATATGCCATGTGCAATAAATTTGAAGGAGTTCCAAACATCTTGAGTGACGGTTTTGACACAGAATCATTGGGAATCTAGGTTATTAAAGTAAAAAATGAAAAATGCACCAAAGTATATGAAAATATGCATGATTTCCCGACATGGGGCCAAGATGCCGTGATCAAAGTAACGACTTGTTCGAGATAAGCATTGACACATGTCAAGCTGGCAATGCATGGTTAACTGTTACCCGCGTCCCCATGGGTAATTACTCTATTAGGGCACGGGTGCCAGCTTAAATGCCCATCTGGAAGTTGGTGGGTCAAATACCTTACCGAGCGTGCAGGACGGGGATGAGGATGGGATAGCATTACCCTCCTTACCCATTAATTGAAGTACTTACATGTGGGCTCTGAAATTAGTAGACCCCACGTAATTTGTGGCCTCGGTCACCCAAATTTACACACATCCCACCCCTTTGGCCCAAAATTCCCTAAGAAATCCCAAACCTAGCCACAACATATTGTTTGTTGCGTTGAAATACTATTTTTTCTACTGAAATGCGCGAAGGTTGTTCTTAAATGCATGTTTGAGTTTCCTCACGGTGATAAAGAACTCGGTGGGGACGTGGATGGGAAACTTTTTACCCCCGCGCACGGGTATGTAGACGGGGACGGGGATGGGAGGGCGGTGATGGGGACGGAGATGGGACTCCAATACTCGCCTAAGAAATCCCCAGCTTTAGACACAAGCCTCTCACAAACTGGAGCACCACACGAAGGCGCGTGGTTCCGAGAGGGAAGGTGGGGCCATGTGTGATGACGAACCGCCAATCGCTGTCTCATTCGACCTAGTTTTTTTTTCATCGATACAATGCACGAATACGACCGACATCCTATATTTTTTTTATAAAAATGGCGTTCTATTGGCATTTTTATACATTAAGTTAGTTTATAGAAATTTAATGGCCATATTTCAAAACTGAAACACATGAACAAGCTAGATGAAGCAAAAACCGCTGGAAAATCATATTTATGTACTACTTGCTTACATATATATGCCACGTGCAATAAATTTGAAGGAGTTCCAAACATCTTGAGTGACGGTTTGGACATAAAAGCATTGAGAATCTAGGTTCTAAATTCAAAAAAAATGAAAAAAATGCTCTGAATTCTGAAGTACATGAATATATATATGATTTCCCGCCATGGGGCCAAGATGTCGTGGTTACTGCTCTTGGACTTGCTTCCGTAACACAAATGGCACGCACGCATTACATTTGGATAGAAAATGTAAATATTTGGCAAAACAAACGGGTCCCACGTGATTGGCGCTCTGTTTCACGTTTCGAGTTTTGGAAGCCAATTTTCCCGGGCTATTAATCACACGTGGTCATGCATTGGGAACCGTCGGTGATGTTAATTCACACACGACTGTTGACTAGGAAATCATGTGCAATCACTGCTGGCGTCGATCAAGATTCCGGCCGCCTATAAATGCTGCCTCTCGAGACGTCATCCCGCCTGCATACTCTCGTCTCTCTATCCCACCCCTCGCCCAAAACTCTGCCATGGCGCAGACGGTCTGTGCACAAGCAGAGGAGGAGGCGCCACCCCGCGAGGACATGTCGAAATGCAGCGACGAGGAGGACCCCTTTGCGCCCCCAGAAGAGGTCGCGCCAGACCCCCCAACTGAAGATTGGTTTTGGGGCCAGTACAATCTGATATGACCGTACGTAAATTAACTACGATGGTTGCTGATGATACAACAATGTCCAAGTCTACTGTTCAACATGCTACACAAATTTCCCAAGATGAGGATATGCTAGAAAAGATGGGCGTTGTTCGTCGAAGCGAAGAAGCCAAGGAGAAGTTAGTTGTTGGTTCGGTTCTTTTTCAAGTAGAACATGAGGAAACCAAGTCCAACGCATGCATGTCTGAACGCAAGATATGCAAGCGCAAATGTATTGGATGCTTTGGTTTATATGCTAGTGCACGTGAAGGTGCATGCCCTTTAGTATATTCAGAAGGAGATAAGGCAAGTCAATGTCGGTTTGGTTATTTTCTTGATTTTAATCAAACAATGGCAGAAGATCACAAAGAAGGGTGCATGTTTCCTATTTTTATTTGTGCCATGTAAAGAGAAGTTCTATCACGAAGGGGTTGGAAGAGCATGCAACGCATGGAGTCTGTTATCTTTAAAAGCAATCGGATGGGGTCCACCTACCATGCAATGAGAGAACCAGAGACGTACGCCAAAGTCCATCACGGTATAGTTTGCCACGTATAGAGTCATCTCTATTCCTAAAGGGGGAGTTGGTAGCCAGCGTTCACCGGTTATTTTTCGTCTCCCTTCCCACCTTTGTGTGGGTTTTTTTGTCTTTCCTCCCACCTCCACATAACTGCCCTGACGCACGTACCCATCAGCCCTCGCTACGAAAAAAAACCGTCACCACTCGGTACTAAAAAGACCATCGCCCCCCGCACGCGAAAAAAACCCACCTAAAGAGTAGCGAGGCATCCCTCGATCGCGACGGAGTCCGGAAGAAAAACGGTTCGACCTCGGCACGACTCGCTCCTGTCCCCAAGCCCCTAGCAGGCCCTAGGGTTCTCACGCCGCCGCCGCCGAAGCAGCAGCATGGGTGTTCCTCGACCTTTCTTGCCTCCCGCGCGCTAGCGCTAGGGTTCCTTTCGCCGCAGCTGCCGTCGCCGCAGCAACAACACGCTAGAGCTATCTTCCAACAGGTCGACAAGCGCATGGCGACGGAGGAACCCGGCGGCGACGGTAAGCTTCTTTCTGTCTCCGTGCCCTCGCTACACCCCAAATTTTGCCCCTGCCTCCGTTCCAGCGCTCCCTTGTTCTCCTCTCCCATGGCGCCTCCTCCCTCTTTCCCACCAGCGGGCCCTTCCGTCTCCCATGGCACGCGCCCCCTTCCTCTCCATCTATCGTCTCATGGCAGCCCCTCCTACTTCATCCCACCAACCCGTGGCGCCACCTCCTCGCTGTTGTGATTCCTCTCGGTGTCCTCCGTCCCTACTCTGAGCCCTAACGGCACGGTCAGCATGGTCCCTAGCCGCTCTGATCTAATCCGAATGGCCGCTTCTCCGTCGCTGCCACCGGCAAGCAACGCGTACTGCACGCACCAGTCATATCTCTTTGACAGCCGGGACATGTGAGAGCGTGCTGCTATCGGCCACCAAATTTGCAGATAAATCAACATGGTCTCTAGAGGTTCACCTTATTTGTTCGTGCTTGTAAGTCAGGCCATCAGTGTTCGTGCATATAAATCAGGATCCTTAATTTTCCAGTGACTACTCTCTGATGTATTTCTATTTCCATATGGCGGCGTAATTTGCATTTCTATTTCGATATCTCCCTCGTTAACCGAGTTTGTGAGTGATTTCAGCTCCATGAAGAACATAAGAACTCATTGGTATATATGGCCCCCAGTCTACTTATTGTAGATGTCTGATCCTGAGGATTGCTTTCGTTGGCTTTGAATTCTTAATGCAGATGTTTTGCTTCTTCTTCAGTCATCCATACATCAAGTTTGATATTCCTTACTTATTTAAAAAATATCAAAGCGTTTCCATATCTTCAGACGGAGGCTATATACTCTTGAATAACTTGTACCAGCTGTATATCTCTTTTTAAACCGCGATTTGTTTTTCATGTTTGAGTAGATATTGGTCCACTGATAATACTAATATTGGTACATTGAAGGTATTAATTTCAGAAAGATCAGATGGGTGCATACCAGTATCAACTATCAAGGGAGCATAGTAATTGCTTGTCATTCCTTATTGTTGTGAAAGTTCATGTTTGTTTTCTATATAGATGCTTTTCATTGACTAACTGTGGTTTAGAATTTAAAAACCCTTTGTATTTCTTTGTTGTTATTTGGTTCAGAACCTGCTACGATCCTATGGCTGGCTGCCCGTAAGTAGTTAAAAATAACGATGGCTCTTTTACATTATTGATTCTGTGATGTCTTTGCAGGTGAGAAGATAGATGATTGGTGAACGGGGGAAGAGATAAATGCCTTGATTGAATAAATAAATGGAGGATTCATGGGGCTTCATTAATGGATAGCATCACACTGTCGCTTGAAATTGCAGTAGTGTAGACACCCAGGGTATGTATATGGAACTTGCTACGTGAGTCATGTACTCATGTTTGAAATATATTCTTTCCTGATGAAGGCGCCATAGCTTTGTCTGGACATAAGAACATGCTTGGAGGTGATTGCTAATTTAAGATTAATCTTTGTTGCAACTTTCATGTTCAACTGAAAATTTTCTGGCCAGGAGTTATCCGGACATTTTTACCAAGTAATTGATTTTTTTTCTTTGAGCTGCAGTTTGTTAACCAACTAGATGCACCATTTTTAACAAAGAAGGCCCCTTACAGTCCATTTTCTTTGCATCCTCGTGCGGATTTTTACACACCCATCTTTTATGGATTCGTTGTAGCAGGCGCCTACATCTTCATGTCAGAATTAACGGAGGATGAAGTATGCCCGTACTATCTCCTTGTGTCTACAACGACGTGTGCCCGTACTGTCTCCTTGACCGGCTCCTCTGGCTCTACCTGTGCGGTAGCGGCCCAATCTCCGCGGTGCCGCCGAGGAGGAGGGGCTGGAGCGGCCGTGTCTGGTGCGCACTGTTACTTGAAGCCATGGGTGGCCTGTAATTTTCCCTTTTGTGTGTTCAATGCAAACTGCAAACGTAGAGCTGGTTGGCTGGCTAATTAGCTTAGCCGTTGATTTGATCGGGGGATAGCATATGAAGTGAGTAAATGGAAGGAAAGTGAGCATGCGGGCAGGAACTACAAGTGCTCTATTTTAGTCAAATCATGGGAATGTGCACAAGGGAAAGGTCAGCCCTTGCAATATCATTTCCTGATAAAATTATCAAGTTTCTAAGCAATCCTTGGAGACATGCAATAGTATTTTATTCCATGGTTCATATTTGTATGTCATTTCCGTGATACAATGATTTACTTTTTAGTTGTATATGCCTCCAAATTCGATTTACATGTAACCATTGTGGTCTAATAAAGTTGAAAGTTTAAGCTTGTTTGTTTTAGATTTAACTTGATTGTAGAGGATAGTATAATGTGATATTGTGATCTACATGAAGAGTGTACACACTACTATCTATTTCAATGTTTTCCAAATCCAGACTTCAGTATGGATGTAGAGCTGCATGTGCACCAATATGACTTACATTCGAATATATGCACCTTGCTTTTGAACTCTCAACTAGATTTGGTGTCTTTGGTAATGCTTGCAGAGTGTGGACGCACAAAAAACGTTGGAGATTTATGGATGTGAGATCTTACATACATCCTTATATATTATCTTCGTGCCAATTGACCCGCTTTTTGCTGAATTATAGGCAGGCATAAGTAGCACAACGATGTCGTGGTTGACGTGTAAAATTTAGAAGCCGATGGCACACTGAAGTTCGGGAAGTTATCTTAGCTTGTCTAAAGGTTAAGATTTCTCTTTAATTTTTATAAGCTTCTAGGTTATACTCTGATTGAACCATTCCTTTAATATACTTTCTTCCAGCTATGAAGTCTGAACTAATACTAAGAAATTTGTTTGTACATAGGTTGATGTTCCTGGCAAGACGCAATACCTAATGTTTGTTTCTTTTTGGGACATGCTGCAATATATGGGCAAGATGGAGATTACAGAAGTCGACTGAGGCAAGAGAGGATACCATGAGAAGGGCAGTCAGGAGGAAGTCTGGAGTCTACATTGGGCACCAAAGCCTGCACCATGGCAGAGAATAATGATGTGAGCCTGGTGACTGATGCTTCTACCTGAAGCACATATATTTTTTCTTTTCTTGCACGGGGTTTGTTGTTCTTTACCAGTTTATTTTAATTAGGCCTTTAAGAAAACAATTCTTGGCCTTATTTTTATATTTGCCGGCCTTTTCTCTCTCTAAGTATGCTACATGAAGTGTGAATGCAAGATCTCTCATAACTGTTTCTTTCTATCCTTTTTTCTTTTAATCTCCAATCATCGTTCATGCTTTATTACTGCAGGAATGCAAGATATATTATCTAGAAAATAGACCGCTTCAACCTGATGCTCCATGATGTTGTCAGGCTCCATTTGATTCTGGAGGCCCCTTTGGTTAGTAATTCACCTACTCTTAAAAATTGCCTGCAATTTTTAAATCAACCTGACTTTAAGTAAGTTGAATGGTTTTTCTTTTGCTTTATCATCTGAATATAGCGATTGTAACATATTTCGGCGGTCTGCAATGTGGACTTGTACTTGTACATTTCAAGGTATATAATACTGATGCTTGTTACACTAATGCGTCACATAGGCAATGGTGCCTGCGCCTTTCTCGCCCATGTCTCTCTATACATATTTCTCCACTGATTAGTGACCACCTAATCAATATAACCTGTATGATCTGTATATGCTACCTAGAGCACAACATATTTTCGTGAACAGGGGAGAGTAGAGATGCATAGTTAAAAGAAATTTTGCAAGTTCTTATGGCATTATATTCCGAATTTCTAGTCATTATATTTCAGATTTTCTTTTGGCATGTGTTGTTGTGATGTGCAGCGAATAGGCGTAAGGGAAAGAGCAACATGGCCAAGCAAGTGTTAGACTAAAGAACCATGAGAACAAACTGAGTTTTTGCTTTTCTTTTCTGGGTGCACTTTTAAGTTGCATGGAATGAGCACACATTGAGTTTTTTTACTTCTTCCATTGTGTAGCTACAGGAGCGAAAACTAAGCCCCCCCCCCCTCTCATTTGCGCACTTGTCACCGAGTACACGTGTGCCTCCCGTTGTCACTGTTGACTCCCTTTACTGTAAGAGTGTTCACCATTTTGGTAATTGAAGTGAAAGATATCTAACCTATAATATGAGGTTGTAAGATTTACTTTGGTTAAACTTTCTATTTACCCCCTTCTGGATAATTGTAAATGGCATATGGTTATTCACGTATACCAGTATGACTCATGGTATTTCTGGATTGTCAATAGCCCTGATCTGATTGCTTGATGTACTTATATCATTTTCTTTTCAGTCACCTCTTCATCCAAGCAGAGGTGATGAGGGAAAAGAAAAGGTCATGGTGAAAGTCGATTTAGTGCATCAAGGATTGGAGGTTGTGAGATTTGTAAGAGGTGATGGAGGACAGTTTGTTGTCGTGGCTTATAACATAATAGTAGTCGAAGATGAGTACAAGCATAAGCTGGTTGACAATCTATAGAGAATGAGACATATACTTTTTCAATCTGCAAGAGGACCAAATATGTTTTGTTCTTCTCAATGTTGACAAATTAAAGATGATTTTGGCAACTCTATATAACATACATGTACAGTAAGTTCATGAAACTACATGAATGCTCGATGCTCAGTTCAAGACTTATCGAGTAGAAGTGTGTCTCCGTTTATCATTTTCATCTCTCTAAATAAAACCATCAATGTTTAACACGATTTATGGAGATTTGGTTGCAACTTAGTAGGCTTGAGGCCGCTGGCGTTTATCAAGATGAGTTTGGAAACACCCGGCGGAGAGTTGGGGGTTATTGGGTTCGAGTGAGGAGTGCGTGAGGTCACCAAAACATCGGAGATGGTGGCGGGCCTTATAGGGACGGCTGGGGTTTCTGGCGGCTTGGGTAGGGCGGTGTTGACAGATGATTAGGCAGGTGTAGGTGGTCATCAACATCAGAGATGATGGCGAGGTTTAGAGGAATGGCCGAGGGTGGTGCATGCAGGGGTGGGGCGGCGATGACGGACGATTAGGAAGGTGAAGGTGGTTGGGTCGAAGGGTGCGTGGGGCACCAACATAAAAAATGATGGCGGGGTTTAGAGGGATGGCCGGGGGTGTGGAATGGAGGAAGAAGACAACATTGGGAGGAAGACAATAGTGTTATGTGCTAATTGCAACTACATGCTGCAAGATTTCATTTGCATATAATTCATCCCGGACAATCGTAGAAACAGAAGAAATATGTGCAACGAGGAGATCTTTTTGGGTGGATAGAGTAGGGAGAATGTAGGGCGAAGCCTAAGATGGCCTAGATGTGTCGCCGCCTTCCACACACATGTGACTCCTCTTTTAATCGCCGCTGGTTTCGGATGCAACCGTCGTCACGTGTAAGCGGTCCGTGGGGAAGTACGATGTGAATGATAGAGGGCGCCATGAAAAAGGTGAGGTGAATGTCATCCAGTTTTAAAGGAGATGGTTCCATCGAGAAATGTCCCGCTACGATGAAAAACCAAGCAAGAAGCGGACAGTCCGGTAGGAAAAGGGAAGGATGCAAACATGAGGTGGGATTTTTGGGTGGGGCAAGCATTGTGGATAACAAGGCGTATAGTCCGGACAACCACATTTCTCCCACACATTTGAACTGTATTTGGAGAAGTCCGGACTGTCCAGACAATTGAGTTTTGGGGAGCCCACTAGCGTCCATTTGATGTTTGAATACACCCAAACATATGAGGAAATGAGCTTCGACCTGTCAAAGACCCTAATCATTTATTTGATTCATTTGTATACAATGCCCGTAGCAACGCACGGGCATTCTACTAGTAGTATTAGTTTGCCTGTTAATTATAGGTGATCAACGTGGACGAATACTTTATTAGTTAAATCTAAGATTAGTTTAAATAGGAGATAGACCTGCCATTGAGTTGTTACGCCGGTTTGATATTTCATGCGCGGCCTATATATGGGGCTGGCCACGGCCAATGTAAACAGGTTAGATTTTCTACAGGTTATACAACATGTGTATCGAATATTAAGCGGTCCTCTTTGGGTACCGTTGTTATTTATTTTGTGTGAATTTTCCGCGTGAAAGTTGCACTTGGCTCGCGGTCCGTCCTCGCCGACGGGTTGCGCGCTGGTTACGTCTATTTCGACGGGAGGTTCCTCGTGTGTCGAGGGATTGTCCATTGATCGTCGTTCCCCATCTTCAGGTTACATGTAATGCTCGCGTAATTGGGAGATTTTATCGGTGGAATTGGGAGGAGTTCGTTGCATCGTAAAAGATCGGGCCAAATCAGCGGCACGTTCGAGGTCGTGCCCTTCATCAAGTGGTATCAGATTACTGGGTTTATTACGGTGCAATTTTTTGTTATAATATATTGGTACGGATTCTACAACTGTGATGAGGACGGAGTACTATTTTGATGGTGAGATGTCACAAAGTGAGAAGGATCCATCTCGTCCCCTTTCTTGGTTTCAGATCTACACAAGGGTGGCAGTGGGTAATTTTTCTTGCGCCATGATGATTGATCGTGGTTCGCAAATAAATTTGGTTAGTCTAAGTTTGGTTGATGCTTTGAAGTTAGCAGTGATAGAACACCCAGATCCATATAAGCTCACATGGCAGGAAAAATTGGCGATTATCAAACATCAAGTGGAGGTGGTTTTCAAAATTTGTGGGCACATTGACTTGGTTGTTTGTGATGTTCTTCCCCGTCATATGCATGTGTGTTCCTTGATCCTTGGTCAACCTTGGACAAAAATTAGGCAGCTGCAGGTTGATAAATCTGCTACTTTTTCTTGGAGAAAACTTAAATTTGTTTATGAAGGACAGTGGGTTTACTTTGAAGCTTACTCCTCTGAACAATATTTGGAGGATCGTAAGAGATGAGACCATGCACATGCTGCAATTGATGCAAAGAAACACCAAGAGAAGATGAAGGAGTTGCAGGAAGAAAAGAAAAGGGAGATTGAGTCTGCTAAAATTTTGGCATTGCAAATTACAATTGATGCAATTGCTCGGGAGGAGAACTCAAAACCGAGGACGGTTTTGTTTCAAGGGGGAGAGGATGATATGACCGTACGTAAATTAACTACGATGGTTGCTGATGATACAACAATGTCCAAGTCTACTGTTCAACATGCTACACAAATTGCCCAAGATGAGGATATGCTAGAAAAGATGGGCGTTGTTCGTCGAAGTGAAGAAGACAAGGAGAAGTTAGTTGTTGGTTCGGTTCCTTTTCAAGTAGAACATGAGGAAACCAGGTCCAACACATACATGTCTGAACGCAAGATATGCAAGCGCAAATGTTTTGGATGCTTTGGTCTATATGCTAGTGCACGTCAAGGTGCATGCCCTTTAGTATATTCAGAAGGAGATAAGGCAAGTCAATGTCGATTTGGTTATTTTCTTGATTTAATCAAACAATGGCAGAAGATCACAAAGAAGGGTGCATGTTTCCTATTTTTATTTGTGCCATGTAAAGAGAAGTTCTATCACGAAGGGGTTGGAAGAGCATGCAACGCATGGAGTCTGTTAACTTTAAAAGCAATCGGATGGGGTCCACCTAACATGCAATGAGAGAACCAGAGACGTACGCCAAATTCCATCGTGGTATAGTTTGCCACATATAGAGTCATAGTATTAGTTTGCTTGTTAATTATAGGTGATCAACGTGGACGAATACATTATTAGTTAAATCTATGATTTGTTTAAATAGGAGGTAGACCTGCCGTTGAGTTGTTACGCCGGTTTGATATTTCATGCGCGGCCTATATATGGGGCTGGCCACGGCCAATGTAAACAGGTTAGATTTTCTACAGGTTAGACAACATGTGTATCGAATATTAAGAGGTCCTCTTTGGGTGTCGTTGTTATTTATTTTGTGTGAATTTTCCGCATGAAAAACGCACTTGGCTCGAGGTCCGTTGTCGCCGATGGGTTGCGCGCTGGTTACGTCTATTTCGGCGGGAGGTTCCTCGTGTGTCGAGGGATTGTCCGTTGATCGTCGTTGCCCCATCTTCAGGTTACATGTAATGTTCGCGTAATTGGGAGATTTTATCGATGGAATTGGGAGGAGTTCGTTGCATCGTAAAAGATAGGGCCAAATCAGCGGCGCGTTCGAGGTCGTGTACAACTGATATGACCGTACGTAAATTAACTACGATGGTTGCTGATGATACAACAATGTCCAAGTCTAGTGTTCAACATGCTACACAAATTGCCTAAGATGAGGATCTCCTAGAAAAGATGGGCGTTGTTCGTCGAAGCGAAGATGACAAGGAGAAGTTAGTTGTTGGTTCGGTTCTTTTTCAAGTAGAACATGAGGAAACCAAGTCCAACGCATGCATGTCTGAACGCAAGATATGCAAGCGCAAATGTTTTGGATGCTTTGGTCTATATGCTAGTGCACGTCAAGGTGCATGCCCTTTAGTATATTCAGAAGGAGATAAGGCAAGTCAATGTCGGTTTGGTTATTTTCTTGATTTAATCAAGTAATGATAGAAGATCACAAAGAAGGGTGCATGTTCCCTATTTTTATTTGTGCCATGTAAAGAGAAGTTCTATCACGAAGGGGTTGGAAGAGCATGCAACGCATGGAGTCTGTTATCTTTAAAAGCAGTCGCATGGGGTCCACCTACCATGCAATGAGAGAACTAGAGACGTACGCCAAATTCCATCGTGGTATAGTTTGCCACGTATAGAGTCATAGTATTAGTTTGCTTGTTAATTATAGGTGATCAATGTGGACGAATACTTGTCTATACTTGTCTAGGACACATCTAGATGTGACATAGTTATGTCACATCTAAGCTGATGTCAACTTTGTTTGTGGTCTATTTTTTCTTGTTGCTGCCTTATTTGTTTTTTTAGGTGACGCTGCCTTATTTGTGGAAGCTTGTAGTCGCTGATTAGCGGAGCAACAGCGTGCGTCGTCCAACTGTGATTGGCCCATCTCAAAGTTTCGGCGGAACGAAGCGCTGTGTGTCCATATACAAACAACACCACGTTGGTTGTTCTCAATGAAAAAAAACACGTGTGAGGCGTGTGCATGCATGCAGGATTTGCCGGATAGGTAGCTAGCTTGCATTTACCTCAATATTCTGCTGAATTTTCCATACCTTCTACGTACTGATCTAGCAAAATGGGATGATTGTGATAGAGAAAAATGTACCTGCTAAACAAATTATGTAAAAGGAAATACCAGAAAAATGCACGTAACATTTGCTGATTTAAATTTTTTATGTAAGGTTTGTAGATTTTAAAAATGTGCGTAAGGTTATCAAAATAAAAATCAAGAATTATATAGAAGATTTGTTGATTTTAAAATTTTAAGCAAAATTATAAGGAAAGTTCATCAATTCGAAGAGTGTTTGGAAATTTAAGAAGTGTTCACAAATATGAATAAAATGTTCAGGGAATCTATTAAATGCTCATAAATTTTAAAAATGTTAATATATTTTCAAAATGTTCATGAATTTGAAACATGTTGGGAGATATAAAGAGTGTGAATATATCAAGAATTACATAGAAAATAAATCATTACTTTTAAAAAAATCATAATTTTAATAAATGTTCATGACTTTTATAAAAAAATGGAAAAAATGAACATTCTTTAAAATGTGCTAGCCGATAACCCTCCTCCCGCCCCTAATTGCAGTCTCATTGCATGCATGCAATTGCGTGTTAAGGGTTGACTTGCAACTAGGACAAAAATGGATCAGGCCCGGTTGCGTGTCAAGGATGGACTTGCAACTGAGACAAAAAAAATAGGTTGGGTCTTCAGTTGCGTATCAAGGATGGAGTTGCAACTGATAAAATTTTGGTCAGGCCCCTAGTTGCGTATCGAGAATGAACTTGCAACCAGATAAAAACCGAGGGCCCCAATTGCATGCCAGGGTGTAGTTAGACTCGCAACTAGGACAAAATAGGTTAGTCCTTGTTGGAGTTGCAACTAGAACAAAAATGGGTTTCACCCCCATTGTGTATCAAGGATGGAGTTGAAAGTGAGACAAATTTGGTCGGGCCCAGTTATGAATCGAGGGTGGACTCGCGACTAGGATAAAAAAAGGTTAGGGGCCCAATTGCATGTTAGGCGTGTGACTGGACTTGCAACCAAGACAAAGATGCGTTGGGCCCCAAATGTGTGTCGAGGGTGGAATTGCAATAAGGACAAGTAAAAAGGTAGGCCCCTCAATTGCATGTCGAAGGGATTGCAAGTGGGACAAAATGATCACCCCCTAGTTGAGTCGTCGAAGTGGACATGCAATTGGCCCAGTTGCATGCAAATGATGGACTTGCAACCGGGACAAGAAAAATGGCCGGGTCAGTTGCGAGTCGTTGATTGACTTGCAACTGCAACAAAAAATGATGAAGAGCCTAGTTATGAATCAATGCTTGATTTGCAACTAGGGAAAAAAAAGTTAGCCCCTAGTTGCGAGTTGATAGTTGACTTGAAGCTGAGACAGAAAAAAGCCAGACCCAGTTGCAAGTCAAGGTTGTACTTGCAACTGGGAACAAAAAAAGAGATCACGGGCCCAGTTGCATGTCAATGTTGTACTTGCAACTAGGACGAAAAAATGGTCCGGGGAAGTTGCGTGTCATTGTTAACTTGCAACTGCGACAAAAATGGATCAAGAGCCTAGTTGTGAGGCGATGGTTGATTTGCAACTCGGACAAAAAATGTTAGCCCCTAATTGCGAGTCGATGTTTGACTTGCAGCTGAGACAGAAAAAGCCAGGCCCAATTGATGGTTAAGTTTGGATTGAAAATAATGCAAAAAAAAGAGTTGGGCCCAGTTGTGATACAAAAAGAAACATCGAGTCTAGTTTGGAATTGTGGGTTGACTTGCAATTGGATCAAAAATGTTGGACCCAGTTGCAAGTCAAGGCTGGACTTGCAACTATGACAAAAATAGATCAAGGGCCTAGTTGCATGTGAATGTTGGACTTGCAACTGGGACAAGAAAAATGGTCGGGGGCAGTTGCGGGTCATTGGTTGACTTGCAACTGTGAAAAAAATAATCAAGAGCCAAGTTGTGAATTGATGCTTGATTTCCAACTGGGACAAAAAAGTTAGCCCCTAGTTGCGAGTCAATGGTTGACATGCAACTGAGATACAAAAAAAAATCCCAACCCAGTTGCAAGTGAAGAGTGGATTGCAACTAATCAAAAAAAATTGGGCCAAGTTGTGATACAAAAGAAACATCTAGCCCAGTTCCAAGTTGTGTGTAGACTTGCAATTGGGTAAAAAAACATCGGCCCCAGTTGCAAGTGAAGGTTGGACTTGCAACTGGTATAAAAAAGGATGAAGGGCCTAGTTGCATATCAATGATGAACTTGTAAATGGGATGAATAAAGTTCAGGAGTTGTTGCGAGTCGTTGGTTGACCTGCAACTTCGCAAAAAATGATCAAGAGCCTAGTTGTGAATCGATGGTTGATTTGCAACTGAGGCAAAACAAGTTAGCCCCTAGTTACGAGTCGATGGTTGACTTGTAGCTAAAACAGAACAAAAAGCCAGGCCCGGTAGCAAGGTAAGGGTGGATTGCAACTAATGCAATAAAAGAGTTCGGCCAATTGTGATACAAAAGAAACATCAAGCCCAGTTTCGAGTGGTTGGTTGACTTGCAAATGGGTCAAAAAAACGTCAAACCCAGTTGCAAGTCCAGGGACGAAAAAGATCAAGGGCCCAATTGCATGTCAATGTTGGAGTTGCAACTTGGACGAAAAAAATGTTCGGGTGCAGTTGCGAGTAGTTGGTTGACTTGCAACTGCGACAAAAATGATCAAGAGCCCATTTATGAATCGATGGTTGATTTGCAACTGGGACAAAAAAAAGGTTAGCCCTAGTTGCGAGTTTATGATGGACTTGCTGAGGTGTAAAAAAAAGTCAGACCCACTTGCAAGGTTAGGTTAGGCTTGCAACTAATGCAAAAAAAGAGTCGGGCCGAGTTGCGTTATAAAAGAAACACCAAACCAGTTGCAAGTCGAGGATGGACTTGCAACTGATGACAAAAAGGTCGGACCCAATTGCAAGTTAATAGTGGACCTGCAATTAAGTCAGAAATGGTCTCATTTACAAGTTAAAGGTGTAGTTGCAATTAGGACGAAAAAGCGCCGCACAAAAAATAGCATCGGCTATAATAAAAAACAAAGGAGAAATAGAAAGGGTGGAAATGAGATGAGACAAAGCAACATGAGAATAAAGGTGATCATAGAGGCAAAGAACAAAGTCTCTTCTGCGTCGTCAATATAGACCAACAAAAATCGACCAAAAAACCCATAAAGATTGCCAGAAAAAAAGGAGACGAATAAAAAGGGCCTAACAAAAACCGGCTGACAACTGGTTATTGCGACCGCAAGATGCACACGACAAAATGAAATGGGGTCAACTTTGCGTAAAAAGTTACAACAAATAGACCGGATGAACCACAACTTAGATAAGACATTGTTGCAATCTTCAGGAGATTTAACAAATCTGATTTGAAAAATATTCAAATATTGTTTTAAAAGTTTAAATTAAAAAATCACAAATTTAAATAAGTATTCACAAAAATAAAAAAATCATGAATTTTAATAAATGTCCACACACTTCAAAAAGTGTTTCACGTACTAACAAAAACTCATGAACCGGACAAAAAAGAGTGAGATGTGAACCGACTAGTGCTATATCAACAGGTAACCTTTTGAGTTCTTACAACACAACCCAGAAAATACAAAAAAAAAAAAGAAACAGGCCAGCCCGTACAACATGAGGCCGGACCAACAAAAGAAAAGCAACGGCCCTAGTGACAGCGACGTCCGCCAGCGACACGGGACGTGCGCGACGCGAATCAACCCTGCACGATAATTACAGTAGGTTAGATCAAGGGTTAAGAGCTTAGATGTGACATCCTTAAAAAACATCTAGATGTGAATTAGTAATTCCGAATACTTTATTAGTTAAATCTAGGATTAATTTAAATAGGAGATAGACCTGCCATTGAGTTGTTACGCCGGTTTGATATTTCATGCGCGGCCTATATATGGGGCTGGCCACGGTCAATGTAAACTGGTTAGATTTTCTACAGGTTAGACAACATGTGTATCGAATATTAAGCGGTCCTCTTTGGGTGTCGTTGTTATTTATTTTGTGTGAATTTTCCGCGTGAAAGTTGCACTTGGCTCGAGGTCCGTCATCGCCGACGGGTTACGCACTGGTTACGTCTATTTCGGCGAGAGGTTCCTCGTGTGTCGAGGGATTGTCTGTTGATCGTCGTTGCCCCATCTTCAGGTTACGTGTAATGCTCGCGTAATTGGGAGATTTTATCGGTGGAATTGGGAGGAGTTCGTTGCATCGTAAAAGATCGGGCCAAATCAGCGGCGCGTTCGAGGTCGTGCCCTTCATCACAATCTGGCTTTGTGGAAGGCGCTGCCGCCGGCTGAGAGAGCCAGACAGGTGGCGTTCAAGAATGAGTGTGATGAGGAGTGCGCCAGGAACCTCGCGGCCTGGAATGCCCTTAGTGCCGCAAGGGAAAAGGAGGAGCTGGAGCTTTGGCGGCGGGCGAGTCGACGAGCGGTGGCGGTGTACGAAGACAGCCGGTACCACGCAATGAAAGCCAGAGGCGCTAGGTGCCTCACCGCCGCGTGGGCGTGGGCCGATAAGCTTGGGCGTGCCACCACCAAAGAGCTCCTATGGGCGCCCAATGAACTGTTCTGCATGGTCGCGCGCCTCCGCCAGCAAGAGGCTGATCGGCGTGTCGAGCGCTGTGAGGCGGAGGAGGCGGCGAACTCCCTCCGCATTGGGAATCCACCGCGCACCAGGGAGCTGCTAGCGAGAGGCTACCATTTTACTGCTCCCCACTGAAAGAGGGGTTATTATTAGTTTAGTTTTTATTCATTGTACGTATTAGTTAAGTACTATCATCACCTATATGTGATGATATATATTGTATATGTATCATGTCTTCAATGAGCTATTCAACAATTAATATATATTATTAGTTTCACATTTCTATCTGTTTTCATATTGATTTTCTGGCTCTAACTGTTAGCCTTTTACACAAATTGAAACATAACAATAGAACATAAATCATTCACACATCAAAACATATCAATATTGCGATTGTTGTACAGACATTGGGATCAACATCTAAATAGTTCAACAGAATAAAACGCGTCCATGACTACACCCTAACCTACGAAAGCTCTTGGCTGTGCCTGAACTCGGTCAGGTGTTCGTCCATGCGGTTTACACGCTCGCGGTACAGCTGGAGCGCGATCTCGAGCTCCAAGCTGGCTATTTCGTCCGAGATTACCATCTCGAGGATGCGACGGCCATTTTCTTCTATTGCTCCCCGCTGGACACCTGTGCCAAGGAGGCGCTCGAGCCTACCGACGAGCCTGTTAGCATCGAGTGGGCTGCGGACAAGGCGAACATCGCGACCCATGCGAACGGTGCGGCCTGCGTCTGGTGCTAGGACGGTGCGGCCGGGCTCTGGTGCAAGTACGGCGCAGACGGTCGCAGCCCATTCCTGGCGAGAAATAGGGCTACTCACGTGCCTTGGACACAGCTGCAACGTCATGTCAGGTGGGATAGCGGGCAAGCGGGGATGGAACCGCTCTTGCTCTGCCTCGCGCCGCGCCTCTCGCTCTGCGGCCCTCCATCGGTCTTGCTATGCGGCGCGCCTGTCCCTCTCGGTGCGGACACACATGTTTTGCTCTACGAAGTACCACCGATGATCTTCTTGTGCGGCGCGCTGCAGCCTCTCGGCGTTGAAGCGGCTATGTTGCTCGGCGGCACTGCCACGCCCTGCGCAAAGGGTCTGCTAAACCCTTGCGATGACGTGCAGCACAGCGTTGTCCGGCGCGTCGTCGGACACGCCATCAGCCTCGACAGGCCGTTGCGCCTGCACCGGATCGTTTTCGTCGTCGAGGAGGTTGATGGTAGAGGCGGCGCTTGGTCGGGTTGGCATGCTTCGTCGATGGGCTAGGCTGCACTAGGTGTGCATCCGCGTGTGACGCGTGCAGAAACCGATGGGGAAGCTTGCGCGGGAACATGCGCGATTCCACGCGGGAACGTGGCCAAAAGAAACGCCGGCGCGGTGCTGAATTGTGCAATGGAATCCTCGGGCGAAAACGCGGTGACAAGACGTGAAAGAGGAAGAAGAGGTGATGCGCAGTCAGACTGGTAATAATAATAAAACGTCTGCGATATTAATACGGGCAAACAACACTTCCGTACGTACCATTGGTAATGATTTCATCAATTGCTAACAATTGTTTGGCAGCAACTGTCTGCCCACAACACACACAACTTGTCCGGATGAATCGTTTCGGTTATTATTGGTCTTCCCACACAATTCTGATGAATGAACCGATTGCTGCGTATCACACACGCCTTCTTACGCTAACCCGTTTGTGTTCTGCTGGATCAGCGTTTATCCGAGTGAACTGTGTGTCGTACTTCGCACACGTACATAGTCTTGTTAATTTTTTCTGTTATCTTAACTAATCCCAAATAGTTCATAAGAATAAACTGTCTGCCGTGGATCGCACACGCAACTATCTTCTGAATCGTATTTGATGGATCCACCATCGCACACAGTTCGTGCCATTGGCGACGGAGCTTGAACAATACCGTTTGCGATTGGTTGGATCGCACACAGTTTCGTCGAAGGGTCTTTGATTGATGTGTCGTCTTTGGACCATCCTGCAGTAGTGTAAGGTCAACCAAGCCAACACCTATATTGACTTGTGTTACACACGTAAGCTTTCCGTCCTTGAAGTATCCATCCATCTCTGCCTTGGTGGCATTCCGTCAGGATGATCAAAGGTGGATACCAGGATTCCCGGGCATAACCATGATAGATATCAGGCTGCCAGATGCAAACCAATCTACCCAGAGGTATATTGAATCCTTGAAGTCTTGAAGTCTTGATCATCACGTAGGTCTTGAATTAATTATCCTCACAACTCTCATGAAACTCACAACCAACCCCGTCTACTAAAGCGTAGCAAAATACAATAACGTTTCCCGGGGCAATAGTGTCAAAGGGTTGTGGGGGTACCTACCACATGATACTACTCAAGAACCAAGTTTCCAATTACCTACTTTGCATGCATGGTGGAACAAGGTTGAAACTAATGCAATAAAAATCATGGGTAATATATGATCAAGTAAACTTGCCTTGCTGACGATCTTCAAACTCAAGCGACTCTAAGTAGCAAGCTTCGCACTCCGGATGATCTAACGAAGCAAACAATTCACACAATAAGCATAACATAAACACCACAAAGCATAATAGCAAGTAAAACTAATCATAATAAAACAATCAATACCACAAACAAAGAAAAGAAAATAAAGGAAATCAAAGATCTATCCAAAACACCATTGCAAAGCTTTTACTAAAGTAAAAGAAACTATAAATGGGTTTCATGCAACTAATAAATTCTTAACAGCAAGAAAACTAAAGTTTTAATAAAATAACAGAAACTATTTGATGTAAATTTTTCTACACAAAAAGAATCATCCAAAAACCTATTATCAAACTCTACATATAAAGAAAACAATGGTACTTGCAAAACAGAGAACAAAATAATAGAATTTATTTTTTTAACAACAAATAAAACTCATATTATTAACTAACATAAACAAAATATAATGTGTCAACAATGCCAAAAGAAAACAAATTAAAATTAATTAAAACGAAGAAAAAACATTAAAACTAAAAGAACTAAACAAATTATATTTCTTGTTAAAACATCAATTTAAAACATCCTAAAAATTTCACAATTGCGCCTAGCGATAAAACACACTAATAGGAAACATCAGGAAAAAGAATCACTCAAAAATGTATTTTTAAACTAAAGTTATTCACAAAATAGTTATTCAAAAAAATTCATTGAATTCAAATTTAAACTCCTCATATTTTAAAACTACTAGAACTAACAACAAGTTCATAATTTTTGTGACCTAATGCAAAAAGATTCACTCAAAAACTAATTAAAACATAAAAGATAAAACAAAAACAAAATCAGGATCTATTCTGTTTTTAAAACTGAAACATAAAAAGAAAAATTGTAACTAACGAACGGTGGTGCTATGTGGCGGCTTCTGAGTGGCTGAGGGGTGTGCACTGCGGGTGTAAACGAGCGAGCATTCAGATTTTAACAGAAAACGATTCGGTGTTTTAAGTGATCTATTTTCGACCGTGCGATGTTGATCTAACCATGGGGGGTAGATCGGGCCTCACAACAATGGAGGTGGCCAGTGATGGAGATCTCCGGCGAGGCAGAAGCGGTGTGGTGACGCAAGGGGGGCCTCCGATGGTCCTCGGCGACAGCGAAGATGTCTAGGAGATGGCAGCGATGCTCCGGCGTCGATTGGCGATGTCAATGGAGCTCGAGGGCGACGGAGATGTGTGGCACGAGCTCGGCGGTGTTTGGTGGTGGCAGGAGCTCCGGCGATGCAGTGTGGCGGTGGCGGTGCGTGGATAGGGGGCGTTTAGGGGGGGGGAACGTGGTGCGGCGGCTTCCTTTATAGCCCTGGGGCTTGGGGCAACCGAAAGGAAGGGAAGCGCTACGTTGATTCGATCTGCCGACGAGAAAAGGAAGGTGATGACCACTTGGTGATTCGGTCGGCCAGGGTGGGGCCGGGTGTCAGTGGGAGGGAGAGAGGGGCGAGGGAAATCGGATGGCCGATCCGAATCCTTTCGGATTCGGTGAGGTGGGATTTGGGACAGATTCGGCTTCCTGGGCCATGCAGGGTTTTCCTAATAAAAGTGGATTTTTTTTCCTTTTATTTAAAAACAGGAAACCAAAAGCTAAAAAGGAAAATGATAGAAACTCCAATTATAGAAGTGCTATATATAAAAATGATCAGAGAAAAGAGAGTAATCTGATTAACATTTTTCCACGGCCAAAATAAATATTTTCTAAAAAATATTTTTCTAAAAATGCCCAAAATGGATTTGAATCCTATTTCAAATATTTTCAAAATACCCCTTTAGTGTTAATAGTCAAGTGACTTTCAAAATTACCCCTGAAAGGGAGGGTCGTATTCCTCCTCTCATTTTCAAAGTTTTTCAGAGGTTTCCACAATTTCAAAAGAAATGAAAGGGAAAATGGAAATGGAGTTTCAACAATTCACCAGAGAGCATTCCACTTTCAATTCAAACACAATGCAATTAAAAACAATATGAGTGGATGCTTAGCTAATATTATAACATGCCAAAATGAAATTTTGGGATGTTACAGAATTTTCTGAGTTTAGAAGTACACTTTTTAAATAGATTACTACAGACTGTTCTATTTGGACAGATTGTTGTCATAGTTTTGTTATCTACTTATCCTAGAATTTTCATGGCCTATATTGATCGATATAAATTGTGGAAATGATAGCATACAATACCTAATGTTTGAAATTTATTATGCAACTTGTCTTGGCGGTACATGAAGTGTTGATTTATTCTTATGTGTACTAACCTATCTCACGAGTTCTTTTCGAATTTTTGTGGATGAAGTTTTTGAGACTTAGGTGAAACCTGGATATGAGAGGATTGAACGAGATACAAAAGCTCAAGCTTGGGGATGCCCAAGGCACCCCAAGTAAATATTTCAAGAAGTCTCAAGCATCTAAGCTTGGGGATGCTACCCATCCCACCTCTCTTCATCAAACAAATATCGGTTAGCCTATGTTCAGCCTAATATTTTTTCTTTGTCCACATGATATGTGCCATTCTTGGAATGTATTCTCGTTTTGTTTGTTGTTTTGAATAAAATATCAGATCTGAAAATCTTTATTGAGAGAGAGAGTCCTCAGATAGCTACTTAATTGTTTAACTACTCATTGATCTTCACTTATATCTTTTGAGAGTAGTGTAATGTTTACTCTTGTGCTTCACTATTATCCTAAGATTAAATTGTAAATGAATGAAATATCATAAATCTGAAATTATCAATGTGCTTTATGCATTGTTGTAGTTTCACATTTGGTTTAGAAAGAAAATCTATTGAAGTTTGACAATCACAATATTGGGCATAGAAGCAATTCATGAATGATTAGTATAAGAAAGAGAACTTCCACATACAAATATATTATCTTGGACATATTTTATGATTGTGAATACCCATTAATTATTTTCAAACTGGATCGAGTAGTTGATGTTGGAAAAGGTATCCAACGTAATGGTTATGTTTGGGTATATTTGCATAGAAGTTATAATGTTATGGATCCTCCAACATGTGGTGCTTGTTTAGAACCTTTTGCCAGCCAAAACTTCATACTAAGTAGAGATACTACTTGTGCATCCAAATCCTTGAGCCAAGTTTCTTCATGAGAGTCCGTCGTACCTACCTATATATGGTATTTCACTACCATTCCAAGTAATTGCATGTGCCCCCTTTAAAACCTTCAAATAAACATCCGTTTTGTGTGCTCGTACCGCTGATGGAGCGACGGGGCGGTCATTATCTTCCATGCTAAGCGGGTTATTGTCAAGATGAGTGTTTATTCACTTGTCATTGCATGAGAGAGCACTAGTGCAGCCGCGTGCTATACGCACGGTTTTTAACCCCTTTCAGTGACGTAGTCTTGAACCGTCGCCTTGCATGTGTGGGCGATAGGATGGCCTATCCCACACGATAGGGAAAACCCGTCGGCGATGCCTACACAGGGTCACACACGATGGGAAAAAATATGTCGTTTGAGATAAGCTTAGCATCCCACACAGGGAATCCCAAGGGTACGTCTCCGTTCGCATTGCAGATCACACACAATTTTCTACATAACATCGTTTGTGGTTGGGGTGGTCAGCACACACGATAGTTATAATTCTGTCATTTGCGTTATCCAAAACATCACTCACGGTGTCTAGAAGAAACTGTTTGGCATTGGGCTGCCCATCACACACACTAGCTATGTGAAAATGTTTGTGATTGGGTGTCCTAACGCACACAGTTGTCGACCAGAATTTTTGTGTGATTGCTCACCGATCCAACACGCCAACTTTCTAGAAACCACGTGGGTTTGTTTAGGTCATCGCCCACGGTGTTGTCTTAGAAACCGTTTGCAATGGGAACCCCAATAATCAGCCTGATTGCTCTATTATTTATAATCCATTTAGTAATCAAATTAACATTTCATATCAACCACATAATATATTTCTTATTCGTAGTACGGCAACCAGGATTTCATAATTGAATTACATCAGGGTACAACATCATATAGGCATATACTGCCTAGCTACCCAATTGCACAACAGGACAAAGTTTCAAATGCAACATCTAAAACCTTTGGAAATTAAGTATCATCATAGACGGTAAATAGACAGATGAGTCTCATCTAGAAAACTGTTAAAGCGGAAGGCAAATTTTGAGCCTTCAATGATGTTGAAGGTCCTCGCAACTTTAGGCCAGTGCTTGTGGATGATTGCCCGCCCATCCTTTGTCCTCTTAAGGAAGACTTCAATATTATATTGTGGGTGCTATATGAATACCTTCATCGCCTCTTGATCATACAGGTGGTTTGAGACGTAATCATTGATGAACTGCCTTGAGAAGGACTGAAAACAAACATACGCATAAATATCTTTTCTAAAATTTGAAACTACGCAAAGGGAAAAGGACAAGGTGAAAGAGATGGTACCATCCTATAGTTGACTGATGTCATCTTCATTGTGCAGACAAACATCTTGTTGTTTTTCGTAGCTAGTTCCTTTATCTTAACAATCTTTCTGAGTTTCTTGATTTGACTGGTATTCAAGGACACCTCATTTCCCCCACATGCAAAAAGAGTCGAACAGTGGGTCTAAACCTCTTACAGCAGGACCTACATGTGCTAGAACAAATTATTAAAAACATTAATATTACAATGGTTCCTGCAATTGCACAATAATGTGCTATTAGCCAAATGACCATGGATGTGCAAACCTCGATGGTAAACTTCAGTGTCCCCCATTGTTTCCCCCTGCAACATATTTAAGACAAATATTGATCGGGTTACAAGTGATATTTGGCATACTATCAGTGAAATATGTTAATGGAAAATAAACACAATGCGGATCCAATAGATTAATTTGAGCCACATGGAAAAGCCAGTTATCTAAACCAAGCGTGCTAAGAACTAGGAAATATAGCAATTCTATATGTTTCACATGTATTTAGTACATCTAAATTTGATTTATTCATCAGATGCATAACAATACAAAATTGTACCAACAACAATCGAACATCACATTGCAGAATTGAATTAAATAATTAAATGGCCACCACAACAAATGAATGGAACATTTAACTAAGCACCACATTGTACAATAGAACATACTAGAAGGTCAGGTTGCAGTGGCATTACATTGGACATTTCACTAGAATTTCTAAATGAAAGGCAGTAGCGGCACACGCAACAGGTAAACGAAACATGCTTAACCGGCGTAGCTAGGTGAACATAGGTCCTTAGTGATAAAGCTAAGAAAAATAAGCTATTCCTCATCGTCGATGATATCGATGATGATGGGCTCCTTCAACTTGGAAGAGGGCGAAGCGTCCACACCGTGGGTGCACCCCTCGTAGTGGTGAGTGGCCTGATCCTACCCCGACACCAACATGTCGGCTCTGGAGTTGAGGTAAGCATGGGCACGCTGAGAAAACACATCGAAGTCTTCGTCGAACGCACTGGCGGTGCCCTCGAGAAAAGACCATGAGCTGTCGTTTATAGCAGCCAACCGCGTGGCACCGTCAGCGCGCGAGGCGTCGACGGTGGCCTTGACGGCGAGGTGCTCCACCAAGATCTGGGGGTCGGCACGCATGGAAGCCATAGCTGCCTCATCTGCGCATGCAGCCACGATTTGCTTCTCCGCAGCCAAATGCTCTTTGAGATCCTTGCTATACTGCGTGCACCATGGCTTTTGGCGGCGATTATTTGGAGGATGGGGCGGTGATTTGGGTGGAAGGTGTCCCGCCGCGGTCGGGCCATGTGGGATGGAGGAGGAGGGGGTGAGGGGGTATTTGGGAGGTGTCATCGGCACCTGACTAGATGGAGGAGGCCGAGCAGCAGGAAGCAGCGTCATCGGCGAGGAGGCGGCGCTACATGCAAGCAGTGAAGGTTTGATCTAGGAAATGTAGAGGAAAAGGGGGAAATGTGGCTTTTGATTGGTACTGGGAGGCGAGAGAGGTAGATATTTCCGCGGCAACCCAAAATTTTCATTTTGCAGAATAGTTCTCAATATCAACACATCACAAACGAAGCATGTGCTATACCCCGTGTGTGATGAACTTGGACGTGCAAATGTTTGTCTCCAAGCTTCCGACGTAAGATTGGGTACTACACGGCACATGGTTCGTTCCAAAAAAATTGTATGATGAACTTCAATTTCATTTCCAATTGGAAGATGGAATGGGGATATGGCGGCAAATTTTTGGTCCGAATTTACCTGGTTATAGTGGTCATCCACGTCGTCGCATAATTTAACATCAATTGCTATTTTGGGTACTACACAAAAGAGCCTACACCACAGCCCGCACTTACTTAATCGAGCAATTAAACATAGCTGGTTGACCTAAACATTACTCTAACAAAAGACCAGTGCTCTAAACAAAGACTAATGTTCCGTCTGACGCTCTCCGATCTTCGCCGCATCCTCCATGACCAGCTCGCGCTCGACGACCTCCAGGGGAAGGGGCTCCAAGGCATCCATTGCCAGATACTCTGCAAGCATCTCGCAGTCTGCGTCCGCCATCTCTTTGGAAAAGGCCGCCACGAGTCTGGTGTGGGCGGCCGCGGTCCGGGCATTGATGACCTCCATCTCGGCAAGAGAGGCTGCCGACGAATGGACGGCTGCCCGAGCGCTCTCGGCGATTCACAACCCTTCGGACGTAGGTTCCCGACCATTGTCGGAGAAGGCCGCTGCTATTTGTGTGGTGACCGACACAAGCTGGGCGTGGGCGGCATCGACATAGGCATGGGCAGCCGCCATCAGGGCTACGGCGGCCGTCGAGGAACGGACAGTTGTTGTGCCGTTCTCACCATCTGCTATCCCGATCGCGGATGTTGCTGCCGCCATCTAGATGCAGCAGCTGCCCTTTCGGCGTCTGCAGTCGCCCTGTCGAAGAGTGCGGCCGTGCTCAAGGATGTTGTGAGCGCGTTCATGGTTGATGCAGCCGCGCTCGGGCCGAAGTTGTGGGTCGCCGAAGTTGCCCTTACGATACGGATCCACGTCCCCATCTTTCACTGGCGACGCTTGAACAGTACAGTGGTCTTGGGGAACAAGTGTGATTGTGTGGCGCGCCGGCGGTGGACTGAAGCTTCCGGCCTAAGCCATATATGAGGATTGGCCCAAGATATTTTTATACCACATCACACACGTTTCATGATCAAGAACTGTTTGCGATGAACTAGCTATTTCAGTACGTGGCTGGCTACAAATGGGGAAAAGTTTGTTTGATTCAGCTATCGAGTTGAACTATTTTGAACAAAGACCAATGCTTGATCTATGAATGAAATCTACGTTTACTGAATTTCAGTTGCAAAATTGCACCGTAATAGTGATTTTGTTCCATATCTATTGTTTGCCAGCCACGTACTGAAATAGCTAGTTCGTCTAACAATATACTAGCTAATTTAAAGTAGGTGGGACAGTTCAACCATATCTATTGTCAGACGAACTGAACAAAATAGCCCCTAAATACTACTCCGGAGGGGCTATGTGCTACTGCCGGCAGCCTTCTCCTCTACCGAGAACATTGAGTAAAAGGCAAAGGAGAAGTAGCCTAGCGACGAGTTGGAGGAGTCAAATTCGTCGGCTGCCGCTGCTGCCCTCCGCCGCTCCTGACGTGCCTCCTCGAAGCGGCGGGACTCGGCGTAGATCTCCTCATTCCGCGCCACAGCTGTGGCGTCTGCTGCGGCCATGGCGGCGGTGAGCCTCTTTGCCTGCTCGACCTGGCGCTCTTCCTCCTCATGTTGGAAGTTGATGTAGCGCGCTAGGCCACTGACGCAAAAGCCGAGCAGCTAGGCTTCGGCGGCGGCCTCCTCCTCCCACCTTCGGGGTGCGGTGGCGGAGCGGGTGATGGCCCCGATGGCTGACCGTGGGGTGGCTGCCAAGGCGGACGCTGGTGTGGTGGCGGCCAAGGAGGCCTCTGGTGGGGTGGTGAATGGTGGCCGACGATGGGGTGGGGGCCACGGCGGTCGCTGGCAGTAGCTGCCTTCGGGCAAAGGTGGAGGAGCGTGTGGTGGGTGCCATGCGCACAGCCAACAAGGACGCCACACGCACTACACGCTTCCGGGTAGTGCGCCGCCGACGTGGCGCAACCTCCTAGCTGGAGCTGCCCTCTGGCGGAGTGGCGGAGCGACGACGACGGACATGTGGCATTGGTGATTAGGGGAGAAGCAAACTTTGGAAGCTACGGGCAGGGAGGGGATGAATGCAATGTGGAGACGCCGGACGTGAGGGTTTATAAAACAGGCGGCCAAGGCGAGCTGGGCGGGAAGCTTGTGCGCGTTCCTGCGCGGTTGCGCGGGAACGGGAAGCCAAAAGAAATGTTGCGCGCTCCCGAAGTATTGGGTGTTTGGGGCATTTCGGCGAGCCGGGCGGGAAGCTTGCTCGGGAACCTACGCGCTCCCTAAGCGTGCACTGGAATCCTCATGCGACAACGCGGTGACAAGATGGGACGGAGGTGGGAGAAATGACCAGTACGCAAATGGTTAATAATAAAAAACCGTTTGCGTTTTATTACAAAGCAAACGGTCGTTCTGTACGCATCGTCGTGAATTAATCTATGCATCAGGCAGTTGATGCGGCCGCGATGCGTTGTGCTCGCGTCCGTGCACGTCCACTCTGCCGGTGTCCACGCGTGAACGATCATGTACGTTTGGGGAGCCATATGCAAGCAGTTGCGCCGCTCCCGGTGCCACCATGCAGTTAAGCGCTGCAAAAACTGCCATGCGGACGTGTCGAAATTCCAGGCCGTCCGGCGCAATTTATTCGCGCAGCCATTTACCTTCGTCTCTTCCACCTTCCGATCGCTCCACACAACACAAGAAGCCCACCCACGATAGAAAATATTAGAGAGAGGATGCACATCTCTTCATCGCTTCAACCTTCCCCTGTGGATCCAATGGCGGCAGCCGGCGCCGAGCGGCAGTTCACCACTATTGTGAAAGTGGACACCCACATGAGGAAGACGGACCTCTTGGTGGTGTACACCAACGACCCGATCGTGGTGGTGAAATCCATCAACACATTGGAGCAGCTGCTTGTTGAGGATGACAAGTACAAAGTGGTCGGCTTTGACCTCGAGTACACCGGCGGTCGTGCCAAGCATGATCAGAAGGTTGCCGTCGCCCAGTTGTGCGTGCGCCATCAGGTGCTCGTCTACCACTACTGCCTGGCCACAAGGCCTTACGAGCATTCGCCAGGTTTGTCAACAGCCCCGACTAGAGGTTCGCAACGGTGGACACCACCAACGATCTAAAGGTGCTCAAGACTTCAGGCTTGTCCTCCCAGAAGCTTGTCAACATCCAAGGTCAGTACAGGGTCTGGGCGGCAAGAAGAAGAAGCAGAAGGACTCCCTGGTTAACCTCGCCGTGGCCATCATCGTCCCCTACTATAGAGACATGAAGGCTGAGTGCCACAAGGATAAGTCTGCCTGGCACAAGGCCTGGATGAACAAACTGGTTGAAGAACACATCAAGTACGCGACGAAGGACGTGTACACCAGCTACGAGATGTACAGGAGGATCATTGGCATGAGGAAGTGCCTCCTTCCTGCAGACGGCGAGGGATAGCCACAAGCAGAGATGTGTCGGCAACCTTCTTCAGAAGAACAGTATGATTTGGTGATCGTCTACTTCTTGTAAATTTATATTGAGGAATGTACAAGCGTTGTGTAGTCACTTATGTAACTGGATGTCCAAGTTGTCTATGCAACAATAATGTTGGTGTTCTATAGACAGAGCATATAGATGTTGTGCAAACAGAGAAAATAGCATCTCATACAATTATTAGCAGCAACCGTCTACCCACAACACACACAGGTTGTCAGGCTGATTCACTTAGGTTATTATTGGTCTTCCCACACAATTCTGATGAATGAACTGTTTGCCGGGTACCCACAACACACACGATTGTCAGGATGAATCATTTGGATTATTATTGGTCTTCCCACACAATTCTGATGAATGAACTACTTGCCGGCTATCACACACACCTTCTTAGGCTAACTCGTTTGTGTTCTACTGGATCAGCGCAAACAATTTGTCCGAGTGAACTGTATGCCGCACTACGCACACGTATATAGTTTGTTAACCGATTCTGATATCTTCTATAATCACAAACAGTTCATAAGAACAATCTGTATGTGACGCATCACACACGCAACTATTTTTTGAACCGTATTTTTGAAAGCACATTTGCTCCCTTGGTGGTTTTGGTAATTAATAACAACATATAAGTCATTGAACTAATGTTTCCACTAAGTATATTTCAGGAAAAGTTCAATGATAGGATTGGCAAAAGGATTGTGGAGATTGTGGAAATACCCCAAGATGCAAGGAAATGGATTGGCAAAGCTTCAAGCAAGGGGACTCTACATTTTACTTTGTGAGAAATCACCTTGAGTCCATAGGAAAGCCAATACTATTAAAAGGGGGTAAGGTATTGTTGGTGAACAAAATGCTCATACGTGCACAAGTGATAGTCACCAAAAACACCCACAAGCTCTTCCACAAAAGTCTGTCCAAAGTCAAATATCCAAAATCGGGGCAACCAACACTTTCCACTCGGTGCCACCGATTCCCATACTCGGACGACATTAGCCAAACCCTAGCCTTTCGGTGCAACCGATTCTGCTTCGGTGCCACCGAGTTTGGGTTGCCAACTTTCTGTTACGCAAATTCACAAAATCGGTCCCACCGAGATTGTTGGATCGGCGTCACCGAGAATGGGCAATCTGACCGTTGGTCACCTTATCGGTGCAACCGAGTTTTATATATCGGTCTCACCGAGATTCAAAAGTTGCCACCTTTTGGTCACTTCGGTACCACTGAGATTAACACATCGGTGTCACCGAGTTGGTCATTTTGTGTGTAACGGTTGGATTTTTGGGATGCCTATATATACCCCTTCACCACCACCCACTCGAAAAAGAACCACTCAGAACTATTCCATACTTGCCCCATCCAGTTTTCTGAGAGAGAGCCACCTACTCATGTGTTGAGATCATGCCATTCCATTCCAACCATATGAATCTTGATCTCTAGCCTCCCCAAGTTGCTTTCCACCAATCCCATCTCTTCCACCAAGCCAAATCTGTGAGAGAGTGATTGTGTGTTGAGGAGTCTATCATCTTGAAGCACAAGAGCAAGGAGTTCATTGTCATTACCGAGCCTATTACCTTTTGGAGGGTGGTGCCTCCTAGATTGGTTAGGTGTCGCTTGGGAGCCTCGTACTTCGTGTTGTGGAGTTGAACCAAGAAGTTTGTAAGGGCAAGGAGATCGCCTACTTCGTGAAGATCTACCCATAGTGAGGCTAGTCCTTCATGGACGGAAGCCGTTATGGAATAGTCAAGGTTGCTACTTCGTGGACCCTTATGGGTGGAGCCCTCCGTGGACTCTCGTGACCGTTACCCTCCGTGGGTTGAAGACTCCATAAACGTGGACGTACAATAGCACCACCTATCGGAACCACGGGAAAAATCATCGTGTCTACAATTGCGTTTGATCCTCTTACCCTTCCTTTCTACTCATGCTTGTTGTTACTTTCCGCTGCTATACTCTTAGTCATGCATGTGTAGGGTGTACTTGACTTGCCATGAATGCTAAAATCTGCCAACTCTAAAATTGGGAAAAGGTAGAAATTTTATTTGGTCAAGTAGTCTAATCCCCCCCCCCCTCTAGACATACTTTCGGTCCTACAAGTGGTATCAGAGCTTTGGTCTCCGTTGCATTGGTCTCACAACCTAGGAGAGTATGGCGTCTAGTGAGGGAAATTATCACCGTAGAGGTCCGTACTTTGATGGCACTAATTTTGCTAGTTGGAAGCACAAAATGAAAATGCATATTCTTGGTCATAACCCCACCATTTGGGCTGTTGTTCGTGTTGGCTTGCAAGGTGAATGCTTTGGTGATGGAAAGGAACCGGATCGTGAAGCGACCGCGGAAGAATTGAAGATGTTGCAATACAACGCTCAAGCATGCGACATTCTCTTCAACTGCCTATGCCCCGAAGAATTCAACAAAATCAGCCGTCTTGAGAATGCAAAAGAGATTTGGGATACTTTGGTTGATATGCACGAAGGAACCGAGTCCGTGAGAGAATCCAAGTTAGATGTTATTCAAAGTCAGCTTGACAAGTTCAAGATCAAGGATGGTGAAGGAGTCGCAGAGATGTACTCTAGGCTAGCTCTCATCACCAATGAGATTGCCGGCTTAGGAAGCGAAGAAATGACTGACAAATTCATCATCAAGAAGATACTTAGAGCTTTGGATGAGAGATACGACACCGTGTGCACATTGATCCAAATGATGCCCAACTACAAAGATCTCAAGCCTACGGAAGTCATTGGAAGGATTGTTGCTCATGAGATGACACTCAAAGACAAAGAAGAGCTTCAGAACAAGTCTAGCGGTGCTTACAAAGCCACAAGTGATGCTCCCGCAACTTCAAGCGACAACCTTGTCACCAATGAAGAGATAAGCCTCATGGTCAGGAAATTCAACAAGTTCTACAAGAATAGAGGCAAGGAACGAAGCTCCAACTCAAGATATGATGAGAAGCGTTCGTCAAGTCGTGACCGCAATTGCTACAATTGTGGGAAGCCCGGACACTACTCCAATGAGTGCACGGCTCCCTACAAACGAAGAGAAGAGTCACCGCGAAGACGAAGCTCAAGGAATGAATCACCTCAATGGGAGAGAAGGAGTAGAGATGATCGTTATGAACGAAGACCCTCAAGGAGAAGTAGAGATTCGGAGAAGAAGGACAAGTACACCAAGAGCTACACAAGAAGAAAACATCAAGCTCATGTTGGTGAATGGGTTTCTGGCTCCGACTCCGACAACAACTCCGAGAGAAGCTATCACTCCAACTCCGACTATAGTCAACATGATGGTGTTGCCGGAATTGCTCTAGTGACTACCAACTCCTATGATCTATTTGATTCACCAAATGAAGGGAGTGGAAGTTGCTTCATGGCTAAAGGCCCCAAGGTATCACACCCCAAGTATCTTGATTTCAATAGTGATGAAGATGATTTGCTTTGTGATGATGACTTGCTCTTTGATGAAACTAGTGATGTTAGTCAAAATGAACTTGATAATTCTCATGCTAGTCAAGATAAGTCAATTGATGATGATAAGATGAAAATAGAACAACTAACTAAAGAACTAAACACTCTTAAGTTAGCTCATGAATCTACTCTTGAAGATCATAGAGAGCGTGTAAGGACTCATGAGAAGATACGCTTCGAGAATCTCAACTTGGAGCAAGAGCATGAGTTTCATAAAGCTATCAATGACGATCTCCGAAAGAAGACCTCATCTTATCTAGCCAAACGACTACTCTTGTCTACATTCATGCCAGAAGTTAAAACTAAACAAACTAGTAACAAAGGCAAGAAATGTTCTTCATCTAGTAGCAACAATAAAAATGCTAAACCTAATGATGTTGCTTCTAGTAGTTCTATTGATTCCACTAATGATGATTCTCTTAGCCAAGTTACACTTGAGCAAGAAAATGCTTTATTGAAAGGAATTATAGAGAAAGGTATCTACAAGAGTCTTGCCGGGTGTAAGCAATTTGAGGAAATTATACGCAAGCACGGAGGATACCGAAAGAACCATGGTGTTGGCTACTTCAACGCTAATGGAGTTGAATGGGAAGAAGGTCAATACCCCAAGCCCAAGTTTGTTCCTCAAAAGGAGAAGTACGAAAATACTCTTCCCAAGGGAACAAACACTCAAGATGACCTTCCACCACAAGACCACAAGCTCAAGGGCAAGAACAAGATTCAAGAGGATATTGACTCATATGAAGATGAATCCCTAGCTTTGGTGGAGTGGGTTCCCAAGGCTACTTCAAGCTCAACTTCTACAAAGGCTACTTCAACACCAAGGATCCCCATCAACTTGATGTGGGTCCCCAAGAAGAAGAACTAGAGAGTTCTTGAGGGGTGACTCCGCCAATGAAATTCACTCACATTAATTATTGGCAAGAACTATTTGCAATCAACATCAACTCTATGCAATAGTTCAAGGAGTCACACATTCCCTCAAAGGTAAGCAAGGGACAAGGTAATCAACAAATCAATGGACATCATTACACATGCTTTGCACTCCATGTCCATAGATATCCTTGTATTTGTCTCTTGTGTGTTGGGACTAACCCATGTAAGTGAGAAGAGTAAGGAAACAACAAGGATGCTCCCAACTCTTGGTGATCTTCATCAACCTTGAGCATCCACCACTACCTCACCAACATGAAATCTTCATCGACAAAACCCAAGGTTAGTTTATCCCTCCTATGGGGGGATGTCACATCAAGGGGGAGCTTTACTCTAAGACTTGAGTTAAAGTATCTCTTAGAATGTGACAACATTAAATGCTTTATGTAAAAGTGGTAACCCCACTTGTGCTTAAACGATGAGTATGACCTATGATCAAGTATTCTTACTTGGCTCCTCAGTCAATATACTCATATATAGATGACTTCGTCATCGCCAAAGTGCTTGTTAGATGCTAGTATCACTACTAGGAGAAACCTTATAGGCAGGACACTATCAGTAGCGCTGGAAAGTAACAGGCGCTGCTGGTAATTACCAGTAGCGCTGGATTTTGGCAGCGCTACAAGTAAAGACTTAGCAGTAGCGCTGGAAGCAAAAAGAGCGCTACTGCTAAGGGGGACCCGACGAGCCCACCGACACTGTTGGTAGTAGCAGCGCTGTCTAGAATTCAGCGCTACAACTAAGATTTTAGTAGTAGCGCTTTTTTTCGTGGAACCGCTACTGATAATGGGCCCCACTTAATAGTAGCGCTCTTTCGTCAAAGCGCTACTACTAAGTAACATAGCAGTAGCGCTTGTTGAAAAATAGCGCTACTGCTATGCGTGGCTGGTGTCACCTTTTCACCCCCCCTCCCCCTCCTCCCCCCCTTTGCGCTCTCTCCCCCTCCTTTCCCCTCTCCCCTCACCATTGTTGCCCTTCTTCTCTCTTCCTCCTACCTCTATTCTCTCCCCATTAATGCCCCCCTCTACCATAACTCTCCTCCATAAATGGCCTTCTCATCTCTAGCTAGCTCCATAAATGCCCCCTACCTCATTTATTTGGCTCTCCCTCCATTCCATTAGATATAGATCTAGCTAGATCATCTCTCTCCATCTCCATTAGTTACCTAGAGTCATCTCTCCTCCCCAACAACTAGATCTAGCTAGCTATTTAGCCATCCACACTTTTGATCCCTATAGGTAGCGAAAGGCCTCAACCGGTCGATCGGTCTCTCTCGGGAGATAGGTGAGTAAAAAGTTGTTCATTTCAAGAATGGGAATATGTGTGTGAATGGGAATATGTGTGTTTGGGATATGGAGAGATTTGTGCGAGTGACATGCCCCCGAGTTGCTTATGTTTTGCCGAAATGTCGATTTATTTCCGTTTCGGTGAATTTCGAGCAAACTCGATATGTCCTATTTTTAGGCAAGGTCATGCCAAATTTTTATATGACTTTGATGCATGCATGCATTTTGTTTATAACCATTTTGCTTGTTATACCGTGCATGCAGTCGGTCATGAAGGTGAGTGGATGGAAGGTGGAGTGATACATGCAATCCACGGTGATGGACATGCATGCAAATAATCGGACTAGGATTAGATGTCCGTGTACAAGATGCAAAGAAGGAGTCCTTTTGGACCCTTTTGATCGTGGCAGGTTGAAGGCGCACCTGCTGATGAATGGTTTCATGGATGGCTATACTCGGTGGATAAGTGAAGATGATGATGATGAGGACGTCCACATGGCAGGGAATAACGACATGGGGCTAGACGAAGAGATGACCGATCGACACGAAGACGATGGCATCGAACATGGCGGCGGGGAAGAGTTAAATGACGGCGGCGGAGAAGATTCCGGACACGGCGAAGAAGAGTCCGGACATGGTGGAGAAGCAGAGGCGGCAGTCACGCCGCAGTCATCGACACTACTAAGTGCAGTCGTGCAGGACCCTCATGTTCGAGACCTCCTTCGCAAGAGTACGACTAGCGAGAGAGCTGCTTCTAGAGAGGAGGCCAAGCCGGCGCAACTTGAAGTAGACTCGAAGACTCCATTGTATGACGGTTGCGATCCCGAGGTGACCCGCTTGAGTTTCACGCTCGAACTTCTAAAGACGAAGGCCAAAAAAAATGGACAGACAAAAGCCTCGATGAGCATTTGAAGTATCTACATAATAAAGTTCTTCCCGCGGGGAACCTGTGTCCTACTAGTGTCGATGAGGCCAAGAAAATCGTTTGCCCTTTTGATTTGCCGCACATTAGGTACCACGCATGCATCAACGATTGCATCATTTATCGGGGGGAGCACGCGGAAAAAACCAGTTGTCCAGTGTGCAATGCTTCTCGATACAAGAAGGCAGGAAAGAAAGCTCCTCAGAAGGTTGTATGGTACTTTCCGATCACTCCCCGTCTGCAGCGGTATTTCGTAGATCCTAAGGAAGCAAAGCTCATGCGCTGGCACGCGGAGAGGAAGAAGCCCGACGATGGAGATGATCCGAAGCTGAGACACCTCGTAGATGGTAGCCAGTGGAGAGCATTCAACACCGTATATGGATTTGCTGCAGAAGATCCAAGGAACATCGTGCTTGGTGCGAGTACCGATGGCATGAATCCATTTGGAAACCAAAACAACAACCACATCACATGGCCCGTCTTTGTATGGATGTACAACCTCCCCCCATGGAAGTGCATGAAGACAAAGTACATACACATGAGCATGCTGATTCAAGGGCCGAAACAACCGGGAAATAATATTAACCTGTATATGGGGCTTCTGAAAGAGGAGCTAGACACGTTATGGAAAACACCGGCATGGACATGGGACGCCTGCAAAGGAGAGTATTTCTATATGAGAGCCGCGCTGATGACGATGGTGCACGACTATCTCGGTTACGGGTACACCTCAGGCCAGGTGTGCCACGGATACTGCGGATGCACGAGGTGCATGGATGATACAACGTCTCAGCAGCTTACGTCAATGAAAGATGGCGGGTCCGGGAAAATCGTGTACATGGGGCATCGTAGATGGCTCGAGAAGGATGACCCGTGGAGAAAGCGTGGAGATCTATTCAATGGGTTGGCTGAGCATCGAGGACCTCCACGTAAGAGGAGCGGCGCCGAAATCAACGAGCTGTTGAAAAACTGGGATCAGTGCCCCGCGCCGGGAACGATGAAAAAGGCGCCGGAGCCGCTACTGAAGGTATGGAAAACGAGGTCTATTTTCTGGGACTTGGAGTACTGGCCCAATCACGACACGCCTCATTGCCTTGATCAAATGCATATCACGAAGAATGTCCTCGAGAGCTTGCTTGGCACACTGATGAACATGCCGGAGAAGACCAAGGATGGGCCGAAGGCAAGGAAAGACTTGGAAGATTTGAAGATCAGGAAAGATCTCCACCGTAAAAAGTCGACGGAGGAGACGGAGACGGAGACGGAGGAGGGGGAAAGGGGCAGAAAAGTCAACAAGAAGGAGGAGAATTATTGCCCCCCTTCTTGCTTCACCTTAAGTGCGAAGGAGATCGATCAATTCATCAAGTGCCTTATGGGAATCAAAGTCAGTTCCGGTTACTGTGGGAAGATAAGCAGATTTCTAGACCCTAAGAAGAAAAGGTTCAGCGGGATGAAGTCTCATGACTGTCACGTGATGATGACGCAGATACTCCCGGTTGCCATTAGAGGGATAATGGACAACACGTCCGTGACACACTTACTGGTCTCTGCAACTTCTTCGACGTTATCTCTCGAAAGTCCATAAGTGTGAAGCAGCTCCGAAGGCTACAGGAAGAGATCGTTGTCATACTATGTGAGCTTGAGATGTACTTCCCGCCCGCGTTCTTTGACGTCATGGTGCATCTGTGTGTCCACATCGTGGACGACATCATCGACCTCGGGCCGACATTCCTTCACAACATGATGCCGTTCGAGAGGATGAATGGGGTCATCAAAGGATTCGTTCGTAACATGTCCCGTACCGATGGGAGCACCGTCCAGGGGTATCTGACGCATGAGTGCATCTCCTTTTGCGAGAATTATATAGGCGTCGGAGACCCTGTTGTTGGTTTGCCCGTCAAGAAGCACGATGGGAGGCTCGGAGGAGAAGGTCACAACAACGGCCGGAGGGAATTGCACGTGGACTACTCGGATCGACGGAACGACTTTGACAGGGCTAACTTAGTAGTGCTACAACACCTAGATGTGGTAGATGATTATGTGGCACGGCATAAAGAAACCATCGCAAATAAGTACCGTGATAAGGGGATGCTCAAGACGGACGACGAAGTTACTGTAGAGCACAACGCCACTTTCTTGCGCTGGTTCAAAGAGCAAGTTCTTGAAAATCCCCCGGAAGAGGGCAGTTCGGACAGATTGCTCATACACGCCTTAGCACATGGCCCCGCGCCCAAACTCGCGACCTATCAGTCATACGATATCAACGGGTACACGTTCTACACGGAGGCCAAAGACATGGACAGTGATTACCAGAACTCCGGGGTGGCGATTGAATGCGTGACCGACGCCAACGGCACAACTGAAAGATTCTACGGAAGGGTCGAAGAGATCTGGGAGCTTGACTATACTGGATTGCACGATGCGACGATGTTCCGTGTCAGATGGTCTAAGGACGTCGTAAGAGAAAACAAGTATTTCACTACCATGTCTATACCCGATGCGAAGAGCGCAACCGTGAACGTTAACGTCATTGCCAAAACTGAGCCATGGGTACACGCTAAGCACGTGACACAATGCTTCTTCATAACCGACCCGACCAATCCCAGCCGTGTTGTCGTGAGGAGAGGCAAAAGGAGCATCGTTGGAATGGATGGAGTCGCCAACGAGGAAGACTACGACCAATACGGCAACCCGATGAGGGAAGATGGCGATGACGATGAAGCATACGTGAAAAGAAGAATCAATACTACATTACGTAAGAAAGATCGTACTCCATGGTTCCGGAAAAGTCACAAGGAGGGGCTCAATTATTCGGCAACGAACAAGAAAGGGAAGAAGCTCAATGTGAAACGTCGTCGACGCAGCTGAGAAACCATCATTTATATATATGTATCTATTTTGTGTACGCACTTAAGTAACCGTTATCGGTCAACTGATATATATGTTACCACCACATGCATGGTTCCGGTGATATTCGCGCAGTGTGGGAGGGAGACGCCGTCGTAAACAGAAAGGAAGAAAGCAATACAAAAGAAATACAAAAGGGAGAAAGCAATACAAAAAAACAAAAACAAAAGGGATAAAGCAATACAAAAGAAAAAGAAAAGTAAACAGAAAAGAAAAGGAAAATAATAAAAAGTAATACATATCAGTAGCGCTGGATTATGAACCAGCGCTATAACTAATTTAGCTATAGCGCTGGATCCTAACACAACGCTACTACTATGTGTATTTTAGAATTAAAAAAACTGAAAATTAAAACAGTTAGCAGTAGCGCTGGATTACCACACAGCGCTATAGCTAATTTAGCAATAGCGCTGGTCCTAACCGAGCGCTACTACTATTTCGAGTTAACCGCCGCGCGTGCCCAAATTTTGCCAACTCCCATTTCCCCCCCACTATCCCACCTCTCCCCCTCCTCTCTATCTCGCGCCGTCGTCGCCCCTGCCCGCCGCTCCGACCTCTTCCTCGTCCACGCTGACGCCCGAGCCCTCCCTCGACCTCACCATCGCCGCGCGGGCCCACCCTCGACCTCGCCGCCCTTGCTGCCCTCAACGCCCCCGGAGCCGCGCGCCCTTGACGTCACCGGAGCCGCGCGCCCTCGCCGCCCCTGTCTCCCTCGAAGCCACCGGAGCCGCGCGCCCCTCGTCGCCCCTGCCGCCCTCGACGCCACCATCGGGGTGCAGATCGACGCGCCAGGGACGGGGAGGCTAACGCCGCCCTCGTCGACTTCATCAGCTCGGTAATTTAGCGCTTCCCTCCCTGCTGATACACACCACTACTACACTACTGCTTGATCTAGACGAACTGTTCGCCTAGATGATGATCGGTAGTTCCATGATATAGCTGTGAGATTGAAGAAGCTTCAAGTTTGGTATGATTTGCTTTGATTGCCGATGCACTTCACTGATGCAAACTGATGATAGGGCGTTCACTAGGAGGAAGATAGCATCGAAGTTTAGTGAGTTTAATACCTGTGTCTGTATGATTCTGTCAAGGGCAATCCAAGGATTTGAACTGTGATTGTTCTGAGACCACAAATAACTCCGGTTCTTTCTTTTACTAGAGAATCTGCAGAATTCAGTGGCTATTTGCATGTAACTGCCAATATCACCCAGGGGTTTGTTGTTGCCGAGTAGATAGTTACAATCCATAATCCTACTTGCACTATGGTTTAGAATAAGCTTGCTGTGGACAGAAGAAAAAAATTCATTTTAGAGCAAAATCTTAGTTTAGAGAAAAAAATTCAATATAGAAATAACTCAAAGTATAAATAAACAACTTTAAATAAGAAACAGTAGCAAATTTTGTAGCTTTAAATAAAACACTAGCTAGGCTTTGTAGGTATAAAAAACAGTAGCAAAAATTTATAAAAAACAGTAGCAAAATGTTTGAATGTTGGTTGCTTTGTATATGTGCTCCTGTTGGTTGAATGTTGGTTGCAAATTGATGTTATATATGTGCTCCTGTTGGTTGCAAAATGTTTGTTGCAAATTGATGTTGGTTGCAAAATGTTTGTTGCAAAATGTTGCAAATTGATGTTGGTTGCAAAATGTTTGCAATGTTGGTTGAATTTCGAAGAATATCCGAGTGGCCTATGTTATGCCGGAATGTTGATTCATTTCCGTTCCGGCAAATTTCAGGCGCTCCATATGTCCACTTTTTAGCAAAGGTCATGCCGAAAATTTCCATGATTTTCGGCATGACTTGTGCTAGAAACTAGGACATATGGATTGCCCGGGATTTGCCGGAAGGGGAATGAATCAACATTCCGACCAAATATAGGCCCCTTTTTTCTCTTCATTATATCTTTTATTTACAATTGTTGAATAGGAAACATGTCTAGCCACGCCTCAGCCGGGGGTTCTGCTTGCCTCGAAGAAGACCCCATCGAGGCAGCAAATCACTATTTCGATTACCTGGACGAACACCTGATGGGGGTGCATGGTGGCGGCAGTGGCACCAACCCCGATGCCGACGCCGACGCCGACACCGGCACCAGCACTGGCACCGGCACTGACACCACCCCCGAGACCGGCAACGATGCTGTCATAGCCGGTAAAGCACCGAAGCAGAAGAGGTCACGAAGACCAAACGAGCTCGGCATCGGACAAATTGCGGTCACGGAGATGCACCCCAAGAAATTAGAGCCAACAGCGCCGGATGAAGCGCGCTCGTGCTGGGGCAATCAACTAGGATGCATCCTAAGGGAAACCGCCAACATCAATGACGAGAAGTTGAAGAAGATACCACATATGGAGCACATGCTCCTAAAGAAGTTGCACAATAGGTTCCTGTTCCCCGGCCGCATAGAAAGCAAAGAACCGTGGGACGACGACGCCATGACAAAGATAAACAACAAGGCGATGGTGACGTTCACCAACAACTTATCCGCCTGGAAAGTTCGGGTGAAAAAAGCGATTGATAAGAATGAACCGTGGTCCAAGATTCATGCTGACAATCCGACACTTACGGAAGAGGACTTTGAAAAATTCAAGGAGACTTGCGCTAAAGATGAAACCAAGAAAAAGTCAGAGAAAATGAAGGCGCTCCAGGCCAGGAACACGCCTCCCCACCGCCTCGGAAGCCATGGTTACGAGGGGAAGAGGCATGTATGGGCCATGGAGGACGCCGAACGTGAAAGTCACGGAATCCCAGACCCCTTGGCGGAGTTCACCGACCCGCTGGAGGGTGACTGGATCAGGGCCCGGTACAAGTGGGACCGCGTCAAGAAGACCTTTTACATGGACCCGAACATGAGGGAGTTCATGAGACTTCTGGTAATTGTTATATTACCACATTATCATATTAGCTTCCAATCAATTCGACTACAAGTTTTGTCACATTATTAGTAAACCATCCACGTTCCTTTTGCAGAAAGAGCAGCACCAAAAGGCAGCCGAAAGCGACGAGTCGTCACAGTCGTCGGCGAGGCCCAAGTGGGACACCCATTTCAACCGGGCCCTGAACATACTGAAAAAGGTCCCGGAGGACACACCGCCGTCCTATGGACGTGTGCACGGCGTCGGAGATGGCGCCTCGTGGAAGACGTGCTACCGCGAGGAGCTAGAGGAAAGAAGGAAGAGAAAGTTGCTTACTCAACAGACCATCGACCAGAAGGTCGCGCTTGCGATCAATAAGTCCAAAGCTGAGACCAAAGCAGAGTTGGAACAGATAGTCGATGCAAGGGTCAGTGCAGCGGTAGCTGGCATCATGGATGACTTCACATCTTCCATTTCCAGCTTGCTTCCGGCATTTTTTGAATGGACGAAGAAAAATCCAGATAAAGGGCCAGCGGACTTTCCCCTTCCCAGCTACGTCGGGAGCAATTCGGTGAACATCGCACCACCAGCACCTGCTCACACCACCGCACATGCTCCCGCTCATGTTCATAGCAGCCCGTCCTCCGTCTCTGGCCTACTCGGCGGGCCTTCGTCTATGGCTGAGCTCGACGCCCTCATGGTAATTACGCGTCATACCCTTTTCACCAGCATGTTTATATAGTCTTCCATTTCAATTGCCTTTCGGATGTTTGACGTCGCAGACATGTCTTCGTAGGCCAACGATACCCCGTGCACCCTACTGTACGACATCAAGGGCCAGAAGGTGGCCGTGGGAAAGGCAACGATCGTGAAGCCGAAGGACCGCATGTTCCACAACCGAGAGATGCCCGATGGCGTCTTCAAGGTTAACGTGGCCAGTGTCTTAGCAGGCTTCGAGGATTTGCCTCCTCCGGTACCAGTCTATGACGAGGAGACCCCTCAACGGATAGGCGCATGCAAGAGCTGGTTCTTGCCTTGGCCGAAGACTCTTCTTCGTGTCGAGGCACCCAGTATCACACCAACGACAGCTTCTCAAGAAGGTATGAACACCACCCCACCTACCAAATTACCTGCACCTGTCGTGGTAGGTGATAGCGGACGACGTGAGGGAGAGCCTCCATTAGTGCCAGATGACGTCGCCCCCGTTGTCGAAGAAGCAAATGCTGATGATGACATGGAGGAGGAGGATGCTGACCCAGACAAGTATTTCAATACCGCCTATGATGATGGAGGATTGATGGCTCAGGACGACAAAGACTCAGGCTATGAGCGTGGAGATGATGACTTGATGCTGCCTGATTTGATGGAGCCGGAACGTCCTAAGGCGGAATGCAAAAAGTCTCTCTTCAAGCGATCCTCGTAGGAGACGCCTCCAGATGCCGCCTCTACCCAGCAACAACCCGAGGGCCGTCCACTGATTAGCCCAACGACACTGGGGGTGACAGTTAGGGAAGGTATGGTGGGCTCACTACCGCCACCCGCCAAGAAGCAAAGGAGGAGACCGGACAGGAAAGGCCCTAAAGGCGCCAGAGCTGCTTCAAGCAGCCAGCCGCCTCTGAAGCCCTGGGAGGTAGACAGAATACATGTCGTAGGTGCGGAGCGTTTCCATGTCGTCGGCCACCCGATCCTACCTCAGAAAGCGCTAGAGGACATACTGAACAATGATCTAAGGAGACTTCATGATGATGTGTTGGCCAGAGAGAAAAGCCTTCTCATCTCGGAAAAACCAGGTTACCCGCTTTACGCGGCTCAGGTGCCGGGTGGGAAGTTGTACGTCAAGGGATGGCCCGCGGATAAGTTCATCCTGCGATTTGACTACATCTACGATATGTTCCACATGACCAAGCTGGATTTCTAGTTCATCTGCATGTATGCGCTGTATCTCAACTACATCATCAGGATCGTGAACATAAAATATATCTGCGTCGCGGACCCATACCATATGCACGAGAGCTTCTTGGATATCTGCAAAGAGCACCGTGACTATGCGAGCAAGTACATCGGCGGCTACATGATCGCTAATAAGGACAAGGAAGCGATTCTCCTGCCTTACCATCCCACGTAAGTCATCCGCGCATATCCTTTCGTAAGTGTTAATCATTCCTTTGCAAGCATGGAGGCTAATTTGAGGTGTACTTAATTTGCGCAGCGGGGGGGGGGCGTCCTCATCGTTCTGTACACAGAATACTCCCATGCTATATACTTGGACTCATCGAAGAACATCAAGAAAAAGGATTACAAGCACATAAAGAGTGTTCTCGATAGTGCCCTGTTAACCTTTAGCCTGTCTGGTGGATATATCAAGGTGAAAAATGTAGGGGAACGTTGCATGGGAAACAAAAAAATTCCTACGCACACGCAAGATCTATCCATGGTGATGAGCATCTACGAGAGGGAGAGTGAATCTACATACCCTTGTAGATCGCTAAGCGGAAGCGTTAAGAAACGCGGTTGATGTAGTCGAACGTCTTCGCGATCCAAATCGCAAGTCGTCCCTCGAACCGATCACGAACTAGTGCCGAACGGATGGCACCTCCACGTTCAACACACGTACGGCTTGATGACGCCTTCACCTCCTCGATCCAGCGAGCGATGGTGAAGTAGTAGATGAGTTCCGGCAGCACGACGGCGTGGTGATGGTGGTGAGGAACAATCTCTGCAGGGCTTCGCCAAGCGCTACGGAGATTATGACGGAGGAACTAGAGGGTTAGGGTTGCCGGCACACGGCTTGGGGAATTCTTGATGTGTTCCGGGTGCTAGCCCTGCCCCTCTATTTATATGTTGAGCGCTGGGGTCGAAACTTGGAGAAAGAGCCTCCTCAAAGTCGGTTTGGCCCGCAAGGCAAGAGTCCTGCTCGGACTCCAGGACCAGACGCCAGGGTCCCTGGCGTCTGGCCCCTGGCCTCCGCAAAACTTCCTTTTGCACCTTCCTAAAGCCTCGTGGGCTTTACCCCTTGGCCCAAATAAAGTGTTCTCGTACCCGAACATTTCGGGAAACATCCGAAACTCCTTCCGGTGAATTCCGGAACCCTTCCGGAGACCAAACACTATTATCCCATATATCAATCTTTACCTCCGGACTATTCCAGAGCTCCTCGTCATGTCCGGGATCTCATCCGGGACTCCAAACAACTTTCGGTCACCAACATAACAACTCAACTATACTTATATCGTCACCAAACGTTAAGTGTGTAGACCCTGCGGGTTCGAGAACTATGTAGACATGACTGAGACACCTTTACGGTCAATAACCAATAGCGGGACCTGGATTCCCATATTGGCTCCTACATATTCTACGAAGATCTTTATCGGTCGAACCTCTATGTCAAGGATTCAGTTAATCCCGTATGCTGTTCCCTTTGTTCTTCGGTATGTTACTTGCCCGAGATTCGATCGTCGGTATCTCTATACCTAGTTCAATCTCGTTACCGGCAAGTCTCTTTACTCGTTCCGTAATACAAGATCTCGTGGCTAACACTTTAGTCACATTGCTTGCAAGGCTCATTGTGATGTTGTATTACCGAGTGGGCCCTGAGATACCTCTCCGTCACACGGAGTAACAAATCCCAGTCTTGATCCATGCCAACCCAACAGACATCCTCGGAGATACCTGTAGAGCACCTTTATAGTCACCCAGTTACGTTGCGACGTTTGATACACACAAGGTACTCCTCCGATGTCAGGGAGTTGCATGATCTCATGGTGATAGGAACAGATACTTGACATGCAGAAAACAATAGCAATAAACTGACACGATCATATGCTACATTTACAGTTTGGGTCTTGTCCATCACATCATTCTCCTAATGATGTGATCCCGTTATCAAATGACATCTCATGTCCATGGCTAGGAAACCTTCACCATCTTTTGATCAACGAGCTAGTTAACTAGAGGCATACTAGGGACACAGTGTTGTCTATGTACCCACACATGTATTTGAGTTTCCAATCAATACAATTATAGCATGGATAATAAACGATTATCACGAACAAGGAAATATGATAATAACTAAATTATTATTGCCTCTAGGGCATATTTCCAACAGTCTCCCACTTGCACTAGAGTTAATAATCTAGTTCACATCACCATGTGATTTACATTGTTCTAACACCCAATGAGTTCTGGGGTTCGATCATGCTTTGCATGTGAGAGAGGTCTTTAGTCAACGGGTCTGTGACATTCAGATCCGTGTGTACTTTGCAAATCTCTATGTCATACTGTAGACACTTCTACCACACTCCACTTGGAGCTATTCCAAATGGCTGCTCCACTATATGTATCCTGACTGCTACTCAGAGTCGTCCGGATAGGTGTCAAAGCTTGCATCGACGTAACCCTTTACGACGAACTCTTCATCACCTCCATAATTGAGAAATATTTCCTTAGTCCTCTAGTTACTAAGGATAATCTTGACCGCTGTCCAGTGATCCACTCCTGGATCACTCTTGTACCCCTTGACAGAATCATGGCAAGGCACACATCAGGTGCGGTACACAGCATGGCATACTATACAGAGCCTATGGATAAGGCATAGGGGATGACCTTCGTCCTTTCTCTTTCTTCTGCCGTGGTCGAGCTTTGAGTCTCACTCAACTCCACACCTTACAAATCAGGCAAGAACTCTTTCTTTGACTGATCCATTTTGAACTCTTTGAAAATCTTGTCAAGGTATGTACTCATTGAAAGTCTTATCAGACGTCTTGATCTATCTCTATAGATCTTGATGCCCAATATTTAAGTAGCTTCATTCCAGGTCTTCCTTTGAAAAACTCCTTTCAAACGACCCTTTATGCTTTCCAGAAATTCTACATCATTTCCGATCAACAATATGTCAACCACATATACTTATCAGAAATTCTATAGTGCTCCCACTCACTCTATTGTAAATACAAGTTTCTCATAAACTTTGTATAGACATAAAAACTTTGATCACCTCATCAAAGTGTATATTCCAACTCCGAGATGCTTGCTCCAGTCCATAGAAGGATTGCTGGAGTTTGCATACATTTTAGCATCCTTAGGACTGACAAAACCTTCCGGTTGTATCACATACAACCTTTCCTTACGGATACCGTCAAGGAAACGATGTTTTTGACATCCATCTGCCAGATTTCATAATTGAAAAATGCAGCAACTGCTAACATGATTCCAACAGACTTTAGCATCGCTACGGGTGAGAAAGTCTCATCGTAGTCAACTCCTTGAACTTGTGAAAAACCCTTTGCCACAAGTCGAGCTTTATAGATGGTGACATTACCGTCCACGTCCGTCTTCCTCTTAAAAATCCATTTGTTCTGAATGGCCTTACGCCCTTCAGGTAATACTTCCAAAGCCCATACTTTGTTTTCTTACATGGATCCCATCTCGGATTTCATGGCCTCTAACCATTTCTCGGAATCCGGGCCCATCATCGCTTCTCCATAGCTCGTAGGTTCATCGTTGTTCAACAACATGACCTCTAAGACAGGGTTGCCGTACCACTCAGGAGCAGTACGCGTCCTTGTCGACCCACGAGGTTCGATAGTAACTTGATCCGAAGTTTCATGATCATCATCATTAACTTCCTCTTCAACTAACGTAGGCTCCACAGAAACAACTTTCTGCGCTGCGCTACTCTTTGGTTGAAACAAAGGTTCAACAACCTCATCAAGTTCTATCTTCCTCCCACTCAATCTTTCGAAAGAAACTTTTTCTCGAGAAAGGACCCGTTTTAGCAACAAACACTTTGTGCTTGGATCTGAGATAGAAGGTTCACCCAACTGTTACGTTAGGGTATTCTATGAAGATGCATTTGTCCGCTTTGGGTTCGAGCTCATTAGGTGAAAACCCTTTTTCACATAAGCGTCGCAGCCCCAAACATTAAAAAACGACAGCTTAGGTTTCCGCCAAACCAAAATTCATACGGTGTCATCTCAACGGACTTATGGTGCCCCTTTTAAAGTGAATGTGGTTGTCTCTAATGCATAACCCTAAAATGATAGTGGTAAATCGATAAGAGACATCATAGTTCGCACCATATCTAATAGAGCACAACTATGACGTTCGGACACACCATCACACTATGGTGTTCCAGGTGGCGTGAGTTGTGAAACAACTTCCACATTGTCTTAAGTTATATATCAAACTCGTAACTCAGATATTTACCTCCACGATCATATCGTAGACATTTTATCTTCTTGTCACGATGATCTCAAACTTCACTCTGAACTTTTCAAACAATTCAGACTTGTGTTTCATTAAGTAAATATACACTATATCTACTCAAATCATCAGTGAAGGTAAGAAAATAACGATATCCACCGCCCACTACAAAACTCACTGAACCGCATACATCAACATGTATCATTTCCAATAAGTCAATTGCCCGCTCCATCATACCGGAAAACGGGGTTTTAGTCATCTTGCCCATGAGGCATGGTCCGCATGTCTCAACCGATTCGAAATCGAATGAGTCCAAAGATCCATCAGCATGGAGTTTCTTCATGCGTTTTACACCAATATGACATTTAGCGGCAGTGCCACAAGTATGTGGTACTATCATTATTAACTTTGTATCTTTTGGCATCAATATTATGAACATGTGTATCACTACGATCAAGATTCAATAAACCACTCTTATTGGGTGCATGACCATTGAAGGTATTATTCATGTAAACAGAATAACCATTATTCTCTAACTGCAATGAATAACCGTATTGCAATAAACTTGATCTAATCACGTTCATGCTTAACGCAAACACCAAATAACATTTATTTAGGTTCATCACTAATCCCAAAGGTAGAGAGAGCGCGCGATGGTGATCACATCAACCTTGGAAACACTTCCAACACTCATCGTCACCTCACCCTTAGCCTCCGTTTATTCCGTAGCTTTTATTTCGAGTTACCAACACTTAGCAACCGAACCGGTATCTAATACCCAGGTGCTACTAGGATTACTAGTAAGGTACACATCAATAACACGTATATCAAATATACTTCTGTCGATGTTGCCAACCTTCTTATCTACCAAGCATCTAGGGTTGTTCCACTTCAGCAACCGTTCTCCTCATAATAGAAGCACTCAGTCTCGGGTTTGGGTTCAACCTTGGGTTTCTTTACTGGAGCAGCAACTGGCTTGCCATCCATGAAGTATCCCTCCTTGCCCTTGCCCTTCTTGAAACTAGTGGTTTTACTAACCATCAACACTTGATGCTCCTTCTTGATTTCTACCTTCGCGGGGTCAAACATCGCGAATAGCTCAGGGATCATTATTTCCATCTCTGGCCTTTTATAGTTCATCACGAAGCTCTAGTAGCTTAGTGACAGTGACTTGGAGAACTATACCAATCACTATCTTATCTGGAAGATCAACTTCCACTCGATTCAAGCAATTGCAGTACCCAGACAATCTGAGCACATGCTCAACGATTGAGCTATTCTCCATCATCTTGCAGGCAAAGAATCTTGTTGGAGGTCTCATACCTCTCAACACGGGCACGAGCCTGAGATCCCAATTTCAGCTCTTAGAACATCTCATATGTTCCGTGACGTTCAAAACGTTTTGGAGCCTCAATTCTAAGCCGTAATGCATGACGCACTGAACTATCAAGTAGTTATCAGAACGTGCCTGTCAGATGTTCACAACATCTACAGACGACGCTTGAGGGGGTGGCGCACTGAGCGGTGCATTAAGGACATAAGCCTTCTGTGCAGCATTGAGGACAATCCTCAGATCACGGACCCAGTCCGCATTATTGCTACCATCATCTTTCAAATCTATTTCTCTAGGAACATATAAAAATTCAAGGGAGCTACAGCGCGAGCTAGTAATCTACAACATAATTTGCAAAGACATTTTGACTGTGTTCATGATAATGAGTTTAGTTAATCATATTACTTAAAAACTCCCACTCAAATTGACATCCCTCCGGTCATTCGAGCGTAACATGATCCAAATCCACCAACTCAAGTCCGATCATCACGTGAGTTGAGGTGGTTTCAATGGTGAACATCTTCATGTTGATCATATCTACTATATGACTCATGTTCGACCTTTCGGTCTCTTGTGTTCCGAGGCCATGTCTGTACATGCTAGGCTCGTCAAGTTTAACCCGAGTGTTCCGCACGTGCAACATGGCTTACACCCGTTGTATGTGAACGTAGAGTCTATCACACCCGATCATCACGGCGTGTCTCGAAACGACGAACTTTCGCAACGGTGCACACTCGGGGAGAACACAATTTATCTTGAAATTTAAGTGAGGGATCACCTTATAATGCTACCGTCGTCCTAAGCAAAATAAGATGCATAAAAGGATTAACATCACATGCAAATCATAAGTGACATGATATGGCCATGAACTCGTGCTTTTGATCTCCATCTCCAAAGCACCGGCATGATCTCCATCGTCACCGGCATGACACCATGATCTCCATCATCTTGATCTCCATCAACGTGTCGCCATGAGGTTGTCGCGCCGACTGTTGCTTCCACGACTATTGCTAACGTTTAGCGATAAAGTAAAGCATTACATAGCGCTTAATGATTGACACGCAGGTCATACAATAATTAAAGACAACTCTATGGCTCCTGCCAGTTGCCGTACTCATCGACATGCAAGTCGTGATATTCTATACAACACATGATCATCTCATACATCACATATATCTCATCATGTAATTGGCCATATCACATCACAACATACCCTGCAAAAACAAGTTAGACGTCCTCTAATTGTTGTTGCAAATTTTACGTGGCTGCTACGGGTTTGCAAGAACCGTTCTTACCTACGCAAAACCACAACGTGGTGTAGTGATTGCTTTTTGATCTTCTAAAAGAACCCTCTTCATTGAAATTGATTCAACTAAAGTGAGAGAGACAGACACCCGCTTCATCTCACAATACCGCCGAATCAAGTATCAACTAGTAACGGCAAGCAATATGTATACACCCACGCCCACAACTCGTTTGTGTTCTACTCGAGATCTCATCTACGCATAGACCTAGCTCTGATACCACTGTAGGGGAACGTTGCATGGGAAACAAAAAATTTCCTACGCACACGCAAGATCTATCCATGGTGATGAGCATCTACGAGAGGGAGAGTGAATCTACATACCCTTGTAGATCGCTAAGCGGAAGCGTTAAGAAACGCGGTTGATGTAGTCGAACGTCTCCGCGATCCAAATCGCAAGTCGTCCCTCGAACCGATCACGAACTAGTGCCGAACGGACGGCACCTCCACGTTCAACACACGTACGGCTTGATGACGCCTTCACCTCCTCGATCCAGCGAGCGATGGTGAAGTAGTAGATGAGTTCCGGCAGCACGACGGCGTGGTGATGGTGGTGAGGAACAATCTCTGCAGGGCTTCGCCAAGCGCTACGGAGATTATGACGGAGGAACTAGAGGGTTAGGGTTGCCGGCACACGGCTTGGGGAATTCTTGATGTGTTCCGGGTGCTAGCCCTGCCCCTCTATTTATATGTTGAGCCCTGGGGTCGAAACTTGGAGAAAGAGCCTCCTCAAAGTCGGTTTGGCCCACAAGGCAAGAGTCCTGCTCGGACTCCAGGACCAGACGCCAGGGTCCTCGGCGTCTGGCCCCAGACGCCAGGGTCCCTGGCGTCTGGCCCCTGGCCTCCGCAAAACTTCCTTTTGCACCTTCCTAAAGCCTCGTGGGCTTTACCCCTTGGCCCAAATAAAGTGTTCTCGTACCCGAACATTTCGGGAAACATCCGAAACTCCTTCCGGTGAATTCCGGAACCCTTCCGGAGACCAAACACTATTATCCCATATATCAATCTTTACCTCCGGACTATTCCAGAGCTCCTCGTCATGTCCGGGATCTCATCCGGGACTCCGAACAACTTTCGGTCACCAACATAACAACTCAACTATACTTATATCGTCACCAAACGTTAAGTGTGTAGACCCTGCGGGTTCGAGAACTATGTAGACATGACCGAGACACCTTTATGGTCAATAACCAATAGCGGGACCTGGATTCCCATATTGGCTCCTACATATTCTACGAAGATCTTTATCGGTCGAACCTCTATGTCAAGGATTCAGTTAATCCCGTATGCTGTTCCCTTTGTTCTTCGGTATGTTACTTGCCCAAGATTCGATCGTCGGTATCTCTATACCTAGTTCAATCTCGTTACCGGCAAGTCTCTTTACTCGTTCCGTAATACAAGATCTCGTGGCTAACACTTTAGTCACATTGCTTGCAAGGCTCATTGTGATGTTGTATTACCGAGTGGGCCCTGAGATACCTCTCCGTCACACGGAGTAACAAATCCCAGTCTTGATCCATGCCAACCCAACAGACATCCTCGGAGATACCTGTAGAGCACCTTTATAGTCACCCAGTTACGTTGCGACGTTTGATACACACAAGGTACTCCTCCGATGTCAGGGAGTTGCATGATCTCATGGTCATAGGAACAGATACTTGACATGCAGAAAACAATAGCAATAAACTGACACGATCATATGCTACGTTTACAGTTTGGGTCTTGTCCATCACATCATTCTCCTAATGATGTGATCCCGTTATCAAATGACATCTCATGTCCATGGCTAGGAAAGCTTCACCATCTTTTGATCAACGAGCTAGTTAACTAGAGGCATACTAGGGACACAGTGTTGTCTATGTACCCACACATGTATTTGAGTTTCCAATCAATACAATTATAGCATGGATAATAAACGATTATCACGAACAAGGAAATATGATAATAACTAAATTATTATTGCCTCTAGGGCATATTTCCAACAAAAAAGCACAGGAAGAACGGGCTGATTTTCAGCCATAAGACCGACTTCTGCTGCATCCAGCAACCGCACATCAGTAAGGCTGATGGATTCTACCTCATGCATCACCTGCTCGAGTTCAGAAGGGATAATCAACGCCTTCGCATGTCAGCTACTACCAACGATGCCGAGATTGTCAACTGGGGCACAAGCATAGGAAAGACACCGGATCATCGAATCCGAGCTGAGTTTTATCATGTACGGTGTGAACTTGCCCAAGTGATCATGAAGCAGGTCCTCGAACCAAAAGGGATGTTCTACCATGGGCCAATCACGCGGGATGATGTCTGAGCACTGCTAATCGCTCAGCGTCTGGACCTGAAGCCTTTCAAGAAGCTCGGGTGCTTCCTCCCTGACTATGAAGATTGGACCGAGGACTGATTGTCGTTGACAATATATGTGTCACTAGCGTCCAGACGAAACTATGTGATGTAATTAAACCATGGTCCTGAACTAGCGTAGATCGCTCTAGTTAATTATTTTGGGTATGTGGAACTTCATCATTTATGTTTACTATAGGTTGCTTGTATTTTGCTAATTATGCCTCTTTGTTTTCTTAAGTACATTATGTTGCATATTATCGTTCAGTTCATCAACTGACGATGCAGGTACATAGATCAGAGATGGCGAAGGACTGCTACGCCGTGTTCGTTGGGAGGGTTCCAAGAGTCTACGACCACTGGCCAGACGCTCAGGCCCAGGTGGACAAGTACCCTGGTGCTAGCCACAGAGGGTTCGACAGCAGTGCCGAAGCGGAAAGTAGTTACTTGAGGTGGACGCTCCGGCAAGAGCGGGGGCGGAACCGTCGGTTCCTCAAGTGCTACATAGTCGCGGTCTTGCTCATGTTGATCGCTCTTCTCTTCTACATCATGGTTTAGATAGAGATGATGAAACTTGTGTGTGTGCCATGACCATGCAGTTGCACTTATTCAAGACATGACATGACTTTTGTATTGCTATTTTCGAGATGTGATGATATTTGTGTTGAATGATGATGATGATGGTATGACGAGACTACTGTATGTGTATGATATGATGAGAATAGTGTATGTTTATTGTGATCTGATGAAACTACTGTATAGAGCCTGTATAAATACATCACAAATACGTAGAGGGGGTATGAATCTGTGAAAGCAGGAATACTAGCAGCAGCGCTGGAAGGCATCTACCAGCAGCGCTGGATTAGCAGCAGCGCTTGCCTTTCTACAGCGCTACAGATAGTTAGCAGTAGCGCTGGTCAGTGCAGCGCTACTGCTAACCAGACTTAGCAGTAGCGCTGCACCAACCAGCGCTACTGCTACAACTTAGCTGTAGCGCGTTAGCAGTAGCGCTGGACCCAGCGCTACTACTATAGGTTTTTCAAGCGCTACTAGTAGGGTTTCTCCTAGTAGTGTATGTTTGTCATGATTTCATTTGACATCTTATTGTGTGAGCATGTTGGTCTGCATTTATTTACCCATTCGAGGACATCCAATTGTTGCTATTTGGCTTTTTATTTATCTTTTTCCAATTGGATGGACAAGAATGCCTAGGACCACTCTTTAGTTATCTATGCTTTCTCACCTCTTATTCCATTCATGCTGCATCACAAAATTTGAACAACTACTTTTCGATCCCTCTGTGTGTGGAGCACTCGGAGTTCCGTATCGACAAAGGACTGACCATTAAAACCTCCCAAGTGCATCTCGGTGGAACCAATCCACAATTCTCGGTTTCACCAAATGCCTAGGGTTGATCTGGTTTTCAATCTCGGTACAACCGATTCCATATTCTCGGTTACACCGAGTTTCCCTGCAACTGACAGTTGAGGAACTCGGTGACACCAAAAATTTAGAATCGGCGTCACCGACAGCAAAGGGTATATATGTTGTGGACCCGACGTTTCGAAATTCAATCTTCAAACCGTCACGCCCCAAAACCCTAAGCTGCCGCAAAGGACCCCCTGGTCATCGCCCTTGTCTCCCCGTGCGTCTTCGCCGCTGGGATCCTCACTGTCGACGGGCATCTTCGCCGCCGTCGCCGCTGTAGCGGATCCGTCACCAAGTTAGGGTACGGATTCGATTCTTCTTGCGCTCCCCGTCTGATTCTTGCGCAATGAAGTAGATTTTATCTATAAGCCACCGTTTGCACATCTATCTATCCACAAGAAAACTCAATAGAATAGCGAATGATGGATTTTTTAGGTTTTGTCGTCCGCCTCATGTATCTCGGTAGGACCGATGCAGAATAATCGGTATCACCGATTTTGTTTTCTGCCACACTGAAAACACCTCGGTGGAACCAAGTGCTTATTTTCGGTGTAACCGAGAATGGTGCCAAGTTCCTGGAAAGCAGGTTGTTAGTCTCGGTGTGACCGAAAAATTTGTCTCGGCTGTACCGACATACATTTGGGAGAATGCAAAATTTGAGAAATTCTTAGTTCAAACTTTCAAAAACAGCTGCATTTTGTGATGACTCATCTTCTTCTGCTCCTCTATATTATGTTCACAGGGCCAGTATGTCAAGTGCCGAGGACAGTGAGAACAACTTCCAAGAGCAGAACATTGTCATGAGTTCAGGCACTAGTCCTGAGTCGAGTTCCTCTTCAGATCCAGGCACTCCCAGTTCTCATGGGTTGCCCAAGGCTGCTACTAGGGCCAGGAAGAAGCTGAATTCAGATGAGGAGGATTCAGATTTTGTGCCAGAGGAAATTCTTGCCAAGAAGCAAGAGAAAGCTGCCAAGAAGTCTGCTAATGAAGCCACCTCTTCAAGGAGGACTGTCCGCAAGGTGTATGCTAGCTCTGAGGCTATGAGAGCACCTGAGAGTGCTAGGGCCTCCATGACTATTGAGCCCCCAAGGAAGTCATTGCCTAAGAAGGCAGGAGAGAAAAAGCATGCTAGGAAGAGGATTGTCTATGTCACTGATAGGCAAACTTCCATGTATGAGGACCCTGAGGAGGCTGCTGGTGCTGCTGCTGAGGAGGAGGAAGAACATGTTGAGAAAGCACCTCCCAAGAAGAAAAAGAAGCTTATGGCTGATGCTATGCCAAAGGCTAGCACATCCAAGAGCACCAAGTCTGCCCCCAAGAAGGCTGCTGCTGAAAAGCCCAAGAGGACATCCAGACAGATTCTAGCTTCTGAGAAGAACAAGGGAACTACCTCCAGAGTTTAGGATGAGGATGCCATGTCTGCCTTGATGAAGCTTAGACCACACCTTACTGAACATAATGCCAGCCATCCACTTGCTGAAGATATGAAGAAGAGGAAGGATTCTGGTTTGAGGGCATGGAGAGCTGTTGATCTATATGCCCAAAGGAGAAAGACAGCTGTGGACTACAGATTCTACACCAAGGAGCAGCGGGATTTCTATGAGACTGTGCTGCTTGACAAGAGTCCAGCTGTGAGTGACATGAGATATGTTGATTGGAAATACATGAAGGAGAATGAAGATTTCTTTCCAAATGTTCAAGACAACTTTCATTGCACTGTCTTGGATGAGTTTGTTGGCAAAGAGTTTACAACATGGAATGATGAGATGATCATGCAATTCTACTCCACTGCTCATTTCTATGGAGATGGTAGGATTGTATGGATGACTGAAGGAGCTAGATACGAGTCCACTGTTGATGACTGGGCTGCTATCTTAGGAGTCCCAGAGGTGCAGGATGGTGACTTGGATGTCTACTCTGAATCCAAGGAGAGCCATGATGCTATGAAGGATATGTACAATGCTATCCCTGCTACTAACTTGAAATCTCACAAGTTAGGTTCTATCTACTTCCTCCAGGCTGGCCTCCGCACCATGAACACCATTTTGAGGCATACCTTGATGCCCAAGTCAGGAGATGAGAAGATGATCCAAGGCCACTCCATCAACATGCTGATCCATCTTGACAGACACACCAGGATTAGAGTTATGGATTTGATTGTAGAGACAGTGAAGAGGGTTGCTGCTGATCAGAAGCGCTCATGTTGCTATGCACCCTATATCCAGATGCTCATTAACTCCAAGCTAGAGAAGCACATCTTTGCTCTGGACAGACCCCACTTGCCCCTACAGCCAGATTTAGAGGACAACATTGTGGTGATGGACCCAGAACATCCCACATCAGCTGCAGCTCAAGCACAGGCAGAGGCAGAGGCAGCTAGAGCCACTAGTGCTCAGGTCCCTAGATCCAGGAACGAGCAAATGGATCTGTTGATCTCATCAGTTCAGGGCATGCAGAAGGACATTAAGGACATTCTGAACAATCAAAACAGTCTTGTCAGGATCTTCGAGAACAGGATCAAGACCCTTAATGACAAGGTGGATGGGCTGACCAAGACAGTCAATGCGCTTAAGAAGGAAGTTGACTGTGTGCCTCTTCCTCCGTCTTCAAATGATGATGATGATGATGATGAGGATGACTCACCTCTCAGGCCAGGCACACACTTCACTACTCAGGCCAGATCTGCCACCGTGCCAGCTCCAGATTTGAGGCCCTCTTCATCAGCTCCTGCTACTGTCACCTCAGCTCCATCAGCTCCAGTTCCTCCAGTTGCCACTCCAACTCCATCCACGACATCAGCTGAGATCTTCGCCGACGCTGTTCTCTCGACTCCTTCATCAATAACCGGAGGAGATCAGCCCAAAAATGCTTAGCTATATCTCTTTGAACTTTTTGGTAACTTGTTGCCAAAGGGGGAGAAGTGTATATAGATCTTTAGGCTTCGAGTGAGAGAGCGTTTGGTTTTTATCGTTTTCAAAAAAAATTGATCTTTTGGTTGCTTGTGTTAAACGTTTGTTGGTGTTTGATCATACGCTTAATGTGTGTTGATACTATTTCCTATCATTATGCTACTTATGAGATGATTATTCACCTTTGCTTGATTGTGTTGTGCTATGATGTTCATTCTAATTATTCTCGCACACCACCAAGTTGTATGTGACATGGAAGAAGTGACCCATGTACCTAATCGATTGTGCATTTGCATTCAAATGCAAATTTAAAATAATGCACAAATTTAGGGGGAGCTCTTGCTTATCACATACTTCTCAAAGCGACGATTATATTCATTGATTATATCATTGTCGAAGCTTTAATCTATATGTTATCATCAATTACCAAAAAGGGGGAGATTTAAAGCACATTTGCTCACTTGGTGGTTTTGGTAATTAATAACAACACATATGTCATTGAACTAATGTTTCCACTAAGTATATTTCAGGAAAAGTTCACTGACAGGATTGGCAAAAAGATTGTGGAGATTGTGGAAATACCCCAAGATGCAATGAAATGGATTGGCAAAGCTTCAAGCAAGGGGACTCTACATTTTACTTTGTGAGAAATCACCTTGAGTCCATAGGAAAGCCAATACTATTAAAAGGGTGTAAGGTATTGTTGGTGAACAAAATGCTCATACGTGCACAAGTGATAGTCACCAAAAACACCCACAAGCTCTTCCACAAAAGTCTGTCCAAAGTCAAATATCCAAAATCGGTGCAACCAACACTTTCCACTCGGTGCCACCGATTCCCATACTCAGACAGACATTAGCCAAACCCTAGCCTTTCGGTGCAACCGATTCTGCTTCGGTGCCACCGAGTTTGGGTTGCCAACTTTCTGTTACGCAAATTCACAAAATCGGTCCCACCGAGATTGTTGGATCGGCGTCACCGAGAATGGGCAATCTGACCGTTGGTCACCTTATCGGTGCAATCGAGTTTTATATATCGGTCTCACCGAGATTCAAAAGTTGCCACCTTTTGGTCACTTCGGTACCACCGAGATTAACACATCGGTGTCACCGAGTTGGTCATTTTGTGTGTAACGGTTGGATTTTTGGGATGCCTATATATACCCCTTCACCACCACCCACTCGAAAAAGAAGCACTCAGAACTATTCCATACTTGCCCCATCCAGTTTTCTGAGAGAGAGCCACCTACTCATGTGTTGAGATCATGACATTCCATTCCAACCATATGAATCTTGATCTCTAGCCTCCCCAAGTTGCTTTCCACCAATCCCATCTCTTCCACCAAGCCAAATCTGTGAGAGAGTGATTGTGTGTTGAGGAGTCTACCATCTTGAAGCACAAGAGCAAGGAGTTCATCGTCATTACCGAGCCTATTACCTTTTGGAGGGTGGTGCCTCCTAGATTGGTTAGGTGTTGCTTGGGAGCCTCCTACTTCGTGTTGTGGAGTTGAACCAAGAAGTTTGTAAGGGCAAGGAGATCGCCTACTTCGTGAAGATCTACCCATAGTGAGGCTAGTCCTTCGTGGACGGAAGCCGTTATGGAATAGTCAAGGTTGCTACTTCATGGACCCTTATGGGTGGAGCCCTCCATGGACTCTCGCGACCGTTACCCTCCGTGGGTTGAAGACTCCATAAACGTGGACGTACGATAGCACCGCCTATCGGAACCACAGGAAAAATCATCGTGTCTACAATTGCGTTTGATCCTCCTACCCTTCCTTTCTACTCATGCTTGTTGTTACTTTCCACTGCTATACTCTTAGTCATGCATGTGTAGGGTGTACTTGACTTGCCATGAATGCTAAAATCTGCCAACTCTAAAATTGGGAAAAGGTAGAAATTTTATTTGGTCAAGTAGTCTAATCCCCCCCCCTCTAGACATACTTTCGGTCCTACAATTTTTTCGTACCTTCATTGTGCACGGTTTTCATCATTGGCGGCGGAGCTTGAACTATACTATTTGTGATTGATGGATCGCACACAGTTTGGTCGAAGGGTCTCTGATTGACGTGTCGTCTTTGGACCATCCTGCAGTAGTGGAGGCTGGTAAAAAGGATTCCCAGTCCTGCATAATACAAAAATAAATAAACAAGAACTCCCCCTAGAAAGTTTATTGTTTGGAAGGTAACCGTGGATACGACTAGCCATGGAATGTGTTTGAATGGTGGAGGGGGAGTAAAATTTCAATTCTGCTTGGGAACAACCAATAATGTGATTAGGATGGAAGATGTTGAAATCTCTTGTCGTAACATTGACAGGAAAGGCACTCCACACAAAATATATTCACATCTGTTTTAAACAATGAGCTCTGGCACCTCTGCAAATCCATGCTTCCCTCTGCGAAGGGACAATCTATTTACTTTCATGTTATTTACTTTTCATGTTGAGTCAACTTCTTATTCCAACCTCAATCTATTAGTTGGCAAGCACCATGTGCTGGGTAAAGATCCAAACACATATATCCAGTCAAATATATTTGATCATGATTCATTATTGTTGACAATTATCTTCATGATAAGTACGTTGGGAGGCGAAACATTAAGCCCCTATCATTCTCTGTGTTCGATGGATGATATTTGTTCTAAAAATATGCTTTGAGTATTAGCAGTCATAGAAGACTGTATGATAATTGAGTATGTGGAGCTCTTATTTAAACTTGATGATGCATTGAAATTGTTTGATGACTAAGAACATAGGTTGTTAAATTTCAAGAGAATGCATTGTTTAAACCATGACATGTGAATTGATTGCTACGCTATCATGATGAGTTTTATGAGAAATAGTTGATGTTTATGATGCTAGAAAAAGTGATTGGAATTATCATTGATCAAACTTATATACTACGCTAGCATTCACACTTCATAAATTACTTCTTTTATGATTTACCTACTCGAGAAAGAGTAGGAATTAAGCTTGGGGATGTTGATACATCTCCGACGTATCGATAATTTATGAAGTATTCATGCCATGTTTGCCTATGTTTACAATACTTTTATATGGTTTTGATGCACTATATATGATTTATTTAGAACTAACCCGGACTGACGCTATTTTCAGCAGAATTACCGTGGTGTTGTTTTTGTGCAGAAAATAAAAGTTCTCGGAATCGGCCGAAACCTTTTTAAGGTTTCTTCTGGAGAAAATAAGAAATACCCGAGCGAAGAACCACCGGAGGGGAGCCACCTATGTGGCACTAGCTAACAGGGCGTGCCCACTCCCTGGGCATGCCATGATAGCTTTTGGGTCCCACGTGGCTTCGTTGCGCGTGATTCCAACGCTGAAAAATCCTATAAATCCCAAAGTCCCCAGAAGTATACCTAGAACTTCTGCTCCGCCACCACAACTCTCCTATCGAAGAAAAACCCATCTGGAGCCTTTCTGGTACCCTGCCGGAGGGGGAAATCATCACCGGTGGCCATCTTCATCATCCCGGCGGAGGCCATGACGAGAAGGGAGTAGTTCACCCTCGTGGTTGAGAGTATAAACTAGTAGCTATGTGTTTGATCTCTCTCTCTCTCTCTCTCTCATGTCTTGAGATGTCACGATCTTGATGTATCACGGGCTTTGTTAATATAAATGGATCATATGGGGTTCTTCCCTTGCCATCTTGTTGTGATGAATTGCATCTTTCCTTTTGAGATCTCGTTATGTCGGATTGAATATTTTGGGTTTGAGAACACTTGATGTATGTCTTGCATGTGGATACCCGTGGTGACAATGGGGTATACTATTGATTCACTTGATATATGTTATGGCGTCAACTTGCGGATTCCGGTGACCTTGGGGATTTATGCATCTGGGTTGATTGCATGTTTTCATCCTACTTACTCCGATAGAAATCTTGGGGTACTCTTTGAAGTTCTTTGTGTTGGATTGAATATGATGAATCTGAAATTGTTTGATGCATGTCGAATAATTAACCCACGGATACTTGAGGTGACATTGGATTATCTAGGTGACATTAGGGTTGATTTATATGTATCATAGGTGTTATTTTAGTACGAAATCTAGAGCTGTTTGTGACACCTATAGGAATAGCTCAATGGATTGATCGGAATGGATAACTATGATGTGGTTCGCTGCCTACAACAATTTCATCTTATGTTCTCCGCTAATTAGGAAATTTGGAGTGATTCTTCGTTGCATGTTGAGGGATGATCATATGATTCAATTATTTTAGCATTGTTGGTAGATTGCACTAGCGAAAGTATTAACCCTAGGCCTTATTTCCATGAATTTATATAACATTTTGCTCATTGTTTACTACTTGTTACCTCACTGTTTTTATTTATTCAGATTATAAAAAATATTTCTACTATCCATAATACAATTGTATCACCATCTCTTCGACGAACTAGTGCACCTATACAATTTGCCATTGTATTGTGTGTGTTGGGGACACTAGAGATTTCTTCTATTTGATTGCAAGGTTGTTTGAAAGAGACCATATTCATCTTACACCTCCCACGGACTGATAAACCTTAGGTCATCCACTTCAGGAAAATTTGTTGCTGTCCTACAAAACTCTGCACTTGGAGGCCCAACAAAGTTCACAAGAATAAACTTGCGTAGTAGACATCATTAATCTTAATAGCACCGGAGCGATAAACCTCTTCAACGATATAAGGTCCTTCCCATTTGGAGAGAAGCTTACCTGCAAAAAATCTGAAACGAGAATTGTACAAAAGAACTAGGTCTCTGATATGTCTCCAACGCATCTATAATTTTTTATTGTTCCATGCTAATATATTCTCATTCAAGGATACTTTTTGGGCATTTGTTTACCAATTTATAATATTTTTGAGCACTAACCTATTGACCCAGTGCCCAGTGCCATTTGCTGTTTTCTGCATGTTTTTGATTTTTCAGGTTTACAGTACCAAACGAAGTTCAATTGTCACAAAACTTTTTGATGATTTTTTCTGGACCAAAAAAAGACCTGGAAGCTTCGAGAGGAGGCCGGGAGGCACACGAGGGCACCACCACACATCAGGGCATGCCCTGATATGTGGTGGCCCCCTCGGGTGTCTCCTGACATTTTTCTCTGGCCTATAAATTCTCTAGTATCCCAAAAACCCTAAGGGAGCTCCCGAAACACTTTTTTCGCCGCCGCAAGTCTCTGTTCCGACGGGAGCCCATCTAGAGCTCCGTTCCGGCACCCTGCCGGAAGGGGGATCGATCACGGAGGGCCTCTTCATCAACCTTGCTGCCCTCATGATGATGTGTGAGTAGTTCACCATAGACCTACGGGTCCGTAGGTAGTACCTAGATGGCTATCTCTCTTGCTCTTGATCTTCAATACAATGTTCATCGCATCTTTGCCTTGATATATCAGATGTAATCGCTTTGTATGGTGCATTTGTTGGGATCCAATGAATTGTGAGTATATGTTCAGATTATTCATGAAAAGTATTTGAGTCAAACCTCAATACTAAGATTCTTATTTGCATGATCATTATAGCTTCGTAATTCTCTCCGATCTATTGAGATAGTTTGGCCAACTAGATTGAAATTTCTTCGGTGGGAGTGGTGCGTTGTGGTAGGTTCAACCTGGCAAATTTGTATATCCCAGTGACAAAGTAGGGGACAAGATACGTCTTTGTGTTGCTGCTACTAAGGATAAAACGATGGGGTTTACTCCTATTGATTGAGTTTACTTTGTCTACCTCATGTCATCGTTCTCAAAGCATTACTCTGTTTTACTTAATACTCTAGATGCATGCTGGATAGTGGTCGGTGGGTGGAGTAATAGTAATAGGTGCAGACAGGAGTTGGCCTATTTTCTTATGGACGTGATGCCTATATACACATGATCATAGCCATGAAAATCGCATAGCTATTCGCTTTTCTATCAATTGCCCAACAGTAATTTGTTTACCCACCGTATGCTATTTCTATGAGAGATGCCACTAGAGAACACAATGGCCCCTGGGTCCATTCACTTATATATTCACAAATGCTAATATTACCTTGTTGTTATTTATTTTCTTTTATTTCATTTTCAAATTTAGAATTCTCTACAATTATCTACACAACTCACTTGCTTGCAAATAAGCAGATCAAGGGGATTGACAACCCTCTTGCCGGCGTTGGGTGCAAGTTGTTTATTCTTTTGTGTGCAGCCGCTGAAGACGGTTGAGGATTGGTATTCCTATTGGTTCAATAAACCTTGGTTTCATAACTGAGGGAAATACATACCCACATTGTGCTTCGATAACCCGTTCCTCTTCACGGAAAATCCAACGTAGATCACAAGTATCAGGAAGGATTTCTGGTGCCGTTACTGGGGAATACCATCGCCAACTATCAAGTAACTTCACACAAATTTTCATTCACTAGTTTTTCTTTTTATTTGCTGTTATATTTAGTTTGTCTTGTAAAAGTCAAAAATACAAAAAAAATGGAGTTTAGGTTGCCTCATATGCTTCGTCTTTATAATGTCTTTCGTGAAAATAAGGATTCGGAAAATTGTGCTCAATTGTTAGAGGAAGAATTTATAAACATGCTTAATGTGAGTTCCTTTGATGATGAGAATGATAGAAATATTGTTAGTATGAATTCTCTGAATATCCATGATGCTAATGATATTCAAAACCACAAGCTTGGGGATGCTATGTGTCGGTGCACAAGTACAGGGGTACTCAGTGCCCCTGACTTATGCACAGGCGGTAGAGCAGAAAACCCCGCCAGCAATCAAGACCAAGACTCCAGCAAGCTCAACGCGGCAACCAAAGCTTGGACTGTGAGGCGCCAAGCATGTCCCTGACGCTTGCCGGGGGCCGAGACAAATGCACCTTCCAGAAGACCCGGCAAGCCACTCCCCGGCAGGCACAAGCCAACCAGCCACCGCTCCACCGCATCGCTACGGCTGTCACTTATCGATGCGGTGTCGAGCCTTCAGGCGGCTAATCAGCTCTCGCTAAGCACGTGGCGACACTCCGGAAGGCAAGTTACGCCCGGTTGACACCCGCCCTGCAGCGTGTCAATATCTCAAGCAGCGACCAGCCAAGCGGTGGCAAGGGCTTGCCAGGGATGCACCCCCAAGCGCCACCTAGGCAGGTAATCATGGCATTTTGTCCTAAATGCTAGAGTTAGGTATGATAGCTCTGCTTAGCTATCTAATCGATAGATAATGTCTGTTTTGCCACTGTGGTAACCCCTTGCACTATAAAAGGAGGCCCAAGGCAACCTAGCTCAAGGTTGGCAACTCGAACCCCCGAACGCTTCTACTCGCATAGCCGCTCTCCCCGGCAGCAGTTCTTGTCGGGGTCAGGCGCCTTGCGTTCTTCGTGATCCTCCAATCAATCCACCAAAAAGCAGGAGTAGGGTTTTACGCTTAGTAGCGGCCTGAACCTGGGTAAAATGCCTGACCCTTGATCGTTGTGCCGTCTCATGATCTCTGCTCTTCGTGCAACGTGACCCCCCTTGCCGAACCACAAGGGACCTCTGGTCCCATAGGTGATCGTGAGCATCCGTGCACCGACATCTTTGGCATGCCAGGTAGGGGGGGCATGCATCATTTGCACGAACCTGAGTTTGTGAACGGCGGATCGGTCTTCATCACCATCTTCTTCAACAATGGCTCCAAAGAAGAAATCCAGCACGGCTGCGCATCCCTCGTCCTCGAAGGCCCCCTCACACGCGGCCACCGGCGCCGTAGGCACCGCAGTGGCTGCGGGCGAGGTGGGAGTCATGGACGACGCGGTCGGCGCAGGCGGCGCCCCTGTCCAGCCTCTCACGGCCAGGAATGGAGCGGGAGGCGTGGGAGGGGAGCAACTACAGCAACAACATGGCGAGCTCGGCCTCGACACCATGGGTGGAGGGAACGCCCGTTCGTCACCTCCCCGCCGCGTGGATGGTCGAGGCCGCCTCAGCGGCGCCCAGTCTGGTGCGAGCCGTGACCTTCCGGCCGCACCCATCGCCAGCGAGATTGTGGGGCGTACACCTCGCGCGAAGCGAGACGAGGCGCCCAGCGGAGCCGCAGCTCCTCAGGATCGGCCCACAACTCACCAGAAAGCTCCAGCGAGTGGCGCGCGGCATCAAGGACGCGGTGAGGCTTCTCTTGGTCCTACCAAGAGTCGAGCCACGTCAAGGTCCGCCTCTTTTGCCATGCCTGGCACCACAGAGGAGGCCATGGCGAGAGTCCAGATGCTGCTCAACTTCATGCCAGCAACTGATAAGATGGATGAATGGATAGCCACCATTCAAAGTTTGATTTCCTTCGTTGAAGCCAACAAGACCCAGCATGTAGAGCCGTCGCAACGTACGCGAACAGCAGCGGCGGCCCAGGGCGGCGAGCGCGTAGAAGGGGCCACCCCAACGATGCAATCCCCTCCGCGACAACAAGCCCAGAGCCAGCCACAGCTAGCTTCACATGCTGACGACCGCGACGAGGCGTCCATAGTCTCGTCTGGTCCGCACGACCGCCGGGACCATCGGCGTTTCCTCGAAGACCGGCGGAAGGAAGACGCGCGCATCACCATCGAGCGACGTCGTGAAGCACACCATCAATCCGACAGGCGCAACGGTCCAGACGTCGGCGACCCCGCGCCCAGTGTCGGCGGGTACCTTCCTTACGAGGTTGGTTGCCCTGCCTTCACTAGCGAGCTGCGACGGGTCCGCTGGCCGTCGACCCGAGCCTTCAAGCCTGAGCTACCAGAGAAATACGATGGAAAGCTAAACCCCGCGGAGTTCTTGGGCATCTACACGATAGCTGTTCAAGCTGCGGGAGGAAGAGATGAAAAGGTGCTCGCCAACTATTTCCCTTTGGCGCTCAAGCCAAATGTGAGATCATGGCTTATGCACCTGCCGGAGAATTCCATTTCCTCTTGGGCTGATCTGTGCAACGAGTTCGTTGGCGCCTTCACCGGTGGTCATCAAGAACCAGGCCAGCCCAGCGATCTCCAAGTCCCCCCACAAAAGAAGGGAGAAACTTTGAGAAAGTATATCCAGAGATTCAGCCGAGTACACCGCAACATCCCTGAGATCCATCCCGCGGCAGTGATTGTCGCGTTCCACTCGAACGTGCGCAACAGGAGGATGCGAGCCAAGATGAATGTCAAGCTCCCCAAGACTGTCAATGAGCTTTACACCTTGGCGGATAAGTGTGCTCGAGCTGAAGAAGGGAAGCGACTTCCCGGAGAAGAGGCGGGCGTCGAAGTGGACTCTGATGATGACGACGACGCCCCCGACCCGAAGAGAAGGAACAGGAAGCGCAACAAGAAGCGCAAGGGAAAAGCAGTGCAGGCTGTCGAGAGCTTCGGAAACCTCAGTGCTGGCAAGGAGGCGAACGCCGAAACCTCCGGCAAGGGAGCTGCCGCGTGCGCTGATTGCCGGGAGGCTGCTGCCGCTGAGAAGGCCGGGAAATCCGACGGGCCGTACTGCAAGATTCACCGCACCAAGGGCCATGATCTCCAAGAATGCCGACAGGTCGAGCAGCTTGTTGAGAAACAAAGGGCCGAGTACGAGAAACGCGACAAGGAAAAAGGCTAGGATGACGCTGCCGGGAAGGGCCGTGGCGGCAGAGGTGGTCGCCGCGGCAAAACCCCGCAGCAAAAGGAAAAATCTGCCAGAGTCCGAGAGAAGAAGGAAATAGATGATATGAGCGAAGATGAGGACGATGATGAGGATTCCAGTGACAGGGAGTTCCAGAAAGAAACCAAAGCCATGTGCGTTGGCGGGGGTGCGTCCTTGCACTCCTCTCGCCGCCAGCTCAAGCAGTGGGCGCGCGAGGTCAATGTTGTGGAACCAACTGCAGAATCAAGGAAACCACTCAAGTGGTCCCGCACGCCTATCATCTTTGACGAAGAGGATCATCCTGACCATACCACTACGGTTGGATGTTTGCCGTTGTTGGTTTCCCCGACAATCCGCAACCTCAAAGTGTCTAAGATGTTAGTTGACGGTGGGGCCGGACTGAACTTGATCTCTCCTAGAGTGGCTGAGAAACTGCAGATCCTTGATGAAGAGCTCAAATCCCACTGCCCTACAATAGAATCCTTGGTCTCCCAGCTCTGGCAAAGTTCATGGCGGCATCCCACTATGCCTATAATACTTTGAAGATACCAGGGCCCATTGGGGTCATTTCCATCCCATCCGACAAGAAGAACGCGGTTATCTGCGTGGACCAGATGTATCGCGACACGGTAGCAACTGAAGCCACGGAAATCCCAGCTCCCGCCAAGGATACAAGGAAAATGAAGAAGCCTGGCAGGAACACCGGCAAGGACTCCAGGAAGCGCGCCTCTTCGGAGTGCGCGGCACCTGGTGATGACCTGCTGGAAAGTTCCGCCGGCAAGAAGACCAAGGTCACCTACCCTGAGACGAAGAAAGTCCCGGCAAGGGAGGATGGCACTGGTGGTACCTTCACCATCAGTGCTACCCTTACTGACAAATAGGAAAGCGCGCTTGTTGCCTTCCTGCGGGAGAATGTCGATGTGTTTGCCTGGCAACCATCTGACATCCCCGATGTTCCCAGGGAGGTAATTGAGCACCACCTTGCTGTCTGCCCTCATGCCCGACCCGTCACGCAAAAGGTTAGGAAACAGGCCTTGGAGTGGCAGCAGTTCATTGCCGAGGAAATCAAGAAGCTTGAAGCAGCTGGTTTGGTCAGAGGAGTGTTGCATCCAACCTGGTTGGCAAACCCGGTGGTGGTACAAAAGGCAAATGGGAAATGGAGGCTTTGCATAGACTTCACTGACTTGAACAAGGCCTGCCCGAAGGACCCTTTCCCCTTGCCGCGCATAGATCAAATTGTTGACTCCACCTCCGGATGTGACTTTCTTTCCTTTTTGGATGCCTACTCCGGCTACCACCAGATATTTATGAACAAGGAAGATGAGGAGAAGACTGCATTTATAACTCCCTACGGCACGTACTGCTTTGTACGAATGCCCTTCGGGTTAAAGAGTGCTGGTTCAACCTTCGCCAGGGCTGTTCAAATTGGTTTTGGACCTCAGCTGCACAGAAATGTGGAAGCATACATGGATGACATCATGGTCAAGACCAAGGATGAAGCCACGCTCATATAAGATCTGGAAGAAACTTTCGCAAGATCAACCCAAAACTCAATCCTGAAAAATGTGTGTTCGGTGTCCCATCCAGTAAGATGCTTGGGTTCTTCGTGTCTCAGCGAGGAATAGAAGCCAATCCCAACAAGATCAAGGCAATCGAGCAGATACAGGCACCCAAAACCATCAAAGATATCAGACGCCTGACCGGATGTGTTGCCGCGTTGAGTAGGTTCATCTCCAAGTCCGCTGAGCGCGCCTTGCCGTTCTTCAAAATCCTGAAGAAGGCTGGTGAGGGAGTCCCGAGCTAAGGGGTCCTCGGGCTGCCGGCTCATCTCCCAATAGGCCGGCTTGATGGGTCGTTCTCTAAAGAAGGGCCGGACACATCAAGACTCCACGTTCCAAAAGGGGGCCCCGAAGGCGTGTCGTGCACTCCAAGTCAAGATGAGAAAGTCGACATCTCCATCCTCGGCAGGAGGCCCATAATGTGTAAACCCTAGGTAGCCCCCGGTGTTTATATAAACTGGGAGGGTTTTAGATCATACGACAGAGAAACTCATCTAGGGTTTTAGCTAGTCGATCTCGAGGTAGATCAACTCTGTAACCTTCATACCATCAATATAATCAAGCAGGACGTAGGGTTTTACCTCCATAGGAGGGCCCGAACCTGGGTAAACATCGTCTCCTTCGTCCCTTTGTTACCATCGATCCTAGTCTCACAGCTCGGGACCCCCTACCCGAGATCCGCCGGTTTTGACACCGACATTGGTGCCTTCATTGAGAGTTCCGCTGTGATCGCCCAAGGAATCGATGGCTCGCGTCTTCATCAACGAAGAGGTCCATAGCATGGACTCCTTTGTCCCTGGACAGATCTTCGCTTTCGGCAGCATCGTGCTGCACGCTGACCCGACCGGCCGCCTTGGCCGGGTCGGGAGTTTCGCCCCTGATCAAGAAGTCAGATTCGGGAACTTAGAGTTCTCCGTTGACCCTCGGGGCGATCTCTTGCTCACCGGGCTCGCAGTCTCACCTAACGCGCCAGAGGACTCCGGGGCCTTAACCTCGGATGTCGTTTTCAACCCCGCTCACGCGGCCAATCCCGGTGACGATCTGGACTTAAGTCCGGATCCGGCTATAGCGCCAGATTGCCGGGCACCAACTCCTGCCGAATACACTTCTCGTGCGGACGCCGCGGAGGTTAACTCCGAACACGCCAGGCAGATCGACCCGATCGAGCTCTCGGTACTCGGCGAAGCTCTAGATCGGATCTTGTCGATGAAAACTACTGATGACCCTATCCCGATCCACACTCAGATCGGTCTTGAGGCGGGTCAAGAGGAATTTTTCGTCCCACCCACCACCCACTTAGTAGCCACTATCGAAGACTTAAACGATATGGTGGACTACTCCTCCGAGGAGGCACAAGACATGGAGGAAGAGGATCGCGCTCCCACCCCCGTTAACACCGGGCGATGGACCGCCACCTCCACCTACGACGTCTACATGGTGGATACGTCATCCGGTAACGGCGAGCGCACACCAGCTAACAATGGCGATAACTCAGGTGAGGCGCCGTCAAGGCGTCGGAAAGCGCGTAAGCGGTCAAAGACAAAAAAAGGGGAGGGAAGCTATTGCCTGCACCGGGGAAAACGATACCCTGGAAGACCTCGGCGATCCCGATATCCCCGAGTATCCGTTGGAGGACCAGGAAAGGCCGGGGGACCAGTGCGACCCCGAAGATCCGAACGACTCTGAGGATGACAACTACCTCCCCCCCTGTAGAGGAGGAGGATAGCCCGGAAGACGAGGACCTCATCGTCCCCGAAACTATTGAGGATCAGGAACGGTTTAGGCAACAACTTTTAGCCACTGCCCGAAGCCTAAAGGCAAAAGCGCGGTAGCTCAAGGCCAAACAAGACACCCTCAACGACAGATGGACAAGGGTTCTATCAGCCGAGGAAGAACATGGCACCGGTCTATAGGACCAACCCAAGAGTTACCCCCGCCGACGGCTGCTGCCACAATTCGACGACGAGTTCCCCAATACGCCGTCCCCCAAGCACACTCCATACGACCAGCCGGACCGCCCTCCCGGAGGACGAGATAGGACGGCTGGCGAGGCCGGTTATAGGCCGGCGATACCCCGCAGAAGGGGAAAAGAGCCAATGGAGCCTGAGAACAGGTATGACCTGCGACGCGACCTGGATGATAGAACAAGCCACACGAGATCCATCCGCGGATCTAGAGGGTACTCCCCTGGTAGAAGGGACGAGTATCGGCCCTGGCTCGACCGAACCAACAGAGTTTGGGACCAAAACTGGGCCAGAACAGACGCCGACTACCGGCGCGACATAGCCCGGGTCAGAGGCGCTGCCCACCCACTCTGCTTCACTGACGAGGTGATGCTGCATCATTCCCGGAAGGGTTTAAACCCGTGAACATCGAGCAATACGACGGAACAACTGACCCAGCAGTATGGATCGAGGATTTACTCCTCCACATTCACATGGCACGAGGAGACGACCTCCACGCCATCAAATACCAACCCCTTAAACTTAAGGGGCCAGCTCGGCACTGGTTAAACAGTCTCCTCGAAAACTCTATCGGGAGCTGGGAGGACTTCGAGGATGCATTCTGATCTAACTTCCAGGGCACCTATGTACGGCCCCAGGACTCCTCCGACCTAAGCAATGTCCTCCAAAAGGTAGGAGAGTCCACTCGACAATTCTGGAATTGGTTCTTGACCAAGAAAAACCAGATCGTCGATTGCCCGGATGCCGAGGCTATAGCTTCCTTCAGGCACAATATCCGGGACGAATGGCTGGCTCGCCAGCTCGGTCAGGATAAACCTAGGACCATGTCCGCCCTCACATCACTCATGACCCGCTTTTGCGCGGGCGAGGATAACTGGCTCGCAAGACGAAGCCACAACCCCGAAGACCCCGACACCTCTGAAGTCCGGGATGGAAGCGGTGACGGTGTCCTGGAGTAGGGGGTACTCACCACGTCGTCTCCCAACCAGTGGGTCGGGCCGAGGACCCCCATGATGATTCACTAATGGGCCACTTCGGGCAGCCCATGCCGAATACAAGGAGGATTCCACAAGACTTGGCGCACAAGACAAGGACTTCTCTAAACCCTAGGCCTACGGTGCATATATAAACCGAGGCCAGGCTAGTCAATAGATCAATACATTACATCTCATAATCTCGTGGTAGATACATGTACTCTGTACTATCCCCCATATCAATACAATCAAAAGCAGGACGTAGGGTATTATCTCTTCAAGAGAGCCCGAACCTGGGTAAAACCCTGTGTCCATGTTACCATCGCTCCAAGACGCCTAGCTTAGGACCCCTACTACGAGATATGCCGGTTTTGACACCAACATTGGTGCTTTCATTGAGAGCCGGCTGGCAGTCGCCGCGGTGCGATGGGAATTCAGATCGTCTCCGACGCGATCTACGCGTTGGAACCGAGCTTTGTTGTCGATGTCGGCATCTTCGTCACCGGCTTGACTGGTCACCTCGGCTGGACCGAGGACTGCGCTCCGTGCCGGATCGTCAAGATCAGACCGATACTTTCATCGTCATCATCTCCGATCTCTATCAAGATCACGAGAAATCATCCATGGAGCTCGGGGGCTCGATGTTGACATCGTCCTCGAGCAACCGTGCAGTTTTTCTAGGCAGCGACTCGTGTTCGTCATCCCCGCTTCCTCGAGCGTCGCCTTGACGATTGCTTTGGTGGAACTGTGCGGAATTGAGTCTATAATGACCCCGTAAAATTTCGTCGTATTCTGATGGAGGAGTCTTCGGCGATCTATGAAATACCAGAGCCCTGTCGAATCTGGACGGGAATCGGGATGAGTTTAGGGCGGGGTGTCCAGCTTCCAGCTCGGCATCGTTTGGAAGATCCCACCATTCATCGGCTGCGGAATTCCCATACCGATCACCCCTCAAAATTTCAGCTCAATCCGACCGTTCAAACTCCGGGAAACATCCGATGAGTGCATCAATTTTTCCGATCTGTTTTCTGCGCGAAAACGAATCCAACCCGAGTTCATCTTTTTCATGAACGGGTTGTCAGAAGTCCTTTTTGAAGGAAATTTTCTCATCATCTCAGTCATACGACCAAGAGTTCGGCTTCGCGAGGGCCGAATAATCATCAAGCGAACCTCGTCATCCGCGGGTTGTACGGGTCGGGCGCTCCGTTGCTTCATCAAGCCAGCATTGACCTCGTCACAAATTCCGACCTGCGTCGGCATCGCCGTGCCGTTACTTTTCGAAGCTGACGTCCACCACACCGACCTGCTTTGACACGTCGGCTGGTATGGGGCTCTAGCGTCACCTTACCGATCTGCCCCGTCACCTCGGCTAGACTGGGGGCTTCATCATCTCCTCATCAACCCGCTCCGGAGACTTCGGCGTCACCAGCCGACCAGCTTCGACACCTCGGCTGGCGTGAGACTTCGGCGTCACCAGCCGACCTGCTTCGACACCTCGGCTGGCCTGAGACTTCGGCGTCACCAGCCGACCTGCTTCAACACCTCGGCTGGCCTAATACTTCGGCGTCACCAGTCGACCTGCTCCGTCACCTCGACAAGACCAGGGCTTTGGCATCCCTTCATCAACCTGCTCCGGGGACTTCGGCGTCACCAGCCGACCTGCTTCAACACCTCGGTTGGCATGAGACTTCGGCGTCCCCAGCCGACCTGCATGATACTTCAGCGTCCGCCGATCACAGCTTCGCCATGTTAACTGGACCGAGGACTTCATCTCGCCAAATCGACCGTGCAGCGTCGCCACTTCGTCAAGCCGAACTCTTCGTTCAGGCACCTCGGCGCCCAGGCCATATTCCTTTACTTATTTGCTTCACTTAAATTAACTAAGTAGAAGAATTTTTTTTAAAATATATTATTACCTTTATTTGTTATTACTTTTGGCTTGCACTATTTTATGAGTGCAGGAAATCGACTTCGACTGCCGTCATGCGGTCACCCCGACGTCACCTTGCCGACCTACTCCGCCACCTCGGCTGGACCAGGGGCTTCGCCTTGCCACATCGGCCGAGCCGTGACACTACTTCGGAGTGCCGAACTCCTCGTTCGGTCACCTCGGGACCGGCTTGGGGGCTGGGACCTTGACCCGCTATAAGCTCGGCATGCGTCGTCAACACCGAGCACATTAACCAGCTAAGTCGCTTTAATGCTCAAATTTCTAAATTTTTGTTCGGTTCTACCGAGCATTATATTTATGTTAAATAAAAAAGTTTGTTTGTTAACAACACTTCCTTTTCCCATGAAAACTGGGGGCTTCGTCGTCACGCTGCCGAACTACTCTGTCTCCTCGGCTGGACCGGGGGCTTTGCCTCGCTGCAGCAACCGTGCTGCGTTGCCACTTCTCGACCCGAGCTGTTCGCTCGGTTACCTCAGGCTTGGGGGCTGGGACCTCGGCCAGGCCGAGGACTACGTCTTTGTCCCGCCACAACCACGGACCGCACCGAGCACATTAACCAGCTAAGTCGTTTTCGTGCTCAGCTCTCTTTAGAATTTTACTTTTTGTTCGGTTCGACCAAGCATTATACTTTTTTGACAAAAAGTTGTTTGCGAAAAACTTTCTTTGTCAAAACTTTGTTTGTTACAAACAAATTCAAATACCCCGTTTACTTGGGGGCTTCCTTTATGAAACCTTTTCTCTTTGCATGTGATTATTATTGTACAGCTTCTTTCCTTGCTCGTGTATTATGCCAAAATATGCATCATGTTGACTTAAGTGTTCCGCAAAGCTGGGTTGCCTGGCTCCTGTGCTTACCCCTACGTTCCCGATTGTTTGGCTAGGGAGTAAAGGGAGCACCTCTGCGATTGTTACGATCGGGTCATCCGAACTCGTACCTCAGACAGGTGAAGCCGAAAGCTAGCGCTCTTATTGTTTTCAACTATGGTCGGCACACGACGGAACTCACGCGTACACAAATCTATTGCACAAGTCTCATAGTAATCATGAGCGACCAAAGAAATGTACCGTTGGGGGCACTATTTTCTTTGAAGATGCTTCTTACGTTACATAAGTAATATAGCATAAGTTCCCTGGGCGCGCATTGTCTGTTACAGCCTCATGGCCTGATTGCCTGGTTATCCGAAACACCGCCGATATTCTCGGTAGGCGGAGTAGATAACACTTTTCGGCCCTTGGCCGAAGAGGGAGAAGCCGACGGTCGGTTAAGACGCGTTCAAAGTTCGGGCGAACACAGATATTATATAAGTACTTCGGTACATACAATCATTATACATAAAATTCTTTTACCCAAGTCACTTGGGGGCTCTTAAATTAATATGAGCCGTTTTATAATAGATGTTTTCTTCTTAGTCGTTGCAAAGTCTTTTTCTACCACTCCTTTCTCGACTCAAGTGTATGATCAATAGCCGGGTAGCCTGGTTTCTCTCTAAAGCCGCTCGCGTTTAGTTCGCTAAACTGGCCTGAGAAACACTCCGCCTTCGGGATAGAGAGGTTGAAGCCGAAGGCTGACCCACTTGAGGTCTAGAGATCGGATGTGTCATGTCAAAGCACGACGGAAGCACAATTTTAAGACCAATTTCGTATTGGCACCAAAAAACTTGATTCAATCTAGACGTAAAGTTTTTTACGCAAGTTTTTTGGTCTTTTGAGCTTATAACATCTTTCACCTATTTTATGTTTTCCTTTCAGGAAGCGGGACACTCTCTTGGTTGAGGTGTTCGGCGTGATGGTCTTGCTAGGAAACTCTTTTCTAAACTATAGTTCGGCATCTTTCTTGCTGAACTCCACCTCGGTGTTGTCAAAACATACATGACGGTTGAACTAGTTCCCGAGGAGGTACGATCCTAGGGTCGACCATGTTGCCCAACCCAAGTCTCGGGGGCTACTGCATTGACAATTCAATGCAGAAAATTTCAGTGCAATACAGTTTCCGAGGAGATTATGATCCTTGGGTTGGTCGGCCGCACCCAACCTGAGTCTCGAGGTCTGTGCACACCGCTTTTGTGTTCCGAAGTATGCTGCCGAGCTAGGAGTTGATCCTCAGGCCGATTTTGCGAATCGACCTGAGTCTCAGGGGCTACTGGGATCAGCGGTTTTATGTCATCCTTCAGGTGCATCTCGGGTTTTAGACCGACACACACCTTGAGGGCTACTGGCTATATATCTCGGCAGAGAATAAGTTGCACCAATCGAAAATATCCACAAAAAATCAGCCCACGGTCGGGGTGGTGCACCACCTCAAAAGCAGTCCGGCATAAAGCTCGGGCGCAAGTGGCTGGCTCCATAGAGAGCATTTCTGACATTAAGCTCGGATGAATTCCTTTAATTTTTTAAGGTCCAAGGTGGTTTATGATACCTCGGACGCTGATCATCATTGGAGCTTGGATGCAGTCCGGCGTTGGAGCTCGGAAGCAGTCCGGCATAAAACTCGGACGCGAGTGGCTGGCTCCACAGAGGACGTTTTCGGCAATAAGCTTGGCCGAACTTCTCCAAACTTTCCAAAACCGAGGTAGTCTATGACACTTCGGATGCCGAACAACATTAGACTTCGGCTACAAAAAGACACCTCGGACGCAGTCCGGCATCAAGCTCGGACGCGAGTGGTTGTCTCCCTAGAGGGCTTTTCCGGCATTATGCTCGGTCGAACCCCTTCAACTTTTTCAAGACCGAGGTAATCTATGACACCTCAGAGGTAGTCCGGTGCTCGGATATAGTCCGGCGCAAGAGCTCGGATGCAGTCCGGCGTTGGAGCTCGGCTGTAAAAAGACTCTTCGGATACAGTTCGGCGTTGGAGCTCGGACACAGTCCGGCGTTGGGGCTCGGCTGCAAAAAGATACCTCGGATACAGTCCGGCGTTGGAGCTCGGACATAGTCCGGCGTTGGAGCTCGGCTGTAAAAAGACACCTCGGATGCAGTTCGGCATTGGAGGTCGGACGCAAGAGAACACCGCCACACGGGAAACACTTCGACCCCGAAGTATGGCGTAAACATTACAAGGCATTGATAAAGGCCGATAACTTAAAGGGGCTCCTCGGATGCCCGACGTGTGAACTCTTCGGATTCACCTCGGCGATCCTCAAGATCGGAGATGGGAAGATTTGTTGAACCAGTTTCCAAGGCCGACGACCGAAGACAAAGAACTGTTCGGAAGAACCGAGGAGCGTCCCCAACTTGAAGACCGGTTCAGGGGGCTACTGACGGTGTCCTGTACTAGGGGGTACTCACCACGTCGTCTCCCGACCAGTGGGTCGGGCCGAGGACCCCCGTGATGATTCACTAATGGGCCACTTCGGGCAGCCCATGCCGAATACAAGGAGGATTCCACAAGACTTGGCGCACAAGACAAGGACTTCTCTAAACCCTAGGCCTACGGTGCATATATAAACCGAGGCCAGGCTAGTCAATAGATCAATACATTACATCTCATAATCTCGTGGTAGATACATGTACTCTGTACTATCCCCCATATCAATACAATCAAAAGCAGGACGTAGGGTATTATCTCTTCAAGAGAGCACGAACCTAGGTAAAACCCTGTGTCCATGTTACCATCGCTCCAAGACGCCTTGCTTAGGACCCCTACTACGAGATATGCTGGTTTTGACATCGACAAGCGGGAAACCACGACGTAATGAAAACAAACGCCGGCACATCACTAGCGACGCCGACGACACGGCCGTTAATGCCGGCTTCCGGAACCCTCGATCAGGGCAAAGGAAGAAGCCTCCTAAAGGCAACCGCGATGGGCCCACCTCGCTGGACAAGATCATGGAGAGGCCTTGCCAGATCCATGGCACTCAAGAAAAGCCCGCCAACCACACCAACCGTAACTGTTGGGTATTCAAACAGGCCGGCAAACTCGCAGCCGAGGAGCAGAGCAAAGGCCCACGCAGCGAGGACGACGAGGAGCCCCGCGGTCCGAGCAATGGAGGTCAGAAGCAATTCCCTCTAGAAGTAAAAACTGTGAACATGATATACGCCACTCATATACCTAAAAAGGAGAGGAAGCGCGCCCTTCGAGAGGTCTACGCCATAGAGCCTGTAGCCCCGAAGTTTAACCCGTGGTCGGCCTACTCGATCACTTTTGATCGACAAGATCACCCGACCAGTATCCGTCAAGGAGGTTCGGCGGCCCTCGTCCTAGACCCCATTATCGATGGGTATCACCTCACTAAAGTCCTAATGGACGGAGGAAGTAGCCTCAATCTAATCTACTCAGATACGGTGAAAAAGATGGGCATAGATCCGTCAAGGATAAGGCCTAGCAACACTACCTTTAAAGGAGTGATCCCAGGCGTCGAAGCCCGGTGCACAGGCTCTGTTAGCCTGGAAGTAGTGTTCGGTTCGCCCGACAACTTCCGCAGCGAGGAATTGATCTTCAACATCGTCCCCTTCCGCAGCGGTTATCACGCCCTGCTGGGCTGAACAGCGTTCGCTCGCTTTAACGCTGTCCCACACTACGCATACCTCAAGCTCAAGATGCCTGGACCCAAGGGGGTCATCACTGTCAACGGCAACACAGAGCGTTCCCTCTGAACTGAGGAACATGCGTTGGCCCTTGCGGCCGAATTCGATTATGAGGACGGTCGGCAAACACCTAAATCTGCCATAAAGGCCCGTAAGGTCGACAAACGAGTTCGGTTTCAATCCGAACTCTGTAACACCCCAAAAATCGGGTTATCGATTTTTGTGCTGTTATTCCTTCCTAGCTTTTCTCTCCCGAATTTTTCCTCTGGAATTTGGCAAGTGACCAGGTATATCCAATCAATCTGCAACCTCTCAGTGCTTTTCCTATGCCCATGTGCCAGTCAACCCTCCGTCAGTAAACCCCGAGCCTCATTCCAATCCTAGTTCCGAATTATTGGAACTGGAAATCCTGCCTTTGTGTTTACAAAGGAGCTATCATTTCCCTTGCCCTGTTGATCCTCCCAAAATTTCCAGAGACCCTTATTCTCTCATAAATCCTAGATATGCAAAAATATTGCCAAGTCATATGCAATATTTTCCCTCTAGACTTAATTCCTTATTCTGCCTTTCCGAGGAATTAAATCCCGGAAAATATCTATCCATCTCCAGAGGTCATGAAATTTTTTGGAGATATTCTTTGTGGATATATTGAGCTCTCACAAAAATATTGGCCACAATCAAATAGGGGAAATTGCTTTTTCCTATTTAAAGCCAATATTCCAATTTGGGGCCTTTCCAAAGGAACTACCATTTTGGTAGCTACGAAAAATCCCAAATAATTTGTGGAGCTTCTCATATCCATATCTTCATCAATTCCATCAAAATATAAAGTTCCCCAATTCAAATTTTGAGCACCACTTCCATTTGCAAATTATGTCCAGATTTCCCATTTGCAAAGGAAGTGCATGATTCCTTGATCTCCTTGGGCTAAAGCTTTGCAGGGTAATTAATTATGATAAATTACCCATGTCCTCCAAAAATTAGCCCATTCCATCTAGCTAATCTTCCTCAGCAATTTATTCAAGTTTCTGTCCATATTGGAGCACTGTGAAGGAAGTACCATTTCCACTTATGCAAATGGTATGAAACTTTTACAGTGACTTCATATGCCTAAATCATTGGTCTCCTACAAGTTTGAGCCATTTTCATCTAGCCAATTCCTCAGAACCATCTGATTTCTATTTCTGTTCAGTTTGGCACTTTGTGAAGGAAGTGCTTGATTCCTTGATTCAATTGAGCTGAAATTTGGCAGGGAAGTACATATTGATATATTACTTCTGTAAACCAAAAATCAGCTCAACTCTCCAAGCCAATCTTTTCCCATAATTTTCTCAAGTTTCTGACCAGATTGCATCTCTGTGAAGGAAGTACCATCATAGATGATCAATTTGATCTGAAACTTGTTCAGCTGTCTCTCATGACCAAATAATATCCCTACACCAAAAATCATCCATATCCATCTAGCCAATTGACCCCAGCTCTCTCATTTTCAAATCTGGTCAGACTGCCAAGTTACAAAGGAAGTGCTATCTAGAATGGTTTGTTTGAGCTGAGATTTTGCCAGGTTAGTGACCCTAGTAGATAATTGACCTCTGCCCAAGACCAGGCCAAGAGGAGCACTGTGGTGGCCACACCACAGCACAAACAGGTTGCTATTGGCAACTGTTTGACCATGGTGCAGTCACCTCGGTTCTTTCTTGAGTCATTCAGCAGCATAGGTCAACTCAGTTCAGCATGGAGAAGACCCTAGACATGTTTTGGCCTCATGTGCTGCGTGGCAAGGCACTGGCCACATGGTGACCACGACCAGAGCGTGCCAAAATCGCGCTCTGTGCATGGGAGTTGACGGGAGCGCGCCTCCAGCGAGCTCCAGCCTGTCCTCGAGTGCCGTAGAGCTCCCTAGCGCGTGCGTGATCCATCCAGAGGCCTCTCCCCCTCGTCCCCTGGCTGGTGGAGCGCTCAAAGCCTCGGTCGTCGGCGAGGAGCTTCTCGGAGCTACGTCCATCGTCGGCTAGCTTCTTCCCCGAGCTATTTAAATGATGCCCGAGCCCCCCTCCGCTGGCAGGAAGTCCCAGCCCCCTCCCATTCAAGCTCCCGAGCTCCCCTCCTCCTCCCCATGGCCAGAGATGTCCGCCGCCGATCCCGCAGACGAGCTCCTCCCGTAGGCCCTCCCCCTCCTTCCTCGCTGCATGGGCGGTGTGCCCTGGATCCAGCAGAGCCGCCGCCGTGCTCCGGTCAGCCGGGGGAGTCCTGCGGGCGCCCCTCCCCGCGAAGCTTCTTCGGCTGCTAGGCCGAGCTGCGGCAAATGTGCTGCCGGCCACCCCGCGTGCCCCCTTGGCCACCTACGGGCACTGCGTAGTGCGGCCAAGGCGCGGCGCTTGTCAGCCAGCCCCGGGGAGCAGCCGGTCGACGGCTGCGTCGGCCGCCGAGGCCTCCCCTGCCCGCGTCGGGAGCTAGGAGGTGACCAGAGGAGGAGAGGAGGGAGGAGAGAGAAAGAGATGAGGCGGGGCCCGCCCGTCAGTGAGAGAGAGAGAGTTAGACCGGGCCCGCGGCCAGTTTAAGTGAAGGCGTATTTTGGAAAGTACGCTTTCCAAGCTGGAAAGCGAACTCTGTCCGGAGGTGCGATCGGTTTCTCAGCCAGGGACCTATTTGTGGGAAAACTTTTTACAGATTAGTCCCTGGCATTCTAACGCTCGTATCTTCGCGACCGTAGCTCCGATCGAGGTAAAACCAGCGCCCACGTCTTCGTCTCGTCGAGCCCGTTCCGATAGCATTATTTCCATAATGTGTTCACACAGTGGAAATAACCCTTTTGCCCTTGCCCTCCGATCGAGCCCTCTGAGAGAGAACCCTTTCTGGCGAATTCTTCCGCGAGGTGATCGCTCTTCCTCCCGGCGTATTCGTCGACCCCCAGGCAAGCCAACCTCTTACCATGAGCTCCGGACTTGCGTGATGACTTTGCTTGCACCTATGTGTTTATCTGTATCGTCTGTTAGGTTGCACTTGCATACACCAGTGGTGACATCGGTATTAGACACTAGCCTTTCCATTCATCTAGTGCCATGTCTTATTTCCATATTTCCATAATAATGATATTGTTAATAGCATTGCCATGTTAGTATTATGGTTGATCCCATGCCATGATTATCAGTACTATGATCTTGCTATGCTAGCACTTATTATTATCAGTGGAATAGTACGATGATGGATATGCTGAGTGGGATGAATAAAGGATACGTAGTTGGTTGATCTTGAGTCACCTGTCCGGGCTTACCCGTGCAACCACATTTGCCGATATGGCATGGCCTTGACTTGGTCTGATCACGTGCTCTTTCACCGGTACCTCCAAAGAGGGAGGGTTATGCACGCGTGCTACCCTGATCAGGTAGGCGGTGATAACCCTGTGAGCCCAGTTGATTGTTTGTTTGTGCGCGGTCCCCGTTTGGGATAGTAGACCCCGTTTGGGTCTACATGGTTTGGCCACGACGGTGGCAGGTGTCATGAGGACACAGGGGCCACCCAAGGCTGACCTCCGGGGGAGGAAGAGTGCCGGTGGTATGATGAAAGAGTCACGGGTCAGGCAGGTTTCGTTGAAGCAACGCTGGTCCACCCGAGTGGGATAATGAGGCCAGGTGCTTCATGGTGTGGGTAAAGTGCACAACCTCTGCAGAGTGTCAAAATCTATTCGAATAGCTGAGTCCACGGTATTGGATAACCCGTCCAGACCTCACTAGGTGGTCAACCGTAGCAGTGTTAGTAATGATGGAAGAACTCATCTTGGGTAGACCTCAGATGATGTCGGGTATAAGATATGATAGTCAAGGGATGGCTATATGATGAGTGGTCAGATGACCACATGATTTGGATTGGATTTGAGTCAGTTCAGGTTGGATCATGAGTATGTCAAGGGTTGTGAACAACCCAGAAGAGAGTAAGTTGGTATCCGGTACAGTAAGTATTATAAGCATTTAGTGTGATCTTACCATAGATTACATGCCTGGTCCATGATATGCCATGCTTGATCCATGCTTTCCTTGTTAGAATTGATGCCATGCTTAGGATTAATTCATGCATAGCATAGGGCTTGCTTTGTCATCTGTTTGTTTGGATGCTATGTATTTGGTTGTCTTGCGAGTTCATTCAAAGTACTCACCTGGCCTTGCACGTGGCCAGTTGCAGGAGAAGATCCGCCGTGCTAGATCGTAACCTAGCCAGTCCTGTGCATTATGGAGCCCAGCCAGAGACGTCGTTGCCCCTGAACCAAGACCCCTGCTGCCATTTAGTTAGCCTTGGAGTTATGTAATATTGTTGTAAGCAACAGTATTGTAATACTCCATTATAATTAATAAAGTCATTTTTGTGCCTGGAATTGCTGTATCATGTCTTTGACGTGCGCCAGGTCTTATCCTGGGGCTGGCGTGCGTCGGCCCTCTATCGGGGTGCCACAAACTCCCAGATTCCTCTTCTCCCCAGAAATAGGGATACGCCCCCCATTGCACAGCCCTAACACCCATCAAATACGTGCCAAGAAGGCACAACTTCGCACTCAAGATTCCATGGGCAGCAATGGGGAACCACCATCAAATGGTAAGTGTTCGGCTGGACCGACCAATACTAATACACGTCCTTGGACAAAGCACACGTACCATCAAGGACCTGCTAAAAAGCGTAAAGCTCATCGATACTTCGGCGACTTCTCAAGACCTTCTTCCCAAGGTCCGCTCGGCGACAGCATCACTCTTAATGGGATGCAACCCCCACAGAGGAACATGAACGGACAGGCGACAAGGCACATCGAGGACGTCATGTCATCAATCGAAGACTCCTGGTACAGCCTCCCCTCTGTAAATTTTATATTTCATCTACCTGTAAATAGTTGCTTCGGCAATCCAAGTTATAAGAATTATTGAGCAAGTACAAAACCATTATATATGGCCACTTTGTTGTCTTTTATACATCCTTTGTTCTTCCCTTGGTCACGCTTCTTGCGAAAATTGTTCGGTATATATTATGATGCAACCGGCTAATAGACCGGGGGCTCGAATTTAAAATCGCCTTGAACATCACCCCAGTACAACTGGTTGTGTGTTCGGCGTCTTGGGTTTTGCTTTATATGCATCGGATCCGAACTATGTCTTGGGTCAATAGTTGGGTTGCCCGGCTCCTGTGCTTGCCCTCTTACGTTCCGCTCGTTCGGCTAAAAGGGCAAAGGGAGAACCACTGCGATTGTGCTTCCAGCTCGTCTGGTCAAGCACCTCAGGGGAGAAAGCCGAAAACTGACTGTCATAGTAAGCGAGAACCGGTCCGCAAATCCGAGCATAAGTGTCATACTAATAGATCGATAGAGTTTATTCCGTGTTATACGATGGATTTCGTTCTTGTACAAACCATGTGATGCTGGCTTCGGCCCCAAACATCACACTGGGGGCTGGTTATCAGCCCCCGCATTTTTTCTACGCTCCTACGGCTGAGTGAAAGCGATAAAGCATCATAGTCCGATTGCCTTGTCCCCCCCCCCCCCGCACTGCCGCCTTTGGGCACCGATACTTCGGCTAAAGGGTCACAGTGCGGGTACAGAGACACCCCGCATAGTATCTACATGGGGGCTGAAGCCGACGACTCACAACTTTCAGATAAACCGGCCACACAGGAGTCAAAATAAAAATCAAAAACTTATAAGACATGATAAACCATGCATCACTAGTTATAAAGCATTAAAAGTCTTCAGACATATTACAACGCACTCATTCATACAAAACGTCCTTGGAGCATTGAGCCTCTATTGACCGAGCACCCTCCATCACTGCGGGGAAGTATCGCTCGGGGCGCATATACTCCTTTCCAGGAGGCGGAGGTGCGGTAGCCATCTCGGTTGGCTTGAGCTTCGGCCAATGCACCATGGTATTCACAAAGGCCATCCGCGCGCCCTCGATGCACGTAGAACGCTTCAGCACGTCGGCCCGAGGCGCAGCTTCGCATAGCTTCTGCACTAAGCCAAAGTAGCTGCTCGGCAACAGCTCATCGGGCCACAAACGGATGCAGAGGTCCTTCATGGCCGGCTCCGCCACTCTGTGCATCTCCATCAGTTGCTTCATTTGCTCGATGAGGAGAGGAGAGAGCTCGGGGGACTCAAACTGCGCCCAGAATAGTCGGCCTTCATCATTCTCCGCTCGCGAAGCATAAAGCTTGTTCGCGTCCGCTGCACTCTTCTGGAGATCCGCACAGACGCCTAAGGAACGCCACACCTGGGTGAGCAAAGCAAACTTGCTACCACCGAAGGTGCATTGCAGTGAATATGGCTTACCATCGATGACAGCCTTGACTTGGCGAACCTCCTCTTCAAATGACCGCCCCTCCACCCGCTCCTTTTGGAGCTCGGATTTTAGCGCTGCTAGCTCGGTGGCTTGCTCTTTGCCTTTCTGCTCAAGGGCCTCGCACTTCGCGCTGGCATCCTTGAGCTCTTGCTGCACCTCCTCCACCCGGGCCTCGTGCTTGGCGCTTGCAGCCTTCAAAGTGGAAAGTGCGGCTGCCGCTTGTTCGGCGGCCGTCTTCTTCTCCTCGGCCTCTTGCTTCATTTTCTGGAGCTTGGCCTGGAGTTTCTCAACCTCCGCAGCTGAAGCTGTGGAAGCAATCATAAACAAGTCACACTGGGTCACCAGTGCGGATCATCACCAATATATAGCTCGAATATTAGAATTCGGCTTACCTTGCGCCTCGTCAAACCGCTTGTTCAGGCTATCAAGCTCCTCTTCGGAGATTTTGAGCTTCCGATTTAGCTCGGTCAGCTCAGCGGTATTACCGGCCGCCGCCGATGATGAGGCCTATAAGAAACCGCATTCAGTTATGAGCATTCCAACCCCCGAACTGTCAAGGATATGACTCTATGTTCGGTCCTCTTAAGGGCTTTTCAAACATTGCAGGACTAAATGGCGCCTTGTGCATCATTATTCATTCCTTATTATCTGACCCCCGGATGCGTTTTTGCAAACCCACCCGGGGCTCGGGGGCTACTACATATATAACGATAACACAAACTTAAAATTATAGTTGTTCGGGAAAAAAGGTATTACATGACTCACCTGGAAGCCCGCCAAGAGACCATTGAAGGCCTCTTTCAGTCCGTTATCGACGGACTGAATTCCTTGTAAAACCGCACCCATAAGAGTGCGGTGATCCTCGGAGATGGGGGCGCTTGCTAGCGCCTCCTCCATAACCGGCCACCCAGCCGTTGGTGGCATCGGTGGTGACCGGGCAGTCCGATCTCTGATCGGGGACTGAGCCGGTAACTCTGGAGGCACAAAGTGCTCCGGAGACGTCCTCGGAGGGGATTGGGCATTTTTTCGCCTTTCCTCTTCGGCGACCGGGGGAGCATTCTCCCCCTGGTCCTCAGCAGCCTGGGGAGTTTTCTCTCCATGGCCTTCGGCGGCCGCGGCATCAGCCTCGGCCATGGCATGGTCACGCCCTCCGCCCGTGTTCGGCTCCAAAGGAGCCTGGCTGGATGACACCTCCGCAATATCCTTCGCGGCCCCTGGAGGTGTAGGGTGCGAGGCGGTCTTGCTCTCCGCCCGCTCGGCGGGTGGAGACTCCCCATCCGACATTTGGTCTATAGGGAGGACGCGCGGTGGGCTGCGAAACATTCTTGTACTTAAAACATTGAAGGCTTTGCGTAAATAACCCGGGAGTCTTCGGATTCATACCTTTGAGCGGGGGGATTGACCCTTGGGTTCCTTCGGGGAACCCTCTCGAAGTCTTTGGACTCTTTATCAGAGTCCGAACTGTCGTCGGGCAAGATCAATCTCGCCCGCTGCGCCCTCTTCAGGGAGGGAGGGGCAGCAGCCTCCGCGGCGTCCGGCGACGCCGCCCTCTTTCTTGTGAGGGGGGAAATGCCTTCCCCCCCCCCTCCCCCGTCTTCATGCTCCTCCTAATGACTAGAGGAGGCATGGGTCTCCTCGGATGCAGCATCTGGCTGGTCCTTTATACGGAGGCCCTTTCTGGCTTTCTTTTTCTTCTCCTTCTTCTCGGGCGCCGAGTATGGCGCCACAACAAGCATCGCCGCCAACAGCTCCGACCTGGGGTCTTTGGGTTGTGGAGCCGGGCAATTGACCCTCGCGGCTTTGCTCAGCCACTTTTGCGAAAGTAAGGGAGAAGGAGTTCAGACCTTTTTGCCAAAGAAACAGAATCAATGAATTGAAATGATACCATACCTTGGTCGGTGGGTTGTCGGCGCTTAGGCCCGTATCCTCTCCCTTGGCCGGCCAGCTTTTCCGAGGCTTGAATAATGCCTTTCATAACTTCTCAGGAGTAGTGCGGAAAAGTTGGCGCACGGTAGGCTCATCGTCAGTCCGATAATCCCACATTGGGGGAGCCCGGCGCTGGCAGGGAAGGATACGGCGGTGGAGCATGACCTGGACCACGTTGACCAGCTCCACCTTGGCCTCGATCACCGAGGTAATGCGCTTCTGCAGCAGCTTCACCTCAGCGTCTGACCCCCAGTCAAGGCCCTTCCTGAGCCATGAGGTCAATCTCGTTGGGGGTCCGGATCTGAATTCGGCGGGCGCCGCCCAGCCCTCATCCCTTGGCTCGGTGATGTAAAACCACTCCTTCTACCAGATCTTGATTGTGTCGATGAAGGTGCCGGTAGGCCACTCGACGCGGGGGAGCTTGCTAATTACCGCCCCTCCACAGTCCGCGTGCTCGCTGGCCATGGTCTTTGGCTTGACATTGAAGACCTTGAGCCACAAGCCGAAGTGCGGTTCGACCCGTAGGAAGGCTTCGCAGATGATGATGAATGCCGATATGTGCATGAAGGAGTTCGGTGGAAGGTCGTGGAAGTCCAACCCATAGAAAAACATAAGACCCCTGACGAAGGGGTGGAGCGGAAAGCTCGGTCCCCGGATGAAGTGGGGGACGAACACCACCCTCTTGCCTTCCTTGGGGGTGGGAATCACCTAGTTCTTCTCCGGGGCGCGGTGGAAGACGTTGGCGGGGAGGTAGCCGGCCTGCTTTAGGTCCCGGATATCCTGGTCAGTGACCGTGGAGGCCTCCCACTTGCCATTGGAGCCCGAACCCGCCATGGCTAAGCTCGGAGGAAAGGGCGAGGAAGAACTGAATCTGGGCTCTCGGAGCTTGGAGAGATTGAGGAGGCGGGGGATGCGAAGCGTGAATAGGCCTTGGGTTTTTTTTCCCTTTTTATGGGACGTGTCACCGATTAGCCTCGCTTACTGCGCCACAAATCCCTCCGCTTCCCAAGACATGCGTGCCGTTATGCGTGTGTGGAGATTAATCATATCCCGTGTGAAACGGAGCACGATCTGTGCACTGATAAGTCATGTCGCTGTAAAAACGGCCCCGAACCGCGAATCGAGTTTTCGTAACTGGTTCAGTGGTCATGATAGGCCACGACCCTTCGTCAGAGGGGGGTGTCAGAAAACATTGTTTACACTTTGGCGATTGGCCTTGGGGGCTAAGCAATTCGTGGTGTTCGGTCAATCATATGATCGGAAGAAATACGTGTCATCGGAAACCGAACTAGTCTCAGCTGATCATGGAAAGGGAAGAAGAACTCACCCCGCAAGCCGAAGACTCTGATCATACGAAGCAGCTAGAGCTGAGACCCTTGGCGTTGGGGGCTAGTTCGGGGGCTACTGAGGGAGTCCCGGGCTAAGGGGTCGTCGGGCTGCCGGCTCATCTCCCAATAGGCCGGCTTGATGGGTCGTTCTCTGAAGAAGGGCCGGACACATCAAGACTCCACGTTCCAGAAGGGGGCCCCGAAGGCGCGTCGTGCACTCCAAGTCAAGATGAGAAAGTCGACATCTCCATCCTCGGCAGGAGGCCCATCATGTGTAAACCCTAGGTACCCCCCGGTGTCTATATAAACCGGGAGGGTTTTAGATCATACGACAGAGAAACTCATCTAGGGTTTTAGCTAGTCGATCTCGAGGTAGATCAACTCTGCAACCTTCATACCATCAATGTAATCAAGTAGGACGTAGGGTTTTACCTCCATAGGAGGGCCCGAACCTGGGTAAACATCATCTCCTTCGTCCCTTTGTTACCATCGATCCTAGTCTCACAGCTCGGGACCCCCTACCCGAGATCCGCCGGTTTTGACACCGACAGCTGGCCCGATGAAGTGGACCCCGGAGGCAGATGCAGCACTGCAAGACCTAAAGAGATACCTATCCTCTGCTCCCACCTTAGTCGCTCCTAAACCACAAGAGCCGTTGCTGCTATATCTAGCAGCAACGAATCAAGTGGTTAGTGCAGCGCTAGTGGCACAGCAGGGGGTGGATGAAGATTCAGTAGCCGTTGCTGATGCTACCGGGAGCGAGAAAGAAACATCTGTGGTAGAGCTCGACACAGGTCAAGGGGGATCTCAACAAATGGTTGACAGCGTGTCCAAGGAAGTGGCAAAGAAGAAAATGGTGCAGCGGCCCGTGTACTTTGTCAGTTCCCTATTACAGGGGGCTAGGTCAAGGTACTCCGGAGTACAAAAGCTGATCTTCGGCCTCATCATGGCCTCGAGGAAGCTGCGCCACTACTTCCAAGCCCATGAGATAATAGTTGTCACCCGTTTTCCATTGCAAGGCATACTGAGAAACCCCAAAGCCACTGGCAGGATAGTTGAGTGGGCACTGGAGTTGTCAAGCTTCGGATTAAAGTATGAGAGCACTTCCACCATTCAAAGCAGAGCCTTGGCAGAGTTTATTGCAGAATGGACACCCACGCCAGATGATGAAGCTCCGGAGACAATCCTCCCTGGCAAAGAGGCACCAAAGGACTGGATCATGTACTTTGCGAAAATAAAATAGCATTCTATTCTCATTCATTTTCGATACAAATGGGTAGAGATTACACTTATGATTCATTAAAACTTGGCAAGCGCCTACATCTTTTGACATCAAAAAGATAAGTGCCCCGTAATCCCTTTCTTGTCCCTCTCCTCTCAGGGACTAAGTAGGAAAGGAGCAGAGGGAAAAAGGAGCGCCTGGCCAGGATTCAACGCTTCCCAGCCAGGACCAGAGGGACGCGACCGACGGAAGGCCCCTGCCCCCAGGCAGGGAGGACGAAGCCGACGGAGCGGACAAGACCGACAAGGGGAAAGAAGGCGGAGAGCAGGTGCAGATGGTGGCGCTGCCGGAGCCCAGCTGGTGATGATGGTGCTGCCAGGGAACGCAATGTGTCGGAGACCTCATCCATGCTCCTGATGCGTCGTAGGTCCCCAACCGCCATCGTCTTCCTCATCGCCACCGCCCGAGGGGACGCCCCCGCCATCGCCCAAGCTCCAAGCGTGGCGACCCAGGGAACCCACAGAGAGCATGGTCGTCCCCGGTGGCCAAAGGCGGGGAATTCCGTCCCCAGCCTTAGAAGAACACGCGAAGATGAAGAGCTCTCTTTCGTACGCTCCATCCAGAATGCCGCAGAAGGAGAGCTTCACCGCGGTAAATGACGACGCGCAGCGGCAACCGCGCGCACGCCCATGGAGACCGTGTAGGCATTTTTTCTCCATCACCTTGAAGAACGAATGCGGAGACCATGGACCGCTATGACGCTGCACCTCCAGCGCAGGTCCCGACGCGACGTCAACCGCGTGGAGCTCCGTCAAGACCAAAGAAGCGGGCAGCGCAGCGACAGGCGTACCGCCGCAGCCGTCCCCGATGCAGCCACCGCGCTGCCCGCTCCCCATCCAAGACTTCTCCGACCGACCTTCTGTTCAGAGCTGTGCACCCATGGCGGGAACCAAACAGAGTTTCGGAGGGAAAGTTCTACAAGCACGCTCGCTCGCCTCCTCCCCTTGAGCATTGGGAGGGCGAGCGCAGCTCAAGACGAAGAAGTAGAAGGGCGAGCTCTGTGGGATTGCTCTCAAGGAGGAAGAAAAGGGTGGATGAGCATCGCCCCTCGCGACCCCCCAATTTATAGGGAGGAGTGCGGGGGCTGGCTCTCCTCCACTCCAAGGGTCGCCGCCCATCTCCACCAATTCCATCGCCCACGATCACGGGCGAACAGATAACCGCCCCATTGCTCCAATCCATGGCGCTGTGGTTTCTGCCACGATCAGGACTTTAAGTCATGAGCGCCCATCGCTAACTCCCCGCTATGCATGCGGCGCGCGTGGCAGAAATGACCTGAGGTGGTGGGTCAGTGCTGGCCAATAAATTGGCAGTTACTCCTTCACATTGCGCGCCTGTGCATGAAACTTGGGCCTGACCCAACGGCACTTGGCGAGCACATGTGGGCCAGTCCCGGGGGCTCCTGTCGGTGCACTAGTACAGGGGTACCCAGTGCCCCTAACTTATGCACAGGCAGTAGAGCAGAAAACCCCGCCAGCAATCAAGACCAAGACTCCAGCAAGCTCAACGCAGCAACCCAAGCCTGGGCTGTGACGCGCCAAGCACGTCCCCGATGCTTGCCGGGGGTCGAGACGAATGCACCTTCTAGAAGACCCGGCAAGCCACTCCCCGGCAGGCACGAGCCAACCAGCCACTGCTCCACCGCATCACTACGGCTGTCACTTATCAATGCGGTGTCGAGCCATCAGGCGGCTAATCAGCTCTCGCTAAGCAAGTGGTGACACTCCGAAAGGCAAGTTACGCCCTGTTGACACCTGCCCTACAGCGTGTCAAGATCTCAAGCAGCGAACAGCCAAGCGGTGGCAAGGGCTTGCCGGGGATGCACCCCCAAGCGCCACCTAGGCAGGTAATCATGGCATTTTGTCCTAAATGCCAGAGTTAGGTATGATAGCTCTGCTTAGCTATCTAATCGATAGATAATGTCTATTTTGCCACTGTGGTAACCTCTTGCACTATAAAAGGAGGCCCAAGGCAACCTAGCTCAAGGTTGGCAACTCGAACCCCTGAACGCTTGTACTCTCATAGCCGCTCTCCCCGGCTGCAGTCCTTGCCGGGGTCAGGCACCTTGCGTTCTTCGTGTTCCTCCAATCAATCCACCAAAAAGCAGGAGTAGGGTTTCACGCTTAGCAGCGGCCCGAACCTGGGTAAAATTCCTGACCCTTGATCGTTGCGCCGTCTCATGATCTCCGCTCTTCGTGCAACGTGACCCCCCTTGCCGAACCTAAAGGGACCTCTGGTCCCATAGGTGATCGTGAGCATCCGTGCACCGACACTATGTTTGATGAAGATGATTTTTTTGTCCCCCAAGTTTTGATGAGCAAATTTATTATGATGATTGTGGTGATGACTCGTATGCTATAATTAGTAATGATAACCATGAAACTTGTCATCATGATTTATATTTTCAATTTGTTTATGGCAATCAAGTGTCACATGATAGTTATTTTGTTGACTTTGCTCCCACTACCATGAATGAAAAGGAATTTGCTTATGTGAAGAGTAATAAAATTTCTATGCTTGTAGATCATGAAAAGAATGTTGTATGTGATAGTTATATTGTGGAATTCCTTCATGATTCTATTGAAAATTATTATGAGGGGGTAACATATTCGTGTAGGAATTGCAATAATATCTAGTTTCCTCCCTATGTGTTCAAAGTTTCGAAGTTATGCTTGTTTTGCCTTCCTATGCTAGTTGATTCTTGCTCCCATAAATTGTTTGCTCATGAAATTTATAAGCATAGGAAGTGGGTTAGGCTTAACTGTGCTTGTCATATGTTTCATGATGCTGTCATTGTGTTTCAATTCTTTACTTTTATGTGAGCATCGTTGAAATCATTATGCCTAGCTAGGGGCATAAAACAATAGCGCTTGTTGGGAGGCAACCCAATAGTTATCTTTATTTTTGATTTTTACCTTCTGTTAGTTTGTGATAACATGATTATTTCCTCTGTAATGATTATGTTTTTATTAGTGTTTGTGCCAAGTAAAGCCTTTGGGATAACTCACAAGATGAGTACAATCGATGCTGAAACAAAACAGAAACTTTTGACTCCAGTACAGAAATTTTCATTTTTTACTGGAGCGGGATAATGATCTAAAATTTTTACACAGTATTTATATACAAATTCTCCACGTTGTACAAATTTTTCAGAATTTTTATAGTTATAGAAGTATGTGCTCTTTACAGATTGCTACAGACTGTTCTGTTTTGCTTGCATTGTTTTCTTGTTTTGATTATGCTATGGATTGTATCGGGGGGTATAAGCCATGGAGAAGTTAGAATACAGTACCTATTAAGCAAAAATAAAATAAGAATCAATTTATAACGGTACCTAAACTATTCAATATGTTGCTTATACTAATGGATCTCACGAAGTTTAGTTTAGTTTTGTGTGATTGAAGTTTTCAAGTTTCGGGTGTGATCACGATGGACCACGGAATAAGGAGTAGCAAGATCCTAAGCTTGGGGATGCCCAAGGCACCCCAAGGTAATATTGTAAAGAAGACTCAAGCATCTAAGTTTGGGGATGCCCCGAAAGGCATCCCCTCTTTCGTCTCAATCCATCGGTATGTCACTTGGAGCTACATTTTTATTCATCACAAGATATGTGTTTTGCTTGGAGCATCATTTCCTTTTGTTTGCTTTTACTTTCATTTTTTCACAATCATCATTTGCTGGACACACCTATTTGAGAGAGACACACCTTCATCATAATTTGTTAGAATACTCTATGTGCTTCACTTATATCTTTTGAGCTTGGCAGTTGCTCTAGTACTTCACTTATATCTTTTTGAGCACGGTGGCGTGTAGATTTTATAGAAATAATATGCTCTTGTTCTTCAATTATATTTGTTTGAGAGATGATAAATGGTGACGGTAATTTGCATGGGTCATAAGACTAGTCCAAAAATGACAAGTATTCAATGAGTGATAATCAAAACCATCATGTAGCACATATAGAGAAATTGCGGGTTAATAACATTAATGTGTTAATATGAAAAAGGTGTGAGTCCATAATTATTGATTCGTAGAAGTGTCGGTATTAAGAGGTGTTAACTTGTTATTCATCTAAAAAAGAGGCATGGTGATGATGTGTGAGCATTTCTATTCCTCGTTGAAATCCTAGTGTTGTTTCGAGTCGGGGTCGCGCGATGGTTAATTCCTACGAACCTGCTCCCTCGGGGCATGCGAGTACTACTTTGATTTATGATAAAACTAATAAAACTTTGCAATAAGTATATGAGTTATTTATTACTATTGTAACACCATGGACATACGCATCTTCACCTTCTCATATTTGCCAGCCTCTTCGGTACCGTGCATAGCCCATTCTCACCTCAAGGATCGATGCAACTTTCGCCGGTGCATCCAAACCCCGTGACATGATACGCTCTATTGCACATAAGCCTCATTATATCTTCCTCAAAACAGCCACCATACCTACTTATCATGGCATTTCCATAGCCATTCCGAGATATATTGCCATGCAAATTCCATCGTGACCTCACATGACTAGTTTGTTCATCATCATATTGCTTTGCATGATCATATAGAGCTGACATAGTATTTGTGGCAAAGCCATCGTTCATCATATTTTTTGATACATGTCAAGCTAGATCTTGCACATCCTGGTACACTGCCAGAGGCATTCATATAGAGTCATATAGTCCTATCAGTTCTTCATATTGAGTTGTAAGTAAATAAAAGTGTGATGATCATCCTTATTAGAGCATTGTTCCAGTGAGGAAAGGATGATGGAGACTATGATTCCCCCACAAGTCGGGATGAGACTCCGGACAAAAAATAAAATAAAAATGGGGGAGGCCAAATGAGCCCACCATATAAAAATATATAAATGGGGGAGGCAAAAAGAAAAAAAAGAAAAGCCCACCATGAAAAAATATAAATATAAATATAAATGAGAGAAAAAGAGAGAAGGGAGTTTGCTACTATCCTTTACCACACTTGGGCCTCAAAGTGGCACCATGTTCTTCATATAGAGAGTCTCTTGTTTTGTCACTTCTATATGCTAGTGGGAATTACCTTTTCATATTATAAATTTGGCTTATATACTCCGATGACGGGCTTCCTCAAATGCCCGAGGTCTTCATGAGCAAGCAAGTTGGATGCACACCCACTTAGCTTCAGTTGAGCTTTCATACACTTATAGCTCTAGTGCATCGTTTGCATGGCAATCCCTACTCCTTGCATTGACATCTATCAATGAGCATCTCCATAGCTCGTTGGTACGCCTAGTTGATGCGAGACTATCGTCTCCACTTTTTACCCCTTTGAGTTCTACCATCATATTCTATTCCACCCATATGCTATGTCCAATGGTTCATGCTCATGCATTGCGTGAAAAATAAAAAGTTGATGTATATTGAAAAAGTACGATCCAATTGCCTGACTTGGACACCGTGGTGCTTAACATTTGTATTGATGTGGCGAAGACGAAGTCATGCCTTTGCTAATAATAAGATGAATGGGGGTAAACATTCTTTTAGGGTCGTATACTTTGAAAATCAATGATTTTTTTTCTTATACTTATAAATATTGCTATGCTAATGTTTGTTAATTCATCATTTCTCAATGAGCATACATACAAAAGATTACATAATGGGTAGCATGTCAAATCAAAAATTCTGTTTTTTTATCATTTACCTACTCGAGGGCGAGCAAGAATTAAGCTCGGGGATGCTGATATGTCTCCAACGTATCTATAATTTTTTATTGTTCCATGCTCATATATTGTCATTCTAGGATACTTTTTGGGCATTTGTTTACCAATTTATAATATTTTTGAGCACTAACCAATTGACCCAGTGCCTAGTGCCAGTTGTTGTTTTCTGCATGTTTTTTACTTTTCAGGTTTACAATACCAAACGAAGTCCAATTGCCACGAAACTTTTTGATGATTTTTTTCTGGACCAAAAGAAGACCAGGAAGCTTCGGGAGGAGGCCGGGAGGCACAAGAGGGCCCCACCACACATCAGGGCGAGCCCTGGGGGGGCGCCCTGATATGTGGTGGCCCCCTCGGGCGTCCCCCGATATTCCTCTCTAGCCTATAAATTCTCTAATATCCCAAAAACCCTAAGGGAGCTCCCGAAACACTTTTTCCGCCGCCGCAAGTCTCTGTTCCGATGGGAGCCCATCTAGAGCTCCGTTCCGGCACCCTGCCAGAGGGGGGATCGATCACAGAGGCCCTCATGATGATGTGTGAGTAGTTCACCACAGACCTACGGGTCCGTAGGTAGTACCTAGATGGCAATTTCTCTCACTCTTGATCTTCACTACAATGTTCATCGCATCTTTGCCTTGATCTATCCGATGTAATCCCTTTGTATGGTGCGTTTGTTGGGATCCAATGAATTGTGAGTATATGTTCAGATTATTCATGAAAAGTATTTGAGTCAAACCTAAATACTAAGATTCTTATTTGCATGATCCTTATAGCTTCGTAATGCTCTCCGATCTATTGAGATAGTTCGGCCAACTAGATTGATATTTCTTCGGTGGGAGTGGTGCGTTGTGGTAGGTTCAACCTGGCGAATTTCTATATCCCAGTGACAAAGTAGGGGACAAGATACGTCTTTGTGTTGCTGCTACTAAGGATAAAACGATGGGGTTTATTCCTATTGATTGAGTTTACTTTGTCTACATCATGTCATCGTTCTCCAAGCATTACTCTGTTTTACTTAATACTATAGATGCATGCTGGATAGCGGTCGATGGGTGGAGTAATAGTAATAGGTGTAGGCAGGAGTCGGACTATTTCCTTATGGACGTGATGCCTATATACACATGATCATTGCCGTGAAAATCGCATAACTATTCACTTTTCTATCAATTGCCCAACAGTAATTTGTTTACCCGCCGTATGCTATTTCTATGAGAGATGCCACTAGAGAACACAACGGCCCCCGGGTCCATTCACTTATATATTCACAAATGCTACTATTACCTTGTTGTTATTTATTTTCTTTTATTTTATTTTCCAATTTAGAAGTCTCTACAATTATCTACACAACTCACTTGCTTGCAAATAACGAGATCAAGGGGATTGACAACCCTCTTGTCGGCGTTGGGTGCAAGTTGTTAGTTCTTTTGTGTGCAGCCGCTGAAGACGGTTGAGGATTGGTATTCCTATTGGTTCAATAAACCTTGGTTTCATAACTGAGGGAAATACTTACCCACATTGTGCTTTGATAACCCGTTCCTCTTCACGGAAAACCCAACGCAGATCACAAGTATCAGTCTCCTACATTGAATTCCCATTTTTGGATTCTCTTGTCATGCCATCTTTTGACTTTTTCATTAAACAACTTGGCACTTTCATAAGCTTGTGTCCTCCATTAATCTAATGAGCTAATATCAAATAACCTCTTCTCACCGGAAAGTTTGAAATCATAGTTAAGTTCTTTGATTTCCCAATAAGCTTTATGTTCTAACTCAAGAGGTAAATGACATGCTTTTCCATAGACCATTTTATACGGGGAAAACCCATAGGATTTTTTAAGCAGTTCTATATGCCCATAAAGCATCATCAAGTTTTTTAGACCAATTCTTTCTAGATCTATTAACAGTCTTTTGCAAGATCAATTTTATTTCTCGGTTACTCAACTAAACTTGACCGCTAGACTAAGGATGATAATATAAGGTGATACAATTCTATGGTTAACATCATATTTAGCTAGAAGTCTATAGAAAGCACCATGAATAAAAAGTGAACCACCATTAGTCATTAAATATCTAGGGACTCCAAACCCCGGGGAAAATAACATCTTTAAGCATTTTAATGGAAGTGTTGTGATCAACACTGCTAGTTGGAATAGCTTCTACCCACTTAGTAACGTAATCAACAACAACTAAAATATGAGTATACCCATTAGAGGAAGGAAAATGGCCCATATAATCAAAACCCCAAACATCAAATGGTTCAATAGCAAGTGAATAATTCATAGGCATTTCCTGACATCTACCAATGTTACCAATTCTTTGAGATTCATCACAAGAGAGTACATACTTATGAGCATCTTTGAAAAGAGTAGGCCAATAAAAACCAGACTGTAGTACCTTGTATGCAGTTCTGTCACCAGCGTGGTGCCCTCCGTAGGCTTCAGAGTGACACTTCCGTAGGATCTGTTCCTATTCATGCTCAGGCACACAACGTCTAATAACACCATCTACTCCTTCTTTATAAAGTTGTTGGTCATCCCAAAAGTAATGTCTTAAATCATAGAAGAACTTTTTCTTTTGTTGGTAGGTGAAACTAGGTGGTATATATTTAGCTACAATGTAATTAGCATAATCTGCATACCAAGAAGTACTACGGGAAGCATTTATAACAGCTAATTGCTCATCAGGAAAATTATAATCAATAGGCAGTGGGTCATCAAGAACATTTTCCATTCTAGACAAATTATCTTCTACCCGGTTTTCAGCTCCCTTTCTATCAACAATATGCAAATCAATCTCTTGAAGTAAAAGCACCCACCTAATTAGTCTATGCTTAGCATCTTTATTTTCCATAAGGTATTTAATAGCAGCATGATCAGTGTGAATAGTAACTTTGGAATAAACAATATAAGGTCTAAACTTATCACATGCAAACACAACTGCTAAAATTCTTTCTCAGTAGTAGCATAATTTCTTTGGGCACTATCTAGAGTTTTACTAGCATAATGGATAACATTCAATTTCTGGTCTACTCTTTGCCCTAGAACAGCACCAACAGCATATTCACTGGCATCACACATAATTTCAAAAGGCAAATTCCAATCAGGTAGTTTAACAATAGGTGCAGAAATTAAGGCTTTCTTAAGTATTTCAAAGGCTTCTACACAGTCATCATACAAAAACAAATGGAATATCTTTTTGAAGAAGATTAGTTAATGGCCTAAAAATCTTTGAGAAATCTTTAATGAAACGCCTATAGAAACCAACATGACCAAGAAAGCTTCTTATACCATTCACATCTTTAGTACATGGCATTTTCTCTATTGCATCAACCTTAGCTTTGTCTACCTCAATACCTCGGTCAGAAATTTTATGCCCAACTACTATACCTTCGTTAACCATAAAGTGACACTTCTCCCAGTTCAAGACAATATTAGTTTCTTCACATCTCCGCAAAACTCGATCAAGGTTGCTCAAAAAATCATCCATTAACACCTCAACAATCTTTTCACAAAAGTCAGAGAATATAGCAGTCATACATCTTTGAAAGGTAGCAGGTGCATTGCATAAACCTAAAGGCAGACGTCTATAAGCATAAGTTCCAAAAGGGCATGTTAAAGTAGTTTTCTCTTGGTCTTCCTTTGACACAGGTATTTGAGAAAAACTAGAATATCCATCAAGAAAGAAAAAGTGTGTGTGCTTAGATAATCTTTCTAACATTTAATCAATAAATGGCAAGGGGTAATGATCTTTTCTAGTGGCTTTGTTTAATTTCCTAAAATGAATTACCATCCGATAACCAGTTACAATTCTTTGTGGGATAAGTTAATTTTATCATTGGGAACAACAGTTATACCTCCTTTCTTAGGAACATAATGAACATGACTTACCCATCTACTATCAGCAATAGGATAAATTATACCTGGCTCCAGAAGCTTTAGTATTTTAGTTCTTACCACTTCCATCATATAGGATTCAAGCGGAGTTTATGTTCAATGACAGGTTTAGCATTAGGTTACATATTAATCGTGTGCTGACATAGAGTGGGACTAATACCCTTAAGATCATCAAGAGTATATCCAATAGCAGTTCTATGCTTTTTCAGAGTTTTAAGTCATCTGTTTTCTTCATGCTCTGAAAGGTTAGCACTAATAATAACAGGATATATCTTCTTTTCATCAAGTATTAGGTAATTTCTTTAGCGCAAACACCGGATCTCCCTTAGGTGGAGGAGGATCCCCTAAAATGTCAACATGCAAGTTGTGTTTAAGAATATGTGTTTGTCTAAAGAATATTTCATCTATTTCATTTCTCTCATTCATATGCATATCTATTTCATGGTCTAGCATATATTGTTCTAGTGGATCAGTAGGAGGCACAACAATAGAAGCAAGATCAATAATTTCATCTTTATTAGATAATTCTTTCTCATGTGGTTGTCTACCAAACTTAGAGAAATTGAATTCATGAGACACATCACCAAAGCTTACTTTAACCTTCTCGGTAACACAATTAATTTGAGCATTAACGGTATTCAAGAAAGGTCTACCAAATATAATGGGACAAAATTTATCTTGTTGTGAATAAAGTACTAAGAAATCAATAGGGCACTTAATTTTTCCACACAAGATTTCAACATCTAACAATCCCAAGTGGTGAAATAGTGTCTCTGTTTGCAAGTTCAATAGTGATATCCATATCTTCAATCTCAGAGGGTGCTATGTCATTCATAATTTCTTGATATATGGTAAAAGGTATAGCACTAACACTAGCACCCATATCCCATAAACCATGATAACAATGATCTCCAATCTTAACAGAAACAACTTGCATGCCAACAACTGGTTTATTTTTATCTAAGTCACCCTGCTTGTTTCTAACAGGTTTTGCAATTCTGGTGGCTTCATCACAGAAGTAAATGACCTGACCATCAATATTATCAACTAGGAGATCTTTAACCATAGAAATATTAGGTTCCACATTTATTTGTTCAGAAGGTTTTGGTGTCCTAATATGACTTTTGTTAACCACAGTTGCAACTTTAGCATGTTCCTTAATCCTAACAGGAAAAGGTGGTTTCTCAATATAAGCAGTAGACACAACTGGATCAACATGTTAAACAATTGTTTCTTCTTTAACTTTAATGGGTTCCTCTAATAGTTTTCCAATAGGTGGATGAAATTTAAACCACTTCTCCTTAGGGAGATCAACATGAGTAGCAAATGATTCACAGAAAGAAGCTACTATCTCAGAGCCAATCCCATATTTATTGCTAACTTATTAAAAGTATTAGTTTCCATAAAAGATTTAACACAATCAAATTCAAGATTTATACCTGACTCTTTACCTTTGTCGAGTTCCCAATCTTCAGAGTTGCGTCTAATTCTTTCAAGAATATCCCATTTGAATTCAATAGTTCTCTTCATGTAGGAACCAGTGGAAGAAGAATCGAGTATTAATTGATCATCATGAGAAAGCCGAGCATAAAAGTTTTCTATAATCATTTCTCTTGAGAGCTCATGGTTGGGGCAAGTGTGCATCATAGATTTAAGCCTCCCCCAAGCTTGAGAGATGCTTTCTCCTTCGCGAGGCCAGAAATGATATATGTAGTTCCGATCATGATGAACTAGATGCATAGGATAAAACTTGTGATTAAATTCCAACTTCAAGCGATTCCAATCCCATGATCCGGTATCATCCAATAGCCTGTACCACATCAATGCTTTCCCTCCAAATATAAAGGGAAAACCTTCTTCTTGACCTTGTCCTCGGATAAACCTGCAAGCTTAAATAATACCCAAATCTCATCTACATATATCAAATGGTAATCAGGATGAGTTGTACCATCTCCAGCATAAGGATTAGCTAGCAATTTCTCTAACATACTCGAAGGAATATCATAATAAATATTTTCAGAAATTTCAGTAGGTTGAGGGGCAACTTTTTCCACTTCTGGTCGGGGTGAAGATACCCCAAGCATGCCCTCCAAAGGATTACTATCCATAGTAACAAGCAACAGTAAATTTCAGCATGTACCACAAATGTTTCCTTACCAAATTCCACTTACCAAAGGCGCTTCAATCCCCGGCAACGGCACCAGAAAAGTGTCTTGATGACCCACAAGTATAGGGGATCAATCATAGTCCATTCGATAAGTAAGAGTGTCGAACCCAACAAGGAGCAGAAGGAAACGATAAGTAGTTTTCAGCAAGGTATTCTCTACAAGTGCTGTGAGTAACAATGATAGATAGTTTTGTAGCAAGATAATTCATAACAAGTGACAAGTAACAATAGTAGCAAGTGTGCAGCAGGATAGCTGACGTGGCTTGAGATTGCGTCGGTATTTTCCCAAAGAGGAAGGGATGATGCAGCACAGCGACGGTAAGTATTTCCCTCAGTTATGAAACCAAGGTTATCGAACCAGTAGGAGGATCACCACCACCCAATAAGTAGCACCTGCACACAAACAACAAATACTTGCAACCCAACACGAAAGAGAGGTTGTCAATCTCTCTACGGTAATAAGATAGATAGGTAGTGATAGATAGGAGAGATAGATCTCTCAAGAACACAGAATAAAAAGGGCAAATAAAATACGCAGCAATATATTTTTGGGTTTTTGGTTTTGTAGATCTGAAAACAAAGATTGCAAAAAACGTAGATCGGAAAGCAATATGATGGAAAAGTAGACCTAGGGGCCGTAGGGTTCACTAGTGGCTTCTCTCATGAGTATAGCGCACGGTGGGTGAACAAATTACTGTTGGGTAATTGATAGAAAATTGAATAGTCATGACGATATCCAAGGCGATGATCATTATATAGGCATCACGTCCAAGATAGGTAGACCGACTCCTACCTGCATCTACCTCTATTACTCCACACATTGACCGCTATCCAGCATGCATCTAGTGTATTAAGTTCATGGAAAAACGGAGTAATGCAATAAGAACGATGACATGATGTAGACAAGATCTATTCATGTAGGAATAGACCCCATCTTGTTATCCTTAATAGCAACAATACATGCGTGTCTTGCTGCCCCTTCTGTCACTGGGAAAGAACACCGCAAGATCGAACCCATCACAATGCACCTCTTCCCATGGCAAGAAAAATCGATTTAGTCGGCCTAACTAAACCAAAGATTCGAAGAAGAAATATGATGCTATAAGCAATCATGCATATAAGATATCAAAGAAGACTCAAATAATATTCATGGATAGAAACTGATCATGAACTAAAAATTCATCGGATCCCAAGAAACACACCGCAAAAGTTTACATCAAATAGATCTCCAAGAGACCATTGTATTGAGAATCATAAGAGAGAGAGAGAAGAAGCCATCTAGCAACTGCCTATGGACCCGTAGGTCTATGGTGGACTACTCGCGCATCATCGGAGAGGCACCTATGAGGAAGATGAACCCCTCCGTGATGGTGTTTAGATTGGATCTCGCAGTTCTGGAACTTGCGGCGGCTGGAAGTATGTTTCGTCGACTCCCCCTAGGGTTTTTGGAATATTTGGAAATTTATAGGCATCAGAGGCGGTGCGGAGGGGCCCCGTGGAGGGCACAACCCATCAGGGCGCGCTGGGGGCCCCCTGGCGCGCCCAGGTGGGTTGTGCTCTCCACATCCCACCTTCCTGGCTCTTCTTTGTCCCACTGTGTGTCTTCTGGTCCAGAAAAAATCTCCAAAAAGTTTCGTCGCGTTTGGACTCCGTTTGGTATTGATTTTCTATGAAGTAAAAAACAAGCAAAAACAGCAACTGGCACTTTGGCACTATGTCAATAGGTTAGTCGCAAAAAATGATATAAAGTTGTTATAAAATGATTGTAAAACATCCAAGAATGATAATATAACAACATGGAACAAGCAAAAATTATACATACGTTGGAGACGTATCAGCATCCCCAAGCTTAATTCCTACTCGTCCTCGAGTAGGTAAATGATAAAAACAGAATTTTTGATGTGGAATGCTGCCTAACATGTTCATCACATTCTTTTCTTTTGTATAGCATGTACATTTGGACTTATAATGATTCAAAGCAATAGTCTAGTTGTAACATAATGACTTCAATACTCAAGCATGTCAACAAGCAACCATGTCTTTCAAAATATCAACACTAAAGAAAGTTATCCCTAGCCCATCATGCTCAATCATTGATCCATTCATGAAACACACTCAAATATTAGCTATGCCCAATGCTCAAGTACGATCATAGTGCCCCCTAGTTGGTGCTTATAAGAGAAGATGGAGACTCAAAGCAAAAATAGAAATTGCATAAAGTAAATAGATAGGCCCTTCACAGAGGGAAGTAGGGATTTGTAGAGGTGCTAGAGCTCAAAGTTTTAAATTGAGAGAGAAAAATATTTTGGGTGGCATGCTTTCCCTGTCAACGAAAGCGACAAAATAGCTCACAATACTTTCCATGCTAGATATATCATAGGTGGTTCCCAAACAGAAAATAAAGTTTATTCCTTTTTCCATCAAACTTTCACTTTCCATGGCGGGCCGTATCCACGGTTGCCTTCCATACCAACACTTCCCAAGGAATTTATTATTTGACAACATAAAGTAAATATTTTTTATTTTTCATTTCGGGAATGGGCATCCCTATTACAGCCGCACTCTCGTGCAATGACAAGTGAATAAACACTCATCTTGAGAATAACACATCTAGCATGGAAAAATATTGGACACCCCCACCGTTTCATGAGCGGTACGGGCACACAAAAGAGAAAATTTATTTTGAAAATTTGGAGATGGCACATACAAATTTGCTTGGAACGGCATGGAAATACCGCACATAGGTAGGTATGGTGGACTCATAAGGCAAAACTTGGTTTAAGGATTTTGGTGCACAAGTAGTATTTCTACTTAGTACAAAAGGAGGCTTGCAAAAAGATTGAGAAGCAACCAAACCAAGAAACGAAAATTCTCATAAGTGAGCATTGAAAATAACTAACACCGAATAATGCACCACAAGTAGGATGTAACTTCATTGCATAACTATTGACTTTCGTGCATGCATAGGGAATCACAAACCTTAACACCAATATTCCTACTAGGCATAATTACTCACTAACATGACTCACATATTACTATCATCATGTTTCAAAACTATTACAAGGAATCAAGTTTAATTTGTCCAATGATCTTTATGAAAGTTTTTATTATATCCTCCTTGGATATCTATCACCTTGGGACTAGTTTCATATATTGCCATTGCTTTTTGGCAAGCTCAAACAAATTTAAGTGAAGCACATGAGCATAAAGATTTCATCTCTCAAAAAGGTATAAGTGAAGCATGAGAGGATTTCTTCAAAATTTACCTACTCTCAAATTAATCTAAGTGAAGCGCTAGAGCAATTCTATAGCTCAAAAAAGTTTAAGTGAAGCACATAGAGCAATTCTAACAAATCATAGCATGATTTTGGCTTTCTCAAATAGGTGTGTCTAGCAAGGATACAAAAGAAAACTAACAAACAAATCAAGGAAAGATACAAGACGCTCCAAGCAAAACTCATGATATGTGACGAATAAAAATATAGCTGCAAGTAAAATACCGATGGTCGTTAGAAGAAAGAGGGGATGCCACTCGGGGGCATCCCCAAGCTTAGTTGCTTGTTTATATTTGGATATATCTTGGGGGTGAGGTAGCATCCCCAATCTTAGGCTTTTATAACTCCTTATTCCTTCATCCATTGTGATCTCACCCAAAACTTGGAAACTTCAATCACACAAAACTCAACAAAATCTTCGTGAGATCCGTTAGTATAATAAAGCAAATCACTACTTTAGGTACTGTTGCAATCCCATTCATATTTTATTATTGCATTATACCTACTGTATTTTAACTTTACCATGGCTTATACCCCCCGATACAAACCATAGATTCATCAAAACAAGCACACAATGCAACGAAAACAGAATCTATCTTAAACAGAATAGTCTGTAGTAATCTGTACTCTACCCATAATTATGTAACTCTAAAAATTCTGAAAAAATAGGACAACGTAAGGAATTTGTACAGAAACACTGTGTTAAAATTTAATCTCAAGATCACGTTCCATAAAAAAATGAAAATTCATATACTGGACGCAAAGTTTCTGTTTCAGATTCAGCATCGCTTCTACTCATCCTATGAATCATCCTAAAGGCTTTACTTGGCACAAACACTAAATAAACCATAAAAACACAATCATAACAGAGGCATAATTGTGTCAACACTCAAAAACATAAAGTAAAAAGCAAAAATTTATTTATTCATTGGGTTGCCTCCCAACAAGCGCTATCGTTTTACGCCCCTAGCTAGGCATAATGGATAGATTCAAGTATTGTCATCCTTGGTTTTGGATCCATAGGATGCCCTCTTGATTGATTCATATGTTGGCTTAATTCTTGTTCTAGGGAAGTGTTCCATACCCTTTCTCAAGGGAAATTGAAAACGAATATTGCCTTCTTTCATATCAATCACAACGCCTATAGTGCGTAAAAACAGTCTACCAAGTATAATGGGACATGACGGATTGCAATCAATATCAAGCACAATAAAATCAATAGGCACATAGTTCCTATTTGCAAGAATAAGAACATCATTAATTCTTCCCAAAGGCTTTTAATAGTAGAATCCGCCAAGTGCAAATTAAGAGAACATTCTTCAATATTGGTAAGACCAAGCACATCACATAGAGATTTCGGAATCGTGGAAACACTAGAACCCAAATCACACAAGGCAAAGCATTCATAATTTTTAATCTTGACCTTAATGGTAGGTTCCCACTCATCATGTAATTTTCTAGGAATAGAAATCTCCAACTCCAACTTTTCTTCAAAAGATTTCATCATGGCATCAACGATATGTTTAGTAAAAGCTTTATTTTGCTCATAAGCATGGGGTGAATTCAACATGGATTACAGGAAAGAAATACATTCAATCAAAGAGCAACTATCATAGTTAAAATCTTTGCAATCCAAGATAGTGGGCACATCACTAGTTAAAGTTTTGACCTCTTCAAACCCACTTTTATCAAAAAAATTCATCAAGATTTTCACCCTCCAAATTATTGGGATGCCTTCTAGCTAAAGTTGACTCTACTTCAGTCCCTTCATTATCAATCTTAATATTACTAAACAAGGAATCAATAGAAGAAACACCAATCACTTTAAGATCTTCATCTTTTTTATGAAGGCAATCACTAGAAAACGATTTTTCTAAGATTTCTCTTTTAGCTCTAAACATAGCGGTTCTTTTCTTACTTTCATCCATAGAGACATATAAATCTTTAATAGATTCATCAATCTTAGGCACAAAAGCTTTCAACTTGAGATTTTCAACATCATGAGAAATTCTATCAATGCTTCTAGACATATCATCAATCTTATTCAACTTTTCTTCTATCGTGGTATTGAAAGCCTTTTGCGCATTGATAAATTCTTTAATATTACTCTCAAGATCAGAGGTGTTCCTATTATTATTTTAAGAAGAATTACCATAGGAATTACCATAATTATTAGAGGAATTTCCAGGAAACGGCCTAGGATTAAAATTACCTCTATAAGCATTATTATTGAAATTGTTTCGCGAGACAAAGTTCACATCTATGGAATCACTATGTTGCTCAATCAAGGTAGACAAAGGCACATCATTAAGATGAATAGGAGAATTTTTACTAGCAACCAATTTCATCAAAGCGTCAACTTTATCACTCAAAGTACTAATTTCCTCTACTGAATTAACTTTTTTACTAGTAGGTGCTCTTTCGGTATGCCATTGAGAATAATTAGCCATGATATTATCTAGCAATTTAGTAGCTTCACCCAAAGTAATCTCCATAAAAGTACCACCCACGGAGGAATCTAAAAGATTTCTAGAGACAAAATTCAATCCCGCATAAAAATTTAGTATGATCATCCAAAGATTTAAACCATGAGTAGGACAATTTCTTAGCATCAACTTCATTCTTTCCCAAGATAGTGCAACATGTTCATGCTCAAGTTGCTTAAAATTTATGATTTGTGTCCTAAGGGAAATAAATTTCGCGGGCGAAAAATACTTAGTGATAAAAGCATCCTTGCACTTATTCCAAGAATCGATACTATTGCGAGGCAAAGAGGAAAACCAAATTTTTGCATGATCTCGCAAGGAAAAAGGAAATAGTTTCAACTTGACAATATCATTGTCCACATAATTTTCTTTTGCATATCACACAATTCTACGAATGTGTTTAGATGGGACGCGGCATCCTCATTAGGAGTGCCGGCAAATTGATCTTTCATGACAAGATTCAACAAAGCGGCATTAATATCACAAGACTCCGCACTAGTGGCGGGAGGAGCAATCGGAGTACTAATAAAATCATTGTTATTAGTATTGGAAAAATCACACAACTTGGTGTTCTCTTGAGTCATCGTGACTACGCAAACAAGATTGCAAGAAAGGAAGAGATCCGTCAAGAAAAAGGCAAACGAAAAAGAGGGCGAATAAAACGGCAAATTGGTGAAGTGGGGGAGAGGAAAACGAGAGGCAAATGACAAATAATGTAATTGCAAGGAGATGAGATTTGTGATTAGGAACCTGGTAGATGATGATGGAGTCCCCTCGGCGCCTACGATAGGCACGTAGAAGAGACTGCTTCCTTCCTGGCAACGGCGCCAGAAATTCCTTTGACGTGGCTTGAGACTGCGGCGGTATTTCCCCAAAGAGGAAGGGATGATGCAGCACAGCGAAGGTAAGTATTTCCCTCGGTTATGAAACCAAGGTTATCGAACCAGTAGGAGGATCACCACCACCCAATAAGCAGCACCTGCACACAAACAACAAATACTTGCAACCCGACGCGAAAGAGAGGTTGTCAATCTCTCTACGGTAATAAGATAGATTAGGTAGTGATAGATAGGAGAGATAGATCTCTCAAGAACACAAAATAAAAAGGGCAAATAAAATATGCAGCAATATATTTTTTGGTTTTTGGTTTTGTAGATCTAAAAACAAAGATTGCAAAAAACGTTTATCGGAAAGCAATATGATGGAAAAGTAGACCCGGGGGCCGTAGGGCTCACTAGTGGCTTCTCTCATGAGTATAGCGCACGGTGGGTGAACAAATTACTGTTGGGCAATTGATAGAAAATCGAATAGTCATGACGATATCCAAGGTGATGATCATTATATAGGCATCACGTCCAAGATAGGTAGACCGACTCCTGCCTGCATCTACCTCTATTACTCCACACATCGACCGCTATCCAGCATGCATCTAGTGTATTAAGTTCATGGAAAAACGGAGTAATGCAATAAGAACGATGACATGATGCAGACAAGATCTATTCATGTTGGAATAGACCCCATCTTGTTATCCCTAATAGCAACGATACATGCGTGTCTTGTTGTCCCTTCTGTCACTGGGAAAGAACACCGCAAGATCGAACCCATCACAATGCACCTCTTCCCATGGCAAGAAAAATCGATCTAGTCGGCCTAACTAAACCAAAGATTCGAAGAAGAAATATGATGCTATAAGCAATCATGCATATAAGAGATCAAAGAAGACTCAAATAATATTCATGGATAGAAATTGATCATGAACTCAAAATTCATCGGATCCCAACAAACACACCGCAAAAGTTTAGATCAAATAGATCTCCAAGAGATCATTGTATTGAGAATCATAAGAGAGAGAGAAGAAGCCATCTAGGTACTGCCTACGGACCCGTAGGTCTATGGTGGACTACTCACGCATCATCGGAGAGGCACCTATGAGGAAGATGAACCCCTCCGTGATGATGTTTAGATTGGATCTCGCGGTTCTAGAACTTGCGACGGCTGGAATTGTGTTTCGTCCACTCCCCTAGGGTTTTTGGAATATTTGGGAATTTATAGGCATCAGAGGCGGTGCGGAGGGGCCCCGTGGAGGGCACATGAGGACACATGAGAATTTCCGTCTAGTCATGTTCATCATGTTCGGTTGATTCACGTTTGTTACTTTGATAATTTGATATGTGGGTGGACCGGTGCTAAGGCGTTGTTCTTACTTGAATAAGCAACCCACTTATGATTACCCCCTCTCGCAAGCATCCGCAAGTACAAAATAAGAATTAAGATAGATCTAACCATACATGAAACATGTGGATCCAAATACCCCCTTATGAAATAACACATAAACTAGGGTTTAAACTTAAGTGACTCTAGCAACCCATCATCTACTTATTACTCCACAATGCCTTCTCTTAGGCCCATAATATGGTGAAGTGTCATGTAGTCGACGTACACATGACACCACTAAGATAAGCAACATATCATCAAAATATCGAACGTATACCAACTTCACATGATTACTTATAACAAGACTTCTCCCATGTCCTCAGGAACGAAAGTAACTACTCACAAATCATCACCATGTTCAAGATTAGAGGTGCAATAATTATGAGGATCTGAACATATTATCTTCCACCAAATAAACCAACTAGCATCAACTATAAGATGTAATCAACACTACTAGTAACCCACACTTACCAATCTAAGGTTTTGTGACAAAGATTAAATACAAGAGATTAACTAGGGTTTGAGATGAGATGATGCTGGTGAAGATGTTGATGAAGATTGGTCCTCCCATGAAGGAATAAGCGTTGGTGATGACGATGGCTTCGATTTCACCCTCCCGGAGGGAAGTTTCCCCGACAGAATCGCTCTGCGAGAGAGCAAAAGGGCCTCTGCCAAGGTTTCCGCCTCGAGACGGTGGCGCTTCGTCCGGAAAGTATATTCATATTTTTTCTAGGTCAAAAGCCAACTTATAGCAGAAGAGGGAGGCCAGGGCACCTGGGGGTGGTCCCAAGCCATCAGGGCGCGCCTAGGGGAGTGGGCATGCCCTATTGGCATGGCACCAACAGGTGGCCCCCTCTGGTATATTTTTAATCAATACATTCACATATATTCCACAAATCCTCATCAAGTTTCAGGTCATTTGGAGTCCAGTGAATTTTCAGCCTTTTTCTAGGTTTCCAGGTCAAGAATTCCAGTTTCCGGTAATTTCCCTCTTTGTGATATACCTTGTAAATTCAGAGAGAAAAGGCATAAGAATTGTATCATAAAGTGCAATAATGACCAAGAATAACATAAATATCTATTGGAAACATAATGCAAAATTGACGTATCAATAACCGCCGGGACCACCGACAAGACCACCAGGGCCCGCCCCGTCTCCACACCCGCAACCAAGGCCCCCCGGCCAGCGCCCTTGCCGTCGCGAGGAGGAGCAGTATGCTGCCGCCGCCGCTAGTTCACTGCGTTTAACGGGGGAGAATGTGGCAGCTACGAGCTGTCGCCCCGGCCAGCCATGTACGCCACCGGCGACGCGGGGATCCGCGCAGCTCGCCCCAGGCGCGACGGGAGACCTGGCAAGGACCGCCGTCGAACCCTAGCCTCCGGCGTAGAACTGATTGCATGCGCGGACGCTGCGTCGGGATCAGCACTCGTACGTAACTCAGCCCTGGCCAGTGACGTAACGAGACTATCCATTGACCCACTGTCCATCGTGTGTAACTGGGCCACATACCCAGTTGACACCAGCCCAACCATGTCTGATTCCGGCCCATCCAAGCCCAGGAGGACATTCAAATGTTTCTTCATGGCCGCCCCGATCGCGATCACCGGATCGGCCGCCGTCGGCTGGGGCGGCAGCTTCCCTGCCACCGGCCGCCCCTTCTTTCGATGCCTCTGCACCGTCTTCCAAGTCCCGATGAAACCCGCAAGGGTAAGGGCAGGGAGACATACCTTTGGGAGAGGACCTTTCCATGGTTGTACCTCGGACGGCGCCGTCCGCCGATGAACAACCCGCCGGAATACCTCTACCTTCTCGGCCTCCCCCATCCCGTCCCATGCCTTGTCGCTCGCCGGGACAATTCCATCGATGCACGCTGCAATCTCCTCCTTGGAGTAGCCCTCCCGAAGTGATTCACACACGCAACCAGAGAGAGTCGGGGAATACCCCCTGCCGCCGCGCCGGCGATGCTCCGGCTGTCATCCTCGTCGGAGTCCTCTGAGTCAGACCCCGCGATTACCCAGAACCTGCTTTCCGTATAGAGGAGGTCAGCCATGGCCACCGTGGCCTTGTCCGCTGTGGATCCGGCGCGGTCGCCATGGCCACCGCGCGCTCCCCCTGTTCGCCAAGGGTGCAAGGATCCCTTTCTATTGTTCCCAAGGGAAGTGATCTACATAGCGGACATGGAGCTACACACAAAATCCATGGGATGCAAATGAATACGAAGGGATCTACGTAGCGGATATAGAGCGACAGAAAAAAAATCCATGTGATGTTCAATCGTGAAAGTGCCAATCAATGGTTGAAGGATTATATACGTAGATGTTGCCTTCGGCTGCCATGCATGGGGGAGATCTAGAAAATATGTTTTGGGAGGTGGCCGGTGGCTGCAACAGGGGAACTCTTGGAAATAGGTTTTGATGTTAGATTAGACACGGAAATGTAGATAAATTAGCCATATATAATTCATGGCATTGGTGGGCAATTTATTCAACTTAAAAGTGGATCTAATGGTTGTATGTTTTCAATTTACCAAATTAAAGGTTGGATATCTCTGTTTTTTGTAGGAATTTCCAGCTTATTTCTCTTTTTATGGTTAACCCGTCAATTCCTTTATATATATATATATATATTCTATTACTAGTAATAGAATAATATTCTTTTACTCCCGGCCCTATATAGGGTCCGATACACAATTTCCCCGCGCGCCTCCCCGCCGCCGGGCGCCGGCCCGTCCTCGCGCGCCTCCCCTCCGCCGGGCGCCGGGCCGTCCCTGCGCGCAGCCCACCTTCCCGCAGACGCGCGCCGCCCCGCTTCCTCCCTGTCCGGCCACCGTTCTCCCACCGACGCGCAGCATCGTGCCTCCTCCCTGTCCGGCACGCACCGCCCTGGCCGCCGTGGCTACAGCTCCTACCCGCCGATGTGCGCCGGCCCTCCTTCACCCTGTTCAACGCACCACCACAGTCGTCGTGCCTCCACCTCCTTCTTGCTCGTGGTGCGACGAGGAAGACAAAGGGTGCAGTGGTTGTTGAGGTTGCCCACCCATGAGCTTCTCTTGCGATGCCACGAATGTGCAGGTGAAGAAGATAAGGCAGTCCTACTTCTTCGTGACGACCAGTACGAGGTCTTAATGAAATTTGTTTGAACTAAGGAAGAAGATCAGTTCAATGAGATGGAAAGCGTCAGTACAACCGCTCCACGTCGTCACTTCAGGAATAGTAACAGAATAATACCATTTGTTGAATTCTGACAAAATGGTTGAAAAGTTCTGACGAAAACAGTACCAAAAAACAGAGTAAAGTATAGTCAGTGAAACACGCTCGGTACAAACACATACATAGATCAATACGGGTACTCTGTTTTTCGTACGGGAAAACAACACGACGGGTCTCACCTCATTCAAAATTACTCTTAAATGGTTGCTAATTTGAGAAAACTTTCAACATGACTAAGTTTCACATTTTCAATAGCTTTCCAATGGTATATTATTTGCCTCATTTTGACAAACTTTAAAAAAGAACCGCGTTCGAAAAAAACTTTTATTGTATTCGAATTCGAATTTAAACTCTAAAGAATTAGAAAAACATTCTATATGCAAAAGTTGCGCATTTTCCATAGCTTTCCAACGCCGTATCATTTGCATCAATCTGACAAACTGTTTGCCAAAAATCGCGAAAATACATTTCGCTCAGAATTTCACCGTTTTTCAAATTACTTTTAAATCATAAATACTATAAACCATATTCTATACATGAAAGAAGCACATTTTCACCAGCTTTCCAGCGCCATCTCATTTGCTCAATTTTGACAAATCGTTTGAAAATTAACTGCAAAATACGATTCACATTTTCGGTTTTGAGAAAAACGTTTTTTTAAACAGCTCTTAAACCATGATGATTTTGTAAAAACGTTATATATGATTGTAATCTAGGTGTCAAGAGCTTTCAAACGATATATTACACGATCTGTTCCGTTGAAAAACAAACATGAATTTTTTTGAACTGAAGAAGACGATGAGTTTAACGAAATGACGGCATCAGTACAACTGCTCGAAGTCGTCAGTTCGAAAATAGTAACAGAATAATATTTTGTTACGCGAAACAGAATAGCTCGGATGTGTGTGTAGGGTGGGTCTATTTTGACACTATCCTTAAGACCTTATTCTGACATCGTTTTCTTATTCTGACACCATTTCTACACTGCTCCGTCCATCTAACCCGGACCGCACAACAATCCGATAAAACTGCATTAGCCAATGCCCACCCCTCCCACCCCACCTTCTCCCCCGCACTAACCCACCCCTCGTTCCCACCTTTCTTCCCCCACCATCACCCACCTCCGGCGCCCCACCACCCAGTGGCGGAGCTTGGGCCCATTTCTTGGGGGGGCAATGGGCTGGGGGGGCAGGATAATAGGCTATGGGCTGATTTTCTACTAAAAAATGGGCCAAATACTAAGGGGTATTTGCAGTTTTTCTCATGGGCTTGGGGGGGCGGTGGCCCAGGTTGGCCCAGCCGAAGCTCCGCCACTGCCACCACCTCCACCCCCGCGGCGCCCCACCACCAACCACTCCCACGGGGCCCCGGCCCGGCCACCAGCGCCACCATCCACAGCCCTCACCCCCACGACGACGGAGCTCCGGCGACGGATCCAGGCGTCCCCGCACTGGATCCCATGCTGTCGCCCCCGGCCAACCACCCCCGACAACCCACTACGCCCCGCCACCTCCCTCCGGTGGAGGCCATCGTGACCGCTGCCTGTCCAATCCATCCCCGCCCCACCCCTAACCAGTGCCATCCACCTCCGCATCGAAACGCGCCGCGCCGCCCAGCCCCAGCCGCGACATCCAGCGGTGAAGGCCCGGTCAATGGCGGCGTGAGGTGGATCTCGACGGGGCGACGGTCTTCCATGCTCCTACCCTCGTCGTTGGCTGGATCCATCCATCCCCCTGTTGGATCGGAGCATCCCTTCCGCCAAGCCACCACCACGACAATCGGCGAACAGATCGAGCAACCGCATGACGGTCGGCGACCCAGATCAAGCCACTACGCGACCGCCGTCTTCCTGATCCCCCACCAGTGCCCTCGACGGATCCATGCGTTGGCTCATGCTCCTGGGCTGTCTGGGTCGGTCAACGACGGCGGAGTTCATGTTCACGAGCTTCAGGTCATTGTTGACGGCCTTTCCACCTCGAGAGGCACTCTACTCCATTGTGGACTGCACTAGGGTCTCGGCGACCACTGCAGCGCACTGTGAAAAAGGATGCGGTGCGGCAAAAAAAAAATGGTACGCTTATGCAGTTCGGGCAGAGCATCAATGCAATTTTGGGGGTGTTTTCATGCAGTTCGGGCAAAGCATCCAAGAAATTTATTGGGTGTTTTCTTGCAGCTCGGCAACGTGGCACTATGCAACTCCAACGTTTTACCTCGTGGGTGTGAGCAGTCCAAAGATGGTCATCTTCGGTGTCGTGATTTGGTCGCTGTCGACCATGCTACTGTTGGCAGTGCATTGCAGTATAATGTTCATTATTTTGCAGTTTGTTTCAATATATGATATATGAGAGGGTGCTGCAAAGCGCGCGGTGGTTCATTGTGTATGTTTGGGTTCAAAAAAATCCGAGCTTTTGTTTATTTGTTGAACATTAAACAATAGTTTTATATGTATTCTTGTTTTTATGTGTCTTTGTGACACCGACAAGGTTTAACAGCAAGTTCCTCTCCCCCTTGATGATCTTGTGAACTTATGATGAATATGTGTTTTCAGTATTTTTGTGTTGTTCGTGCAGTGCACTAATGCCCAATGTGAAAAACAAAAATGTAAGGGAGATGACAAAAACTCATGCGATTCACTTTCGGTAGTGTTGAAGTTTACTTACAATAGTGTCGCGGTTCACTTACTCGTAAATGTGAAATGCTGAAAATTGGTACGGAAAGACACACAAACAAGTAACGTGATTCACTTTGATATATGTCGCGGTTCACTTACGACAGACGTGAAGTGCACTCCACTTTCTCGTCTCGAAAAATTCATGTCGGACAAAATAAACCATGCAATTTGCTTGCCCACATGATGCAGAACGGTTGTCCATCACAAGCAGTGCGTTCTTCTGTGTGATGCGGTTCACGCGTCGATTTTTGTGTCGCGAGAAACAGAGTGTCCGCATTTTAGTAATTTCAAAACTGCTCTCAAACCGTAAGGAATTAGATGGAGTGTTCTACATGAAAAGGTTACGCCTCATCGATATCTTTCCAACACCGTATCATTTGCATCATTCCAATGAGCGGTTTGGAAAAAATCATGAAAATACGCTCGGTGCCAATCGTCGGCCGCCGCACCTTTTTCAAAATTCATTTAAAACCGTGAGGAATCTCAACAAATGACCAACATAAGAAAGTTGCGTATATTCCACAGCTTTACAACGCCGTATCACACGCCTCGTTCCGACGAACGGTTAAAAAACAACAGCGAAAACAGTACTAAAAAAATCGAAAAATTTCAAAAACAGAATCCGTGTTTCGGTAAATTTGAAACTTCTCTCAAACCATAAAGAATTAGAGAGTCTAATCTACATGAAAAAGTTGCGGCTTGACGATATCTTTCCAACGCCGTATCGTTTGCTTCATTCCGACAAGCGGTTTAGAAAAAATCGCGAAAATACGTCCGCTGCCATTGTTTTCGAAACTGCTCTTAAACCGTGAGGAATCTCAAAAACTGTTCAACCTGACGAAGTTGCGTATTTTCCATAGCTATCCAACGGTATATTATACGCCTCATTCCGACAAATGGTTTAGAAACTGAAGCGAAAACATTGCAGAAAAAACGCATGCAGTTTTTTCTGCTGACATTGCAGTGCTCGTTTGTGCACTCGCGTTAACCGTGCAGTTCGAAACTGATGTCAGAATAGTTATTCTGCACCCAATGTCAGAATAGACGGTCTGTATATATATATGAAGACTCGGATGACGCGCAACAGACACGGGTTCACTGCCTTAACTGTGTGCGATGCTCGTGCCCTGCAAAATCACCACGACTTAGCAAGCGCGAGCAAGGGTGGAGGTACAAGATATTTAGGATGAATTCCACGTCTGCGTCTGAAAATTAGGACGAACCGTGTGTGATAGATCAGCTAGATAGAAATCTAAAAAAAACTATCCGCCTTGAGCGATGCAAAAATTGGTAGTTCCGCGGCTTTTCCTTATTAACATACACAATTATTCTTTTTGGACCATGTACGATCTTGGTTGCACCCGCCCGGCTTCTATTCCTTACCCAAATTTTAGTAGTCGCAGTATTTCAACCGTCGCCCCCACTCCTCGACCATCGACCTTATAGTAAAATTGCAGTAGCCGAGGCATTTGAACCGTCGCCATCCCTCATCCACAACCATCTCCACCCACCATTACTAAAAAATTTAGTAGCCGTGGCGTCTCCTCAAACACAACCCCGCCCCCCCCCCCTCCACAGTCCACCTCCTCTCCCCCCGCTCGAACCCTAGATCGCCGTTGCTACCACCAACCCCTGCCGGTCTGACATGCCTCCTAGCTCAGATAATAAAGTTCAGGTTACCCAGCGATTCCCATACTGTTGCCACCCTGAGTTTTCAGATGAGGCCTGTGGTGTTCCTCCCGCCATGTCCACATCCCCTACTCAAGAGAGTCGCAGCCTAAACCCGACCACATATCCCGGGGAGCCCGACGAGTGTACGGCCAAAAAGAGGTTTATCATGGCCTCTCCGGTGGACGATAGTGAGGTGGCCGCCATTTGTCCTGACCTGTCAATCCCGGAGCAACACCTCGTTACGGAAGCCTACGAGGAAGTTGACTACGTTGCCATGCCGAAGGCTTCACATCAGCTGGCTCACGTAATACTGTATCTCGGGAATGCTGGCTATGACATCAAGCTCGTCGACAGCGACGGCTTCACGTGGGCCATGTCACTGGTTAAGTGGTCCATCCCCAACCCCTCTGGTTCAATCGTTGTCGATCTTTTTGAAGGCCCTGCCGCTTATCTCCTTCGCCACGTGGTCAAGGATTTGCGATCCTTGTACATCATCGAGCCTATTTTGTCATTTCTGGAGTACACGTTCTACGGTGGTGGCTTGGGGTCCTCAACTGCCAAGTCAGTTCTCATCGACCACGACCACGAGAAGGGCACCCACAAAGGCTCTTTCAAGGTGAAACATCCCATCTGCGACATCAGGGAGTGCACCATGGGTCTGGGCTCTTCCAAGTGGAAGGATCCCGTCCATGACAAGTGAGGCAATATCTTATCAGCAAATCTAACTTTTTGTAGCTAGACAACCCGTACCCTTTCTTGTAGTAGTTTTGACATGCGATGTTTTAACTGTGCCCTGTTTAATTATTTCAGTTATGCAAAAAATGTAATGTTCCATAGGGCTATGTGATGTTTAAGTATGAATTGTCCACTTCAGTTTCACGAATGGCTATATTTGGTTGTTTATAGTGAGTAGATGCCCTGTTTATCTGTATATGATTGTTAGGTTGGTTGTAGTGAGCATTTGTCCAGTTATCAAGCAGATGCCTTGTTTATCTGTATTTGGTTTGTTAGGTTGGTTGCAGTGAGCATTTGTCCAGTTATCAACCAGATGCCTTGTTTATCTGTATTTGGTTGTTAGGTTGGTTGTAGTTAGAATTTTTTCCAGCTATCAGGCAAATGCCTTGTTTATCTGTATTTGGTGGTTATGTTGGTTACAGTGAACATTTGTCCACTTTTCAAGCAGATGCCTTGTTTATCTGTATTTGCTTGTTAGGTTGGTTGAAGTGAGCATTTGTCTAGTTTTCAAGCATAAGCCATGTTTATCTGTATTTGCTTTTTAGGTTGGTTGCAGTGAGCCTCTGTCCAGTTTTTAATGGCTATATTTGGTTGTCACTACTGGAATCAGGGCATTTGCCGTCTGTCTTTTCCTTGCCGTCTGCCAGCGGACGGCAAAGACATTCTTTGCCGTCCTCTTATAAAAAGCAGACGGCAAAGAAATGGCTGATGGCAACTATATAGTTTGCCATCAGCCTGATCTTTGCCGTCCGTCAGCCGACGGCAAAGGGCCTGAAGGCAGACGGCAAAGAGCCCAGATGGGCCCCTCTGGACCGTGGAGCGAGCTAGGTCAGGTGGACGGCCTGGATGCCGTCCGCTGGATCTTTGCCGTCCTCTTCAGCACTCTTTGTCGTCCGCTAGCGGACGACAAAGAAGCTTCCTAACTAACGGACGTGATCAACGGCCCCCACCCCCTCTTTGTCGTCTGCTAGCAGACGGCAAAGAGACTACCTAAGTAACTGCGTGCGTGCCCCCCTCTCTCTCTCCCCCACCTCACCCACCCCACCCGCTGCCCCAGCCCCGCCCGACGACACCGAGCCCCCCCGCCGACCCCTGTGCCCAGCACCGCCGCCGGCCACTTTTACCGTCCCGCCCCCGGCCCCTGTGCCCGTGACGCCGCACCGCCGCCCCCTCCCTGTCGCCCCTTCCCCGCGACGCCACACCGCCTCCCCAGCCCCGCCCAACGCCGCCGAGCCCCACGGCCGGCCCCTGCCCCGCCCCCCGGCCGCTGTGCCCGCGCGCCGCACCGCCCCCTCCACGCCGCCCCCTCCCCGCGACGCCGCACCGCCTCCCCCTCCCCGCGGCCCTTCTCCAGCACCTCAGCGCCGGTATCCTCCTGACGGCGGCCCTCCTCCACCGGCCCTTCCAAGGTGAGTTTTTTTTGTTTTTTTAGGTTAGTTTAGGTTTGTTTAGGTTTAGGTTTAGGTTTAGGTTAGTTTAGGTTTAGGTTAGTTTAGGTTTAGGTTTAGGTTAGTTTAGGTTTAGGTTAGTTTATTACTTTAGGTTTAGGTTAGTTTACGTTTAGGTTAGTTTATTAGTATAGTTTAGGTTTAGGTTAGTTAGTTTATTAGAAAAGAAAAAACCTAGAAGGAAAAAAACCCGACATGACACCCCGACACCCCGACACCCCGACACGACGCCCCGACACCACGACACGACGCCCCGACACCACGACACGACGCCCCGACACGACACCCCGACACCCCGACATGACACCCCGGCACGACGCCCCGACACGACACGACACCCCGACACCCCGACACGACGCCCCGACAGGACACCCCGACACGACACCCTGACACGACGCCCCGACAGGACACTCCGACACGACACCCCGACCCGGCGCCCCGACACGACACCCCGACACCCCGACACGACGCCCTGACACCCCGGCATGACACCCTGACATGACACCCCGACACGGCACCCCAGCGACGCCCCTCCCGTGAGCCCCCTGCACGACACCCCCAGCACGACACCCCAGCACGACACCCCGGCACGACACCTGGCATGACACCCCGGTGATGCCCCTCCGGTTAGCCCCTTGCACGACACCCGGCATGACACCGCGGCGATGCCCCTCCGGTTAGCCCCTTGCACGACACACCGGCACGACACCCCGGCGCCACTAACCCCCGATCCCCGACACCTCTTCGGCCTCGTGTTGACCGAAAAGGTGCTCTTCGGCCTTCCAGAGGCCGACGGGGTCATAGTTTTGTAAATTATGAGTTAGTTCATATATTTTCCGATTTTTTTGTAAAAAACCTCATATTTGTGTTGATCGGGTGGATTTCAATGTCCAGTTGTTTCGTCGCTGCGAGGGTCTGGTGTTCGACGACCTCCCCGTGCGTTGGACGAGCTCCGCCCCTGCATTCGTGGGTGAGCACAAATGACATCTCCTCCTCCCCCTTCATTTGCTCTGTTCCGATCTTCGTGCCGATGAAACTTGCTAGCTATAGGTAGATTGAATCATCAGTATGCGTGACCAGTATGCGTCTCCTGTTCGAAAGGGTTACAGTTATAAATATGCATGCATGTGCATATTTATAACTGTGATTCTTTCGAATTGTCCAACGTTATCCATGGACAGCCCGAGTATGTGTAGATTGGGTTCGTTTTCCCATATGCTCTGCTCCGGATCCGATGCAGAATTTCGTCAGTGCCTCCCTGCTATTCTCCGGGTACACATCCGCTCTGCTTATTGTCGAGACGTGTATCAGGAGAACAGCGGGGAGGTGCTACCGAAATTCTGGGTCGGATCCGGAGCAGAGCATGGGAAAACGAACCCAATCTACACATACTCAGGTGGGATTAGGGCCTATCTTTACCTATTAGCGTGTAGGTTGCATGGACGTAATAAAACTGACAAACTTGATTAACTGATGAATATATATGCTGAATTATATATATATTTTTTGTGTGTCCAGTAGCTAGGCAAGATGAGTGATCGTGCGTGGATGTACACTGGTCAAACTAGTCAGAAAGACATGACCAATGAATGGTTAACAAAAACCAAGGGGTTTGTGAGAGCCGCATTTGCAAATGGCCTGGAAAGAACCTGGTGCCCCTGTGTCTGGTGCGACAACTTCAAAAAGAGGACAGAGGGTGAAATGGGTAAACACCTGCAGAAGTGGGGTTTTCATGGTGAGCCTGCCCAACGTGCCAGAGCTGGGGTGGTTCGTCGTTGCACCGACGAGCATGGTACCGGGATCGAAGACATGGTGCAAGACTTTGATGATGCTCGGGATTCGAGCGATGAGATGGAGGAATCTGTAAAGGCCTTCTATGAAATGTTGGAGTCTTCAAAACGTCCTCTCCATGAGCACACTTAGCTTTGTCAGTTGGATGCCATCGCGCAAGTAATGGCTCTGAAGGTTCAATTCAACCTGGGAAGAGAATGCTACGACGCGATGATGACAATATTTGGACGCTTTCTACCCAAAGGCCATGTAATGCCTACAAACCTGTACCAGTCGGACAAAATCCTCCGTGTACTTAAGATGCCCTATGAGAAGATAGATGCTTATGAGAATGGATGTGCCTTATTTAGGCCTGAGTATGCGGACTTGAACTATTGTCCCATTTGCAAGTCTTCCAGGTATATTCTGGTAGACAGCGGTATGGGTGAGAGGATTCAGACCAAAATCCCCGTTAATGTTCTTCGGTATATGCCAATCATACCAAGACTTCAACGTATTTTCATGGTCGAAGAGACGGCCAGACAGATGACATGTCACAAATTGGGCAAAAGAATCAAACTAGATGCAGATGGGGATCAGCTGTTGGTACGCACTTCAGACGCTTTTGCGTGGAATCCCTTCGATGCATTACATAAGGATAAAGCGGCAGATCCAAGGCATCCTCGAGTCGCCATCAGCACGGATGGGTTCAATGTGTTTGGTATGATGGCAACCCAATACAGTTGTTGGCCTGTATTTGTCATTCCACTCAAACTCCCCCCCGGACAGATTATGCAAAGAAAGAATATTTTCCTGACGTTGATAATTCTAGGGCCCAACTATCCGGGGAAGAATATGAATGTGTACATCCAGCCGCTTAAGGATGAATTGCAAGAAGCTTGGGATAATGGGATCAAGACATACGACACCGCTACAAAAAAAAATTCATGATGCATGTGTGGTACATGTACTCGATGCATGACTTGCCGGCGTATGCGCTATTCGTTGGCTGGTGTGTGCATGTAAGGTTCCCATGCCCCACATGCAAGGCAGCTCTTCAGTTCCGTTGGCTGCAGGAGGGTCGCAAGTTTTCTACCTTCGACTTGCATAGACAGTTCCTGGATCCTCGCCATAAGTTCAGAAAAGACAAGAAGAATTTCATCAAAGGTAGAGTTGTCAAAAACTCTGCACCACCTGTGTTGACAGGCCAACAAACCCTAGATCAGTTAAACGCTCTCGAGCCTGATCCAGAGCGTCGAGGGTATTTCAAAGGGTATAATTCGGAACACGCCTGGACTCACAAGACATGCTTATGGGATTTTCCTTACTTCAAAGACCTCCTTTGCCCACACAACATCGACGTGATGCACAATGAAACGAATATCGCCGAGGCCCTTTTTGGTACATTGTTCAGCATAGAGGGGAAGTCAAAGGATAATCCTAAGGCTAGAGTCGATCAGGAGGCTCTATGTGATAGACCGTTACAAAACATGCGACAACCGAAAGGAAAGCAGAATTGGACGAAGCCAAAGGCATGGTTCAATCTTGGAAGGTCAGCTATGAGGGAAATGATCTTGTGGGTGAAAATGCAGTTGATGTTCCCAGATGGGTATGCAGCGAATCTAAAGAGGGGAGCGAGTCTTGACAAATTGAAAATATTTGGTCTCAAGAGTCATGATTGGCACATATGGCTTGAGCGGGTAATGCCGGTGATGTTGCGTGGCTTTATCCCTGAGGATGAATGGCTAGTACTGGCAGTACTGGTACTCCGAGCCGCATCGCACGACCCTTCTCCAGGGCATCCTTATCTAGGTGAAACCGTCCCGAGCAACCCCGGTGCTTCAACTCCGTGATGACGAGGACGGTAAGTTTTCTCTAGTATTTTGCTTTACAAATGCATAATGACCTATACTTAGCATATTTAGTTCATTTATGACATAATTAGCTTAGTTAGGTCAAAAGTGGCATAATAACCATGGTTAGCTCATAAATGTCATATAGTTAGCTTATTTTCCTCCAAAGGGACATAATAAGCTTACTTAGATCCAACATGACCTAGTTTACCTAAGTTAGCTCTAAAATGACCTATACTTAGCTTTGTTTCCTCCAAAATGACATAATAAGCTTACTTACCAACAAAATGACCTATTTTACCTATCTTAGCTCTAAAATGACCTATACTTAGCTTTGTTTCCTCCAAAATGACATAATAAGCTTACTTACCTCCAAAATGACCTATTTTACCTAAGTTAGCTCTAAAATGACCTATACTTAGCTTTGTTTCCTCCAAAATGACATAATAAGCTTACTTAGCTCCAAAATGACCTATTTTACCTAAGTTGGCTCTAAAATGACCTATACTTAGCTTTGTTTCCTCCACTATGACATAATAAGCTTAGTTAACTAAAAAATGGCATAATTACCTAGGTTAGCTCAATAATGACTTGTACTTACCTTACTTATGTCAAAAATGGCATAATTAGCTTACTTAGGTCAAAAGTGGCATAATAACCATGGTAACCTCATAAATGTCATATACTTAGCTTATTTTCTTGCAAAATGACACAATAAGCTTAGTTAGGTCAAAAATGGCATAATTACCTAGGTTAGCTCTAAAATGACACAAATAAGCAATAAGAAGAGGAAAATCAAGAGGAGAAAGAGAAAGAGAAGAAAAACGCTTATTCTTCTTCTTCGTCTTCTTCTAGATCTTCTTCTTCTTCTTCTTCTAGATCTTTTTCTTCTTCTTCTTGTAGTATTCTTCTTCTAACTTTCTTATTTCCCATTTTACAGATTTGATTCACTTCACGGAAGCTTGCATTGATGGAGTGCTTGTGTTTACTTTCTGTTTTGATTTTGTATCGATGAATAATGTGAAACTTGCTACCTATGGATGAAACTATTGTAATATGGATGAAACTATGTATGTATGGATGGAACTATTGTAATATGGATGAAACTATGTATGTATGGATGAAACTATTGTAATATGGCGAAACTTGCACTTTTGATTTGGTATGTTTGTTGGATGATCATATCCATATGGCAGGGTATAGTTTCTGTGAAATATATATATATATATATCATATATTTTCTTGTGAAAATGATTGGATATAATAAAAAATAGAAAAAGGGCAATACAGGCTCTTTGCCGTCTGCCATCGATGGCGAAGGGCTCTTTGTCGTCTGCCACAGACGGCAAAGGTGCCACGTGGCAGCAACCTGTGCAACCTGGGAGCACCAGGTCTGAGCCATTTGGTCACATTGCCATCCGCTGGCAGACGGCAAAGGAGCTGCTCACTTTGCCGTCGGCTGGCAGACGGCAAAGAAGCCCATCTGTCCAGTTGGCCCATCCTGCCACTTTGTCGTCTCTAGCAGACGGCAAAGGAGCTGCTCACTTTGTCGTCGGTTGGCAGACAGCAAAGAAGCCCATCTGTCCAGCTGGCCCATCCTGCCACTTTGCCGTCTCTGGCAGATGACAAAGGAGTTGCTCTCTTTGCCGTCTGCCAGCGGACGGCAGAGGCTGCCGTTAGCCACCTAACGGGGCTAACCTGATTCATGTGCCGTCCACTAGCTTTACCGTCTGCAGGTCCTAGATGGCAGACGACAGATATGTTTGTCGTCCCCTATTCAAAAGCCGACGGCAAAGAGCCCCTTTACCGGAGTTTTCTGTGCCGGACGTGGGGCCGTCTGCTGGCAGACGGCAAAGGATTTTGCCGTCCGCAAGCCTATCCTTTGTCGTCTGCCATGGCAGACGGCAAAGTCTCTAATTACTGTAGTGTGTTATACTGATCATATAGGCCTTGTTTATTTCAGTCATTCACAATGTGATATTCATTATGTGCAATTCGGAACTGTGCAGTTCGATTTCATTAATACTAGTTTGAACGTCTATATTTGGTTCCTGTTATGCCTGGTGTAGTTAACACATGCCCTTTATTTCAGTTTTACACAATTATCCAGTGTGATGTTTAAGCATGAGCTATGTTCTATTCATTTTCAATAATACCAGATATTTGGTGGTTTTTAAGCCTGTTGTAGTTAACATTCCCTTCCATTCCGCGGGGGTGGAGGTGGTGGGGCGCCGGAGGTGGGTGATGGTGGGGGAAGAAAGGTGGGAACGAGGGGTGGGTTCGTGCGGGGGAGAAGGTGGGGTGGGAGGGGTGGGCTTTGGCTAATGCAGTTTTATTGGATTGTTGTGCGGTCCGGGTTAGACGGACGGAGCAGTGTAGAAATGGTGTCAGAATAAGAAAACGATGTCAGAATAAGGTCTTAAGGGATGGTGTCAAAATAGACCCACCCTATATATATAGCACCATTTGGCAGCAAAAAAAGAGGTGAGAGAGGGTCAGAAGACAACCACACCATCATGTGGCCCAAATATATATGAATGGAAAGGGTGGTATGTGATGTTCAAATTCCCAATGCACAACTTTGACCGCACGGGCCCACGGGTGGGCGTGTTGTCGCAGATCAGGTGAGAAGGGCCAGAAGACAATAATCACCTGGAAGTGGCCAAATATATGTAGGAATAAAGGGTGTGATGTTTAAATACACAATGCACAACTTTGGTGGCACCTGCCTCGCAAACCGAAAACACTAGTACAGAAGAGCCTAGCTATGTCGTGGCAAAAAGGGCCTTGCTGGCATAGGCACCCTACGCCAGCAATATGGCACCACAGTTAAGAATTAGTGGTGGCATTGGATTCGACGCCAGCAATATTCCAAGCGTTTATGGCATGCCTCTTGTCCAACGCCAGCAGTAATGTACGTCAGTAGTGGCATTGGACGTTAGTGCTACGCCAGCAATGTAATTTTCAGATTTAAATGAAATCTGTACAGTAGCGCGATACAACAAAAATGACAGCATAATCAAAGGTTTTGACAGTAATTAAACAATACATTGCAAATACCAAAATCTAAGTTCAAGAGTCATTATTTATTGACATTATTTAGAAAAGTATCAAAAAGAGCCATATAACACAAGTACACACAAGTTCGGATAAATTAAAAGGAGGTGATATGGCATGCATGCCCTACTAGCAGCTAACTCAGACAATACGCCGGGCGGAGTCAGGATCATAGTCTGGAGTAAGTGGACCATCATCATCGCTGCCAGCAGGCCTGTAGTAGACCATGATCTCATCACGATCATAGTCAAGGTAGAACGTGGCTCTCTCCCCAGCTTCCATCTGGTAAGCAGTTGCAAGAGCTGTCCAACCAGGGCAACCGAAACAGGTGCGGTCTGACTCGTTGGTGACAAGGCAACTGAAGTGTTCGGCCGTCAGCATCTTCATTAGGGTGCATTGGAACGTGATGGTTGCATCAAGCGGAACTCAAAACTTCTCTAAGAAGTCACGCCTTGCCCCGCAAGGGATGACCTGAGCGAAATTTGAAAAAATAACTAGTTAGACAATTTCGGAAACAAACGTACCATATGAAACTCAATCAGAACATGTTAAACTAAATCATATATATATATATATATATATATATACCGTCTTAGCAATGAAGTCCTTCGGAAGATCGATGAAGAACTTCCTATCCTTCTGGCATCTCAAAGCACCACAAGTCTTACACGGGGCATCCATTTTTTGCTGTCAATATCGTTGATCAAAGTAAGCATAGATAATTAAACTAAATAACTAACACATCAAAATAGAACATATATGAACTAGTAATTAAGCATATACGAAATAGCTAATGCTACGTCCATCTCTAGCATAATTAAGCACGGTTCAAACATATAATAACATGCATAAAGTTAAACAATCATTCATATACGAAATAGCTAATGCTACGTCCATCTCTAGCAAGCTAACGGCCAGAGGGACCCACCTCGTGTTCGTCCCTGGTGGACCTAGGATGACGTAGTAGCGATTGAACCTCCTCCTCCTCCTCCTCATGCTCCTCCTCCTCCTCGAGCTTATCCCAGTCTATGGGATCCTCCTCTGCGCTCTTCTTCGCTGCATACTGAAGGAGCATCATCTTGTTGGTCTCTAAGAGTTTGTCATCTCTCGCAATCTCCGTCACTAATGGGTCGAACAATTGTTGCTCGGCCTGGAGGTTCTCCTTCTCCTCAGCCCTAGTGCATATCCTTATGTTCTCCGGCGCGAGGAACTGTGCATACTCACGGTAATCAGGGAAGTTTAGATCCGATTTTTCCTTGTGATACTCAACTGCCTTTGCATCGTAGGCGCGCGCCACTAACTCTGGGGTGTCCCAGTGGCCACGCTGGTGGACGACATTGTCCTTTGTGATGGTTGCATAGTACTTAGTACCCTTCTGTCACACACCGTGAAACTTCGGAGCCATATGACAAAACTACACTAAAAATCTGAAACTACACATACTACTAAAAATCTGAAACTACACTAAAAACCTGAAACTACACAAGTACACTAAAAATCTGAAACTACACAAACTACACTAAAAATCTGAAACTACACTAAAAATCTGTAACTAAACAAGTACACTAAAAATCTGAAACTACACAAACTACGCTAAAAATCTGAAACTACACATACTATACTAAAAATCTGAAACTACACAAACTACACTCAAAATCTGAAACTAAACAAGTACACTAAAAATCTGAAACTACACAAACTACACTAAAAACCTGAAACTACACAAGTACACTAAAAATCTAAAACTACAATTACTCACCCGCGATGGAGGCGACGGGATGGCGGTGGAGGCGCGGAAACGGCGACGGCGGAGGAGGCGCGAATACGGCGACGACGGTGGAGGCGCGGAGACGGCGACGGCGGTGGAGGCACGGAGACGGCGACAGCGATGGCGGTGGTGGCGCGGAGACAAAGACGGCGGTGGTGGAGATGGAGAGGGAGATGGCGGCGATGTGGAGTCGGAGAGGGCGACGGCAGCCGGGGGGATTGGTCGTTGGCGGTGGCGGCGGCGTCAGGTTGGGATTGATTTGGGGGAGTTTGTGTGGGGATTAGATCTGGGTGCGTATATACGAGTGGTTGGGTTTGATGGGCTGTGTGATGTGTTTGATAGCGTTGGCCCACGTGTCCAACGCCATTTCAGTTTATTATTATTTTATTTTCATCTTTGGTGAATAGATATATATATATATACAGAATTAAAAATTAGTTCAAATTATAATTCACATAGATGAACAACATAGATTATAATTAATCTGGCCTGCTTACATACATTACAGAAGGATAATAAAAAGTAACAACTATAGTTTACTACTACTAGATCTAGAATAAGAACATCATCAGTGTGATGACGACCACCAGAAGAAATGGTGTCATCGATCAAGCTGGGAGAAATAGCCCAAGCAGGCAACCGGCTAAAAGAGCATATCGTAGCATCTTGAATTTTTTTATTTGGCCTTGCATCACATCGTTCTGGAGTTGCATCTTGTCTATCTGTAGTCTCAAAGGTCCAATGGAGTAGTCGAGAACCTCGCTTACGTACTTCTGGACGAGATCAACCCATATCCATGTGAAGCAATATTTTCCCCCTGTCTTCTGTGGATCACAATATACACACACATGCATATTGATGTGAGCGACGCCACAGGAGTTGAATTGTGCAAATTAGCTGAAAGCCAATCAATATGTACATACATACCTTTCCACGGTTGGCGCACATGTAGAACTCTCGCTCTGGATTCCATTCCGTGTGCGACATATGCTTATCAAGAGGGCGACGACAGCCGCAAAGCAGCACAGGGCCGGTATATTCGACGCTGGTGGCGTAGCTTCCGGATTGAACAGAAGTGGTGTTGCTGCGGCGGGATGATTCGCCGGACTGCATTGGTCGTGGCAAGCTCATGGTGTAGCCAACAGGACCAGACGGGAGCTCGGCCAGGGCGGTGGAGTCCCAAACTTTCGACACGCTCCGTCGACGTGGGTCCATAACTAAGAGGAGCTAAATAGTTATTAGGGACAAGAATTGGAAGTGAATGTATTTTGAGAAGCAAGGGGCTTCCAACACCAGGTTATATAGGCAAAACATAGTGCTGGCGTTCATGAGCAGGGAACGCCAGAACTACATAATGTATCTATGGCGTGTAAGAACGATCTACGCCAGCAACGCATCCCGACTGGTCAGCTCAGCAGGGCCCACTTTCTGGTGGCGTTCAACATTATGTCGACGCCAACACTAACCGCACAACGATATCATACCATTTCATCAAACGTCATCGCTATTTGGAAATATTAGTGCTGGCGTTAGTGGAAAATGGCGCGCCACCAACAATATTGTGGCTAGCCATTTCTCTACTAGTGAAAGCCCCCTTCTATATATCTATAATGACATGCTAAGGTCAAAGCTAGGGTGCTTGCCCCACCCCCACTTCGTGTCGGCGGGATGCATGCATGTACTCATACTTTGTTCATACATGCATGTCGCCATGACCTGCCATAAGACGGACCAGTGAATCTATCGCTTGGTTAAACGACCACTCTTGTGTCGATAAAAAGGGATAGAATACACCGCTTGGGCCCATAGATTGGACCATTTTCAAAAACTGCACGAGAGAGGCCACAAAGCCAGCACCGTGTGCATGCGGCCCAAAATGATGTACGTTGGAAGGGGTGATGTGTTTTAAATATCAAATAATGTATAATTTTGATGTGGCGCCTACCTCTTGATACATACAACCCCCATGAAAGCTAGGTAATTAAGGATGACATACGTAGGGTGTCGGTCCAACCCACCAATTTGAGCGTGTAGGATGGAATCCTGAGAATGCATGAGCTTGATCTTTGCTCGAACATGTCACCGTGACCCGCCCTAACACGTACTAGGAGGAATCCATTCATGGCCAAACCCCCTCGTTGTCGGTCAAAGGGATGATATATATATATATATATATGTGTGTGTGTGTGTGTGTGTGTGTGTGTGTATGTGTGTGTGTGTATGTATGTATATATATATATATATATATATATATATATGTATATATATATATACCGACGGATCCCACAAATATGCGTGTCGTCTAAAACTGCACATGGGAGACAGGGTCAATCAGAAGACCCCCTATACCCTACATGTGGCCCAAAAATATGTATGGCTGGTTTGTGATGTGTTCAAATCCCCAATGCACAACTTCGATGGCGCACCAACTGCATTACAAACTGAACACTGTACCCCCAAGCCAAGTTCAAGATGTACAATGCCAGTTACCCAACTTTGAGGTGAGGGTGCGGGGCTCTTGGTAGCCCCCAGCGCTCTTAGTGGGAGGGATGTCGTTGGTGCGCGAAGGTGCGACGTGGGCCTGAGGGTCGGCCTGCCGCGGCTGGTGCTGCCAGCCCTGACGGTTGTTATCGTCAGTGTCGTTTCCGTGGTTGTCATCCCATCGGCCACCTCCGTTTCCTCTGTTGTGGCCCCTGCCGTGCTCCTGGCAGCTGCGGCGGCAGTCGGTGCGTCCCTCACGAAGCTAGCTGAGCTCGTAGCAGTCCTTGGTGTTGTGGGAGTTCTCGCCATGGTGGCGTAGATAGGGTGTTCGTCCTTCTTGGCTTCGCCATGGTTGCGGCCGCACTTGTAGTCCGGCTCCGCCGCGAGCACGATAGTGCCCTTGCGCTTGGGGTCCTTGCCCTTGGACTTCCCTGCGCCAGGCTCGGCATCAGGGTCGTTGTGGAGGAGCAAGCATCCCTCTTCGGCGTTGGCGCAGCGGTCGGCGAGGACGAAAAGTTCCGCTGCAGAGTCCAGTTCGTTCCTGACGGAGAGCTTCTCACGCATCTTTACGTCGGTGACGCCGCTGGTGAAGGCGGAGACGTTTGTGGTGTCGGACGCCTTCAGGATTATGTTGCGCACCTGGCAGAAGCGCTGGGCGAACTTGTGGAGGGGCTCATCAGGGCGCTGGCGCACGGCCCGCAGGTCATTGAGCGTGAGACGGCAGTCGCTCATGCCCTTAAAGTTGGCAATGAACTGCTTGCATAGGTCCTCCCACGAGGGGATGGACGCCTCGGGGAGGTTCTGGAGCCATGCACGTGCATCTTCCTCGAGGGCCATGGGGAACCAATTTGCCATGACCCGGTCGTCTCCCCTCACGGCCTGGATGTTGATGGTGTAGAGCAGGAGGAACTCCGTGGGGTTGGTGCTGCCGTCACAGCGAGGGGGAAGCTATGGCTTGAACTTGTCGGGACACACCACGCGGCGCAGATTGGGAGCGAGGGCCAGGTAGCCCCCGGTGGTGGCAACATCTCCGTTGAGGGTCGCGCAATTCTGGTGCCCAGCTGCGGTGACGTCTCGGAGAACACGATCCTGGCGGTTGAGCGCGTCCTAGGGCACGCGATGGATGATCTATCAACTATTGCCATCACCTGTTGGCGCCGACGACCAGTGGAGCGGCTCCGTCGCATGTGAAATGGGGTGTCTCTCGAGCGCGTCGCGGGCCAGAGGAGGAGGGGAGCATCGTGCTTGGCTTGGTCGGCGCGCGACGACGGAGGGGGCATGGAGCGGTAGGGCGCCTGACCGTCGTGATACTGACGTGGCTTGAGACTTCGTCGGTATTTCCCCAAAGAGGAAGGGAAGATGCAGCACAACAACGGTAATTATTTCCCTTAGTTAAGAAACCAAGGTTTCAATTTGTGGAGGAAGATCAAGCAACTATGTAAATAGCACCTGGACACAAAGAACAAATACTTGCAACCCGACGTGTAAGAGAGGTTGTCAAGCTCTCAACGATAAAAAGATAGATTAGATTGTAATAGGTTGGGCAAATAGATCTCGCAAGAACACAAAATAAAAGAAGTAAACAAAAAGTGCAGCAAGGTATTTTTGGGTTTTTGGATTAATAGATCTGAAAACAAACACGGCAAAAAGATAGATCGGAAAGCAATATGTTGGAAAAGTAGACCCGGGGACCGTAGGTTTCACTAGTTGCTTCTCTCATGAGTATATCACACAGTGGGTGAACAAATTACTATTGGGAAATTGATAGAAGATCAAATAATCATGACGATATCCAAGGCAATGATCAATATATAGGCATCACATCCAAGATAAGTAGACCGAAACGATTCTGCATATACTACTATTACTCCACACATCGACCGCTATCTAGCATGCATCTAGTGTATTAAGTTCATGGAAAAACGAAGTAATGCAATAAGAACGGTGACATGATGTAGACAAGATCTATTCATGTAGGAATAGACCCCATCTTGTTATCCTTAATGGCAACGATACATGCGTGCCTTGCTGCCCCTTCTGTCACTCGGAAAGGACACTGCAAGATCAAACCCATCACAAAGCACCTCTTCCCATGGCAAGAAAAATCGATCTAGTTGGCCTAACTGCTACTTCTTGAGCATGCGTTGGTTTTCCCTTGAAGAGGAAAGGGTGATGCAGCAAAGTAGATAAGTATTTCCCTCAGTTGTTGAGAACCAAGGTATCAATCCAGTAGGAGATACAAGCAAGTCCCCAATAGATGTACCTACACAAATAATCAAACACTTGCACCCAACGCTATAAAGGGGTTGTCAATCCCTTCACGGTTACTTGCAAGGATGAGATCAAATAGAGATAGATAGATAGGATTGCTAAAACGAAAAGTAAAACAAAAGTAAAAAAGATTGCAGCTAAGTATTTTTGGTATTTTCGGTTTATAGATCTGAAAATATAATATGAAAAATAGACCCGGGGGCCATAGGTTTCACTAGAGGCTTCTCTCATGAAGGAAAATAATACGGTGGGTGAACAAATTACTGTCGAGCAATTGATAGAAAAGCGAATAATTATGAATATATCCAAGGCAATGATTATGCATATAGGCATCACGTCCGTGTCAAGTAGACCGAAACGATTCTTCATCTACTACTATTACTCCACACATCGACCGACTCCTGCCTGCATCTAGAGTATTAAGTTCATGAAGAACAGAGTAACGCATTAGGTAAGATGACATGATGTAGAGGGATAAACTCAAGCAATATGATGAAAACCCCATCTTTTTACCCTTGATGGCAACAATACAAATACGTGCCTCGCTACCCCTACTTTGTCACTGGGTGAGGACACCGCAAGATTGAACCCAAAACTAAGCACTTCTCCCATTGCAAGAATTACCAATCTAGTTGGCCAAACCAAACCAATAACTCGAAGAGACTTGCAAAGATATGAAATCATGCATATAAGAATTCAGAGAAGATTCAAATAATATTCATAGATAAGCTGAACATAAACCCACAATTCATCGGATCTCGACAAACACACCGCAAAAGAGTATTACATCGGATAGATCTCCATGAAGATCATGAAGAACATGGTATTGAAGAACAAAGAGAGAGAAGAAGCCATCTAGCTACTAGCTATGGACCCGAAGGTCTGTGGTGAACTACTCACGCATCATCGGAGGGGTAATGGAGTTGATGTAGATGCCCTCCGTGATCGATTCCCCCTCCGACAGATTAACGGAAAAGGCTCCAAGATTGGATCTCACGGGAACAGAGGCTTCCGGCGGTGGAAAACTATATTCGTGTCTCTTTTTGGTATCCAGGGAATATTTGGGAATTTATAGGCCGAAGAATAGGGTTAGGAGGGCTGCCGTGGGGCCACAAGCCAGGGGGGCGTCCCCCCCCCCTAGGGCGCGCCCTGGTGGCTTGTGACGCCACGACAGGTCTCCTGCCTTCATCTCCAAGTCTGCTGGGTTTCTTCTGGTCCAAGAAAAATCATTCCGAAGATTTTATTCCGTTTGGACTTCGTTTAATATTCCTTATCCGCAATACTCAAAAACAAGGAAAAAACAGAAACTGGCACTAGGCTCTAGATTAATAGGTTAGTCCCAAAAATAATATAAAATAGCATATTAATGCATATAAAACATCCAAAACAGATAATATAATAGCATGGAACAATCAAAAATTATAGATACGTTGGAGACGTATCAAGCATCCCCAAGCTTAATTCCTGCTCGTCCTTGAGTAGGTAAATGATAAAAACAGAATTTTTGATTTGGAATACTACCTAACATATTTATCCATGTAATATTATTTATTGTGGCCTGAATATTCAGATCCATAAGATTCAAAACAAAAGTCTAATATTGACATAAAAACAGTAATACTTCGAGCATACCAACAAGGCAATTGTGTCCTTTCGAAATAACATGGCCTTAGAAAGTTATCCCTACAAAATCATATGGTCTGGCTATGCTCCATCTTCCCCACACAAAGTATCTAAATCATGCACAACCCCGATGAAAAGCCAAGCAATTGTTTCACACCTTTTATGTTCTCAAACCTTTTCAACTCTCACGCAATACATGAGCGTGAGCCATGGATATAGCACTATAGGTGGAATAGAATATGGTGGAGGTTGCAAGGAAAAAGGAGAAGATAGTCTCACATCAACTAGGCGTATCAACGGGCTATGGAGATGCCCATCAATAGATATCAATGTGAGTGAGTAGGGATTGCCATGCAACGGACGCACTAGAGCTATAAGTGTATGAAAGCTCAAAAAGAAAACTAAGTGGTTGTGCATAAGATGGAAAATTCCACTAGTTATATGAAAGTGACAAAATAGGAGACTCTCTATCATGAAGATCATGGTTCTACTTTGAAGCACAAGTGTGGAAAAAGATAGTAGCATTGTCTCTTCTCTCTTTCTCTCATTTTTTTGGTGGGCATCTTTGGCCTCTTTTTTTTTATTTGGGCTTCGCTGGCCTCTTTTATTATTTGTAAAGTCCGGAGACTCATCCCAACTTGTGAGGGATTCATAGCTTCCATCATCCTTTTCTCTCACGGGACAAATGCTCTAATAATGAAAATCATCACACTTTTATTTACTTACAACTCAAAAATTACAACTCGATACCTAGAACAAAATATGACTCTATATGCAATATGAAAGTGATGGTGCATGTCATGAAAAACGGAACGGTGGAAGTTGCATGGCAATATATCTCGGAATGGCTATGGAAATGCCATAATAGGTAGGTATGGTGGCTGTTTTGAGGAAAGTATATGGTGGCTGTTTTGAGGAAGGTGGGTTTAATGCACCGGCGAAAGTTGCGCGGCACTAGAGAGGCTAGCAAAGGTGGAAGGGTGAGAGTGCGTATAATCCATGGACTCAACATTAGTCATAAAGAACTCACATACTTATTGCAAAAGTCTATTAGTTATCGAAACAAAGCATTAGACGCATGCTCCTAGGGGAGAGGTTGGTAGGAGTTAACCATCACGCGCTCCCGACCCTCACACAAAGGTTGACAATCATTAAACAAATCATGCTCCGACTTCGTTACATAACGGTTCACCATACGTGCATGCTACGGGAATCACAAACTTTAACACAAGTATTTCTTCCAATTCACAACTACTCACTAGCATGACTCTCATATTACCATCTTCATATCTCAAAACTATATGCAAAGAATCAAACTTCTCATAGTATTCAATGCACTTAATATGAAAGTTTTTATTATATCCCTCTTGGATGCCCATTATATTAGGACTAAATTCATAACCTAAAACAATTACCATGCTGTTTAAAGACTCTCAAAATAATATAAGTGAGGTATGAGAGTTCAATAATTTCTATAAAATAAAACACCGCCGTGCTCTAAAAAGATATAAGTGAAGTACTAGAGCAACATTGCCTAGCTCAAAAGATATAAGTGAAGCACATAGAGTATTCTAATAAATTCACGATTAAATGCGTGTCCCCCTCAAAATATGTGTGCAGCAAGGATGATTGTGGCAAACTAAAAAGCAAAGAATCATATCATACAAGACGCTCCAAGCAAAACACATATGATGTGGTGAATAAAAATATAGCCTCAAGTAAATTTACCGTTGGATTGAAGACGAAAGAGGGGATGCCTTCCGGGGCATCCCCAAGCTTAGGCTTTTTGGTATCCTTGAATATGGCTTGGGGTGCCTTGGGCATCCCCAAGCTTATGCTCTTTCCACTCCTTATTCCATAGTCCATCAAATCTTTACCCAAAACTTGAAAACTTCACAACACAAAACTCAACAGAAAACTCATGAGATTCGTTAGTATAAGAAAAAAAATATCCACTTTAGGTACTGTTGTGAACTCATTCTTTATTTATATTGGTGTAATATCTACTGTATTCTAACTTCTCCATGGTTCATACCCCCCGATACAACCCATAGATACATCAAAATAAGCAAACAACACAAAGAAAACAGAATCTGTCTAAAACAGAACAGTCTGTAGCAATCTATAGACTTCGAATACTTTTGTAACTCCAACATTTCTGATAAATTAGTACAATCAGGGAAATTTGTATATAAATCTTTTGTAAAAATTTCAGATCAAAAGCACGTTCCAGTGAATTTACAAAATTCCTGGACTGAGAGCAAAAGTTTCTGTTTTTCAGCAAAATCAAATCACAAACACCGTAGACCATCCCAAAGGTCTTACTTGGCTCAAACACTAATTTAAACAATAAAATACAATTACTACAGAGGTAATAATGTGTAAAACACTCAAAAACAGAAGCAAAAACAAAAGCATAAAAATAAAATTGGGTTGCCTCCCAACAAGCGCTATTGTTTAACGCCCCTAGCTAGGCATCACACAATAGATCTAGGTATTGTCATCTTTGGTATGCAATCCATAAGTAGCTCTCATAATAGATTCATAAGGTAATTTTATTTTCTTTCTAGGAAAGTGCTCCATGCCTTTCCTTAATGGAAATTGGAATCTAATATTTTCTTCCTTCATATCAATAATTGCACCAATCGTTCTAAGGAAAGGTCTACCAAGAATAATAGGACATGTAGGATTGCAATCTATATCAAGAACAATGAAATCTATGGACACATAATTTCTATTTGCAACAATAAGAACATCATTAATCTTTCCCATAGGTTTCTTAATGGTGGAATCCGCTAGATGCAAATTTAAAGAGCAATCATCAAATTCACGGAAACCTAGCACATCACATAATGTTTTTGGAATCGTGGAAACGCTAGCACCCAAATCACACAAAGCATGGCACTCATAATCTTTAATTTTAATCTTAATAGTAGGTTCCCACTCATCATAAAGCTTTCTAGGTATAGAAACTTCCAACTCAAGTTTTTCTTGAAAAGATTTCATCATAGCATCCACGATATGTTTAGTTAAAGCTTTATTTTGATTATAAGCATGCGGAGAATTCAACATGGATTGCAACAAGGAAATACAATCAATCAAAGAACAACTATCATAATTGAAGTCCTTGAAATCCAAAAGAGTGGGTTCATTGCTATCTAAAGTTTTGACCTCTTCAATCCCACTTTTATCAATCTTAGCATCAAGATCTATAAACTTCGAATCATTGGGACGCCTCTTAACTAAAGTTGACTCATCTCCAGTCCCATATTTATCAAGATTTATATTATAAAACAAAGATTCAATAGGAGTCACATCAATCACTTTAAGATCTTCATCATTATTATCACGAGAACACACTTTTTCAAGCCATTCACGCTTATCACGTATTCTAGCGGTTCTTTCCTTGCACTCATCAATAGAAATTCTCATAGCCTTTAAGGACTCATTAATATCATGCTTGGGTGGAATAGATCTAATTTTCAAAGAATCAATCTCAAGAGAAATTCTATCAACGTTCCTAGCCAAATCATCAATCTTGAGCAATTTTTCTTCAATCATAGCATTGAAACCTTTTTGCGAGCTAATAAATTCTTTAATATTATTCTCAAGATCAGAGGGCATATTATTATAATTTACATAAGAATTGTTGTAGGAATTACCATAATTATTAGAGGAATTACTAGGAAACGGCCTAGGATTGAAATTACCTCTATACACGTTATTACCAAAATTGTTCCTACCAACAAAATTCACATCCATAGATTCATTATTATTTCCAATCAAAGAAGACAAAGGCATATCATTAGGATCAATAGGAGCACTCTTACTAGCAAACAATTTCATCAATTCATCCATCTTTTCACTCAAAGTATTTATTTCTTCAATATCATGCACTTTTTTTACTAGTTGGAGATCTTTTGGTATGCCATTGAGAGTAATTTGCCATAATATTATCTAGGAGTTTAGTAGCTCCTCCTAATGTGATTTCCATAAAAGTACCACCCGCGGCAGAATCTAAGAGATTCCTAGAAGCAAAATTCAATCCCGCATAAAAAAAATTGTATAATCATCCATAAACTCAAACCATGCGCGGGGCAATTTCTAATCATTAGTTTCATCCTCTCCCAAGATTGTGCAACATGCTCATGATCAAGTTGCTTAAAATTCATTATATCGTTCCTAAGGGAGATGATCTTAGCGGGCGGAAAGTACTTGGAAATAAAAGCATCTTTACACTTATTCCATGAATCAATACTATTTTTAGGCAAAGATGAAAACCAAGTTTTAGCACGATCTCGTAGTGAGAACGGAAATAGCTTCAATTTAACAATATCATTATCCACATCTTTCTTCTTTTGCATATCACACAACTCAACGAAAGTATTTAGATGGGATGCGGCATCTTCACTAGGAAGGCCGGAAAATTGTTCTTTCATAACAAGATTAAACAAAGCGGCATTAATTTCATAAGATTCCGCACTAGTGGCGGGGGCAATCGGAGTACTAATAAAATCATTATTATTAGTATTGGAAAAGTCACACAACTTGGTATTCTCTTGAGTCATCGTGACAAAGCAAGCAATCTAGCACACAAGCAAACAAAAAGACGAGCGGAAGAAGGGCGAATAAAAAGGCAAATCTTTTTGGTTTTTCTGAAAATCGTTTTAGAAGTGGGGGAGAGGAAAACGAGAGGCAAATGGCAAATAATGTAAATGCAAGAGATGAGTTTGTGATGGGTACTTGGTAGGCTTGATGTAGATCTCCCCGGCAACGGCGCCAGAAATCCTTCTTGCTACTTCTTGAGCATGCGTTGGTTTTCCCATGAAGAGGAAAGGGTGATGCAGCAAAGTAGATAAGTATTTCCCTCAGTTATTGAGAACCAAGGTATCAATCCAGTAGGAGATACAAGCAAGTCCCCAATAGATGTACCTACACAAATAATCAAACACTTGCACCCAACGCTATAAAGGGGTTGTCAATCCCTTCACGGTTACTTGCAAGGATGAGATCTGATAGAGATAGATAGATATGATTGCTAAAACGAAAAGTAAAACAAAAGTAAAAAAGATTGCAGCTAAGTATTTTTGGTATTTTTGGTTTATAGATCTGAAAATATAATATGGAAAATAGACCCGGGGGCCACAGGTTTCACTAGAGGCTTCTCTCATGAAGGAAAATAATACGGTGGGTGAACAAATTACTGTCGAACAATTGATAGAAAAGCGAATAATTATGAAGATATCCAAGGCAATGATTATGCATATAGGCATCACGTCCGTGTCAAGTAGACCGAAACGATTCTGCATCTACTACTATTACTCCACACATCGACCGACTCCTGCCTGCATCTAGAGTATTAAGTTCATAAAGAACAGAGTAACGCATTTGGTAAGATGACATGATGTAGAGGGATAAACTCAAGCAATATGATGAAAACCCCATCTTTTTACCCTTGATGGCAACAATACAAATAGGTGCCTCGCTACCCCTACTTTGTCACTGGGTGAGGACACCGCAAGATTGAACCCAAAACTAAGCACTTCTCCCATTGCAAGAATTACCAATCTAGTTGACCAAACCAAACCAATAACTCATAGAGACTTGCAAAGATATGAAATCATGCATATAAGAATTCAGAGAAGATTCAAATAATATTCATAGATAAGCTGAACATAAACCCACAATTCATAGGATCTCGACAAACACACCGCAAAAGAGTATTACATCGGATAGATCTCCATGAAGATCATGAAGAACATGGTATTGAAGAACAAAGAGAGAGAAGAAGCCATCTAGCTACTAGCTATGGACCCGAAGGTCTGTGGTGAACTACTCACGCATCATCGGAGGGGCAATGGAGTTGATGTAGATGCCCTCCGTGATCGATTCCCCCTCCGGCAGATTACCGAAAAAGGCTCCAAGATTGGATCTCACGGGAACAGAGGCTTCCGGCGGCGGAAAACTATTTTCGTGGCTCTTTTTGGTATCCAGGGAATATTTGGGAATTTATAGGCCGAAGAATAGGGTTAGGAGGGCTGCCGTGGGGCCACAAGCCAGGGGGGCGCCCCCCCCCCTAGGGCGTGCCCTGGTGGCTTGTGACGCCACGACAGGTCTCCTGCCTTCATCTCCTAGTCTGCTGGGTTTCTTCTGGTCCAAGAAAAATCATTCCGAAGATTTTATTCCGTTTGGACTCCGTTTAATATTCCTTATCTGCAATACTCAAAAACAAGGAAAAAACAGAAATTGGTACTAGGCTCTAGATTAATAGGTTAGTCCCAAAAATAATATAAAATAGCATATTAATGCATATAAAACATCCAAAACAGATAATATAATAGCATGGAACAATAAAAAATTATAGATACGTTGGAGACGTATCACTAACTAAACCAAAGATTCGAAGAAGAAATACGAGGCTATAAGTATACATGCATATAAGAGATCAAGGAAGACTCAAATAATATTCATGGATAGAAACTGATCATGAACTCAAAATTCATCGGATCCCAACAAACACACCGCAAAAAGTCATTACATCAAATAGATCTCCAAGAGACCATTGTATTGAGAATCAAAAGAGAGAGAGGAAGCCATCTAGCTACTGCCTATGGATCCGTAGGTCTATGGTGGACTACTCACGCATCATCGGAGAGGCACCCATGAAGACGATGCACCCCTCTGTGATGGTGTTAGATTGGATCTCGTGGTTCTGGAACATGCGGCGGCTGGAATTGTGTTTCGTCAACTCCCCTAGGGTTTTCTGAATATTTGGGTATTTGTAGAGCTGATGGTCGGTGGAGGGGGTTCCCGAAGCGGCCACAACCCATCAGGGCACGCCTGGTCCTCTGGCGCACCCTGGTGGGTTGTGGGCGGCCTAGGCTCCCTCCTAGTTACTTCTTTGGCCCGCTGGCCTTCTTCTGGTTCAAAAAAATTCTCCAAAAAGTTTAGTCGTGATTGGACTACTTTTGGTATAGATATTCCGCGAAGTAAAAAACAAGCAAAAACAGCAACTGGCACTTTGGCACTATGTCAATAGGTTAGTCCCAAAAAATGATATAAAGTTGCTATAAAATGATTGTAAAACATCCAAGATTGATAATATAACAGCATGGAACAATCAAAAAAATTATAGATACGTTGGAGACGTATCAGCATCCCCAAGCTTAATTCCTACTCGTCCTCGAGTAGGTAAATGATAAAAACAGAATTTTTGATGTGGAATGCTGCCTAGCATGTTCATCCTATATTCTTTTCTTTTGTAGCATGGACATTTGGACTTTTAGATGGTTGAAAGCAATAGTCTAGTTTTGACATAGAGACTTTAATACTCAAGCATATCCACAAGCAACCATGTCTTTCAAAATATCAACAATAAAAAAAGCTATCCCTAGCCCATCGTGCTGAATCATTGATCCATTCATGAAACACACTCAAATATTAGCTACACCTAATGCTCAAGTACGATCATAGTGCCCCCTAGTTGGTGCTTTATAAGAGAAGATGGAGACTCAAGTAAAAATAAAAATTGCATAAAGTAAATAGATAGGCCCTTCGCAGAGGGAAGTAGGGATTTGTAGAGGTGCCAGAGCTCAATGTTTAAATTGATAGAGAAAAATATTTTGGGTAGCATGCCTTTCCTGTCAACAAAAATGACCGAGAGCTTTCAATACCTTTCCATGGTAGATACATCATAAGCGGTTCCCAAATAGAAAATAAAGTTTATTCCTTTTTCCACCATTCTTTCACTTTCCATGGCTAGCCGAATCCACGGTTGCCTTCCATACCAGCACTTTTCAAGGAATTTATTATTTGACAACATAAAGTAATCATGCATGGAACAATAAAAAATTATAGATACGTTGGAGACGTATCACTAACTAAACCAAAGATTCGAAGAAAAATACGAGGCTATAAGTAATCATGCATATAAGAGATCAAAGAAGACTCAAATAATATTCATGGATAGAAACTGATCATGAACTCAAAATTCATCGGATCCCAACAAACACACCACAAAAAGTCATTACATCAAATAGATCTCCAAGAGACCATTGTATTGAGAATCAAAAGAGAGAGAGAGGAAGCCATCTAGCTACTGCCTACGGACCCGTAGGTCTATGGTGGACTACTAACGCATCATCGGAGAGGCACCCATGAAGACGATGCACCCCTCCGTGATGGTGTTAGATTGGATCTCGCGGTTCTGGAACTTGCGGCGGCTGGAATTGTGTTTCGTCAACTCCCCTAGGGTTTTCTGAATATTTGGGTATTTATAGAGCTGATGGTCAGTGGAGGGGGTTCCCGAGGCGGCCACAACCCATCAGCGCGCGTCTGGGGCCTCTGGCCCTGGTGTGTTGTGGGCGGCCTGGGCTCCCTCCTGGTTACTTCTTTGGCCCACTGGCCTTCTTCTGGTCCAAAAAATTCTCAAAAAAGTTTCATCGTGATTCGACTCCGTTTGGTACTAATATTCTGCGAAGTAAAAAATAAGCAAAAACAGCAACTGGCACTTGGGCACTATGTCAATAGGTTAGTCCCAAAAAATGATATAAATTTGCTATAAAATGATTGTAAAACATCCACGATTGATAATATAACAGCATGGAACAATCAAAATTATAGATACGTTGGAGACGTATCAGATACCGAAGCGTTTCGCGTGGCGTCGATGAGCTCGAGCCAGGTGTCGTAGCCGTCGTTGGCGGGGCGGTAGCGCAGAAGCTCCCGAGGCATGCATAGCACGGCGTGCGGAGCAGGAGTGTTGCGGCGCACGAGCGCGGAGACGGTGGCAGAGCGGCCACGTGCCTACTTGTTCACTGAACGGTGGATGGAGGAGGCCACACGTTCCCCAATGGGCTCGGTGGCGGCCCAGGGGTGTTGCCCCGGGGCACCACGGGCGGCGGGCGCCGTGGGTGCCCTGGCGGCAGCTCAGCGCGCGGCGCGTTCCCGGTGGGCGGTGGCTTCATCCATGTCGATGCTGATGTCGAGGTTGAGGGTGCGAAGACGGCAAGTCCCCCTACCTGGCGCGCCAAATGTCGGAGTCTGGGATCTGCGTCCAAGAACTTCTCCAAGAATGTGGTTCGAACACTGGGGGCTTGGCTTGCGACCTGCAACACAACGACAAACACATCAAGGTTGATGACGAGCTCACTTTACCTCATCGAAAACGATGGGGACACACGAGCTACCCAGGTTTGGGCCACCATGCGGTGCAAAACCCTACTCCTACTTGTGATTTGCTTGCCTTGGAAGAGGAGGAGCTTGAGGCTCCAGTACACGGGGTTTTGGGGGGAGAGAATGGCTCGATCCCCTTCCATGGGTGTGTCCCTTCCCCCTTTGTAGTGCCTTGCTCCTCTTCCCCGAAAATATCGATGGGAAAGGGTGGCCACAGGGCGGCAATTCGAAGGGGGGCAGGAGCCAGGCCTATCCTGACTAAAGGTGGTCTTTACCTGGTAAAGTGGTCTTCGTGATGTGTTCGTGGGCTCGGCGATGACCTCCGTCCTGCAGCGCCGATACATCCTGGTCCTCTATCACCGAAATGGTAAGCTTTGTAACCTGCTTTTTGGAGGGGCAGCTGGCGCTGTACCTTAATTACCAAAGGGGGAAATCCTCCATGTCCGTGTCGGCTCGCACTGTACCTTCTATCCTCTTCTTCCGAGCGGGTGTGTGACCCACGTGATTGGCACGAGGCCCCGCGGCTGGCACCGCGCACCAAGCCTAGTGAGTCCGCCCCGAGGGAGGGGCCTCACGAGGCAGCCTGGCGCCTGGTAACCTCGACAAGGCTTGAACCGGTGGTAAGGGGCCTGCTGAGACATACCCCTCGCGAGGCATCTTCCTAGGGTGTGGCCGGGACAAGGCCGTCTTCCTTGGGCCCGCCCACGCGTCGTCCTCCGGGCCAGCGGCAGACGGGCCGTGGTACCTAGTTCCCACTGGGCCGACATCACCCCTACTCCTGCCTGATCAAGTATATGGCGGGATGGTAGTACAATGGTGCTCCTTGAGCTGTTTGCCGAAGGAGGAAGAAGGAGCTAGCTTGCCCTTCTTGCCTCTCCCATGGGTGTTTGTGGAGTCTAGCTGAGGGGAGAATGAACCGAACCCCGAGCTAGGAGGGGGGCTGGAGGGTTTTATAGATCAACCCGCCGACTTACAGTCACTACTACAGAATGGTCCAAAGACGACACATCAATTAGAGACCCTTCGACAAAACTGTGTGCGATGCATGAATCGCAAACGGTATAGTTCAAGCTCCATCGCTAATGGCACGAACTATGTGCGAAGGTGGATCCATCAAATACGATTCAGAAAATAGTTGCGTGTGCCATCTACGGCAGACATGTTGGCGTTCTGGGAACGGGGGTACCCAGACCTGCCTGCCTGCGGCCCAAGGCGTGGCCCACTTCGACGGCCTGGTACGGCCCGGCGTAGGACCGCTCAAGAACAAGGCCCTCGTGAGAGCCCGCCCTCGCGAGGGAGGCGCTGCCAAGGCCCCCGGAGGGAGGAGGCCTCTCCAGGCCCCCTCCCGAGGGGCGGAGATCTCTGTGCAGCACTCGGCCTTGTAAGGTTGGGGTGACGCAAGCCTGGCCAGGCAGGCGCCAGAGGGCACAGCAGGAGAAGTTTCCTCTTTGGTGCAAAGGAGGCAAGGACGAACGCAGGTTCCCAAGACATCCCCCCAAAGGTTTCCATTCGGCGCAACGAGACCAAGACCACCAGCCCCGCAGGACAGACGTCATCGCCGAGCCCCCCTCTGCATCACCGCAGCTGCTTTGCAGGCGAAGACCACCTTTCATCAGGATAAGGTGTACTCCCTGTCCCCCTTCGAATTTGGCCGTTGTGGGATCCCTTCCCGCCATTGCGATAAGGGAGGAGGACCCGGGCCATTATAAAGAGAGGCTAGGATGCATCGTAGAGGCGGGGGGGATCCAACACCACTCTAGGGCTCTCGCGAGGTGTCTCATCATTGTACTAGTTCATCCAAGAACCTCCTCGTGAGGCAATGCACCAAAAGCAGGAGTAGGGTTTTACGCTTCGCAGCGGCCCGAACCTGGGTAAATCTGTGTCTTCATCTTCTTCCCCACGGTTGAGCGAGTTCGGTCTGACTTAGCCATGAAGCTGTGAGCTTGAGGTCGAAGCCGGTGGGGATCTTCACACACGCCCCTGAGTTCGAACCTCTTTGGGTTTTACAGAGCCTGAAATCTAACATTTGGCGCGCCAGGTAGGGGGCGTGTCGGAATCCTTTCCTATGCTTCGCCTATGCTCCGCTCCGTCGCTCTGATGGCTGATGCCCGTCAAACCCCATGCGGCCCCGGAGTTTTCACCTTCACCGACCCAGCGGCGGCCACCCATGACGCGCGCCCTGGTGGTTCGGTGCTGGGCGGACGTTACCAAGCCACCAGCGTCGTCGCAACCGCCGTCGCCGCCCGCACCAGCCAGGCGCTCCCGGGCTCCGCGCACCCGCCGCCGAGGCAGTACGCTCTCTTCGCGGCACCGCACACCGAGCAGCCTTCGCCCTGCGTCCACGTAGGAGATCTGAACGCGCATGACGCGCTGCTGATGGCAAGTGAGCTGCTTCATCATCGCCCGACGCACGGGGGCTTCGACGCCTGGGCCGACCACATCGCCGAGCTTGTCGCCGTCGCAAGGAGAGCCTGGGCCCCGCACCTCCCCCTCCAACCTCCGACGCTGGGCGCCGGGGGCTCGTCTGCCGCGTAGCTCTCTTCATCGACCGGAGACATGCTCGGCCCGCGCCCGGGTGGGCCCGAGCAAAGCCTGCCCCACTCGGTGCTCCTTCTCCTCCGGGTCACGGTGACCGGCTTCGGGGCATCACCCGGCCCCGTCGGCGGCACGCAAGGAGGAGGCGGCGAGGCATCACGCGCGCACCCCCGGCACGATGGATCATCGGCCGCCTGGGCAGTCCAGGCACGAGCGCGCTAACCGGCGCAGGGACTAGGCGGCTCAAGCCTCCGGGCAAATAGGTAATCACAACAGGAGCACGGCGGATGACCATGGGGGCAATCCTCGTCAGCACGCGTGCGGTCAACCTCGCGGCGACGGCAAGGGCATGCAGCTTCGCTCGGAGGCTCGGCGCAGGAGGGTCTGTGGACCGCGTGGCCCGGGCGGCATCGCCGCGGCACCTGGGGAAGTTGACCGCGCGGCGCGCAGAGACGGCTCAGGAGGAAGCCAAGGCCTTTACACGGAGCCCTATGTCCCGAGCAGCATTGTACCTGTGGACCGCGCCGCAGGTCACGCATCTGCAGCAGGCGACAACATCCTCCCAGAGTAGGAGTGTGGCCCGGACATCCCCTTCAGGCCGGGCCTGGGGGCTTCCATCGAGGGAGCACTGGGCCCGGTTGGAGCAGAGAGGGGGGCGACCCGGGATGCGCGGGGGCGCGGTGCGAGCCCCGCCCCCGCAAGCAAGGAAGGCATAGCCGGGCCCCTGGGCCGCAGGAGCCACCGCCTAGGGGACCGGCAGGACACGAAGAGCGAGGACCACGCGCGGTTCCGGGGGCGCCAGCGTGGCCTCAGGAGGCAGGGCCTCATGAGGTCCCCGGGTCGAGGCCTGGCCGGCGCCACGATGCCTCACGAGGTGGCTTCACCGACACAACACCCCTATGGTTACGCGGGGTGCATTGCACTCATGTTTGGGCCGTGGGAGCGCAATCCCACGGCTACGCGGGGGGCAATGCACTCATGTTTGGGCCGTTGGGGCGCGCAACCGCGCAGAAATGCGCGGGATGACTCGTGACCAAGTTGGGAGCTCCTAGGCCTTGCGCCTAGGGGTTCGCCCAGCTATCTTCAACCATCGGCGCCGGCTACATTCAACCGTGACACTCTCACATAATAATGAGTGGGCTGTATACGCCCGGAGCCCCCCGAGGACGCAGAGGGGTTCCCACCCACGTCCAAGTGGAAGCCCCATGCTCCGCGCTGGCGGACGACACTGTCCTCCAATGACTATGCCCGCGCCTAGTGGAAGCCCTACGCTCCGTGCTGGGGAGAAAACGAAGACGAAGGCTAGGCTAGGTGCCGGACGCGGCTGTTCCTTGCTCCTTTTTGTATTCGAATTGCCACTTTTTGGAATGAAGTTCGAAGTTTCGTAACCTTATTTGAAAAAAAGGGGAGGAATTTCTTCTATTTGCAATCTTTTTTGATCTTGAAGTCTCTTTTTCTGGATCGATGCCTGTCGGTCTCCCCCTCACGCGTTCCGCGAGCGGGGGTCGTATGGCACTCTCGAGCAAGCCGACAGGCGCATGCTGCCTCAAAGGCACCCATCTCCTGGCACTCGCTGAGCAGCGCGATTCGGCTTACCAACAATGATCGACCCTCACTCGGGGGCTCCAGCCACAGCTTGGCGCACCACCATAGATCCTCGGGAGGTTCGGGCGCCTCTCGAGGCAGTGACTGGCAGGGAAGGGTATGGGAGCCGCTCGAGCGTTAAGGGGGACTCCTGAGCAACGAGACTCAGGAGCCTCACTGGTTACGTAGCCCCTCACCCCTTGGTCCCATCCTGGTGATCCGGACGCCCCAACGGCGGTCGTGGTATGCGCGGGATTGGGCCCTGCCGACATAGAGCATCAAGGAGGCTCCCAAACCGCCCTGCCCGCAAGGAAGAGGCCTCCCCATGACAAGGTTCCTGCCCCCCCCCCCCCCAGGTGCTTCGGCTGCACCTCACGACGCACGAGCTGGCCACAGGCCCGCCAAGATAAGTACCCCAACCGAGACGAGGAAGAATTTTTGATCCAATAATTCAATGACGACCCAGATATCGGGGTATGGGATGGGAACGCTAACGTGAAAGTGCAGGCGCAGCGGTTTACTGAGTACCCCTGTGGGGCCTCCTACGGCTTCGAATACGGGAGAGACGGCGCAAGCAAGGGAGTTTGGCTTCTCTAGGCCTCGCCGCTAAGCCTTGGCTTTGGAGCAGCATGCATCCCCTCAGGGGTGCCCATCTCGTGAGGCCCCGATAGGCTACTGTCGCCAGACACGATGCGATGACCCCGCGGACCCCCCGAGAAGCGTCGGGCGCGGAACAACGGCGCAGCAAGGCGTGCAAGGGCGCGCAGGAGCGTGCGGAGGCACACCAACGATGACATAAAATCCCGTGGAGAAGATAAAGACACGCGGCGCAAAACGAGCAATTGGTGGTTCGAAAGAAGGAAAGCAAGGTAAAACACAAAAGTTTAACGCCCCCGGCGACCAGGTGTTTCTTGATGCAACAGGAAAATGGAGGGAAGGAAACATGGGAAACTCACGCGGAGGAGGCGTTGTCCCTGTCGTGACGTCCACCGGCTGCGGTGCCGGAGCCACCGCTCTCTTCAGAGGGAGGCTTCGGGGCGAACCGCTCCACCAGGGACTCCACCTGCCCGCGCACTTCGTCCCTGAGGGGCCTCTGGAGCTCCTCAGGCACCAGCTCCATCACACGGGAGACATCAAGCTCGGGGACATGGCGGCGCAGGTTGGAGAAGACGTGCGTCAGCGCAATGTCCAGAAGGTCGCGCGCGCTGGACTCATTGTCTTCCTCCATGTAACACCTCAAAAATCGGGTTCTCGATTTTTGTGCTGTTATTCCTTCCTAGCTTTTCTCTCCCGAATTTTTTTCCTCTGGAATCTGGTAAATGACCAGGTGAATCCCGCTAATCCCCAACCTATCAGTGCCTTTCCCATGCTCATATGCCAGCCAAGCTCTTGTCCGTAAACCCCGAATCTCATTCAAACCATAGTTTCGAAATATTGGAACTGGGAATCCTGCCTTTGTGTTTACAAAGGAGCTATCATTTTCCTTGCTCTGTTAATCCTCCCAAAATTACCAGAGATCCTTCTTCTCTCATAAACCCTAGATGTGCAAAAATATTGCCAAGTCATATGCAATATTTCTCATCTAGAATTAATTCCTTTTTCTGTCTTTCTGAGGAATTAAATCCAGGAAAATAGCTATCCATCTCCAAAGTTCATGAAAACTTGTGGAGATACTCTTTGTGATCATGTTGAGCTCTCATAAAAATATTGGCCATAATTAAATAGGGAAAATTGCATTTTCCTATTTAAAGCCAATATTCCAATTTGGGGCCTTTCCAAAGGAACTACCATTTTCGTAGCTAGGAAAAATCCCCAATAATTTGTGGAGCTTCTTATATCCATATATTCTCCATTTCCATCAAAATATCAAGTTCCCCAATTCAAATTTTGAGCACCACTTCCATTTGCAAATTCTGTCCAGATTTCCTGTTTGCAAAGGAAGTGCTTGATTCCTTGATCTCCTTGGGCTGAAATTTTGAAGGGTGATTCATTATGATAAATTAACCTTGGACACCAAAAATCAGCCCATTCCATCGAGCCAATCTCCCTCAGAAAATTTTCCAAGTTTATCTCCAGATTGGAGCACTGTGAAGGAAGTACCATTTCTACTTATGCAAATGGTATGAAATTTTTACAGTAACTCCATATGCCTAAATAATTGGTCTCCACCAAATTTGAGACATTTTCGTCAAGCCAATTCCTCAGAACCATCTGGTTTCTATTTCTGTCCAGTCTGGCACTTTGCAAAGGAGGTACTATCTAGAGTGGTCCAGGGGAGCTGAAACTTTGCCAGGATAGTCACCTTAGTAGATGATTGACCTCTGCCCAATATAAAGCCAAGAGGTGCACTGTGGTGGCCACACCATAGCACAAACAGGTTGCTGTTGGCTGCTTGTTGACCAAGGTGTAGTCACACCAGTGTTCCCTCGTGCTGTCCAGACGCATAGGTCAACTCAGCGAAGGAAGGAGAACCGCCTAGACACGGTTTGGCCTCATGTGCGGCGTGGCAACGCCGTGGCCACATGGTGACCACGACCAGAGCAGGACAAATTGGTGCTCTATGCGTTGGATCCTTCGGGAGCTCCTTTCCAGCGAGCTCCAGCTTGTCCAGGAGCGTCGTAGAGCTCCCCACCGCATGCAGGATCCCTCTGGAGCCCTCTCCCCCTTGTCCTCTAGCCGTGGCCGCCTCTGCCGCCATCCCGAAGCTCCGGTCGCCGTCTGGGAAGTTCGGGCACCAACGCGAGAGCCCTTCCCCGAGCTATTTAAGGGCGTGCCCGATATCTCCCTCCTCCAGCAAGCCCTGCCCCCCCTCCCGCTCGAGCCTCGGAGCTCCTCTTTCTGCTCCATGGCCGAAGCCATGCCGCCGGACCTCCTCCTCAATCCCCGGCGCTCTGGCCCTCTCCTCCTCTCAGCCCGCGGCCGCCGCCTCCCCTATGGCTCGCAGGGCCGCCGCCGTCCTCAGCTCCTCCAGGGAGGCACTGTTGCGGCGACACCGCGAGCGCCTGTTGGCCACCACGCCCCGGCCAGTGGCGACGGCGCTGCAGCCCGTCTCCGGTGGCCTCGTGACCACCCTCGGGCGCGGTGTAGCACGCCGGTGCCAGAGAGCTCGCCGGCCAGCCCCCCTAGTGCGGCGAGGTGACCGCAACGCCGGCGGCCGGCCGCCCCTGTCTCTGCTCTGGTCGGGGCAAGAGAAAGAAGGAGACGAACCAGGAGGGAGGAGAGAGAGAGATAGGGTGGGGTCCACCCGTAAGTGACCTAAGCCCGGGCCCTGCTCCTGTTAAGTGGAAGCGTATTTATAAAAATACGCTTTCCTACTTCAAAAGCGCACTCGGGCACGGTTTCGGATGAAAATACGCTTTCGGTTTATTGAAAGGTTAAACCCTGAAATGGCGCGTTCTGTTTTTGCAGTCAGGGGCCTGTTTGTAGAAATCTTTTTACAGATTGGTCCCTGGTATTCAAACGCCCATATCTTCGCGATCCTAACTCCGATCGAGGTAAAACCAATGCCCACGTCTTCGTCTCGTAGAGCCCGTTCTGTTGGTACCATTTTCATGATGCGTTCACACAGTAGAAATAACCATTTTGCCCTTGCCCTATATCTGGCCCCTCTGTGAGGGAACCCTTTCCGGTAAATTCTTCCGCGAGGTGATCGCACTTCCTCCCGGTGTATTCATCGACCCCCAGGCAAGCCAACCTCTTATCATGAGCTCCGAACTTGCGTGATGACTTTGCTTGCACCCTGTGTGTTTATCTATTACCTGTTAGTCTGTATTTGCATACACGTGTGATGACATCGGTATTAGATGTTAACATTTCTTTTCACCTAATGTCATGTTCTGTTTTCATATTGCCATGCTAGTAAATATATTGCTAATGACGTAGTCTTGTAGTACTATGGTTGATCCCATGCCGTGACTATCGGTATTATGATCTTGCCATACTATTGTTAAGTGATTGTTGGCAATTATAAATGTCGATGCAATGGTACGATGATAAATATGTTGAGTTGGATTATAAACTAAACTTAGTGGTTGATCTTGAGTCACCTGTCCGGGCTTACCCGTGCAACCACATTTGCCGGTATGGGACGGCCTTGACTTGGTCTGATCGCGTGCTCTTTCACCGGTACCTCCAAAGAGGGAGGGTTATGCGCGCGTGCTACCCTGATCAGGTAGGCGGCGATAACCCTGTGAGCCCAGTTGTTGTTTGTTTGTGCGCACGTCCCCGTTTGGGACAGTTTTGTTTGGCCACGACGGTGGCAGGTGTCATGGGGACACAGGTGTCATGGGGACACAGGTGTCATGGGGACACAGGTGTCATGGGGACACAGGGGACACAGGGGCCACCCAGGGCAGGCCTCCGGGGGAGGATGAATGCTGGAGGTACGATGAGAGAGTCACGGGTCAGGCAGGTTTCGTTGAAGCGACGCTGGTCCACCCGAAGGGGATCGCGAGGCCAGGTGCTTCATGGTGTGGGTAAAGTGCGCAACCTCTGCAGAGTGTAAAAATCTATTCGAATAGTCGCGTCCACGGTATTGGACAGCCCATCCAGACCTCACTAGGTGGTCAACCATATTAATGATGATAATGATGAAAGAACTCATCATGAGTAGACATCAGATGATGTCAGGAATATGATGTGTTAGCCAAGGGATGGCTATATGATGAGTGGCCGGATGACCACATGATTTGGACTGGACTTGGATCCGTTTCAGGTTGGATCATGAGTATATCGAGGGTTGTGGGACAACCCAAAAGAGAGTAAGTTGGCATTCGGTAACAGTAATTACTCTAGGCACCTAGTGTGACTATTTCTATGCTATGTTATGTAGATGATATGCCTGATCTATGTTAAGCCATGCTTGATCCATGTTTTCCTGTCAATTCTATGCCATGTTTAGAATAGGTTCTTTTATAGCATAGGGCTTGATTGGTCATTTGCTTGTTTGGACGCTATGTATTTGGTTGTCTTGCGAGTACATTCAAAGTACTCACCTGGCCTTGCACGTGGCCAGTTGCAGGAGAAGATCCGTCGTGCTAGATCGTAACCCAGCCAGTCCTGTGAGTTATGGAGCCCAGCCAGAGACGTCGTTGCCGCTGAACCAAGACCCCGGTTGCCATTTAGTTAGTCTTGGAGCTATGTAATATTGTTGTAAGCAACAGTATTGTAATACTCCATTATATCTAATAAAGCCATTTTGTGCCTGGAATTACTGTATCATGTCTTTGATGTGCGCCAGGTCTTATCCTGGGGCTGGCGTGCGTCGGCCCTCTATCGGGGTGCCACACTCCACCCGGGAGACGTCGGTCTCCAGCGCCTCCACCACCTTCCTGAAGAAGTAGAGATAACCCCCGTCGCCGTGCGCGCACGGCAGCGTGGGAGCTTCTCTGACAAACCGGCTAACTGCACCAACAACGCGGTGGGAGATGTCCAGGTACTGCTTGGTGCGCTGCGCCTCCAGCATCTTTGTGTGCGTCGCCTCGTCCTTGGCGGCCTGCACGGCGTTGGCAGCTCCCTTGACTTGGGCCTGGAGGGACGCCAGCTCCGCCTTGGCGTCCTCCTCACCCTTGAGGGCGGCCCTGAGCGCGTCTGCCTCGCCCTGGAGCTCTTCAAGCCTGCGCCTCTTTGGTGCGGGTGCCCTGAGACAGAGAAGCAATCAGGACCAGCATGCCTGGAGTGGTCACAAGAAACGGGGAGGGAGGCAGAACATTCACTCGTCGGTGACGGCCCAGCGCCAGCGTGCCTGGTCCGGCCTCGAAGGTCCCCCGCCGCTGCCTCCAGCGGGCAGCGGTGGAGCCAGGGGCCCCGTGCTCCTTCCCGCTCCAGCTGCACTTCCCCCAGACGCCATGGAAGGAAAGGAAGGAGAAGACAACGATGTTTTGGGAAGAATTACAAGTGAGAGGGCGCTTCAAGATGGCATGACCCCTCTGGCAAGGCGAATTTATAGGCGTAACCGCGGTCCGCGAGGCGTCGTGGGGAGTGGAGGCGGCGCGTGCTTCCCAGGCGCCACGTGACCGACTTGACCGGCGTGCAGACCTGCCGCATGTCGCCTCGCCTCCCCCTATCGGGTCACATCTGCGTGGGTCGAGGGGAGAGAAGGAGCAAGGAGATGGCTACATTCAAGGAAGAGCAATGATGGCCGACGCTGCGCGCAGGCTTCACGTCAGCTTGACTCGGGGCGGTTCCCGAAGTCTTCGGGAAGCGGAGGCGTCCACGCATCAGGCTAGGCCTGCGGCGCTCAGGTCGGCTCCTTCGACTTCGCCCCGAAGCCAACCCAAGTGCGCCTTGGGCCCGGGGGCTGCTGTCGGCGTTCTGGGAACAGGGGTACCCAGACTTGCCTGCCTGCGGCCCAAGGCGTGGCCCACTTCGATGGCCTGGTACGGCCCGGCGTAGGACCGCTCAAGAACAAGGCCCTCGTGAGAGCCCCATCCTCGCGAGGGAGGCGACACCAAGGCCCCCGGAGGGAGGAGGCCTCTCCAGTCCCCCTCCCGAGGGGCGGAGATCTCTGTGCAGCACTCGGCCTCGTGAGGTTGGGGTGACGCAAGCCTGGCCAGGCAGGCGCCAGCGGGCACAGCAGGAGCAGTTTCCTCTTTGGTGCAAAGGAGGCAAGGACGAACGCAAGTTCCCAAGACATCCCCCCAAAGGTTTCCATTCTGGCGCAACGAGACCAAGACCACGAGCCCCGCAGGACGGACGTCATCGCCGAGCCCCCCTCTGCATCACCGCAGCTGCTTTGCGGGCGAAGACCACCTTTCGTCAGGATAAGGTGTACTCCCTGTCCCCCTTCGAATTTGGCCGTTATGGGATCCCTTCCCTCCATTGCGATAAGGGAGGAGGACCCGGGCCATTATAAAGAGAGGCTAGGCTACATCGTAGAGGCGGGGGGGGGGGGGGGGATCCAACACCACTCTAGCGCTCTCGCGAGGTGGCTCATCATTGTACTAGTTCATCCAAGAACCTCCTCGTGAGGCAATCCACCAAAAGCAAGAGTAGGGTTTTACGCTTCGCAGCGGACCGAACCTGGGTAAATCTGTGTCTTCGTCTTCTTCCCCACAGTTGAGTGAGTTCGGTCTGACTTGGCCGTGAAGCTGTGAGCTTGAGGTCGAAGCCAGTGGGGAGCTTTGCACACGCCCCTGAGTTCGAACCTCTTTGGTTTTTGCGGAGACCGAAATCCGACAAGACATTTTGTTCTTATGAACCGTTTGTGATTAGCAAAGATAACAGAAACGGTTAGCAAAACTACATACGTGTGCGAAGTACGACATACAGTTCACTCGGATAAACTGTGTGCGCTGATACAGCAGAACACAAACGATTCGGCATAACAAGATGTGTGCGATATACAGGAAATAGGTGAGTAATGAGAATCGTGTGCGAACAACAGAAATAACACAGACGATTGGTGCTAATAACCTGTGTGTGTTGTGGGAAAACGTTTGCTGGTATACAATTGTCAGCGATTGATGAAATCATCACCGACGAGTTTCGTATTTTAGTCCGTGTGTATTGTGATTTGCTCGGTCTGCACAACATCAATATTGTGCCTATAAAACAACAACATATGTACTTATAAGAACATGATTGCATAAACAAAAAAGAACACAATGCAATTTCAAATATTTTATCACAAATACCAGCAATATTACAAGGTTCAAATTCCAGCATAACAAGGCCCAAATTCAAAGTTTACAAGGTACAAACAGACATTAGAAATCAAATCCAATCTTCAGGATCCATGGGATGAAATATTTCTGCGAAGGGATCATCCACCGAGAAGTCATATATCGGTTCAATAGAATCACTTCCGAATAATCTGTCATATGGACTTCCAAAGTGAAAATCAGCTTCTGCAGAGCTATTTCCATTCCGCTGTAGACGCCTCCGCTGGTCAGTAAACCATCCATTGTGTCACACCAAATATAGTGCAAACCTCATTACCTTAAGCACCCTTGCTTTCTGAACAAAGAAACTGGCAAAGTAAATCTCTGTATTCGTGCCTCGGTACTTGTTCAAAGTAATTTCCGTGAGATGGAATTCAAGGCCTTCGATGGGATTGTTATATTGTGCCACCTTTTCCACTCCAAGTCCTGCTTGTATCTGCAAACGAAGACAACATATCAGTGCTTAGATGCAGTATTGAACACTACGGGCCTCTTTGATTTGCATTATTTATAAAATACACTAATAGATTGACATGCCATCTTTGATTATTCATAATTAACATCTCAAAAAAATGTATAGTACATCTGTCATTGTAATCATGGGTAAAAGTACTAAGAAATTGAACTCTGTTGTGGTTAACAATTAACAGGAAAGGAACATCACCTCGATGTATAGCTTCTCCATGCATGGAATGCATATAAGGAACTTAACAACTACATCCAGATTGGGGCCGATAGATTGTAGTGCCAAGATCGTGCGCAGAGACAATGCGAGGTTTGTGGGAATCATTTTATGGATGACAGCCGAACATAGATCAAGAAAAACTAGATAAAATGTGATGTACAATAATAAGAATGAGAAGAAGATTGTTGTACCTGAACTGGTATGGATCCAGCTATAACAAGTTCGGAGAATTCAGCACACGAATAGCCCAACACTGTCAATTTCGATGCGTCAATGACCCTGATTCTTGTTCGACCTTCTTTATCAAGTACAAAAAATCTCTCTAGGAAAGGCGCATTCTCAATGACCATATCATGAAACTCCCCAACTGACAGTGTGTTGCGGCACCAACCATGCACATAAATCGTACGAAGATTCGTCATAGCGATGTGGAGGCTACTGAACCCAAACATCATCTGAAGACGAAGGTACTCGAGCGTTGTACAACCGCCGAGCAGGCGCTCCAAATTCGACTTCGAGATGCTGATGCCAATGAGATCGAGGTGTTTCAGTTTAGGAAGATGAAGAGCATGTGTGGCATTAATCTTGGGGAAAAGGCATCGCATGAACATAGCGCGGCGCAATGTGGGCGCGAGGCGGAGGACGGACGGAGGCAGCGAGCGCCCATGTCCAGCAACAAGGTTGAGCTCCTTGGGCTGATCTAGGGTGGGGGATAAGAACCACTCATGAAACTTGGGTTCGGCCTTGCAGTTTGAACGGAAAGTGCCGATGGCAAGGTGTGTGACTGGCACAGTGTGCGTGGCGAGGATGTGGGACAATGCGTCCAAGCGTTTGCGATCCCCGCTGCAGAGCTCATCGTCGTCGAGGAGGTCAATGGTGGGTGGAATGCCATAGGGGGCGCCACCGCCTGGAGAGGATGGTGGTCTGCACGGCAGATTTGATGGGGAGGAGGGACATGATGGTTACCAACATCTCCTCAGGGATGCTGCTGATGAAGTCCATGCTCGTCGGAGGCTCGTGTGGTTCAGCCTCGACCCGCCCCCGCTTGTTGGCCGCCTCGTCGTCCATCGGGAAAGGAGGCGATCCTCGACGGCGGCCCTTATAGATAAGATCAGAGGAGAAGGTGTAGCATTAATGGAGAACTTGGGAGAGAATAGGGTTGTGGGTGGAGGTCCGAGGTCAAAGGGCTTTATTCTCGGTGAGCCAGTTGCGCCTACGCAGTGGACTGCTCGCACGCATCCCTTTGAGCCTGCGCGGCGGACTCCTCGCACGTGTCCCGTCTAATCAAACCTGCACCCACATCACGTTATGTTTGTTATTGAGATTAGAATTTACAAACCTTTTAAAGATTTATAAAAAAACTTAGTTTTACGTTAATTTTCACATTTCCCCGACAGGCGGGGCCCACCTCTCATAGAGGCAGGACCACGCGTCTGCTCGATGATCCCGTTCCCGTGCACAAAAGCGCGCTACCAACTACGCTCCGCCACGGCTTCCCGAAGGCAGCTGCTGCCGGCGGCCGCCGTGGCGGCCTTGGCCGCCACCCCAAGGGCAGTCGCCGAGGCCGCCACCATAGCGGCGGCTGCCTATCCTGCCACGACACTGTCATCGGTCTTTGCCCTGACCCCGCAGTAATAGTGGGCACACACGTACACACATCCAAGAATGCAGGCCCACATACGCCATCCCAAACGGTTTCTAAAAACCATAAGGCGTTCCGTGCTTGGGAACTAAAACCATCAATAAATATTGAGCTTGTTTCCTTTCCCATTCCAAATTACCATGCGCTAATCAGTTCACACCTACCAAACCTAAATGTGTTCCCACTTGGCAGCGGTTTACTATACACTACTGGAATCAGGAGATTTGCCGTCTGCCATGGCAGACGGCAAAGGGCAAAAGGCGGACGGCAAAGGCCTTTGCCGTCCGCTAGCAGACGGCACAATTTCGGGCCCAACGAACTCCGGCAAAGGGGTTCTTTGCCGTCTGCTTCGGCCCAGCGGACGGCAAAGATTCTTTGCCGTCAGCTTGCAGACAGCAAAGGACCTGGACGGCGTAGTACTGACGGCGTCACCGTTAGGTGGCTAATGGACCCCCACCCTTTGCCGTCTGCCTCCGCCCCCCCTTTGCCGTCTGCCTCCGTCCCCCCTTTGCCGTCTGCCTCCTGCCCCCCTTTGCCGTCTGCCTCCCAGCCCCCTTTGCCATTTGCCGCCGCCCCCCCTTTGCCGTCTGCCGCCTCCCCCTTTCCCGTCTGCTGCGGACAGCAAAGAGGCAAAATGGCCCCAGCCTTGTTTTCCCAGGTTTCACAGGCGGCCGCCACGTGGCATCTTTGCCGACGGTGGCCGTCGGCATAGAGCTCTTTGTCGTCCGGGGCAGACGGCAAAGAGGCTGTATTGCCAATTTTTTTGTTACATTCAACAATTTTCAAACAAACAATATATGATATATACATAAATAATTCACAGAAACAATGTGCAACAGCCATATATGATCAACCAACAATTATACCAAATTAAAAGTATCAAATGCCACATTGTTCGCCATATTACAATAGGTTCATCCATTCATACATATAGTCTCATCGATACAAATGACTCAATACATGAAAACGGAAAGTAAAACTAGCACTACATCAAAGCAAGCTGCCGTGAACTCGTCTCAAATCTGCAAAATTGGAAATAAGAAAGTTAGAAAAATAATACTAGAATTAAGAAGTAGAAGAAGATCTAGAATTAGAAGAAGATGAAGGGGCTGTTTGGTTTCAAGACACAACTAGACACACTTTGCCACAACTCAACTTAGGCAAGTTTGACCATGTTAGGTGTGTGTTTGGTTCTTGCCACAACTAAGGGAAGATTTTTTTTATTAGCAGTAAGACCCACATGTCATAGATAGAAAAAGTGTGGCAAGATTCCCTTAGGCAAGCCAAAGTGTGGTAACTATTTGAGCACCTCAAGTAAGGCAAGTGTGGTAAAATTGTGGCAAGCCAAAGTGTGGTAAAATTGCGGCAAGCCAAATTGTGGCTAACTATTTGAGCACCTAAAGCCAAAGTGTGGCAAGATTCTTTCTCTGTCTCCTCTTGTTTTTCTTCTTCTTATTGCTTATTTGTGTCATTTTAGAGCTAACCTAGGTAATTTTCACATTTTTACCTAACTAAGCTTATTGTGTCATTTTGCAAGAAAATAAGCTAAGTCTATGGCATTTATGAGGTTACCAAGTGTATTATGTCATTTTTGAGTTAACTAAGCTTATTATGTCAGTGTGGAGGAAACAATGCTAAGTATAGGTCATTTTAGAGCTAACTTAGGTACAATATGTCATTTTGGAGGTAAGTAAGCTTACTATGTCATTTTATAGGAAACAAAGCTAACTTAGGTAAAATATGACATTTGTCTAAGTGCTAAGTTTGTCATTGTGCTAAGTTTGTCTAAGTGCTATGTTTGTATTTGTTTGAGAAAATGAGCCAAGTAAGTGGCATATTAGGGCTTACCGTCCTCGTCATCACGGAGGTGAAGCACTGGGGTTGCTCGGGTCGTGCGATGCGGCTCGGGAGTTATGTTGTACCAAAGATCATTTGCGTTAGCATGATGACGCTGAAATGTTAAGACTAGTAACTAATGAACATTGAAATGAAACTCACCGTTCCAGCCGTGGTAATGACTGGCATCGGCGGAGGGGTCTGGCCATTCTTCTCGCACAAAGTCTGCACATTTGGTTTTGCCAAGTCAATCATATTGGTTATTAATGAAAAGAACATGTAGTGCATGATTTGGCTAATATGAAGAAGAAACTTACCACGATGAGCTTGTACATGGCCCGGTTAGACGCATGGTTCCGTGCCCTCTCCTCCTCCAACAACCTAGTCGTCCTCTCCTCCAGACCCCTCTTCTCCTCCGCCGCCTGCCGGGCCTGTTCCGCCAAAAGCGCATGGGTTGTCTCTCTCTCTTTCTGCAGAGCAGCCTGCAACACAACTCCTCGTTAGCATTGTAATCATCTTTGTTCGCACACACAATGTAATGGAGGAAACCTATCTGAGTCCGTATGACTAACCTCGATGGCGAGCTGGACTGGCCGTGGACGAGGCGGCATCTCAGGACAGGAGGTCGTTTGGCGCACCTTGATCTGCCGGAGAGTGCTCGAAGACCGTATATGTCCATCTCCAATGGCTATCGAGCCATGGGGCCTCCCGTGGCCAGCTATCATTACCAGGTCTAGATCAAGTGGATGCTGGCTCGGGTTGAAGTCCTCCCCATTCACCGCCTTCCCCACATCTCTGTACCTCACGAGCTTGTGGTGGGAGGAGATATTGGTGAAGTTGTCGGGATTATCGAGGTCAGACTCAGAGAATGCCTTGACCTTCTTGTATGAGGCAGTATGGGCCATGGCATAGAGGTCGTACACCGCTGGCACCTCCGTCTTATTGTGATGAGCCTACAAGAGAGGAACAAAGTATTAATAATGGGTAAACCTAGCACTACAAGAATGAATTGTAGGAATCATGAAGCAAACCACATACCCAGTTCCACCCGAACTGATAAATGTTGGCGCTGCCTTGATGGTGTGGCACACCTTCCATTTGGGCACGCCGTGCCTTGGCATCGTCGTGGACGACTCGCCATTGGTCAGAGCACCATTCATTCACCAATACCTCCCAACAACCCATCTTATCCGCACACCATCTAGGGGGCACCTAAGTTAATAAAGAGAAATTTGAGAGCTACGCCTACGAATCAAAGCAAAGGAAACTAAGTACAAGGCCTTAAGAATAGGTAATTACCTTCATGTACTGCTCCTTGTCCAGAAACTTTCGGCGGGACGACGACTTGGCCTTCTTAATACGCTGCGAGGCGTAGTAGTCTCGAATAGCCTGTACCCGAGCCTCGTGCCGTAAGTTCTGTAGTAGGCGCTTGCACTCGTGCCGTAAACTTTTTAGCATTTAAAACGCCAAGGAGTGATTCTTGCCGAAGTCACATGGAAAGAGTTTTTGCAAGACTCGGTGTCCCAAAACACTGATGAGTAAAATACATGATGGAGATTCCACACACTCTTGTGTTTGGATTAATCATGTATTCCATGGTATGTAAAACAACCAGATATGTCCGATACTCCAAAAGTTGTTGCGAGTATGGATACCAAAGTGATCAAAGTACTGATCATAGGACAACAGTGAAAGATGTCATTGAGTACTAGAGTAGTAGTGATGACATGTTTTCTCGCAAGCAGAGATTATGAAGTGCTCGTTGTAAGTAATTACATCGATACAGTCTTCATCAATGCTCCATGCGATTTTCGATTTAAGTTAAGGGTTTTGTGTAATACCCAAAATGATGGCACGGTAGTTAGAAATTGTTCCAAACAAGATACCGTGGCGAATTCTATAACAAAGGCTAAGTATGTTGACGCTTAAGAAGCGACAAAGAAGTTGTTGAATCGTATAGTTCATTCATGAACTTAGTATGGTTCCAAGATGGCTTTGGTCTATGGGACACTATTGCAGATAGTTGCTCCATAGCTCAGTCTGAGGAATCAAGTTTCGACCAATGATTCACACATATGCAAAGCCAAGTCCACACAAAATATGAATTTTGTGAAAGCGTGAAAACGCGAGGATATGCAAAGTTACAGATGGAGCTGAAGTCGTCAGATCCGTTGGACATCAGGCTATACCACATGCGAAGCATTTTTTACACCAGTATGCCATAGGTGTAAAGTGCATTAGCATTGACTAGATTATTGACTCTAGTGCAAGTGGGAGTCTTTAGGAGATATGCCCTAGAGGCAATAATAAATGTTATTGATTATCTCCCTGTTCATAATTAGGTTTATGTTCCATGCTATAACTGCTATGGTTCTCGAGTCTGCAATAACCACGAGGCTCGGAGGAAGACTCATATGCACGTGTGGAATAATAAACGGTAAAATGTATTCCTAGTCTGGCCTCTAAGACTAGCTCAAGTGTTGCATGATGGTTCTGTTTTCCTGATCATGGGCATGTCTATGCCGGCAACTTTGAGGGCACAATGTTAGTAGAACACTTGTGTTGAATCGACCCGATTGATGTTATGCTATGAGATTCATTCGTCATAAGTTAATGGTTAATAACACAGAGAAGTTAATGTTTGCATAATTCCTTAGACCATGAGAGTGTCGAGTTTCTTCATGCTTGCTTCATGAACTTTGGGGTTTGTTAAACGTCATCCGTAAATGGGTGGCTATTACGGCGGCTTACGGGTTCATGGAAAAGTATGTTAAGTAACTTGATAGCTCAAGATTGGGATTTGCTCCTCCGACGATGGAGAGATATCTCTGGGCCCTCTCGGTGTTACGGTATCCATCATCGTCTGGCCAGACACAAGTGTGATTTGATCACAGGGATACCGGAACACAGAAATGAGAAAAGAGAACAAAAACCGGCAACGAGGTAACTGGCATTGTGGACAAGTGTTGATCCACGAGGATGCCGATGTTTCTCACCTCGGGTATTTGTAACATATCGCGAAGCAACAGGAATAGCACACGGCAACTGGAGGTTCACTCGAATATTCATTCGTGTGGGTATAGGGGTCAATATGGGTGTCCACGGCTCCGATGTTGATAATTGATCGGAAAGAGTTCCGGTCATGTCTATACTTCACCGAACCTATAGGGTCACACGCTTAAGGGTCATCTATCTGCTGAATACTAGACGGGGAGTCTGAGAGAAAATCACTGAAAAAGTTTCGGACGAAACGGAAACGTTCCGGAGAGAACACCGGAATAGTTCCGGTGAAACTGAAAAGTTGTTTCAGGGTATTCCATTAAGTCAAATTGGTTCTGGCACACGCCTGGAAATTCTTGGAGGATGCCAGAAGTGTTCTGGAAACTTCTGGGAATTTTCCGGGACAAAAACCGGAAATGTTCCGGAGCAGCCGGAACCGTTTTGGTTGCTTTTCGCTGAAGAAACATTATTCCGAAATTGTTTCGGAATGCGTTCAAAATTGTTTTGGTGGGTGCTAGAATTATTCTAGGCACACAGAAATAATTTGGGTTTTAAATGACACAGAAAAATGTCTTCGTGAATAGTGAAAAGCACTTTTTGTGCTGATTTGCAAATGGGGTTTTTCTTCTAGAAGAAAACCACTTTTGGTGTGTGAAAGGGAGGTGGAGCTCCCCAAGGGGGCTGCAAATTTTGTCCATGGCATGGGGGGGCCCTCCTTGAGGTGTCCTTCCACCTCATGGTGGATATCTTGTACACACCCTTATGTGGCATGTGGTGGAAAGATCCTAGAAAGGTCCTTTTGGTCTTTCCTCTACCCCTTGCTCCTCCTATAAATAGAGGTGGAGAGAGATCTCCAAAATAAGCTCATGCTTGCTCTCATACACATGCCATTGACTTGTTTGGCTTCTCTCTCCCTCACAGCGAAATAGTTTCGTAGAGCCGAAAGGCTGTCTGGGTTCCGGTGGGAACTAGTTCTGGACGGCGAAGCCCTGCCGGATAGATGACACCGTATGTGTGCAACTCTGTAGAGAGATCGTAGTTTCGGTCTTAGTTCGAGAGTGCCTCCCGAAGGGCTGTCCAAGTGATCGTCTTAGTTTCGAGGGTCCTCCCGAAGGGCTGTCCGAGTGACCGTTCGAGTTTCGAAGGTCCTCCCGAAGGGCTGTCCGCGACACCGTCCGAGGGACTGTCCGACCGCCTCCCGAAGGGCTGTCCGAGGGGCAGATGTGGGAGTACATCCTCGCGATTGGGAGGTTGTAAATCCTAGCTGAGGGATCTGCACCGCCGATCGTCATCGACTCTACTTCCGCTGCGCTACGAGTCGGTAACGAAACAGATCAAACCTTGTATGCAGTCTCCATAGTGATCCTGGGCTGGTGCGTAGGTCGGAAATTTTTGTTTTCTGCTGCGTTCCCCTACACATCCACGCTGGTAGACGGTGCCCTCAACCACCTCGTCCCCGCTATCAGAAAGCCGATCCCCACCACCATCAGCATGGCCACTCGGCTCCGGCTGATGCAGATCTGGCCAGGTATCCCATCCGGTGGAAGCCTGTGGAGTCTCGTAGGACGAAGCGTCTGGCACAGGAGTCTCGCGGGACGAAGCATCTGACACAGGAGTCTCGTGGGTGGCCGCATCTGAGACAGAAGGATCGTCGACCCGAGGCTCGTGGACAGGAGTCCTTGTAGCCTCCACCTCAGACGGGTCCACCGTAGCAGTCCTGTGCTCGGGTGAATCAGCTGGGGGTGGCGGCGAGGAAGGCGTAGCAGCCTTCCTACCTCTCCCGCGGCCACCACGTATAACTTTAGGAGCCTTCCTACCTCTCCCCCGACCTCCTCTCCCGGTCGGCAACTTCGCCGACGAAGAAGCGCCCTCGGGTGTCCCAATATTGTCGTAGAACGCTCTCCGAAGAGTTTGGGGTGGAATGGAAGTACCCCTCCCACCACGCGCCGACGAAGGATCCTCGGATCGCTCTCGACCCGCGCCCATCATATTTCAACACCTGCCATGACAAAGAGTAAAAGAAATTAGTACAACATAAAAAAATTGAATACCGACATGAATAATAATATGTATATATATATAATTTGAGTGTATCATCATCATGTATACCTGACATGAACTAATAATAATCTTCATCGTCTATATATGCTCCGGGATCAATAAATGCATCATCATCATCACTATCATTAATAAATGCATCATCATCACTATCGGGAGCAACATGTGGAAGGCCTCCTTTATGTAATCGGTCAAGCATTGAGAGGTCATCCGCAGCAGTAACCTCTTCTTCTTCTGTCTCTTCTTGTTCCGGCTCAGGGGTAAAGTCGGATTCACTGTCGCTGTCTACCTCAATGTTCTGGGGTGAAGTAGAGCGGTTCTTGAAATGTTTTTTGGAAAGACGTGTTTCTTGGAAGAATTCTCCTTCATATGTGTCTGGGTTAATGTGAGGTTCATAATCATCTTCATTGAGGGGAGGTGGTCTAAAATGTGGCGGCACATCAAAAACGACATCCCAACCATTCAGATTTGGATCAGTTTGGCAGGCCCACGGTAGATAGAAAACTTGGGTCGCCTGTTGAGCCGTAATATAGACATCGGGAACATCTAAATGGGTGCTTTGTTTGATTTCGACTAGCCCTATATGTTCATGAGTCCTTCTAGTCTCCTTCGGCTGGAACCAATAACATTTGAAGACTACGACGTTTGGTGGGTTTTCACCAAAGAATATAAGTTCATAAATTGCTTCAACTCTTCCATAATACTCGACACCTCCTTTGCCGACAGCGGAGACACAACAATTTGTAGACTTTCGGTCGGCCATAGATAGCTCTTTGCCAAAAGTACGAAAGCGATACCCGTTGATGTCGTATTTGTCAAATGAACGGACCTTATAGTCAAAACCATTAGCGACTTGTCTCAATTCGGAGTCCATAGACTCTGCATTAGCCTACAAGTTTAATACGAAAGGATTGTTGCATTAGCCGCAAACTAGACGAAGAAATGAAATGGTCTAATGGAAATTACCGTTTGTTTGAACCAAGAGATGAAACCGGGATAGCCGCCTCCATGCTTTGCCAGAAGCTCATACTCTTCGATGGAATCCTTTTGGATCACCGCTCCATCCGAGAATTTTTCGACGTATCGACTGTATCACATATCCGGGAATAAGAGCATTTCAAAGGAATTAGAAGTTGCGAAACAATGTACCGAGAACTTACTCGATGTACGGCCGCACTTCTGTTAGGTTGTTGAAGATATACAACGAAATGGTCCGCCATTCTTCGACATCCAACGCTATTGCTTTCGAAGCACCGGCTGGTGCGAGCTTCCCTTTGAATAGGCTGAGGTTGGATCGACCTTTTTCACGGTCGCCATCATTGTACCGAGGCTTCGGATTATGCAAATGACGATTCTTGGCTTCGTAGTGTGCTGTCACGAAGTTTGCCGCCTCCTCAGTAATGAATGCCTCGGCCATCGATGCTTCAATTCTACGTTTATTTTTACATTTTGCTCGAAGCGTCTTCTGCATCCTCTCAGTTGCGAAGCACCAACGATTTTACACGGGCCCCCCCAATCTTGCCTCGGTCGAGAGATGCAAAATCAAATGCTGCATTGGATTAAAGAATCCCGGTGGAAAGATCTTTTCTAACTTGCAGATCAACTCCGGCGCCAACTCTTCTAGTTCGTCTAGCACGTCAGGTGATAGTTCTTTCGCACAAAGAGCACGGAAGAAATAGCTCAGCTCTGCCAGTACTAGCCATTCATCCTCAGGGATAAAGCCACGCAACATCACCGGCATTACCCGCTCAAGCCATATGTGCCAATCATGACTCTTGAGACCAAATATTTTCAATTTGTCAAGACTCGCTCCCCTCTTTAGATTCGCTGCATACCCATCGGGGCACATCAACTGCATTTTCACCCACAAGATCATTTCCCTCATAGCTGGCCTTCCAAGATTGAACCATGCCTTTGGCTTCCTCCAGTTCTTCTTTCCTTTCGGTTGTCGCATGTTTTGTAACGGTCTATCACATAGAGCCTCCTGATCGACTCTAGCCTTAGGATTATCCTTCGACTTCCCCTCTATGCCGAACAATGTACCAAAAAGGGCCTCGGCGATATTCTTTTCAGTGTGCATCACGTCGATGTTGTGTGGGCAAAGGAGGTCTTTAAAGTAAGGCAGATCCCACAAGCATATCTTGTGAGTCCAGGTGTGTTTCGAATTATACCCTTTGAAATACCCTGGACGATTTGGATCCGGCTCGAGAGCGTTTATCTGATCCAGGGTCTGTTGGCCTGTCAATGCAGGTGGTGCAGAGTTTTTGATAACTCTACCTTTCATGAAATTCTTCTTGTCTTTTCTGAACTTATGGCGAGGATCCAGGAACTGTCTATGCAAGTCGAAGCAAGAATACTTGCGACCTGCCTGCAGCCAACGGAACTCAAGAGATGCCTTGCATGTGGGGCATGGGAACCTTCCATGCACACACCAGCCAATGAATAGCGCATACGCCGGCAAGTCATGCGACGAGTACATGTACCACACATGCATTTTGAAGTTTTTTTTGTAGCGGCGTCATATGTCTTGATCCCATTATCCCAAGCTTCTTGCAATTCATCCTTAAGCGGCTGCATGTACACATTCATATTCTTCCCCGGATAGTTGGGCCCTGGAATTATCAACGTCAAGAAAATGTTTTTTCTTTTCATAATCTCTTCGGGGGGAAGATTGAGTGGAATGACAAATACAGGCCAGCAACTGTATTGGGTTGCCGTCATACCAAACACATTGAACCCATCCGTGCTGATGGCGACTCGAGGATGCCTTGGATCTGCTACTTTATCCTTATGTAATGCATTGAAGTGCTTCCACGCAAAAGCGTCTGAAGTGTGTCCCAACATCGGATTCCCATCTGCATCTAGTTCGGTGCTTTTGCCCAATTTATGACACGTCATCTGTCTGGCCGTCTCTTCGACCATGAAAAGACGTTGAAGTCTTGGTATGATTGGCATATACCGAAGAACATTAACTGGGATTTTGGTCTGACTCTTCTCACCCATACCGTTGTCTACCACAACATACCTGGAAGACTTGCAAATGGGACAATAGTTCAAGCCCGCATACTCAAGCCTAAATAAGGCACATCCATTCTCACAGGCATCTATCTTCTCATAGGGCATCTTAAGCGCACGTAGGATTTTGTCCGACTGGTACAGGTTTGCTGGCAATACATGGCCTTTGGGTAGAAAGCGTCCAAATATCATCATCATCGCGTCGTAGCATTCTCTGCCCAGGTTGAACTGAGCCTTCAGAGCCATTACTTGCGCGATGGCATCCAGATGACAAAGCTCAGTGTGCTCGTGGAGAGGACGTTTTGAAGACTCCAACATTTCATAGAAGGCCTTTGCAGATTCCTCCATCTCATCGTCTGAATCCCGAGCATCATCAAAGTCTTGCACCATGTCTTCGATCCCGGTACCATGCTCGTCGGTGCGACGACGAACCACCTTAGCTCTGGCACGTTGGGCAGACTCACCATGAAATCTCCACACCGTATAATCAGTCGTAAAACCCCACTTCTGCAAGTGTTTACCCATTTCATCCCGTGTCCACTTTTTATGGTTGTCGCACCAGACACAGGGGCACCAGGTTATTTCCTGGCCATTTGCAAATGCGGCGCTCAGAAACCCCTTGGTTTTTGTTAACCATTCAATGGTCATTTCTTTCTGACTAGGGTGACCGATGTACATCCAAGCACGATCACTCATCTTGCCTACCTACTAAACACACAAGAAATATATATATAATTCATCATCTATATTCATCCGTTAATCAAGTTTGTCAGTTTTATTACGTCCATGCAACCTACACGCTAATAGGTAGAGATAGGTCCTAATCCCACCCGAGTATGTGTAGATTGGGTTCGTTTTCCCATGCTCTGCTCCGGATCCGACGCAGAATTTCGGCAGCACCTCCCCGCTGTTCTCCTGATACACGTCTCGGCAATAAGCAGAGACGATGTGTACCCGGAGAACAACAGGGAGGCACTGACAAAATTCCGCATCGGATCCGGAGCAGAGCATACGGGAAAACGAACCCAATCTACACATACTCGGGCTGTCCATGGATAACGTTGGACAATTCGAAAGGATGGCGGTTATAAATATGCAAAGACATGCATATTTATAGATGCCGCCCTTTCGAACGGAAGACGCATACTGGTCACGCATACTGATGATTGAAGACACTTATAGCTAGCAAGTTTCATCGGCACGAAGACCGGAACCGAGCAAATTATGGGGGCCGGGGGAGGAGATGTCATTTGTGCTCACCCACGAACGCAGCAGGGGAGCTCGTCCAACGCACGGGGAGGTCGTTGAACAACTGCACATTGAAATTCACCCGATCAACACAAATATGATGTTTTTTATAACAAAATCAGAAAATATGTGACCTAACTCATAATTTACAAAACTATGACCTCCTCGGCCTCTGGAAGCCCGAAGAGCACCTTTTCGGTCAATAGGAGGCATAATAGGTGTCGGGGGTCGGGGGTCAGTGGCGTCGGGAGTCAGTGGCGTGGGGGTCAGTGGCGTCGGTGGTCGGGGGTCGGTGGTCGGTGGTGTCGGGGGTCGGTGGTCGGTGGCGTCGGTGGTCGAGGGTCGATGGCGTCGGGGGTCGGGGGTCGGTGGCGTCGGGGGTCGGGGGTCGGGGGTCGATGGCGTCGGGGGTAGGGGGTTAGTGGCGTCGGGGGTCGGTGGCGTCGGGGGTCGGTGGCGTCGGGGGTCGGTGGCGTCGGGGGTCGGTGGGGTCGGGGGTCGGGGGTCCATAGCGTCGGGGTTCAGTGGCGTCGGGGTTCAGTGGGGTCAGTGCCGTCGGGGGTCGGTGGCGTCGGGGGTCGGGGGTCTTCTCTTCTTCTTCTTCTTCTTTCCCTTCTTCTTCTTCTTCCTTCTTTTCCTTTTTCCTCTTCTTCTACTTATTCTTATTTTCTTCTTCATTTTTTTCTAACCTAACCTACCACTAACCTAATCAACCCAGCCTATTCATCTCTAACAGCAAAAATTAAATGAAAACAAAAAAAAATACAGAGAAAAGGAAAAAAAAAGCTCACTGGAGGGAGGGAGGTTGCCGGGCGGCGAGGGCGGCGGGGCGGTCGGGCGACGGGGCGGCGGGGAGGCGGGGCAGTGTAGCCGCGGGGCGGTGGCGGGGCGGCGGGAGGTGGGGCGGCGGGGCGGTGGTCGCGACGGGCGGGGGCGGTGGGGCGGCGAGGCGGTGGTCGCGACGGGCGGGGGAGGTGGTGCGCAGAGGGGGTGGCGGGGAGGGGGCGGCGGTGCGGGAAGGAGGCGGTGGGAGGGGGCGGAGGTGCGGGGAGGGGGCGGCGGCGACGAGCCGGTGGGGAGGAGGCGGCGGCCGGAGAGGGCGGGAGGGGGCGTCGGCGGGGCTCTGCTACGTGGCGGCGACGGCGGGGCCGGGGCGGGAGGGGGCGGCGGCGGCCGGGGCGGGAGGGGGCAACGGGGGGAGAAGGAGAGGGAGTCGAGGGAGGGAGAGATCGAGAGAGAGGAGTGGGTGGGGGCTGGGGGCTTACCGTTAGCCAGGCATCTTCTTTGCCGTCCGCTAGGGGACGGCAAAGACAAGCAGGGCAGACGGCAAAGACAATGAGGACGGCATACCTCTTTGCCAGTGGACCAAGGTCCAGTGGGACCTACCTAGCCTCTTTGCCGTCTGCCTTTACGGTCTTTGCCGTCTGCTGGCAGATGGCAAAGGACCAGCAGATGGCAAACATAACCGTTGTCGTCAGCCAGATCTTTGCCGTCTGCTTTATGGCAGCAGACGGCAAAGACCTTCTTTGCCATCCGCCAGCAGACGGCAAAGATGTGGCAGACGGCAAATAACTGAATTCCAGTAGTGATAGTAGGCTATAAAAACACAAACACGTACTCGAAAATTACCGCACATTCCTCGCCCCCGCCACCAAAATAACAGGTCTTTCTTTGTTAGTCCTTCATTTCGTCTGCCATGGCCGGTAGGAGGGGGGGTTCTGGCTCGAGATATAACCAGGGAAGAAAGACCAAGGCCGCGGAAGCAACCGAGAGGTCGCGCCACGGAAGCGCCAGAGAGCTCCAGCCACACCGCTTTGGCCGCAACAGAGATGTCCTGTGGCACCACAGACGCCCGGGAGGATCTTTCGCAGAGAGGCAACGGCTCTCACAATCACAAGCGCATTCGCCTCGGAGGCGAACTGGACGAGTTGGCAGTCTTGGACTTCAGCCAGCGACAACATGCGCGCTGAGCTCGATAGGAAGGACGCGGTGATTGATGACTTGGTGAAGCTGCTGGCAGGGCGACCGGCCTCGTAGACAAACTTATGGAGGAGAACGACGCCTAGAAGAAACTGCTCGAGAAGAAAAGTGCCTCGGAGGGGAGGCTGAATGTAACACCCTGGTTTTCGCTCCCTGTTTTTTTTCTTTTGCGGGATTTGACTCCCGTCTTTTTTCTCGGTGTTATCGGATTTCTCTAGCTCTTGGGTATGCGAAGATGGTCATCTAGCCTTGCTTTCCCTATCCAACTAGACATTCTCTCCAGTCCAACCTTGCCACCCAGGATATATTCTCAGGGCTTTGCCATCGAAACCCTACCTTCCGAGTTGCCGGAAGGGAAACCCTAATCCTTTCAGTTACAAAGGAACCCCAATTTCCTTTGATCTTCTGCCTCCCAAACTTTTCCCAGTGATCATCCTTCATCTATAAACCCTGGATATGTAAAAATATTGCCAAGTCATTTGCAATATTTTTCATTTATAATTAATTCCTTTTTCTGCCAGTTAAAGGAATTAAATCCAGGAAAATATCTAGCCATCTCAAAAGTTCATGAAAACTTGTGGAGATATTCTTTGTGATCATATTGAGCTCCCATAAAAATATTGGCCATAATTAAATAAGGAAAATTGCCTTTTCCTATTTAATGCCAATATTGCATTTTGGGCACTTTCTAAAGGAACTACCATTTTGGTAGCCAGGAAAAATCCCAAATAATTTGTGGAGCTTCTCCTATCCATATCTTCATAATTTCCATCAATATCCTAAGTTCCATAGTTCAAATTTTGAGCACAACATCAATTTGCAGATTCTAACCAGTTGGGCAAGTTGCAAAGGAAGTGCTCTATTCCTTTATCTATTTGAGCTGAAATTTTTCATGGTGGTTAACATTGCTAAATCACCCATGGATTCCAAAAATCAGCTCAATCCATCCATCCCTCCATCCACAGAAATTTTCCTAAGTTTCTATCTATTTGAAGGCTCTGTGACGGAAGTATCATTTTGGTGTACCCAAATGGTATGAAACTTTTACAGTAGCTTCATATATTCAAATAAATTTTCTCCACCAAATTTCAGCTGTTTTCATCTAGCCAAGTTTGCCCAGAACCCTCTTTTGCATTTTTGGCTAGTTTGCCAAGTTGCAAAGGAAGTGCCATCTAGATTGATCCATTTGATCTGAAACTTTGTTAGATCATTCACCCCAGTGGATCACCAATGTATGCCAAAATCCAGCTCATCAACCCAAGCTAATCTTCTCTGGTACTCTACAAACACCTTGCTGTCAGAACTTCTTCTGCAAGCTTCTTCCACCCCAGAGCCACCCAGCTACTTCCAATCATTTCTCTTATCTATTTGAGCAGTGAAGGACATGTTGGACAAGGTGTGACAAGCAGACGCGGGCCAGAGCGCGTTGTGCCCGTGGTGACCAAGCAATGGCCATGCAGAAACGGTGCTCTGCTCTTTGTGAGCTCCGTGCGGTCGCCTCCGGCCAGCCTCTGCTTGTCCGAGCATGTCCAATAGATCCCCACCGCACACGCACCCACTCTCCCGTAGCTTCCCCCTCCAGTTTCTTCCTCGCCGCGCCGCGACAAGCTCCGCCACTGTTCTGCCCGTGGTCGCAGTCGTCGTCTTCCTCTGTCCTTTTCTCCTCGAGCTCTCCCGAAGCTCCGTCACCCTCCCAGAGACCTTGCCGACATCGCCTCCCTCCTCCGCGTGTCGCCGGAGCTCCAGGGCGACGATAGGAACGCCACGACGGCCGTCCCTATCCACCCTCTTAGTCGGCTATAAAAGCCGCGGCCCGAGCCCTCCCCGAGCACCGCGAGCAACCGCGGCCTCCTCCTCTCCCTCTCAGCTTCCCTCCTAGCCACCGGAGCTAGACCCGGTGCCCCAATTCCCCCTCACTGCCGCCATGGCCGCCGCCGAGCCCCTCCTAAATTCGGTCGAGCCTTAGCCTCTCCCTCCCTCTAACCACCACCTCTGTCCTCCCCTCGTCACCGCGGCCCTCCCTAGAGCCTCGGCCCCTCCCCTCCGCCATCATGCCACCGTGCCCAGCTCCGGCCGAAGCCGCCGCCCATCACGGCCATCGCCTCGCTCGCCTCGGCGCTCTCCGGTGGCCGTGCTATGGGCAGACGGATGCGGCGCCTCCTCCTCTTTCCGTCGGTGGCCGGAGCGCCTCTAGAGATGGCCGGAGCCGGCCGGACGAGCGCCGGCGCTGGCGTTCTGTCTTTGCTCCGCGGGCACCCACGGGAGGAAGAAGAAGGAGGCAGAGGAGAGAGAGAGGTCAGCGGTGGGACCCGCCTGTCAACCCCGGGCCCGCGCTGTTTAAGTGGAAACGTATTCCATTGGAATACGCTTTCTGCTTTCGAAAGCGTAAACAACTGCTGCTACAGACTGAAGTGCGCTTTCCCTTCGTTGAAAGCGTATTTCAGAAAATACGCTTTCTCTCTCCGCCGCCGGCCGAATCTTTTAAATTGTGAACGTTCGCTGGTTAGGGCACTCTTCGGCCTAAAAAGTGAACGGCCACAACTTTTCGCTCGAAACTCCGATCGAGGTGAAACCAATGCCCACATCTTCGTCTCGTCGAGACCGTTCTTTTGGCATCACTTTCACAATGTGTTCACACTGTGAAAATGACCATTTTGCCCTTGCCCTTCAATCAGCCCCTTCGAGAGAGAACCCTTTCCGGCGAATCCTTCCGCGAGGTGATCGCACTTCTTCCCGGAGTACTCTTCGACCCCAGGCAAGCCGACCATCTGATATATGCCCTAAAGCATTGCTCTGTGTTATTCTTGCGTGTTTAATTAATGATATGCTTGTGCTAGAAATAATTAAACCCCTGCCATTTCGATATTGTCATTTACATTACCTGCTACTGCTCATCTTATCATTGCACTAATGACTTGTCGTGATATTATATGGAGATAGGTGGTTATGTTTTTTTATCATGCTTAGCTACTGCCGTCTCAAGTTATTGTGATAAACAACCATGCTCGTTAAATTTTGCTAAAACTAAACCTAGTCGGTTGATCTTGAGTCAGCTGTCCGGGCTTATCCGTGCAACCACATTTGCCGATATGGGACGGCCTTGACTTGGTCTGGCTTCGTGCTCTTTTATCGGTACCACCACACAGGGAAGGTTATGCGCGCGTGCTGCCCTGGTCCGGTAGGCGGCGATAACCTTGTGAGCCAGTTTATGGTTATGTGCGCACGTCCCGTTTGGGATAGTTTAGTTTGGCCACGACGGTGGTAGGTGTCATGAGGACACAGGGGCCACCTAGGGCAGGACTCCGGGGGAGGATGAATGCCGGTGGTACGATGGGAGAGTCACGGGTGAGGCGGGTTTCGTTGGAGCAACGCTGGTCCACCCGAATGGGATCACGAGGCCAGGTGCTCCATGGTGTGGGTAAAGTGCGCAACCTCTGCAGAGTGAAAAATCTATTCGAATAGCCGCGTCCACGGTATTGGACAGCCCGTCCAGACCTCACTAGGTGGTCAACCGTAACTGTGATATTAATGATGGAAGAACTCGTCTTATGATCGGAAGTACTCAGTGGATCGTGAGTATTCTGCGGGTTGTGAGGCAACCCGGAAGATAGTAAGCTTGTCAGACTTATAGTGCAGTTGCATGGACATCGGTTGATGTTAGGAGTATGGGAATATTCGGAATATAAATTATTTACTTAATATGCTTTACATATCGTATTCACTTTAGTAGTTATCTTGCTGGATAATCCTATTATACCATGATATTTAATCCTGCTAGATAGTTATGCTATGCCATGATAATTAATGTTGCTCTAATAACAAATGCATGCTTGAATGCCATGGATTGCTTTGCTTGGTGTATATGTTAGTTTGGTTTGCTTGCGAGTACATTCAAAAGTACTCAGCGGCCTTTAACATGGCCAGGTTCACATAAGGATCCGCCGTTCGTCGTCGAGGAGCCGGAGCATTTGCGAGCTAGAAGAGTAACCTAGTCAGATCCATGTGGATTGGAGCCGCACCAAGACCATGCTGCCCTAGATAGAGCCTTTCCGCTACCATCACTCTTGTAATAGATCATGTAAGACTTATATATCCATTAATAGAAATGCCTGTGTTCATGATACTTGTTGTAAACGCGCATGCCAGAGTGATTTCCTGGGCTGGTATGCGTGGCGACCGTCTGGCTACAGTGGTAATCAGGCGGGGCGCCACACTGAAAGAACTCGCCGAGGAACTTTTGGAAGACTTGGTGAAGCTCTACATCGAGCGCGAGGGGCTGGTGAAGGAATCCGTGGAGCGTGTGAAGGAAGTTCATGCGTACACGACGTAGACCATCGACGTTCTCGAGCAAAGAGCCCGCGCCATGGCCGCAATGCGAAAGATGTGGGATGAGAGGCGAGAGGAGATGGAGGTCATGGAGGCGATGAAGAAGGAGATTGAGCAACTCCGCGCCCAGCAATCCATGAAGAATTAGATAGCAGCGGGCCAGATCATTTTCTTTGTCTTCCTTCTTGAACCTCTTCCTTCTTCTTTTGCCCTTGTGTCTTTGGGGAGTTGCCGCATGTGGCATTTTTTATTATCATACATATGTAAGAGAATTATTATCCTTTGCCGGTGCGAATTTGTTGTTATATTATTTTGTTTGTTTGTACATGTATACGAGTTGAAAACAGACGAAACGTCAAAGTTCTCGGCGAGGCACGAACAAAACAGTGATCACAAGTAAACTAGTCCCTCCGTCTGTGTCGCCCTAGGTTATGACTGTTATATGATGAATATCATCCAACGAATACACCGATCCAGTGCCTACGAGTTTTCCACTTATTGTTCTTGCTAAGTCACTACTACTGCTGTTACTGTTGCACTTGCTACAAAATCACTACTGCTATTGATTACTGCCACTGTTACTATTACCACTACTATCAAACTATCATATTACTGTGCTGCTGATCACTTTGTTGCAGATATTTATCTCCATGTGTGGTTGAATTGATAACTCAACTGCTAATACTCTCAAATATTCTTTGGCTCCCCTTGTGTCGTATCTATAAATTTGGGTTGAATACTCTACCCTCGAAAACTGTTGCGATCCCCTATACTTGTGGGTTATCAGTGAGTGCGTGCGTGCATGCGTGTGTGTGTGCACGTGTGTGTGTGTGTGTGTGTGAACCCATGCCTGTGTGTGGACCATGTGCCTACATTGTGCGGTTTCCGACGACAAACCTATCGGTGGACCCTTAGGGTGTGTCATGCCTTTTATTGACAACGCTGGAAGGCCAAGGATGGGTGACTGTGTGTGTGTGTGAACCCATGCCTGTGTGTGGACCATGTGCTTACATTGTGCGGTTTCCGACGACAAACCTATCGGTGGGCCCTTAGGGTCTGTCATGCCTTTTACTGACAACGCTGGAAGGCCAAGGATGGGTGACAGTGTGTGTGTGCGTGCGTGCGTGTGTGTGTGCGCGCGCGCGTGCGCGCCCACGCGCATGCGCGTGTGTGTGGACCATGCATGCCTCCATTGTGCGATTTTCGACGACACGCTTATATATCGATGGGTCGCTATATATCATCCATTTGACTAACAACGCTGGAACGTCACCCTGATACGTGTCATGTGTGTGTGGGGTGGGGGTTGGGAGAGGGGAACGATATATATATATATATATATATATATATATATATATATATATATATATATATATATATATATATATATGATGACACTGTTCTAATCCCAGGATTAGAATAGTTATTCTCATCATGTCACGACCTACAAGGCCCTAGCAGGTTGTTCCCGAACTCCCGAACCCGTAGCCAAAAAAAAAACACGACCGCTCGTCCACCAGTTACCTCCCTCGATCCCCAACCTCTGCCCGATCCCATCGTTGTAGCCCCCGCACCTGCTAGAGACCCACCACCTTCCTCCCGATCCGACCACCTCCCCCTACACCCCGACCCGCGGCGGCGCCGCCTACAACAATCGCCGCAGCGGCCGCACCCCGCCCTGACCACCACGCCGGCCAACACCGCCCCTCTTCCTACCCACCTTCGCCGGGACCTCTCCTCCTCCAGATCCTCCCAGCGCCGCCCCCGCCTCCCTCCGGCGAGTCGCCACCCCCGCCTCCTTCCGGCGAGCCGCCGTACGAACCTCCTCCCGGCGCGAGGCCGCCCCAGCCTCCTTTGGCCCAAGGTCGCCCCCTCCTTCCGGCGAGCCGCCGCGCAACCTCCTCCCGGCGCATGGCCGCCCCAGCCTCCTCATGCTCAAGGCCGACCCGCCTCCTTCCGGCGAGCCACCACCTACAGGCTACAGCCGGATTCCTTCCCCTACAGCCGGCGCCACCACCCTACATCCGGCGCCGCAATCGTCCAGGCCGTTCAACTTCAGCGCCTCCGGCCGTGCAACTCCGCCCGTGTAGCGTGCACCGCTAAATTGTCGCGTCGCGTAGGACGACGACGTAGGTGCGTGTGCTTCACTTGATTATTATCGGCAGGGGATTTTATCTGGGTGTCTTGGTAGTGGTCGTAGATTCGCTTGTTTCGCGTGCTGAATTTTAGTCGCCTGACCTGTTTGTCTGATAATATTCAGTTAACTCAGCTCATTGAATCTCCTTGATTAATTGTGATAATGACTGTAATCTCCGATGCTTTGTAATCTTAGGGGAACCGAATTGTTAATCTTCTGTAGTTTAGCCAAGAAACATACTGCTTTTGCCTTTTCATTTGTTCCTATTAAGGAAGTGCTGGTTCAGAGTTTAAATATGCTTCACCCATCTAACTGAATCTGCTCATACTGTCCACTCCAGCCTCAGTTCTAAAGAAAATGGAAGATTTAGCCAATGACGCTTTAGTTTTTGTATAATTAGCAGAACCGTATTCCAGTTTGTCCATGATACGTCTACCTGCAGTGTCAGGATATCGTCTCCCTCCAAAGGAAATTCAGGAAATTGTCGATGTGCCCGAATCCCAGTTACCACCTCTCCCCTCGCCGAGATAGGATCATGTTCCTGAAACGTAGAGCTATGCCTCCATTGTCTGAGCTCGCAAAACCCGATAAAGTACTTGCTGGCATACGAATTGATTCCAGTTCTAACATGAGGAGTCGGATGTAAGTAACACAACTTTTATCATTTCCAGATAATATGCCATTGTAACCTTCCTATAGTTAACAGTTGGATCATTTCTAGGTCCTTTTATACTGGGATCAGTATCCATTTGCTGATGGATGATGGAAGTTTGGGTCCAGAGAAAGTGGTCCTTGGATATCCAGATGGTGCAAAAATTAATTTTGTAACATGGTAATTTTTTGCCGAACACTCTTCAGCGTGTCTCTTGTAGTATACAGCTGGATTATGGTGTGCTGTCCATTTTTCTCAACTACTTACTCTCGTATCTTTCTGAATTTCAGGTCACCAGATGGTCAGAATGTGGCCTTCACTGTGCGTTATGAAGATGAGGTGATTAGCTGATGCTTTAGATATGAAAAAGGGAGCACCCTTTGACGGCATATTAGGTTGCTGATTCTGTTGTCTATTTGATGCATTTCATGACTTGTGTAGGTGGGCAGTGACAGCAATTTAGCAGTGTGGGTTGCTAATGCAGAATCTGGAGAAGCTTGGCCGGAATGCACTCATGGGCAGGTCAAACAATTTGCTCTTGGCAGGTCGAACAAAAAAGTTGGAGAAGAGGGAAGTACAATAGTCATTACAACATGCTCATCAAAAATAGTCATTACAGCATCACCCTTGAAGAGAAGAGAGAGAACGTCAGGTGACTAGTTTCTGGTCAGATTTGTCTAATTTCAGTCCCTGTCGTCGCGGCATGTTTTGCATGACAGTGACATGTTGTGCTGTACAAAACAGTTTGTGTTAATTTCTCAATGGGCTCCATGCACAAAAATTTAAATCCTACCATGAGATATTACTTTGAGAAGTCACAAATGTTCATGTGGAGAACAAAAGAGGAGATATTGATGCTGTTTAGAAAGGCACGTCATAAATGTTCATGTGGTGAAAAAAAATGCTTCTAAAACAACAAGGAAGTTCAAACTAAAGTACATTAGCAGGTCGATGTTAAAAAGACACTCAGAAAAAAACATAGAAAAACTTGGGAAATTCACGCAACACTTTCGAATTTGTACGTTTTCCTCGACATGCATGTTCGTGCACTTGTACGTTTGCGTGAAGTAGATCATAAAAATAATGAAGTTCAAGAGGATAGTTGTGGGAGGTTCCCATGATAAACCTCTCGAGGACACTAATTTTTACGTGTGTTGGATGATAGGCCACTTGCTCTAATAATTTACTACTCGACTTGAAGTTAAGAAAACAAAAATGTTCAGTTGTACAAAAATGTTCACGTGATGAGTGAACCTTGAGAATCCAAAGTTGCACAAAAAATTTACATTCTCGATCATCATGTACCTATAGTGAAAGGTAACAAAAAAAATGAGAAAAATTGAAAATGTACACTTGTTTCAAAAAAATAGAAATTCAAAATTGAATAGCGGAGCGGTTAGATATTTATTATAAAACTACGGAGTTAAATGTTTATATAAAATCTAGATTTTCCCCATTATTCAAAGAATGAAAAACAAGAAGTTCAACAATAAAAAAACAAGAAGTTCGAATTTTTTAAATAGAGAATTCAAAAATCATAAAAAGGGTTATCATCGTTTCTAAAAATAGGAAAACTCTAGAAGTTCAAATTGAAATAGCAAACGGTCCATTATTTATTACAAAACTAGGATATTTCGATGCTATTAGAAATAAACCAAGAAGTCCAAATTATAAAAATAGAGAAGTTCGGTATATATAATAAACTTAGATTTTTCTTGTTACTAAAGAATAAAACGAACGATTTCAAATTAAAATAGAGGAGTAGTTCGATGTATACGGGAAACTCAAATTATATTGTTTCTAGGAAAAATAAAACTATCAAATTTAGAAGAAAATAAATGATTGATGCTTATTTGAAAACATATTTCCTTTCTAAGAATAAGACTAAGAAGTTCAAATTAAAATAACAACGAAGTTCGAAGTATATAAAAAACACAGATTTGTTGCAAGAAGTTCACGTGCACCTCCGTGCACGGTTCAGAATTTATATTGCAGGACGTCCGACCTCCAATTACATGTTTTAAAATGGCAAAAAACGACGTCCGACCTTCAATTACATGTAATTCGATCTATATACAAAAACGTGATAGAAGTTCATAGTGAAAATAACGAGAAGTTCAAGTATTACACGGAATGCGTTTCAGGTGAGAATAAAAGAATAGAAAAATAAAAGCTTAAAAGGTTTGTTGAAAGAAGTTCACGTGCTCTGCCCGGGAAAGTTTGATGTGTATAAAAAACTCAAATTATATAACGAACGGTCCAATATTTCTTAAATAAATGATTTTTAAGTAAACATCGAAGTACTTTCAAAAAAATTGAACTTCTCTACATTTAAAAAAATAATAGAGAAATTAGAAGTATATAAACTACTCAGATTTTTTCTCGTTACTAAATAATAAAATGAAGAAGTTCAAATTAAAACAACAGAGAAGTTCGAAGTTTATGAAAAACTCAGATTTTTTTCTCGTTACTAGAATTCTTTACTCAAAAATAGAAAACGTGAAGTTCAAATTAAAATAACACAGAAGTTCAAAGTGAAAACACCCAGAAGTTCACGTGTTGCATGGTGTGTGTTTTCATATGAGAAAAAAGAATAAAAAGACAAAGTATACAAAATTTGTTGCTAGAAGTTCAGGTGCTCGACACGGGAAGGTTCAAAACTTCTTGTGAGTGTGGTTCACTATGTATTTGACACCCATTCTTGTGAGTGAGAAAAATGAATAAAAAGGCAAGGTCCAATTTTTTTCTTGCTATAAGTTCAAGTTCTCGGTCGGAGAAAGTTAGAAAAATATTGTGAGAGAGGTTTGTACAAAAAGGAATATCATTTGTGTAACAACGACGAATGGGTGAGAAATTACAAACAAAAATACGCGACAGAAGTTCAATGTGGAAACAGCAGGAAGTTCAACTACTACGCTAAATGAATTTCAGATGAAAATCTTTTAAACCGTCGCGAGTATGAAAAAAATGACCAAGACGGAAAAGTTGCGTGTTTACGGCAGCTTTCCATCGGTATATCATTTGCTCAATTCCGGTGAGTGGATGGAGAGCTACGAGCAAAAAACAGTACGTGAAGAAACAGAGTGAAGTTCAGGTAGACGTGCCGATGAAGTTCAAGTTCTTCACGCGGTGCATTTTCGAAGACTCTGTTTCGCGATAAAAGGCAGAACGCGTCATCTCGCCGTTTTCGAAATTACTTGAAAACGATTAGGAATCAGAGAAAACCACCTGCATGAAAAAGTTTCGCATTTTCCGTAGCTTTTCAACGGTATATTATTTGCCCCATTCCGATAAAATTTCTAGAAATTACGGCCAAAAAACGTTTTTCGCCATTTTCGAAATTGACTTAAAACCGTAAAGAATTGGAAAACACAATCTACATAAAAAGGTTTCGCATTTCTTCAAGCTTTCCAACGCCATATCATTTGCCTCATTCCGACAAACCGTTGAGAAAATAACGTGAAAATACGAACTCGGTACAGATTCGGCCATTTTCCAAATTACTTTTAAAGCGTTCATAGTTAGAACAAACTTTTTATATCGAAAGATGCGAATTTTCATAAGCTTTCCAACGCCATATCATATGCGTCGATAGGACTAGCCGTTTTCAAATTAACCCCGAAATACGAACCCGGCTGTTCGGTTTCCAATATTCCGCCATTTTTGAAATTCCTCTTAATCCGTAGGGAATTTGGAAAAATGTTCAACATGTGAAATGAGCGGATTTGTAGGAGCTATCCAACGCCATCTCATTTGCCTCATTCCGATAAACGGTTTAGAAATAGCGTCAAAAATACTATTCACGTTTTTTTTTGTATTAACAAAAACGGTTTTCAAAACTGCTCTTACACCATTTAGATTTTGACAAAAATTCAACTTAGGCCGTGACCTTCGTGTCCACAGCTTTCCAACGGTATATTGCAAGCCTCATTTGGACAATGTTAGGGGAAGTTCAACCTCTCACCAAGGGAAGTTCAGGTCGAACAACTCAGGCAGTAAAATTGCAACAGATGCAAGTTCATCATGTCCCGAGAGCAAATCCGCCAACGAGCGAGATTCCTATTTAAAACGAGCATTTAGTTGCTAAAAACCGTTCCCAGATTACACTTACATCACATAGAACACGACTGACCAGAAAAAATCGCGCGGGGAGACACGGTTGCGAAGATAGCCCGAAGGTCGGGTTCCTACACAGGGAAGTTCAGGTTGTGTAACTCAGAAAGTTCAACCCGTGATCAGAATAATATTCTGATCCCGTGATCAGAATAGTGTTTATGTATGTATGTATATATATATATATATATATATATATATATATATATATATATATATATATATATATATATATATATACACACACGTCCATAACGACCTAGGTAGTATATATATAACCAATCTTAAGGGGGGTATATATGTCCAATTATCTCAGCTAGGTGCATGCCACATCATAGCTAGTGTTGTGCATTGTGTATTAATTGAAACACCGGACCACACCATTTTCGCATATACATTTGGCCATATGCAGGGGGATGGTGTTCTTCTAGCCCCGCTCAACTGATCTTCGACGACACGCCAACTCGTGGGACCGCGCGATCTATATATCTCTCTTGTCCGACAACAATATGTGATGGTTTGGCCATACTAAGGTATAAATTCTCTTGGTTGTCTTATGAAAAGTTAGACATTGATAAATGTGTGACAAAGTTTGAATCAGGTCATGTGTTCATAGGACCCCATCCTCTGGCACATAGTGTAGGGGCAACACCCTACGTTTCTCATGAAACCCTTTTCTGTCACATTGGACACTTTTAGGCATGCACATATGCAGCATGTGCCACACATTAAAGTTGCGCATTGCGAATTTAAACATGACAACACCATGTTCGTGCATAACCCCCCGCGGCGGCGCCCGATCCCCGCCGGCGCCGGCCCACCCCCACCCGCACTACTGCCTGCACCCAACCACAAGCCAGCCGCCGCACTGAACTTCCTTACGGATCCACCAGCACCATGAAGCGCACCACCGCACCCTCGGCTCCACCGGCCCCGACGACCGGCTCCACCGCGCCCCGGCTCCACTGGTCCCCGCGAGGAGCACCACCACGACCCACTACCTAATCACCCCGCCGCCGGCCACCTACACCCTGCCTGGGCCGACTCGCCCATCTCTGCCTACATGCGCATCCTCGAGAACTCCCTCTTCAGCGCCACTCCTCCCGGGGCTGCCGCCGCGGCAGCCGCAGCAGCAGCTGCCGGACGGGGCCTTCGCGACAGCCGCAGCAGCAGCTGCCGGACGGGGCCTTCGCGACACCCTTATCTCCCACCCCTGCCGCCGGTGCCGTCGCCCGGGATACTACCTTCGCCGACCGGATTTCGCAATTTGCTCTCGCCGACAGCCCGGTCGCCCTACCTGCTCCTCTCGCCGGGGTTCCAGCAACCACCTCCGCTCATGCCGAACTTCCCCATGTTGTCACTGCTGCCAGGAATAGGGATCCTGGGGCCAGGGCCCATGCCGCCGCCGCCTTCAACATGACTATGGTTCCTGCAGTCGCCGTCGGGGCTGCTCTCACCGTCAGGACTCTTTCCCTTGCTGATCCCACGGTGGAGAGATATGTAGCATCGGTCAGCAGTCGCCCCTGTAACATTTGACGGTAGGGAGGTAGCTACGGTGATGGTAATTGGTTCATCCGACGGGGGTGAAACAGGTGGGTTGTAGGCTTGTAGCTCTCGACACCAATATTTGTTACTATTAATTGCTGTTGTGCGATTAGCATCAGTCTGTAAGGCTTCGGTAAAGGGTCTTGATTACATATCTGTAATTGTATATCTAGGCACCGCCGCCGCCGCCCTCGATGCCGGGATCCATAGGAGCACCGGAGGAAGTTCAAATAAAAAAAAGGAGTAGTTCGATGTTCATATACCAAGATGAAAAATCATCACCTAGAACATGTTAACTCTCGAAGTTCAAATTTAATAAAATGGAGAGTTCGAAGAATATGTTATGCGTGTACAAAGAAAAATTCTCATGAATTTACCCATTATAGAGAAAGATAACCAAAAAATTGAAAGTAAAATAATAGAGCCATTCAATATTTGTAACAAAACAAACATTTCTTTCATGTTTTTAAATAACCCCAAGAAGGTCAAATTAAAATAAGAAAACACTTCAAAATAGTTTATATAAAACAGATTCGTTAAATGTTTCTACGAAAAAAATTAGAAGTTCAAATTTAAGTAACTAATTGATTCAATGTTTGTTACAAAACAAGGGTTTTTTCGTTACTAAAAGAAATAAACCAAGAAGTCCAAATTAGAAAAGTAAAGTAGTTTGATATATATATATATAACGCAGTTTTTCCTTATTACTAAAGGACAAAATCAAGAAGTTCAAATTAAAATAAAAGAGTAGTTCGATATATTCAAAAAACTAAAATTCTTGTTGTTTCTTGAAAAATAAAAGTACGAAGTTCAATTTTAAAAAAAAGTTTGATGCTTATTTTAAAATACATTGGTTCTAAGAATAAGACTAAAGAAGTTCAAATTAAAATAACAGAGAAGTTCAAAGTATATGGAAAACTCATATTTATTCTCATTACTAAAGACTAAAACGAAGAAGTTCAAATTAAAATAAAGGAGAAACTAAAAAAGTTAAAAATAGATTTTCACCGTTTCTAAAAAATCTAGAAGTTCAAAGGAAACCAACGAAGTGGTTCGATATTTATTTAAAAACTAGGATTTAAACAGGTTTTCTAATGGTATACCATTTATGCAACTCCGAGGGGGGTTGAGGAATTACGAACAAAAACACATGATTGAAGTTCTTAGTGAAAAAGTCGAGAAGTTCAAGTAGTACAAGCAATGCATTTTCATGTGAGAATAAAAGAAAAGAAAAATAAAAACTTAAAAGGTTTCTTGAAAGAAGTTCACGTGCTCTGTCCGGGGAAGTTCAAAAATTCTTGCGAGAGAGGTTCACCTTGTATTTCCATGTTCGAAAACACAAAAAAGAAATTGTTTTTTGTGTTTTAAAATAATTCTTTCAATCCACAAAGAAGTTCAGTTATTATTTGGGAGCAATTTGGTTTCAAAAGAAAATAAAAAAATTTAATTATAAAAACAGAGAAAGTTCATGTACTACATGATGTGTGTTTAATATGAGGAAAATGAATAAAAAGGCAAGCTCCAAATTTTATATTGCTATAAGTTCAAGTTCTTGGTCCGACAAAGTTAAAAAAATTATTATGAGAGAGGTTTGTATAAAAGGAATATCATTTGTGTAACACAGACGAATGGGTGAGAAATTATAAACAAAAATACTAACAGAAGTTCAACGTGAAAACAGCAGGAAGTTCGACTACTACACTAAATGAATGTGAGATAAAAAAATTAAACCGTCGCGAGTATGAAAAAAAAATATGAACACGAAAAAGTTGCGTGTTTCCAGCAGCTTTCCATCCGTGTATCATTTGCTCAATTCTGATAAGTAGATGGAGAGTTAGGAGCAAAAAACACCACGTGAAAAATATAGTGAAGTTCACAAAGCCAAAAAGTTCAAGTTCTTCACGCGGTGCATTTTTGAAGACTCTGTTTCGCGATAAAGGCAGAACGCATGATCTCGCTATTCTTGAAATTTCTTGAAAACAGAAAGGAATTAGAGAAAACTGTCAGCATCAAAAAGTTTCGCATTTTCTGTAGCTTTTCAACGGTATATTATTTACCCCATTCGGGTAAACTGTGTAAAAATTACGGTCAAAATATGTTTTTAGCCATTTTCAAAATTGTCTTAAAACCGTAAAGAATTGGAAAAACAATCTACATATGAAAGTTTTGCATTAGTTCAATCTTTCCAACGCCATATCATTTGCCGCATTTCGACAAAGCATTGAGAAACTAACGCAAAAATACGGACTCAGTATAGATTCTGCCGTTTCCTAAATTACTTTAAAACCGTTCATAGTTGGAACACAATTTTTACATGAAAATATGCGCATTTTCATAAGCTTTCCAGCGCCATATCATATGCGTCGATCAGACTAGCCGTTTTAGAATTAACCCCGAAATATGAACCCGGCTGTCCAGTTTCTGAAATTCCACCATTTTTGAAATTCCTCTTTAGCCGTAGCGAATTTGGGAAAACGTTCAACATGTGAAATGAGCGGATTTGCAGCAGCTATCCAACGCCATCTTATTTGCCTCATTCCGATAAACGGGTTAGAAACAGGCTCGAAAATACGATTCATGTTTTTTTGTATGAAAAAAACGGTTTTCAAAACTGCTCTTAAACCGTGTACATTTTGCCAAAAATTCGACCTATGCTGTTATACTGGTGTCCATAGTTTTCCAACGGTATATCGCAAGCCCCATTTTGTCACTTTTGAGGAAAGTTCAACCTAGCACTCGGGGAAGTTCAAGTGCTACTGCTTGGACGAGTCAGGTAGTTATCAGAATATTATTCTCACACCTAGGTGCATGGGCACCTAGGAGGTTTTTCATTAATGACGCGTGGAACACTTAGGTGCCCGGGCACCTTGATTGTTTTAGGTATGTATCGCTGCACAATGAATGTCTGGTTTGTGTCCTAACTATTCTTCATGCAAGACTTTCCATGCTTACAATTTATTTCCGTTTTAAATTATTAGGCATGCAAGACTTGCCATACAATAAATTGTATTAATGTTTGATTTTTCTCTGAACTGTTGCGGGTATTTGATACGCGTATTTTGTTTCCTAACTATCTAATACGGGTATATAATACTTACTAACGAAATTACGTACATACGCATGATTTTTTCCTATGTACATATACCCACGCATGAACTTTTCCTACGTACATATACCCACCCATGATTCTTTTTAGTTTTATTAGGAATGTACGTTGCATGTCAATACCCACACATGATTTTTTTCCATACGTACAAGGACCTAAGATAGCACATCCACATACACTTTTTCAATACATGCATGCTTTGAAAATCTACAAAAAAATAATATACTTTGGATGGTTCATACCCAAAAAGCGATAGACTCTTTTTAATACACGTATAATCGTTTGAGATATACCCACAAATGATACTGAAGATATACCTAGAAATACACGTATGCACATGATCCTATGTATTTATTGTCTCGGGGTATATACTCATAAATTTCATGCCGAGGTATGTAAATACGGTGAGTATGCACATACAAAAAAAATTGAGTTCTCTAGGTACATATACACACAAAAAACTAATCAGTGCGTACTAAATAAGTGAATCCGTACATACCTAATCTAATGGGTATGTACTCCCTCCGTTTCTAAATATAAGTCTTTTTAGACATTTCAATAGGGGACTACATACGAAGCAAAATGAGTGAACCTACACTCTAAAATATGTCTATATACATCCGTATGTAGTTCTCTATTGGAATGTCTAAAAAGACTTATATTTAGGAACGGAGGGAGTACTAAATATTGTGGGTATATACATACACAAAAAATGTAATGCGTTCATACAAAAAATTCTAGGTATATATGTACTTAAAAATCTAATGAGTGTGTATTAAATAAATGAATCCGCACATACCTAATGTAATTGGTACGTACCAAATATTTTGGATATATACATAGACAAAGATCTAGTGCGTATATACAAAATATTCTAGGTATATACGTATGAAAATCTAATGGGTACATACTAAAAAATTAAAGTCATACATACCAAATCCGTATATGTATGAAATAAATGTCCATATACATAATGTGTAATATTTTTTCCTTCCAAAATATGTTACCATGCATGATGTGCTAGACCATGCTTAATGACATCCATTTATGATATGTCTCATAATTGTTTCCAAATTTAATTGTTTCAAAATTGGCAATTGATGATGGATTGATCCATTACCTTCTATACCTATCACAACAACACGCATCTAAATGCAATTAAATTGTGGAAAGGCAAGGAGCTTGGGCACGTAGGTGCCCCAAACGGTACTTTAGAGTGTAGATTCACTTATTTTACTCCGTACATATATATTTAGTACTGGAATCTCGAAAAAGACTTTTTTTAAACTCTAAAAAGACTTATATTTAGGAACGGAGGGAGTATATATTTGGGCCACTAGTGGGCGTGGTTGTGTTTTGACCCTCTCTTGCATTTTTTTGTCGTTTATCCCAAAGATGCTAGTATTATGTAAAATAGCAAACAAAACTAACGAAACAACCGTATGCGATTGTATCCCCAATAGGCACGAGTGTGCTACTCTAACCGTGTGCGATGCCCGTACAGAGGAAAATCGGCCTTGCCTAGTGGTGGCAACCGCAAGCGTCAGCCAGTGCAAAGGGGTGCACAGTAAAAACCCAAATCCAACAGCGACTATAAAAGATCTCGTCGGCAGCGGCTAACAGCTAATTTTTCCGCCGATAGCTCGCCACCACCACCACACACACCAAATGGAACCGGTGCTCAACCATGGGGATGTGCATGGTGCCGTTCTGATAGTGTTGGACGACGACGTGATAGAGGATTCCAACGCGTTGGCCGCCATGGCGGGCAACGACAAACAGCCAGCTGCCGCGGCCGACGACGACGGGATAGAGGATTCTGACGCGCTGTCCTCCATGTCGGTCAACGGTCAACCATCATCTGCCATGGCCGCCGCCGCCGCCGACAACCCCAAGTTTCAGCGTCGGATGCAGATGGCCATCGCTCTGTCCGTCCAGGAATTGGGCCTCGATGCGTTCCTGCGCGACAAGGACGAGGGTCGTCTCAGTGTCGGTGTGGAACAATCTATCGCATCTGTGGATGCCATCCGCAATGCGGCTAGGGATCTGAAGCGGCTGAAATTGTGGGAGAGTGCGCAGAGGAAGTGGAACTGAGATGCAGAGGGCAAAAAGAGGCGGGAGCAGGACCAGAAGGCAGCGGAGCAGGCCGCCGCATGCCTCTTAGACGCGTTGGAGGCCAGTGCAGGCCTTGTAGCTGCGGCGGCAGCCCTGGCAACAGCGGCCACGGCGACCAGGGACGCAACTCTAGCGAGAGCGGCACCCGTCTGTATCCTGATGGCCCGCGTGGACGCCACGACATCTTCGTCGACAGCGGTGGACCTGGCAAGAGGCGCCGCGGTCGCTCCGACCGAGGTAGCCCCGTCGGTCTCTGCCGTGGAACCAGTGTTGCTCATCGACTTGACGAGCTCCTCTGAATACTCGTTCTGAGCCGAGGAAGGTCATGATGACGATGGAGGCACGGCGTTTATATGCATCCTTAGCGTAGTGAATATTTTGTGTAGTTCATCTTCATGTAAATTGACGAACTATTTGTAAATTACTGAGTGTATGAACTAATGTCAACTAATCCGCCGCAAAATAAGGCATTTTGTGGTGAAAATTTGCCAAATGTTTGTGTCATCTGTTTGTGGGCATGTGGAAATTTATGATGAATTTCACTTCTGCGACTGAAATTGAGGATGAACCGTGTGAGATGAACCCGCCTTGAGAAATCTCAGAAAGAGCTACCCGCCTTGAGCGATGCAAAAATTCGTGGTTTCGCGGCACGACATTTCGTTACAGCGTACACACTTTATTATGTTTGGACCGTGTGCGATCTTGGTTGCTCCCGCCCAGTTCCTTTACCAAAATTAAAGTGGAAGCGGTATTTTAACTGCATGCCGCCCTTCCTCGTCCACTGCACCGACCCTATAGTAAAATTTCAGCTGCCGAGGCATTTGAACCGTCGCCATCCCTCGTCCACCACCATCTCCACCCACACCATTACTACTAAATTTTTCAGCAGCGGCGTGATACGTCCATTTTGCATCATGATTTCCTACTGTTATTTACTTTGTTTTGTTGAATAGTAATGCTTTGGGGAGTGATTCTAATGCCTTTTCTCTCATAATATGCAAGGTTTACACAAAGAGGGAGAATACCAGCAGCTGGAATTCTGGACCTAAGAAAAGCACATCAGAGATACCTATTCCGCACAACTCCAATGAAGCTGAAATTTTACGGAGATTATTTTTGCATTTAATAAAAAATACTGGAGCAGGAAACTACCGAAGGGGGCCTGCCAGGTGGGCACCACCTCGGCCCACCTCCGGTGCCCATCTTCTGGTATATAGTCACATTTGACCTAGAAAAAAGTCAGAGGAGGACTTTCGGGACGAAGTGCCGCCTTCTCGAGGCGGAACTTGGGCAGGAGCACTTTTGCCCTCTGGCAGAGCGATTCCGTAGGGGGAACTTCCCTCCCGGAGGGGGAAATCAAAGCTATCGTCATCACCAACACCCTCTCATCTTTGGGAGGCCAATCTTCATCAACATCTTCAATAGCACCATCTCCTCTCAAACCCTAGTTCATCTCTTGTGTTCAATCTTTGTACCGAAACCTCAGATTGGTACCTGTGGGTGACTAGTAGTGTTGATTACCTTGCATAGTTGATTACTATATGGTTTATTTGGTGGAAGATTATATGTTCAGATCCATTATGCTATTCAATACCTCTCTGATCTTGAGCATGTTTATCATTTGTGGGTAGTTACCTTTGTTCTTGAGGTCACGGGAGAAGTCATGTTGCAAGTAATCATGTGAATTTGATATGTGTTCGATATTTTGATGATATGTATGTTGTGATTCCCTTAGTGGTGTCATGTGAACGTCGACTACATGACACTTCACCATTCATGGGCCTAAGGGTATGCATTGTGGAGTAGTTATTAGATGATGGGTTGCTAGAGTGACAGAAGCTTAAACCCTAGTTTATGCGCTACTTCGTAAGGGGCTGATTTGGATCCAAACGTTTAATGCTATGGTTAGATTTTATCTTAATACTTTTCTCATAGTTGCGGATGCTTGCGAGGGGGTTAATCATAAGTGGGAGGTTGTTCAAGTAAGAACAGCACCCAAGCACCGGTCCACCCACATATCAAATTATCAAAGTAGCGAACACGAATCAAACCAACATGATAAAAGTGACTAGACGAAATTCCCGTGTACCCTTAAGAACACTTTGCCTATTACTAGTGATTGTTCTGGCCTGTCCTTTGCCTCAAAAGGATTGGGCTACCTTGCTGCACCTTGTTTACCGTTACCGTTACTTTCTTGCTACCAATTATCTTGCTATCAAACTATCTGTTACCTACAATTTCAGTGCTTGCAGAAATTACCTTGCTGAAAACCGCTTGTCATTTCCTTCTGCTCCTCGTTGGGTTTGACACTCTTACTTATCGAAAGGACTACGATTGATCCCCTATACTTGTGGGTCATCAAGACTCTTTTCTACCGCGTTTGCCGGGGAGTGAAGCGCTCTTGGTAAGTGTAAATTGGTAAGGAAAAACTTATTCTACGTGCTGAAATTTATTGCTACTTGCTACAATGGAGAACAATCCTTTGAGGGGTTTGTTCGGGGTATCTTCGCCTCCACCGAAACCACAATTAGTTGCCCCTCAACCTACAACACCTCCTGAAAATGTTACTTATGAAATTCCTTCGGGTATGGTAGAACAACTACTTGCTAAACCTTATGCAGGAGATGGAACTGAACATCCTGATATGCACCTCTTATATGTGAACGAAATATGTGGATTATTTAAGCTTGCAGGTTTACCCGGAGATGAAGTTAATAAGAAGGTTTTCCCTTTATTTTTTTAGGGAAAAGCATTGACATGGTATAGGCTATGTGATGATCTTGGATCGTGGAACTGGAATCGTTTGCAATTGGAATTTCTCCAAAAGTTTTATCCCATGCATCTAGTTCATCATGATCGGAATTATATATATAATTTTTGGCCTCGTGAAGGAGAAAGTATCGCTCTAGCTTGGGGGAGGCTTAAGTCAATGTTATATTCATGCCCCAATAATGACATTCCGAGAGAAGTTATCATTCAGAATTTTTATGCTCGACTTTCTCATAATGATCAATCCATGCTCGATACTTCTTGTGCTGGCTCTTATATGAAGAAGACTATTGAATTCAAGTGGGATCTTTTAGAAAGAATTAAACGCAACTCTGAAGATTGGGAACTCGACGAAGGTAATGAGTCAGGTAAAAGCTTGAATTTGATTGTGTTAAATCTTTTATGAATACCGATACTTTTCACAAGTTTAGCACTAAATATGGACTTGACTCTGAGATAGTAGCCTCTTTCTGCGAAGCATTTGCTACTCACATTGATCTCCCTAAGGAGAAGTGGTTTAAATATCATCCCCCTATTAAAGAATAAATTAAAGAACCGGCAATAACTTAAGAAGAAACCATCTTTTACAATGTTGATCCAGTTGTGCCTATCGCTTATATTGAAAAACCACCTTTCCCTGTTAGGATAAAGGAACATGCTAAGGTATCAACTGTGGTTCGTAAGAGTAATATAAGAGCACCTAAACCCCCTGAGCAAATTAAAGTAGAGCCTAGTGTTGCTATGGTTAAATATCTCTTGGTAGAAAATATTGATGGGCATGTTATCTACTTTTGTGATGAAGCTGCTAGAATTGCCAAACCTGATGAAAAGGATAAACATAGACCCATATAAGGCTTGCGTGTTGTCTCAGTTAAAATAGGAGATCATTGCTACCATGGTTTATGTGATTTAGGTGCTAGTGTTAGTGTTATCCCTTTTACCTTATACCAAGAAATTATGGATGAAATAGCACGTGCTGAAATGGAAGACATTGATGTCACTATTAAACTTGCTAATAGAGACACTATCACACCACTTGGGATTGTTAGAGATGTTGAAGTCTTGTTTGGGAAAGTGAAATACCCTACTAATTTTCTAGTCCTTGGTTCCCCACAAGATGACTTTTGTCCCATTATCTTTGGTAGACCTTTCTTAAGCACCATCACTGCTAAGATAGATTGTGAAAATCAAACTGCCTGTGTCAGTTTTGGTAATGTGTCTCATGAGTTTAATTTTTCCAAGTTTAGTAGACATCCTCGTGATAAAGCATTATCTAGTAAGGATGAAATAATTGGTCTTGCTTCTATTGCTGTGCCTCCTACTGATCCATTAGAACAATATTTGCTCGACCATGAAAATGATATGCATTTGCGCGAAAGAAACGAAATAGATCAAATTTTCTTCGAACAACAACTTCTCTTGAAACACAATTTGCCTATTGAAACTCTTGGAGGTCCTCCTCCACCTAAAGGTGATCCTGTGTTTGAATTGAAACAATTTCCTGACACTTTGAAGTATGCTTATCTTGATGAGAAAAAGATATATCATGTTATTATTAGTGCTAACCTTTCAGAACATGAAGAAGAAAGATTATTGAAAGTTCTAAGGAAGCACCGGGCTGCTATTGGATATACTCTTGATGATCTTAAGGGTATTAGTCCCACTCTATGTCAGCACAAGATCAATATGGAACCTGATGCTAAACCCGTTGTTGATCGTCAACGGCGATTGAATCCTAAGATGAAAGAAGTGGTAAGAACTGAAATATTAAAGCTTCTGGAAGCAGGTATAATCTATCCCATAGTTGATAGTAGATGGGTAAGTCCCGTTCATTGTGTCCCTAAGAAAGGAGGTATTACCGTTGTTCCCAATGATAAGAATGAACTCATTCCACAAAGAATTGTCACTGGCTACAGAATGGTAATTGATTTTACAAAATTAAATAAAGCTACTAGGAAAGATCATTACCCTCTATCGTTCATTGATCAAATGCTAGAGAGACTATCTAAGAACACACACTTTTGTTTCCTAGATGGATATTCTAGTTTCTCTCAAATACCCGTGTCACAATCTGATCAAGAGAAAACTACCTTTACTTGCCCTTTTGGAACCTATGCTTATAGACGTATGCCTTTTGGTTTATGCAATGCACCTGCTACCTTTCAAAGATGTATGACTGCTATATTCTCTGATTTTTTTGAAAAGATTGTGGAGGTTTCCATGGATGATTTTTCCGTTTACGGAACTTATTTTGATGATTGCTTAAGCAACCTTGATCGAGTTTTGCAGAGATGTGAACAAACTAATCGTGTCTTGAATTGGGAGAAGTGACACTTTATGGTTAATGAAGGCATTGTCTTGGGGCATAAAATATCTGAACGGGGTATTGAGGTGGATAAAGCTAAAGTTGATGCAATTGAGAAAATGCCATGTCCTAAAGATATTAAAGGTATTCGCAGTTTCCTTGGTCATGCTGGTTTTTATAGGAGGTTCATTAAAGACTTCTCTAAAATTTCTAGGCCTCTTACTAATATTTTACAAAAGGATATTCCTTTTGTCTTTGATGATGATTGTGTGGAAGCCTTTGAAACACTCAAGAAAGCCTTAACCTCTGCACCTATCGTTCAACCACCTGATTGGAACTTGCCTTTTGAAATTATGTGTGATGCTAGTGATTATGATGTTGGTGTTGTTCTAGGACAAAGGGTTGATAAGAAATTGAATGTTATCCATTATGCTAGTAAAACTCTAGACAGTGCCCAACGAAACTATGCTACTACTGAAAAAGAAGTTTTAGCAGTTGTGTTTGCTTGTGATAAATTTAGATCCTATATTGTTGACTCCAAAGTTATTATTCACACCGATCATGCTGCTATAAAATACCTTATGGAAAAGAAAGATGCTAAACCTAGACTCATTAGGTGGGTTCTTTTGCTTCAAGAATTTGACTTACACATTGTTGATAGGAAAGGAGCTGAGAACCCCGTAGCTGATAACTTGTCTAGGTTAGAAAATATTCTTGATGACCCACTACCTATTGATGACAGTTTCCCTGACGAACAGCTAGCTGTAATAAGTGTCTCAGACAACACACCTTGGTATGCTAATTATGCTAATTATATTGTCGCTAAATATATACCACCTAGCTTTACTTATCAACAAAAGAGAAAAAATATTGTCGCTATATATATACCACCTAGCTTTACTTATCAACAAAAGAGAAAAAAATCTATGACTTGAGACATTACTTTTGGGATGACCCACACCTTTATAAAGAAGCAGTAGATGGTATTATTAGACGTTGTGTACCTGAGCATGAACATGAACAAATCCTATGGAAATGTCATTCCGAAGCTTATGGAGGACATCATGCGGGAGATAGAACTGCTCATAAGGTATTGCAATCTAGTTTTTATTAGCCTACTCTCTTCAAGGATGCCCGTAAGTTTGTCTTGTCTTGTGATGAATGTCAAAGAATTGGTAATATCGGTAAGCATCAGGAAATGCCTATGAATTATTCACTTGTTGTCGAACCATTTGACATTTGGGGTTTTGATTATATGGGGCCTTTTCCTTCCTCTAATGGGTACACTCATATTTTGGTTGCGGTTGATTATGTCACTAAGTGGGTAGAAGCTATTCCAAGTAGTAGTGCCGATCACCACACCTCCATTAAAATGCTTAAAGAGGTTATCTTCCCAAGGTTTAGAGTCCCTAGATATTTAATGACCGATGGTGGTTCACACTGAGCAAATAAAAGTAGAACCTAGTGTTGCTATGGTTAAAGATGTCTTGGTAGAAAATATTGATGGGCATGTTATCTACTTCTGTGACGAAGCTGCTAGAATTGCTAAACCCGATGAAAAAGATAAACATAGACCCGTAGTGGGCATGCCTGTTGTCTCAGTCAAAATAGGAGATCATTGCTATCATGGTTTATATGATTTGGGTGCTAGTGTGAGTGCTATCCCTTTTACTCGATACCAAGAAATTATGGATGAAATAGCACCTGCTGAAATGGAAGACATTGATGTTACTATTAAACTTGCTAATAGAGGCACTATCACACCACTTGGGATTGTTAGAGATGTTGAAGTCTTGTGCGGGAAAGTAAAATACCCTACTGATTTTCTAGTCCCTGGTTCCCCATAAGATGACTTTTGTCCCATTATCTTTGGTAGACCTTTCCTGAATACCGTCAACGCTAAGATAGATTGTGAGAAACAAACTGTCGATGTCAGTTTTGGTAATGTGTCTCATGAGTTTAATTTTTCCAAGTTTAGTGGACAACCCCGTGATAAAGCGCTATCTAGTAAGGATGAAATAATTGGTCTTGCTTCTATTGCTGTGCCTCCTACTGATCCATTAGAACAATATTTGCTTGACCATGAAAATGATATGCACTCTCGTGAAAGAAATGAGATAGATAAAATTTTCTTTGAACAACAACCTCTCCTGAAACACAATTTGCCTATTGAAACTCTTGGAGGACCTCCTCCACCTAAAGGTGATCCTGTGTTTGAGTTGAAACAATTGCCTGACACTTTGAAGCATGCTTATCTTGATGAGAAAAAGATATAGCATGTTATTATTAGTGCTAACCTTTCAGAACAGGAAGAAGAGAGATTATTGAAAGTTCTAAGGAAGCACCGGGCTGCTATTGGATATACTCTTGATGATCTTAAGGGCATTAGTCCCACTCTATGTCAGCACAAGATTAATATGGAACCTGATGCTAAACCCGTTGTTGATCACCAACGGTGATTGAATCCTAAGATGAAAGAAGTGGTAAGAACTGAAATATTAAAAGCTTCTGGAAGCAGGTATAATCTATCCCATAGCTGATAGTAGATGGGCAAGTCCCGTTCATTGTGTCCCTAAGAAAGGAGGTATCGCCGTTGTTCGTAATGATAAGAATGAACTCATTCCACAAAGAATCATCACTGGCTATAGAATAGTAATTGATTTTAGAAAATTAAATAAAGCTACTAGGAAGGATCATTACCCTCTGCCTTTCATTGATAAAATGCTAGAAAGATTATCTAAGCACACACACTTTTGTTTCCTAGATGGATATTCTAATTTCTCTCAAATACCTGTGTCACAATCCGATCAAGAGAAAACCACCTTTACTTGCCCTTTTGGAACCTATGCTTATAGACGTATGCCTTTCGGTTTATGCAATGCAGCTGCTACCTTTCAAAGATGTATGACTGCTATATTCTCTGATTTTTGTGAAAAGATTGTTAAGGTTTTCATGGATGATTTTTGCGTTTACGGAACTTCTTTTGATGATTGCTTAAGCAACCTTCAACGAGTTTTGCAGAGATGTGAACAAACTAATCTTGTCTTGAATTGGGAGAAGTTCCACTTTATGGTTAATGAAGGCATTATCTTGGGGCATAAAGTATTCGAACGAGGTATTGAGGTGGATAAAGCTAAAGTTGATGCAATTGAGAAAATGACATGTCCTAAAGATATTAAAGGTATTCGAAGTTTCCTTGGTCATGCTGGTTTTTATAGGAGGTTCATTAAAGACTTCTCTAAAATTTCTAGGCCTCTTACTAATCTTTTGCAAAAGGATATTCCTTTTGTTATTGATGATGATTGTGTGGAAGCCTTTGAAACACTCAAGAAATCCTTAACCTCTGCACCTATCGTTCAACCACCTGATTGGAACTTGCCTTTTGAAATTATGTGTGATGCTAGTGATTATGCTGTTGGTGCTATTCTAGGACAAAGAGTAGATAATAAATTGAATGTTATCCAATATGCTAGTAAAACTCTAGACAGTGCTCAACGAAATTATGCTACCACAGAAAAAGAATTTTTAGCAGTTATGTTTGCTTGTGATAAATTTAGATCCTATATTGTTGATGCCAAAGTTATTGTTCACACCGATCATGCTGCTATAAAATACCTTATGGAAAAGAAAGATGCTAAACCTAGACTCATTAGGTGGGTTCTCTTGCTTCAAGAATTTGACTTGCGCATCATTGATAGGAAGGGAGCCGAGAACCCCATAGCTGATAACTTGTCTAGGTTAGAAAATATTCTTGATGACCCCTACCTATTGATGATTGTTTCTCTGACGAATAGTTAGCCGCAATAAGTTTCTCACAACACACCTTGGTATGCTGATTATGCTAACTACATTGTCACTAAATATATACCACCTAGCTTCACATACCAACAAAAGAAAAAATTCTTCTATGACTTGAGACATTACTTTTGGGATGACCCATATCTTTATAAAGAAGGAGTAGATGGTATTATTAGACGTTGTGTGCCTGAGCATGAACAGGAACAAATCCTACGGAAGTGTCATTCTGAAGCTTATGGAGGACATCATGCGGGAGATAGAACTGCTCATAAGGTATTATAATCTGGTTTTTATTGGCCTACTCTCTTCAAAGATGCCCGTAAGTTTGTCTTGTCTTGTGATGAATGTCAAAGAATTGGTAATATCAGTAGGCGTCAGGAAATGCCTATGAATTATTCACTTGTTGTTGAACCATTTGAAGTTTGGGGTTTTGATTATATGGGGCCTTTTCCTTTCTCCAACGGGTACACTCATATTTTGGTGGCTATTGATTATGTCACTAAGTGGGTAGAAGCTATTCCAACTAGTAGTGCTGATCACCATATCTCAATTAAAATGCTTAAAGAGGTTATCTTCTCGAGGTTTGGAATCCCTAGATATTTAATGACTGATGGTGGTTCACATTTATCCATGGTGCTTTCCGTAAGATGCTTGCTAAATATGATGTTAACCATAGAATTGCATCACCCTATCATCCTCAATCCAGTGGTCAAGTAGAACTTAGCAATAGAGAAATAAAATTAATATTACAAAAAACTGTCAATAGGTCTCGTAAGAATTGGTCTAAGAAATTAGATGATGCACTTTGGGCGTATAGAACAGCTTATAAAAATCCTATGGGTATGTCTCCATACAAAATGGTATATGGTAAAGCTTGTCATTTGCCTCTAGAATTAGAACACAAAGCATTTTGGGCAATTAAAGAACTTAACTATGATTTCAAACTTGCCAGTGAGAAGAGGCTATTTGACATTAGCTCATTAGATGAATGGAGAACCCAAGCATATGAAAATGCTAGGCTATTCAAAGAAAAAGTAAAAAGATGGCATGACAAAAGAATCCAAAAGCGGGAATTCAAAATAGGAGACTATGTTCTTTTGTTCAACTCTCGTTTAAGATTTTTTGCATTAAAGCTTCTCTCCAAATGGGAAGGACCTTATATTATCGAAGTGGTTTATCGTTCTGGAGCTATCAAGATTAATAACGCCGAAGGTACTAACCCGAAGGTGGTCAATGGACAGAGAATTAAGCATTATATCTCATGTACGCCTATTAACGTTGAAAGCAATGTTATCCAAACCATGACACCGGAGGAACACATAAAAGAAGCCTTCCGGAATACTCCAGAATTCTTAAAAATAGGAGGTATGTGATACGGTAAGTAAACGGACTTTGAAAAATCCGTAAAAATATTTTTTGTCAGTTTTGGAATCTTTTAAAATTTTGGAAATAAAGAAATAAACCAGAAGGTGATCGGGGTGAGCACGATACTCCAGGGCGCGCCAGGCACCCCTGGGCGTGCCCTAGTTGGTTGTGCCCATCTCGGATGCTTTCCCGACTCCGTTTTCCTTCCATATACTGGTTTTCCAAGAATAAAAATTCTCTATATATACCCCCGACTGTTTTGACGACCGCATCGTAGAAAAATCCTCCGTTCTTGTTTCTTGCTATTTTATCGTCATATCTAGATCTCCATGGCTCCACCAAGCTCCTCCAAGGACAAGTTCTTCGAGAAGGTCATCAACCCGTACTTGTCGGAGGTGATGAAGCACCCTCAAGCCATTGAGATGCATGAGGGGGTGCTCCACATCCGCGATGTTCAAGGACCCAAGAAGACCGGAAGCGTGGAGGCTAGGCTCGAGGCGGTGGAACAGGAAGTTTTCAAGTGCCAGAAGATGGTGGAGCGCGGAATTAGTGCCAATCACTCCATGATCACGGAATTCACCCGTGATGAGGTGGTGGATGGCCGGTCAGTGAAGGACACCATCTCCACCCTCAACGATCAAATTAATTTTCTGCAGAGCCATTATGACCTTCAAAACCAGGTTTTTGAATGTGAGGCAAGATTTAAAGGTATGAGTTTAGCTGCCAGTTGCAGGACTCAGGGGACTCTTGCGTCAACTTATGATGGGGAGCCCTTGCCCTGGAAGCTAGAGGACAAGCATACTACATCATCACCACCACCTACGTCATCTCCACCACCTTCATCATCATCACCATCAAAGGAGACTTGAGCACACGGGTGTGGGCACTCCCCTTGGCTTGAGCCAAGCTTGGGGGAGGTGCCCCGGTATCGTATCACCACCACTTTTATTCACCTTTACCAATTTTAGTTCGATCTTTAGTTTCCCTTTGCTTTAGTTGAATAAAAGTTTAGCATGATCTATTTTCGTGTGTTAGTTTCGTGGCCTATCTATCTATGTAATCGTGTGAGAGCTATATAATAAAGTTTAGTTTGAGTTTTCGTCTCTCTACTTTCTTGTTGCAATCAAAATAAAAGGAAAGAAAAATAAATGAAAAGAATAATATGCTAATCTTATGGTGAGTGATGACATCACATAATGAAAAGTATAAGTAGTAAAATTTATTGGAGATTGACAAACATAGCATTAGTCAATGATGCAATTCATGAAAGAATTAATAAGGGAAGAGAAGATTCACAAGCAAATACACTATCTTGGACATCTTTTATGATTGTGAGCCCCCATCAAATATTATATGTCAAAATTGTTGACGTTGGAAAAGGAAGACAACGTAATGATTTATGTTTATTCATATCCACATAGAAGTTATATTGTCATAGATCCTTTAACATGTGGTGCTTGCTCAATATCTTTGCTAGCCAAAATTCCGCACTAAGTAGGGATACTACTTGTGCACCCAAAAACCCAAACCCAAATTCTTTCTTTGAGTGTCCACCATACCTACCTATGGACCGAGAAAGATGCTACAAGTAAGTTGTCATCGGTGCAATAAGGTAATAAAAATTGCTTCTAAAAGTGTTTTAATCAATTCGTGTAAGAGAAAATTGAGCGCTATACGAACTTATGATGGCAAAGTAATAAAAGCGACGGACTGCATAATAAAGGTTGCTATCATAGGGGGCAATATAGCGTGACGTTCTTTTACATTAAGGGATTGGGCATACAAACCAATAAGTGCATGACAACCTCTGCTTCCCTCTGCGAAGGGCCTATCTTTTACTTTCATGTATTTACTTTTATGCAAAGAGTCAAAGTATTCTTCCCCATTCCTTTTTATAGTTTTTCTGTTTTGCAAGCATCATGTGGTGAGGAAAGATCTAGGCACATATATCCAGTTGGATATGGATGGCATGAGTTATTGTTGTTGACATCACCCTTGAGGTGAATACGTTGGGAGGCGAAACTATAAGCCCCTATCTTCTTATGTGTACGGTTGAAACTTTTTGTTCATGGGTATGCCGTGAGTGTTAGCAATCATAGAAGACTAAATGATGGTTGAGTATGTGGACTTGCCAAAAGGCTCCGATATGAGACCCTTCCTGAAAATATGATGAACTGTAGTTGCAAAGTTGACTGAGAACATAGTTTGTTGGTTCCCAATAAGGTTTATGCTTTATACTTCTATATTGTGATGAATTGTTACTTGCTCATGAGAAGTTATATGATAAATATGTATTGAAATAAGTTTTTATGATAGAGTTTGTTGCTGTTATGATAATAAGCATGATGCTACTATGTCCGTATTTTGTTTTTATCGACACCTCTCTCTCAAACAATGTGGACATGCTTTTCAATATCGGCTTTCGCTTGAGGACAAGCGGGGTCTAAGCTTGGGGGAGTTGATACGTCCATTATGTTTGGACCGTGTGCGATCTTGGTTGCTCCCGCCCAGTTCATTTACCAAAATTAAAGTGGAAGTGGTATTTTAACTACATGCCGCCCTTCCTCGTCCACCACACCGACCCTATAGTAAAATTTCAGCTGCCGAGGCATTTGAACCGTCGCCATCCCTCGTCCACCACCATCTCCACCCACACCATTACTACTAAATTGTTCAGCAGCGGAGGCACATCTGCAAACACCCCCCGTCCACACAACACCCATCCCCCTTCCTCCCCTGCTTGAACCCTTGCTCGCCCCCGCCGCCGCCTTCCACCACCAACCTCAGCCGGTCTGTCCGTGCCTCATAGCTAAACAAGTTCAGGGTCCCCACCGATCCACAAACACCAACGCCGCCCAGAGTTTTTAGATGAGGCCGGCGGTGTCCATTCCTCCCCAGATCCACATCCCGTACTCTAGAGAGTCGCGGCCTAATCAGCCCGATGACATCTCCCGTGGAGCTCAAGGAGTGTACGAGCAAAAAGAGGTCTATCATGGCCTTTCCGCCGTACGCTGGTGAGGTGGGTGTTGTTCACGCCGACCCTTCGATCCCGGATGAACACCTCACCGCGGGAGCCGGTGAGGACGATGCCTACGTTGCCATGCCGAAGGCTTCAAGTCAGCGGGCTCGCGTATTCCTGTATCTCAGGAGAGCCGGGTACAACATCAAGCTCGTCAACATCACCGGCTTCACTCGGGCCATGTCACAAGTTATGTGGTCCACCGGCAACGCCTCTGGTTCAACCGCCGTCGATCTCTTCAAAGGGCCCGCCGCTGATCTCCTCCGCCTCGCGGTCATGGATTTGCGATCCTTCTACGCCATCGAGCCCCTTTTGTCATTTTTGAAGGAAACGTTCTACGACGGCGGCTTGGGATCCTTAGCTCCAAAGTCAGATCTCATCCACCAAGATAATGGCACACACTACGGCTGTTACAAGGGGAAACATCCCATCTGCGACATCAGGGAACGCTCCTTGGGCACCTCATATCCCAAGTGGAAGGAGCCCATCCATGACAAGTGAGGCAACATCTTGTGAGCAAATCATACCTTTTCTAGCTGGTCGTCTCGTACCCATTGTTGTAGTAGCTTTTACCATGCCATAATCATGCAGTGTTTAATTGAGCATTTGTCTAGTTGTCAAGCAGATGCCTTGCATTTCTGTATCTGTTTATTAGGTTGGTTGCATTGAGTATTTGTCCATTTTTCAATGGCTATAGTTGGTTGTTACAATGAGCATGAATGCCTTGTCTCTTTCAGTTATTCACAATGTGATGTTCATTATGAACAAGTATGAACTGTGCAGTTCAATTTCATCAATACCACCTGTTATGCCTGGTGTTGTTAACCTATGCCCTTAACTCCCGCTTTAAACATGTATGCCTTGTTTCTCTGAATTTCGTTGCCACGTTGGTTGCAATGAGCATTTGTCTAGTTTTCAAGCTGATGCCTTGCTTTTCTGTATCTGGTTGTTAGGTTGATTGAAGTGAGCATTTGTCTAGTTTTCAAGCAGACGCCTTGCTTTTTGTTATCTGGTTGTTAGGTTGGTTCCATTGAGCATTTGTCCAGTATCAAATGGCTATATTTGGTTGTTATATTGAGCATATATGCCTTGTTTATTTCAAACAGATACCTCGTATACTTGGTTGATGTTAAGCCTGTTGTACTTATAATGACTTTACATGTACTTGCACATGACAACAATGGGAGTGGCCAACGTTTTCCACCGAGGCTCTTTTCATCCCTCCGCTTATACTCCATCCGTTCCATCATGTAGTGCATATAGATTTTTGTGATGTATCTACATATACCATCTAAAATGTATACAATATGAAATTTTGTGATGTATCTAATGAAATGGAATTGCAATTCTAGATGTAAATGTTTTTCTCTACAAACTTGGTCAAAGTAAGTAAATGTTGACTTCTCAAAATTTTTATATGCAACACATTGTGGAACTGATGGAGTAATATATTACACCATTCTGCAACTGCATTTTAGCTTCTAATATCAGCTACTTGCTTGTAGGTACATATGTCTTAGGTAAAGATCCATTCCTGAACCCTTTTTGCGTGTGGGGCAATGAAATATTCATGAACCAGCATCAAGTGAGGAAACTGAAAGTGATTGTTAGGGAAAAGAGATGAAAAATGTCAATTAGACTATTTGTTTACGCTCTATCCAACACAACAGTGAGCTATAGGATGGTAACTACGAACTCTGTAGGCTTCTATTAGTACTGCCCATAATGAGTTGTCAAACAACAATGTCGGAATATTTTTCTTTTGCAGTGGTTCCCAAAGCAGTTTACTCAAGATTACCTCGCAAAGTACATGATTTCTGGACATGCAATGAAGGTTAAAATAAATCATCGAGACTACAATGAGCATCGAGAAGTCGTAATGAAGACAGTGAAGGATGGGCGGGCGGCCATCACTAGGGGCCGGCCTAGAGTCGTTCGTGCGTTAGGCATGGAGGAGGGAACAATATGGGAATTCCGCTTCACCTTCTCCAGCAACCAGAATGTCTTCCGTCTCTCTCGTTACATTCTTTAATACAATCGTGGTTCCATCATTCTTTATTTGTCCCTTCTGTAGTTTTCCTTTTTTTAGAATTGATGCTTATGTAGTTCTTGAGTATATGTACATGTGAATCGAATTATGCATTCGTTCTTAAACCTACATTTAAACATGATTCGATATGAAATACATGAATTCCTACTTTCAAATTTAAATTATGTGAATTATGAACAAAGGTATTTAATTAGGGGCAAATCATGCTCTGCAGGCCATTACAATGCACATAGTTTGAGAAAGCAAAACGTCTCCGATCAAGTTCAACATCACACACGTTTCTCCATTCGCGGCGTGTGCGATGAGTCTCATCTTCGCACACGGTCAGACGAGAAAGAACGGGTGAGATTAACAACACCAGCGTTTGTGCTAGTCTCCTTATCACACACAATTTCGTATTTTGAATTGTGTATGATATCGTGCCCATCGTAAACGTTGGTCAAAGAAGAACGCGTGCGATAGGCCTTCATCCGACATAGTTAGTCTGGATGACAAGTTTGGGAAGTATGGATCACACGTTTGAGACGTTTTATAAATAACAAACGTTTATCAAAAACGTCGCGTGTGGGATATATTCAACCTTCGCATACGGTTTTATAATGATAAACGTATGCACTCTTATATCATATCACAGACGGTCATAGTGGAACTAAATGTGTGTGATAGCCCCCTTATCATACACGCTTTATAATCGTGAACTATTGGCGATTCAGTGCACATCGTAAACGGCGCACCACATAATAGCGTGTGTGCTGTTAGTGTGATCGCACACGAGTTGCAAGGATGAACCGTATGGGAAATACACCATATCTCAAACGATTGTCCAGTGACCCTAGTTTGTGATAGATGTGGACATCCCATATGCTTAGTTTTGCCAAACGTTTGCGTTCATTGGCCACCGTCGTCGACGGGTTTGCCGTGTCGTCTGGGATGGACCCCCCTATCGCCCACACATGCAAGGCGACGGTTTAGAACTACGTCGCTGATACGTCTCCAACATATCTATAATTTTTGCTTGTTCCATGCTGTTATATTATCATTCTTGGATGTTTTACAATCATTTTATAACAACTTTATATCATTTTTTGGGACTAACCTATTGACATAGTGCCAAAGTGCCAGTTGCTGTTTTTGCTTGTTTTTTTATTTCGCAGAAAATCAATATCAAACGGAGTCCAATCGCAATGAAACTTTTTGGAGATTTTTTCTGGACCAGAAGACACCCAGTGGGCCAAAGAAGTACCGGAGAAGTGGGCCGAGGAGACCACAACCCACCAGGGCGCGCCAGGGGGCCCCGGCACGCCCTGGTGGGTTGTGGTCTCCTCGGCCCACTTCTCCGGCTGGCGCTCCCTGATGGGTTGTGCCCTCCTCGGGACCCCTCTCCACCGCCTCTGATGCCTATAAATTCCCAAATATTCCAAAAACCCTAGGGGAGTCGACGAAACACAATTCCAGCCGCCGCAAGTTCCAGAACCGCGAGATCCAATCTAAACACCATCACGGAGGGGTTCATCTTCCTCATAGGTGCCTCTTCGATGATGCGTGAGTAGTCCACCATAGACCTACAGGTCCGTAGGCAGTAGCTAGATGGCTTCCTCTCTCTCTCTCTCTCTTATGATTCTCAATACAATGGTCTCTTGGAGATCTATTTCATGTAAACTTTTGCGGTGTGTTTGTTGGGATCCGATGAATTTTGAGTTCATGATCAGTTTCTATCCATGAATATTATTTGAGTCTTCTTTGATCTCTTATATGCATGGTTACTTATAGCCTCGTATTTCTCCTTCGAATCTTTTGTTTAGTTAGGCCAACTAGATCGATTTTTCTTGCCATGGGAAGAGGTGCTTTGTGATGGGTTCGATCTTGCGGTGTTCTTTCCCAGTGACAGAAGGGGCAGCAAGACACACATGTATCGTTGCTATTAAGGATAACAAGATGGGGTCTATTCCTACATGAATAGATCTTGTCTACATCATGTCATCGTTCTTATTGCATTACTCCGTTTTTCCATGAAGTTAATACACTAGATGCATGCTGGATGGCGGTCGATGTGTGGAGTAATAGTGGTAGATGCAGGCAGGAGTCGGTCTACTTATCTTGGATGTGATTCCTATATAATGATCATCGCCTTGGATATCGTCATGACTATTCGATTTTCTATCAATTGCCCAACAGTAATTTGTTCACCCACCGTGCGCTATACTCATGAGAGAAGCCACTAGTGAATCCTATGGCCCCGGGTCTACTTTTCAAACATATTACTTTTAGATCTAACCTTTTGCATCTTTGTTTTCAGATCTACAAAACCAAAAACCCAAAAATATATTGCTGCATATTTTATTTGCCTTTTTTATGTTGTGTTCTTGAGAGATCTATCTCTCCTATCTATCACTACCTAATCTATCTTTTTACCGTAGAGAGATTGACAACCTCTATTTCGCGTCGGGTTGCAAGTATTTGTTGTTTGTGTGCAGGTGCTGCTTATTGGGTGGTGGTGATCCTCCTACTGGTTCGATAACCTTGGTTTCATAACTAAGGGAAATACTTACCGTCTCTATGCTGCATCATCCCTTCCTCGTTGGGGAAATACCGACGCTGTCTCAAGCCACGTCAAAGGAATGTCTGGCGCCGTTGCCGGGGAGGAAGCGGTCTCTTCTACGTGCCTATCGTAGGCGCCGAGGGGACTCCATCATCATCTACCAGGTTTCTAATCACAAATCTCATCTCCTTGCAATTACATTATTTTCCATTTGCCTCTCGTTTTCCTCTCCCCCACTTCACCAATTTGCCGTTTTATTTGCTTGCAATCTTGCTTGCGTAATCATGATGCCCCAACGAAAGTACTATGAAGTTCCTTATCCAAATAATTTTCTTGAAATTGAGAAAAGTACTAAGGAGTATATGACTACACAATTTGAGCATAATAAGTATTTTACCGATGAGCTTAGAGAACACTCTACCGTGTTAGATGCCATAATGAAACAACTTGATGATATCAGTAGAGAAGTTTGCAATCTTCAATCTAAATATGCTCATGCTGAAAATTTGCTTGGTAAAATCTTCGATGCGCAAGCTACTTTGATAAATCAAATGGCCACCAAACCAATCTCTCTAGAGGATACAAAAGATGAAGATCTTAAAGTGCTTGGTGTTTCTACTATTGATTCCTTGTTTAGTAATATTAAAATTGATGATAAAGGGACTGAAGTTGAATCAACTTTAGCTAGAAGGCGTTCCAATAATTTGGAGGGTGAAAATCTTGATGAAAATTTTGCTAAAAGTGGGTTTGAAGAGGTCAAAACTTTAACTAGTTATGTGCCCACTGTTTTGGATTGCAAAGACTTTAATTATGATAGTTGCTCCTTGATTGAATGTATTTCTTTGCTGCAATCCATGTTGAATTCACCCCATGCTTATGAGCAAAATAAAGCTTTTACTAAACATATCGTTGATGCCATGATGAAATCTTTTGAAGAAAAGTTGGAGTTGGAGATTTCTATTCCTAGAAAATTGCATGATGAGTGGGAACCTACCATTAAGGTCAAGATTAAGAATTATGAGTGCTTTGCTTTGTGTGATTTGGGTGCTAGTGTTTCCACGATTCCGAAATCTCTATGTGATGTGCTTGGTCTTACCAATATTGAAGAATGTTCTCTTAATTTGCACTTGGCGGATTCTACTATTAAAAAGCCTTTGGGAAGAATTAATGATGTTCTTATTCTTGCAAATAGGAACTATGTTCCTATTGATTTTATTGTGCTTGATATTGATTGCAATCCGTCTTGTCCCATTATACTTGGTAGACCGTTTTTACGCACTATAGGTGCCGTGATTGATATGAAAGAAGGCAATATTCGTTTTCAATTTCCCTTGAGAAAGGGTATGGAACACTTCCCTAGAACAAGAATTAAGCCACCATATGAATCAATCATGAGGGCATCCTATGGATCCAAAACCAAAGATGTCAATACTTGAATCTATGCGTTATGCCTAGCTAGGGGCGTAAAACGACAGCGCTTGTTGGGAGGCAACCCAATGAATAAATAAAATTTTGCTTTTTCCTTTCTGTTTTTGAGTGTTGACACAATTATGCCTCTTTTATGATTGTATTTTTATGGTTTATTTAGTGTTTGTGCCAAGTAAAGCCTTTAGGATGATCCATAGGATGAGTAGAAGTGATGCTGAATCTGAAACAGAAACTTTCCGTCCAGTATATGAATTTTCATTTTTTGCTGGAACGTAATCTTGAGCTGAAATTTTAACAAAGTGTTTCTATAAAAATTCCTTATGTTGAAATAATGTTTCAGAATTTTTAGAGTTACAGAAGTATGGTTGGAGTACAGATTACAACAGGCTGTTCTGTTTAAGACAGATTCTGTTTTCGTTGCATCGTGTGCTTGTTTTGACGAATCTATGGTTTGTATCGGGGGGTATAAGCCATGGTAAAGTTAAAATACAGTAGGTATAATACAATAATAAAATATGAATGTGTTTGCAACAGCACCTAAAGTAGTGATTTGCTTTATTATACTAACGGATCTCATGAAGATTTTGTTGAGTTTTGTGTGATTGAAGTTTTCAAGTTTTGGGTGAGATCACGATGGATGAAGGAATAAGGAGTGAAAAGAGCCTAAGCTTGGGGATGCTACTGCACCCCCAAGATATATCCAAAGAGTAACAAGCAAATAATCTTGGGGATGCCCCCGAGTGGCATCCCCTCTTTCTTCCAAAAAACATCGGTATTTTACTTGGAGCTATATTTTTATTCGTCACATATCATGAGTTTTGCTTGGAGCGTCTTGTATCTTTGCTTGATTTGCTTGTTTGTTTTTCCTTTGTATCCTTTCTGTACACACCTACTTGGGAGAGCCAAAATTATGCTATGATTTGTTAGAATTGCTCTCTATGCTTCACTTAAACTTTTTGAGCTATAGAATTGCTCTAGTGCTTCACTTATATCTTTTTGAGCACGGTGTGCTTGGAAACTTTTGTAGAAATACTATCATGCTTCACTTAGATTAATTTGAGAGTAGAAAATTTTGGAGAAAATCTCTCATGCTTCACTTATACCTTTTTGAGAGATGAAATCTTTATGCTCATGTGCTTCACTTAGATTTGTTTGAGCTTGTCAAAAAAGCAATGGCAATATAGGAAACTAGTCCCAAAGTGATAGATATCCAAGGATGATATAATAAAAACTTTCATGAAGATCATTTGGAAAATTAAACTTGATTCCTTGTAATAGTTTTGAAACATGATGATAGTAATATGCGAGTCATGTTGGTGAGTAATTATGCTTTAGTAGGAATATTGGTGTTAAGGATTCTGATTCCCTATGCATGCACGAAAGTCAATAGTTATGCAATGAGTTTACATCCTACTTGTGGTGCACTATTCGGTATTAGTTATGCTCAATGCTCACTTATGTGAATTTTCGTTTTTTGGTTTGGTTGCTTCCCAATCTATTTGCTAGCCTCCATTTGTACTAAGTAGAAATACTACTTGTGCATCCAAAATCCTTAAACCAAGTTTTGCCTTATGAGTCCACCATACCTACCTATATGCGGTATTTCCATGCCGTTCCAAGCAAATTTGTATGTGCCATCTCTAAATTTTCAAAATAAATTTTCTCTTTTGTGTGCTCGTACCGCTCATGAAACAGTGGGGAGTGTCCAATATTTTTCCATGCTAGATGTGCTATTCTCAAGATGAGTGTTTATTCACTTTTCATTGCATGAGAGTGCGGCGGTAATAGGGATGCCCATTCCCGAAATGAAAAAGAAAAAAATATTTACTTTATGTTGTCAAATAATAAATTCCTTGGAAAGTGTTGGTATGGAAGGCAACCGTGGATACGGCCCGCCATGGAAAGTGAAAGTTTGGTGGAAAAAGGAATAAACTATATTTTCTGTTTGGGAACCGCCTATGATATATCTAGCATGGAAAGTAATGTGAGCTACTTTGTCGTTTCCGTTGACAGGAAAAGCATGCCACCCAAAATATTTTTCTCTCTCAATTTAAAACTTTGAGCTCTGGCACCTCTACAAATCCCTACTTCCCTCTGCGAAGGGCCTTTCTATTTACTTTATGTAATTTTTATTTTTACTTTGAGTCTCCATCTTCTCTTATAAGCACCAACTAGGGGGCACTATGATCGTACTTGAGCATTGGGTATAGCTAATATTTGAGTGTGTGCCATGAATGGATCAATGATTGAGCATGATGGGCTAGGGATAACTTTCTTTAGTGTTGATATTTTGAAAGACATGGTTGCTTGTTAGCATGCTTGAGTATTGAAGTCATTATGTTAAAACTAGACTATTGCTTTCAATCATCTATAAGTCCAAATGTCCATGCTATACAAAATAAAATAATATGATGAACATGTTAGTAAGCATTCCACGTCAAAAATTCTGTTTTTATCATTTACCTACTCGAGGACGAGTAGGAATTAAGCTTAGGGATGCTGATACGTCTCCAACGTATCTATAATATTTGCTTGTTCCATGCTGTTATATTATCATCCTTGGATGTTTTACAATCATTTTATAACAACTTTATATCATTTTTTGGGACTAACCTATTGACATAGTGCCAAAGTGCCAGTTGCTGTTTTTGCTTATTTTTTACTTCGCAGAAAATCAATACCAAACGGAGTCCAATCGCGACAAAACTTTGTGGAGATTTTTCTGGACCAGAAGACACCCAGTGGGCCAAAGAAGTACCGGAGAAGTGGGCCGAGGAGACCACAACCCACCAGGGCGCGCCAGGGGGCCCCGGCACGCCCTGGTGGGTTGTGGTCTCCTCGGCCCACTTCTCTGGCTGGCGCTCCCTGATGGGTTGTGCCCTCCTCGGGACCCCTCTCCACCGCCTCTGATGCCGATAAATTCCCAAATATTCCAAAAACCCTAGGGGAGTCAACGAAACACAATTCCAGCCGCCGCAAGTTCCAGAACCGCGAGATCCAATCTTAACACCATCACGGAGGGGTTCATCTTCCTCATAGGTGTCTCTCCGATGATGCGTGAGTAGTCCACCATAGACCTACGGGTCCATAGGTAATAGCTAGATGGCTTCCTCTCTCTCTCTTATGATTCTCAATACAATGGTCTCTTGGAGATCTATTTCATGTAAACTTTTGCGGTGTGTTTGTTGGGATCCGATGAATTTTGAGTTCATGATCAGTTTGTATCCATGAATATTATTTGAGTCTTCCTTGATCTCTTATATGCATGATTACTTATAGCCTCGTATTTCTTCTTCGAATCTTTGGTTTAGTTAGGCCAACTAGATCGATTTTTCTTGCCATGGGAAGAGGTGCTTTGTGATGGGTTCGATCTTGCGGTGTTCTTTCCCAGTGACAGAAGGGGCAGCAAGACACGCATGTATCGTTGCTATTAAGGATAACAAGATGGGGTCTATTCCTATATGAATAGATCTTGTCTACATCATGTCATCATTCTTATTGCATTACTCCATTTTTCCATGAACTTAATACACTAGATGCATGCTGGATAGCGGTCGATGTGTGGAGTAATAGTGGTAGATGCAGGCAGGAGTCGGTCTACTTATCTTGGACGTGATGCCTATATAATGATCATCGCCTTGGATATCATCATGACTATTCGATTTTCTATCAATTGCCCAACAGTAATTTGTTCACCCACCGTGCGCTATACTCATGAGAGAAGCCACTAGTGAATCCTACGGCCCTCGGATCTACTTTTCCAACATATTGCTTTCAGATCTATCTTTTTGCATCTTTGTTTTCAGATCTACAAAACCAAAAACCCAAAAATATATTGCTGCATATTTTATTTGCCTTTTTTATTTTGTGTTCTTGAGAGATCTATCTCTCCTATCTATCACTACCTAATCTATCTTTTTACCGTAGAGAGATTGACAACCTCTCTTTCGCGTCGGGTTGCAAGTATTTGTTGTTTGTGTGTAGGTGCTGCTTATTGGGTGGTGGTGATCCTCCTACTGGTTCGATAACCTTGGTTTCATAACTGAGGGAAATACTTACCATTGCTGTGATGCATCATCCCTTCCTCTTTGGGGAAATACCGACGCAGTCTCAAGCCACGTCAGTCGCGAAAAGGGGTTAAAATCCATTTGTATAGCACGTCGCTGCACCAGTGAGTATAGAAGGATAATTGCGGTGGGCCCCGGCCGGCAGCCTCTCTAGCCGACCATGGGGCCCGCCGGCTATGCGTTCTTCTGGCTCGTGGGGCCCGCTGGTTATTGGGTCTCATCGAAGTGGGGGCCCGCCAGCTGGCTATCACTGTAGCCACGCGTCAACGGTGTCATGGAGTGGTTGGCAGTGTATAGCCACAGTGATGCCTCGCTTGGTCGTAGTCGGTGCCGGTCAGCGGTACGGCCGCCTCTACTGTAGCCATGCGTGCCCCGGTCAGCGGTACCGGGGCCGTTGTTGCCATGCCTCATCGTTGTGGTGAGGTCTTGTCGTACGGAGTGACGGGACGGGCGCTGACCCGCCAGCTGGCGGATCGCCCGAAACCGGCCCATTGGGTGCCGCATGCCGAGCCGGGCCGCGTCGTGGGAGCCGGCCAGGATGAATCGGGCCGAAGTGCTGGGTTGCACGAGCCGGCCTGAAGTGCCGCGGAGGGCGAACCGGCCTTGGTGAACTGGCCTCGAGGGGTGCATGCTGCCCCGATGTTTCAAAAAATGGTTATGTGTCCATGAGCCTACCCGGGGGTCAACCCCCTGACATGTGGTTCTGTCATCATGACCAGTTTTAGTGAGATTGCCTTTGGTATGTACTCCTTTACGACTGCCTTCACTGGTGTAGCGACATGCTATACAAACGATTTTTAATCCCTTTCCATGACGTAGTTCCAAAACGTCGCCTTGCATGTTTGGGCGATAGGGGGGGTCCATCCCACACGACACCGTAAACCCGTCGGCGATGGTGGCCAACGAACGCAAACGATCTGCAAATATAATCGTGTGCGGTGCAGGAACATATCGCACACATAATCTTTTCGGCCTACGTGTGGGATTTGGGATCAATCACACACGTCCAAGATGAGTGAAACGCGTCTAATTGCTCATGGAAAACAAATGGAGTTTGACCTTTGACCATTTGTGAAACGTTACCTAATCCACACGGGCCATTGTAGACACTGTGTGTGATATCTTCATCATCGCACACGAGATTTCTCTGGGAACCGTGTACCATGTATAACATCATCGGACACATTTCCCGAAAAATGTACGCGTGGGATCATCTTTGCATCGGGCATGGTTTCCTGTTGGCTCACTTGTGAGATACAGTGCTATCGCAAAAGATTGAGTAGCTCCTACGCACACGTACAAGTGTTGCAAACCGTTTGCTATTTCTTATGTATCACCAACGTTTTAGATTATATCTCGTGTGCTTTTCCTGTGGATCACAGGTGGTTGCACTATGAGTTACGTGTGCTTTCCGTTCTGGACCGCACACTCTTAGTTGCTTGAACCGTGTGCGCTTAAATTGCCAGGTTATTGTAAAATATCGCATTTAATTCACCCTACAAATAGCAAATTCGCCACAATATGCAATCGACAAATAGTGTCCACATGAAGAACATTAATCATAATTCGCCACAATATGCAATTGAACGAATAGTATCCACAAGCAGAGGATTCATCATAATTCACGACAATATGCAAATGAGAAAATGCTAGCTAAATTCCAGAGCTGTTAAACCGACATATCCAGTACATAATCATAGTGTACGAAATACGAAGACATGATCACATGGAAAATAATGCATCCATGTGTATATGTTTAGCTGATAAAAATAAATGAATGTGTTCTTATTTTTAGGAGATTTGAATCCAGAAATCTTCGACGTCTTTACAGGGCTTGATATAGTGTTTCACAAAGAAGGTGCTGATAAATTTCCTAACAGACAACAATTCATCGGCGGCGAGCGATTCAGAAGTCATCGGTGCCAAGATCAGCTACATGACTTTTAGATCAGAATGTGACATACGTGTGGAGTAGAAGATAGTAATTAAGAAGAAGACTTACTGGTTTTATCCTATGAGCATCGACACCACATTCAGCATGTCTGCATAGGTTCATCATGTGTGCACAAACGTAGTATCCACATAGGCTGGTACCTTGTTGTTGCTAAGGACGCTGAAATTTTTTGTACAGTATTAGTCATGTATTTGCCCTGTTAGGAACAACCTAGCGAGTGTAAGTTGTTTCTTCTTTTTTCTATGGAGAGAAATAGAAAGAAGTTTACTTAGAAACTTGAACATCTGACTAGCATTTTCTGAAAATAATGGATTTCGTTGTCTTACCGGAGAAACGATCACGTGCTGCAGAGGTAGTTGGCGATCGAACCGATTCCCTCCTAAAGTTATGTTCTTTGACAATACACTGGAAATGAAGATGAATTTTCACACACTCAATTCTGGAACCAGATATGAACACAACGCATTAACATCAAAGAATTCAATACCTATCCATGAAATCCTAAAGATGACTCAGATCCTGAGGCGCATTTGACTCTCTGAGAGAATCCATGTAGTAAACTATGTTGCATTTTGGAACAATGACCACCAAGATCTAGTGACCTCTACAGTTTAAGAAAACCATGAACGTACGAACTATGTCTAAAACTGAAAGATGATCAATGTATGCGTGGTTGTATATTTAACTTACTCTTCATAATATGGCCACATGAAGAATTCTCCTATCTTTAAGTCGAACAAGATCTTGGCGACATAATCAATGAAAGCCGTGCGTGAGTCATTATCTTGTAACCAAACGCCGTTTGCTAAATCAGGATCTATGAAATATGCATGCACCCTTGATGTTCTCTGCGTCATCGATCCCCTGAGAGGAATACAATACAGTTAGCTGATTTGTCATTTACAGCCTTGTATGGAGAAGTTGATCAGAGTTTGTGAAGTACTTACAACATCAAGCATTTGACAAGAGTGGCAGCAAGCTCATCGAAGTTGAAGAAGAGATGAAAGCTGGAATGTGAGAGAAATGCCAGTTGTCGTACTGCAATTCCACAATGTTTTGATCTTCTCCTTTTGACATTATGTCCATGCAATATTTATGTAACTTGCGACAACTGGAACTGCACTCATCAAAGTATTCACCAACAAGAAATGGTTGGCCATGCTTGTACTTGCGTGCTTCAAATGGGTCTTCATCAGAACCGGGATTACATGGGTCTTCATCGGCCATGCCATGGTTCTGCTCGAAGAGTCTTTTCTGCTCAAAGAGTCTTTTCTGCTCAAAGAGTCTTCATAGTAGGATCCTCTAGTACTCGACCCCCCTTTGTTTCTGTCATGTGTAATAATAAATTGCCAATTTTACCAGGAAGCTAAACATAAATGCAACAGTCTTTGTAGTACACGACACACATCGGCAGTGTTTGAATGAAACCAAATTAATAGTGACAGCTATGTACATTCTGCTGTCAAACATTCGAATCTGTTAAAAACTACTGTCTTGCACCATGTTTTTTTTCACTAAGTCTAAGAATATGTTTATTTCAGATTGCCATGTGGTGTTGATGCTAGCCATGTTTCTGTGCATAATTAGACCTTGCTCGTGCTGAATGAAATGAAGTGCGTCATGTGTACTACCTTGCAGTAAATTTTCATGCAATGATAACTCATGTCGCATATAGTTTTCTTGCTGTCAGTATGCCTTTAGGTTAAAACTATGACAGTGTCTTAATCACATCCAGAATCAAATAGCACACGGGAAGTCTGAATCACAGCTAATATAACAAATGATTTCTAACAACGAGAGTTAGGCTTACCTTCTTTGCACGTCGCAGAAACTTCCCCCACTGTACCCAGATTCAAAAGCTCGCAACTTCATGGATTGAAATTGATGTTGACCATGAACAGGCAGGTCTTTAGCTACTCTTCTCCATTCGTTGGAAGTGATTGTCCTAGGGAGCAACAAGAGAAAGAAATGGCGCAAATTGACCCGCCGCTTTAAAATCCCCAATTCCAAAACAAAACCCTAAGCCTAGTTGAGCCAGAGAGAAGAGAGACGAATACCTGACTGGTGAGAGATCCGTCGTCGTCGGATATACCGCTTGAGGGGTCACTCGAGGAGACCATGGCGTGTCCGCGGCAGTCGGATGCTAGAGGAAGAGATGTGGGAGGCTGCGCGCGGGGGGGGGGGGGTGGGGGGTGGAGGGGTTGCAGGGGAAATGTGGCCCTTTGGCGGGGGGGGGGGCAGATATTTCGGCGGTCGGCAAAATTTTTCGTTCATTGCAGGGAATCTTGGCGCGCAAAGATTCATCAGACACGGTCTTTCAGCTTTTATCGTGTGTGATGATATAGAACATACAAAAGTTCGCCCCTCCCCACGTATTCCTTGGTTATAGTGCACATCCACGTCATTGCATAATGTAACATCAACTGCTAACTTGGGTATAGAAAATAGCGGACACACATAGCTCACATTTACTAAATCGAGCAAGATCACTAAATAATCAAGCTGCTTGAACTAGACACAGCTCTTACAAAAGACCGGCTCTCTGAACAAAGGCTATTAGTACTACACATAATTTTAACAAAGACGCCGACGAGCAGCCGCCCTATGCCTCGCCGCTGTTCGATGAGATGTCGACGACTTGTCCGGGCGACATTCCGCCGGTGCTGGACTCCACGTCCCCCAGGCTGACTTCGACCGTGGCGAAGTGCTCATCCTCGGCGTTGTCCTCGTCATCGGCGTCGCCCTCATCTTCGTAGTACTCATAGTAGTGGCGCCGCCATAGCTCGCGTTGGTACTCCATCGCCGATTCCTCGATGTACAGGCGCTTCTCGACCTCCTCCTGATCCACGCACAACTCCTCCCAGCACTCGGTGCTCTTAGACGGCTCTCGCATCTCCAGCTCTCGCTCGGAGATCTCATGCGGAAGGGGCTCCATGGCCTCCACCGCCGCATCATCGGCATTCATCTCGGCATCTGCAGCAGCGGCCTCTTCGGACGTGTGGTGCATGCTGGATTCCGGCGAAGCTTGGAGTATCTTGGCGTGGGCGTTCTCAATGATATAGGCCTGGATGGCCTCGACCCGGGCCAAGGCGGCCTCTGCGGCACGGCACGGTGCTCGAGCACTCTTGGCCTTTGCAGCCGCCGTCGTAGCAGCTGCAGCTGCCGTCTCCACGGCTACAGACGCCCTTTCGGACACTGCAGAAGCCCTGTCGGCCGCCACAGAGGCCCTTTCAGCGGATGCGGCCGCGCTTAAGGCGGATGCGGCTGCGCTCTCGACCGAGGCGGCCGCGTTCTCGGCAGAGGCGGGAGCGCTCGGGGCCGAGGGGGACGGTCGTACGTACCCTTACGAAGCGTTCCCACGGTGTCATTCTTTGCACAGAGGGTTTGTTGGGGAATGGGGGTCGAGGGTGAACGGAATCCGAGCTAGACAAAGCCGACGAAGCTTCCCTAGTAATACATAAATATATCCATGAATTTTCATCGCAAACGGTTTCCGTATGGAACCGTGTGTACGCGGTTCACTTTTTGTATCGAATTGTAAAACTATTTTTGGGTACAGCGGTAACGGATATTGTTTTATTTGTAAGAAAAAGATCCCTACCGTCAAAATCCACTAACGACATCCTTAAAATTAGGAAATATTTGGGGTACAATTCGCATTTTTATACATTAAGTTAGTTTGTACAAATTTTACGGCCATAATTCAAAATTGTAACACATGAACATGCAAGATGAAGCAAAAACTACTGGAAAAATCATATTTATGTACTACTTGCTTCCCAATATATGCCGCTTGCAATAAATTTTAAGGAGTTCCAAACATCTTGGGTAACGGTTTGGACACACGTGCATGCATTGGGAATCTAGGTTTTAAAATTCAAAAAATGAAAAATGCTCTGAAGTACATGAAAATAATCTGCATGATTTCCTGGCATGGGGCCAAGATGTCGTGGTCAAAGTAACGGCTTGTTCGAGAATATTTTTGAGACATGCCTCTCACAAAACGTAGCATCACACGAAGGGTCGCGGTTCCGAGAGGAGCCTTGTTTGATGACGAGCCGCTAGTCGTTGTCTCATTTGGCCTACCTTTTTTGAATTCGTTACAATGCACGAATACGTCCGGCAACCTGAAATTTGGACATTTTCGGGGTTCAATGAGCATTTTTATACATGAAATTAGTTTCTAGATAACTAGTGGACATAATTCAAAACTAAAACACATGGACATGTTCAAGATGAAGCGAAAACTGCAGGAAAAAACCATTTTTATATATGTACTAGTGCTTTCGTCTATGTGCCACGTGCAATAAATTTGAAGGAGTTCCAGACATCTTGATTAACGGTTTGGACACAAGCATTGAGAATAATCTAGGTTTTTAAATTCAAAAAATAAATAAAAATTATTTCCCGACATGGGGCGAAGATGTCGTGGTCAAAGTGACGGCTTGTTCGAGATAAGCTTTGACACATGCCTCTCACAAACCGGAGCCCCACACACAGGCTCGTATATATAGTTCCGAGAGGGGACGTGGGGTGTTGTGTGATGACGAAACGGATCGCTGCCTCATTCGGCCTAGTTTTTTTTTTCATCGATGCAATGTACGAATACGACCGTCATCCTAAAATCTGAAAAAAATACGACATTCAATTGGCATTTTTATACATGAAGTTAGTTTCCAGAAATTTAATGGCCATAGTTCACAACTGAAACAGATGAACAAGCAAGATAAAGCAAGAACGGCTGGAAAATCATATTTATGTACTACTTGCTTCCGTATATATACCACATGCAATAAATTTGAAGGAGTTCCAAACATCTTGAGTGACGGTTTTGACACAAAAGCATTGGGAATCTAGGTTTTTTAGTCAAAAGTTGAAAAATGCGCCGAAGTACATGAAAATATGCATGATTTACCGACATGGGGCCAAGATGTCGTGATCAAAGTAACGGCTTGTTCGAGATAAGCTTTGACACATGGCAAAGCTGGCAATGCATGCATGGTTAACTGTTACCCGCGTCCCCATGGGTAATTACTCTATTAGGGCACGGATGCGAGCTTGAATGCCCATCTGGAAGTTGGTTGGTCAAATACCTTACGTACCGAGCGTGCAGGACGGGGATGAGGATGGGATAGTATTACCCGCCTTACACATGAAATGACTTACTTACATGTGGGCTCTGAAATTAGTAGACCCCACGTAATTTGGGGCCTCGGTCACCCAAATTTACACACATCCCACCCCTTTGGCCCAAAATTCCCTAAGAAATCCCAAACCTAGCCACAACATATTGTTTATTGCGTTGAAATACTATTTTTTGTACTGAAATACGCGAAGGTTGTTCTTAAATGAATGTGTGAGTTTCCCCACGGTGATAAAGAACTCGGTGGGGACATGGATGGGAAACATTTTATCCCCGCGCACGGGTATATAGACGGGGACGGCGATTGTCGTGGTTTTGTCACGGCAGATGTCCTAGTGCCAGGACTTAGGTGTGAGGCCATCGCTACGGCGGTTAACTCGAAGGGGTTGCTTGGGACGAAAGACACAGGTTTACCGAGGTTCGGCCCCTCTCGAAGGAGGTAATAGCCTACATCCTGCTTTGAGTTGTATTGATTGGATATCGATTACAAGGGAGCGGATTCGCTTGACCTAGTACTCGATCAAAGGTTTCATGGCCTAAGCCGCCCAGGTAACCCGCCTTTATATACACAGGTCGAGGCCCTGGGCTTACAAGAGTCCAGGCCGGGTCATACTTGATAACCGACCTTGCCTCTAACTCCTCCTGCCTTGTCGGACAAGCCGCCACCGGCGGCTTACGCCACCGGGTTACACGTCGTCTTCTGCCTCTTGGCCTCCAGGCCCATTGGGCAAGCTACTTCCAAGCCTTACCGTTTAAGCCGCCAACCTCATGACACGGCCCCACCGGGGTGGGTCTCACCACGGGGTTATATTCCCAACAGGGATGGGAGGGCGGTGATTGGGACGGAGATGGGACTCCAATACTCGCCTAAGAAATCCCCAGCTTTAGACACAAGCCTCTCAGAAACCGGAGCATCACACGAAGGCGCGTGGTTCCGAGAGGGAACGTAGGGCCATGTGTGATGACGAACTGCCAATTGCTTTGTCATTCGACCTAGTTTTTTTTCATTGATACAATGCACGAATATGACCGACATCCTATTTTTTTTAAAAGGGCATTCTATTGGCATTTTTATACATTTAGTTAGTTTATAGAAATTTAATGGCCATAGTTCAAAACTGAAACACATGAATAGGCTAGATGAGGCAAAAACTGTTGGAAAATCATATTTATGTACTACTTGCTTCCCTATATATGCCCCTTGCAATAATTTTGAAGGAGTTCCAAACTTCTTGAGTGACGGTTTGGACACAAAAGCATTGAGAATCTAGGTTGGAAATTCAAAAAAAATTGAAAAAAAATGCTTTGAATTCTGAAGTACATGAAAATATGCATGATTTCCCGCCATGGGGCCAAGATGTCGTGATTACTGCTCTCGGACTTGCTTCCGTAACACAAATGGCACGCATGCATTACATTTGGATAGAAAATGTAAATATTTGGCAAAACAAACGGGTCACACATGATTGGCGCCGTGTTTCGCGTTTCATGTTTTGGAATCCAATTTTCGCGGGCTATTAATTGCACACGGTCATGCATTGGGAACCGTCGGTGATGTTAATTCACACACGGCTGGTGACTAGGAAATCGTGTGCAATCACTGCTCGCGTCGATCAAGATTCCAGCCGCCTATAAATGCTGCCCCTCGAGACGTCATCCCGCCTGCATTATCTCGTCTCTCTATCCCACCCCTCACACAAAACTCTGCCATGGCGCGGCCGGTCTGTGCACAAGCAAAGGAGGAGGCGCCACCCCGCGAGGACATGGCGAAATGTAGCGACGAGGAGGACCCCTTCATGCCCCTAGACGAGGTCGCGCCAGACCCCCCAACTGAAGATTGGTATTGGGGCCAGTACGATCTGGCTTTGTGGAAGGCGCTGCCGCCGGCTGAGAGAGCCAGGCAGGTGGCGTTCAAGAAGGAGATGGCTGAGGAGCGCGCCAGGAACCTCGCGGCCTGGAATGCCCTTAGTGCCGCAAGGGAAAAGGAGGAGCTGGAGCTTTGGCGGCGGGCGAGTCGACGAGCGGTGGAGGTGTACGAAGACGGCCGGTACCACGCAATGAAAGCCAGAGGCGCTAGGTGCCTCACCGCTGCGTGGGCATGGGCCGATAAGCTCGAGCGTGCCACCGCCAAAGAGATCCAGTGGGCGCCCACTGAACTGTCCTGCATGGTCGCGTGCCTCCGCCAGCAAGAGGCTGATCGACACGTCGAGCGCTGCGAGGTGGAGGAGGCGGCGAACTCCCTCCGCGTTGGGAAGCCACCGCGCACCAGGGAGCTGCTGGCGAGAGGCTGCCATTTTACTGCTCCCCGCTCCAGGAGGGGTTATTATTAGTTTAGTATTTATTCATTGTACGTATTAGTTAAGTACTATTATCACGTATATGTGATGATATATGCTATATATGTTTCATGTATTCAATGAGCTATTAAACAATTAATATATATTATTAGTTTCACACTTCTATCTGTTTTCATACTGATTTTGTGGCTCTAACTGTTAGCCTTTTACACATATTGAAACATAACAATAGAATATAAATCATTCATACATCGAAACATATCAATATTGTGATTGTTGTCCAGACATTGGGATCGACAACTAAAGGATTCAACAAAATAAAACACGTCCATGACTACACCCTAACCTACGGAAGCTCTTGGCTGTGCTAGAACTCGGTCAGGCATTTGTCCATGCGGTTTACACGCTCGCGGTACAGCTGTAGCGCGATCTCGAGCTCCAAGCTGGCTATTTCGTCGGAGATTACCATCTCGAGGATGCGACGACCATTTTCTTCTACTCCTCCCTGCTGGACACCTGGGCCAAGGAGGCGCTCGAGCCTACCGACGAGCCCGTTAGCATCGAGGGGGCCGTGGACAAGGCGAACGGCGCGACCCATGCGAACGGCGCGGCCGGCGTCCGGTGCAAGGACGGTGCGGCCGGGCTCTGGTGCAAGTACGGCGCAGACGGCTGATGAGCCACAAGTATAGGGGATCAATCGTAGTCCTTTCGATAAGTAAGAGTGTCGAACCCAACGAGGAGCAGAAGGAAATGACAACGGTTTTCAACAAGGTAATTTCTGCAAGCACTGAAATTGTAGGTAACAGATAGTTTGATAGCAAGGTAATTGGTAACGAGCAAGTAACGGTAACGGTAAACAAGGTGCAGAAAGGTAGCCCAATCCTTTTGAGCCAAAGGACAGGCCAGAACAATCACTAGTAATAGGCAAAGTGTTCTTGAGGGTACACGGGAATTTCGTCTAGTCACTTTTATCATGTTGGTTTGATTCGTGTTCGCTACTTTGATAATTTGATATGTGGGTGGACTGGTGCTAAGGTGTTTTTCTTACTTGAACTAACAACCTACTTACGAGAAAAGTATTAAGACAAAGTCTAACCATAGCATTAAACATGTGGATCCAAATCAGCCCCTTACAAAGTAGCGCATAAACTAGGGTTTAAGCTTCTGTCACTCTAGCAACCCATCATCTAATAACTACTCCACAATGCATTCCCTTAGGCCCATGAATGGTGAAGTGTCATGTAGTCGACGTTCACATGACACCACTAAGGGAATCACAACATAGATATCATCGAAATATCGAACACATATCAAATTCACATGATTACTCGCAACATGACTTCTCCCGTGACCTCAAGAACACAGATAACTTCTCACAAATAATAATCATGCTCAAGATCAGAGGAGTATTGAATAGCATAATGGATCTGAACATATAATCTTCCACCAAATAAACCATATAGTAATCAACTACGCAAGGTAATCAACACTACTAGTCACCCACGGTTACCAATCTGAGGTTCCGGTACAAAGATTGAACACAAGAGATGAACTAGGGTTTGAGTGGAGATGGTGCTGTTGAAGATGTTGATGAAGATTGGGGTGTTGGTGATGACGATAGCTTCAATTTCCCCCTCCGGGATGGAAGTTCCCCCGACGGAATCGCTCCGCCGGAGGGCAAAAGTGCTCCTGCCCAAGTTCCGCCTCGAGGTGGCGACGCTTCGTCCCGAAAGTCCTCCTCCTATTTTTTCTGGTCAAGAGTGACCTTATACCAGAAGATGGGCACCGGAGGTGGGCCTCTGTGACCACAACCCATCAGGGCGTGCCCATGGGGCCTGGCACGCCCTGGTGGGTTGTGCCCACCTGGGAGGCCCCCTCCGATAGTTTTCAGCTCTAGTATTTTTTATTAAATGCAACCGCTCCGAAGAGGAAGGTTTGGATCTTTCAATCTTATGTCGTGAGGGATGTGACCTATGTTAGGTCCATAAGATACCACAGCTTTTAGTGTTCTATGATTCACCTCCGAATAATGAGTAGGTAGTTCGATCCTTTTGATTCTTATCTTCCTAGTAAACGGGGATCCGGAGCAATAGGTCGAATTACTATATAAAGAAGACTTGTAAACAAAAGGACTTATTGTTCGAGTAGGAAGATTTTGGTTTTTCTCCTTCCCTCTTTTCAATAAGAAGAAGTATTTGAAATGAAAAATAATCTCCGTAAAATTTCAGCTTCATTGGAGTTGTGCAGAATAGGTATCTCTAACGTGCTTTTCTTGGGTCCAGAATTCCAGCTGCCGGTATTCTCCCTCTTTGTGCAAACCTTGCATATTATGAGAGAAAACGCATTAGAATCACTCCCCAAAGCATTATTATTCAACAAAACAAAGTAAATAACGGTAGGAAATCATGATGCAAAATGGACGTATCAACTCCCCCAAGCTTAGACCTCGCTTGTCCTCAAGCGAAAGCCGATATTGAAAAGCATGTCCACATGGTTTGAGAGAGAGGTGTCGATAAAACAAAATACGGACATAGAAGCATCATGCTTATTAACATAACAGCAACAAACTCAACCATAAGAACTTATTTCAATACATTTTTATCATAAAGCTTCTCATGAACAAGTAACAATTCATCACAACATAGAAGTATGAAGCATAAACCTTATTGGGAACCAACAAACTATGTTCTCAGTCAACTTTGCAACTACAATTCATCATATTTTCAGGAAGGCTCTCATGTCGGAGCCTTTTGGCAAGTCGACATACTCAACCATCATTTAGTCTTCTATGATTATTAACGCTCACAGCATACCCATGAACAAAAAGTTTCAACCGGACACGTAGGAAGATAGGGGCTTATAGTTTTGCCTCCCAACTTACTCACCTCAAGGGTGATGTCAACAATAATAACTCATGCCCACCCATATCCAACTGGATATATGTGCCTAGATCTTTCCTCACCACATGATGCTTGCAAAAGAAAAAGTAAAAAGGAATAGGGAAGAATACTTTGACTCTTGCATAAAAGTAAGTGCATAAAAGTAAAAGATAGGCCCTTCGTAGAGGGAAGCAGAGGTTGTCATGCGCTTATTGGTTTGTATGCCCAATCCCTTAATGTAAAAGAACGTCACGCTATATTTCCCCCTATGATAGCAACCTTTATTATGCAGTCCATCGCTTTTATTGATTTGCCATCATAAGTTCGTATAACGCTCAATTTTCTCTTACACTAATTGATTAGAACACTTTTAGAACCAATTTTTATTGCCTTGTTGCACCGATGACAACTTACTTGAAGGATCTTTCTCGATCCATAGGTAGGTATGGTCGACACTCAAGGAAAGAGTTTGGGTTTGGGGTTTTGGATGCACAAGTAGTATCTCTACTTAGTGCGGAATTTTTGGCTAGCAAAGATATTGGGCAAGCACCACATGTTAAAGGATCTATGACAATATAACTTCTATGTAGATAAGAACAAACATAACTCATTACGTTGTTTTCCTTGTCCAACGTCAACAATTTTGACATATAATATTTGATGGGGGCTCACAATCATAAAAGATGTCCAAGATGGTGTATTTGCATCTGAATCCTCTCTTCCTTTATTAATTCTTTCATGAATTGCATCATTGACCAATGCTATGTTTATCAAGCTCCAATAAATTTTACTACTTATACTTTTCATTATGTGATGTCATTACTCACCATAGGATTAGCCTATGATTCTTTTCATTTGTTTTTCTTTTCTTTATTTTGATTGCAACAAGAAAGTAGAGAGGCAAAAACTCAAACTAAACTTTATTATATAACTCTCAATTGATTACATAGATAGATAGATCACGGAACTAACACACGAAAATAGATCATGCTAAACTTTTGTTCGACTAAAGCAAAGGGAAACTAAAGATAGAACTAAAATAGGAAAGGGTGGATAAAAGTGGTGGTGATACGATACCGGGGCACCTCCCCCAAGCTTGGCTCAAGCCAAGGGGAGTGCCCATACCCGTGTGCTCAAGTCTCCTTTGGTGGTGATGATGAAGAGGGTGGTGATGTTGATGTAGGTGGTGGTGAAGATGTAGTAAGCTTGTCCTCCAGCTTCCAGGGAAAGGTCTCCCCATCAAAGGTTGATGCGAGAGTCCCCTGAGTCCTGCAACTGGCAGCTAAACTCATACCTTTAAATCTCGCTTCATATTCGAAGGCTTGCTTTTGAAGATCATAAACTTGGTTCTACAGAAAATTAATTTGCTCGTTGAGGGTGGAGATGATGTCCTTCACAAACCGGCCGTCACCGTCTGATCACGGGTGAATTCCGTGATCATGGAGTGATTGGCACTAAGTCCACGCTCCACCATCTTCTGGCACTTGAAGATTTCCTGTTCCACCGCCTCGAGCCTAGCCTCCACGCTTCCGGTCTTCTTGGGTCCTTGAACATCGCAGATGTGGAGCACCCCCTCACGCATCTCAATGGCTTGAGGGTGCTTCATCACCTCCGGCAAGTAAGGGTTGATGACCTTCTCGAAGAACTTGTCCTTGGAGGAGCTTGGCGGAGCCATGAAAATCTAGATCTGACGAGAAAACAGCAAGAAACAAGAAAAGAGGATTTTTCTACGATACGGTCGTCAAAACGGTTGGGGTATATAGAGAGAATTTTTATTCTTGGGAAACAAGTATCTGGAAGGAAAACGGAGTCGGGAAGGCATCCGAGGTGGGCACAACCCACCAGGGCGCGCCCAGGGGTGCCTGGCGCGCCCTGGTGTATCGTGCTCACCTCGATCACCTTCCGGTTTATTTTTTTATTCCTAAAATTCTAAAATATTCCAAAGCTGACAAAAAATATTTTTGCGGATTTTTTGGAGTCCATTTACTTACCGTATCACATACCTCCTATTTTTAAGTATTCTCGAGTGTTCCGGGAGGTTTCTTTTATGTGTTCCTCCGGTGTCATGGTTTGGATAACATTGCTTTCAACGTTAATAGGCGTACCTGAGATATAATGCTTAATTCTTTGTCCATTGAACACCTTCGGGTTAGTACCTTCGGCGTTATTGATCTTGATAGCTCCAGAACGATAAACCTCTTCAATAATATATGGTCCTTCCCATTTTGAGAGAAGCTTTCCAACAAAAAATCTTAAACGAGTGTTGAACAAAAGAACATAATGTCCTATTTTTAATTCCCGCTTTTGGATTGTTTTGTCATGCCATCTTTTTACTTTTTCTTTGAATAGCTTGGCATTCTCATACACTTGGGTTCTCCATTCATCTAGTGAGCTAATATCAAATAGCCTCTTCTCACCGGCAAGTTTGAAATCATAGTTGAGTTCTTTAATTGCCAAAAATGCTTTGTGTTCTAGTTCTAGAGGCAAATGACAAGTTTTCCCATACACCATTTTATATGGAGACATACCCATAGGATTTTAAAATCTGTTCTATAGGCCCAAAGTGCATCATCTAGTTTCTTAGACCAATTCTTACGAGACCTATTGACAGTTTTTTGTAATATTAATTTTATTTCTCTGTTGCTAAGTTCAACTTGACCACTAGATTGAGGATGATAGGGTGATGCAATTCTATGGTTAACATTATATTTAGCAAGCATCTTACGGAAAGCACCATGAATAAAGTGTGAACCAACATAGGTCATTAAATATCTAGGGACTCTAAACCTTGGGAAGATAACCTCTTTAAGCATTTTAATGGAGGTGTGGTGATCGGCACTACTAGTTGGAATAGCTTCTACCCACTTAGTGACATAATCAACCGCAACCAAAATATGAGTGTACCCATTAGAGGAAGGAAAAGGCCCCATATAATCAAAACCCCAAACATCAAATGGTTCGACAACAAGTGAATAATTCATAGGCATTTCCTGATGCTTACCGATATTACCAATTCTTTGACATTCATCACAAGACAAGACAAACTTATGGGCATCCTTGAAGAGAGTAGGCTAATAAAAACCAGATTGCAATACCTTATGAGCAGTTCTATCTCCCACATGATGTCCTCCATAAGCTTCGGAATAACATTTCCGTTGGATTTGTTCCTGTTCATGCTCAGGTACACAACGTCTAATAATACCATCTACTGCTTCTTTATAAAGGTGTGGGTCATCCCAAAAGTAATGTCTCAAGTCATAGATTTTTTTCTCTTTTGTTGATAAGTAAAGCTAGGTGGTATATATTTAGCGACAATATTTTTTCTCTTTAGTTGATAAGTAAAGCTAGATGGTATATATTTAGCGACAATATAATTAGCATAATCAGCATACCAAGGTGTGTTGTGAGAGACACTTATTACAACTAGCTGTTCGTCAGGGAAACTGTCATCAATAGGTAGTGGGTCATCAAGAATATTTTCTAACCTAGACAAGTTATCAGCTACGGGGTTCTCAGCTCCTTTCCTATCAACGATGTGTAAGTCAAATTCTTGAAGCAAAAGAACCCACCTAATGAGTCTAGGTTTAGCATCTTTCTTTTCCATAAGGTATTTTATAGGAGCATGATCGGTGTGAATAATAACTTTGGAGTCAACAATATAGGATCTAAATTTATCACAAGCAAACACAACTGCTAAAACTTCTTTTTCAGTAGTAGCATAGTTTCGTTGGGCACTGTCTAGAGTTTTACTAGCATAATGGATAACATTCAATTTCTTATCAACCCTTTGTCCTAGAACAACACCAACATCATAATCACTAGCATCACACATAATTTCAAAAGGCAAGTTCCAATCAGGTGGTTGAACGATAGGTGCAGAGGTTAAGGCTTTCTTGAGTGTTTCAAAGGCTTCCACACAATCATCATCAAAGACAAAAGGAATATCCTTTTGTAAAATATTAGTAAGAGGCCTAGAAATTTTAGAGAAATCTTTAATGAACCTCCTATAAAAACCAGCATGACCAAGGAAACTGCGAATACCTTTAATATCTTTAGGACATGGCATTTTCTCAATTGCATCAACTTTAGCTTTATCCACCTCAATACCCCGTTCAGATATTTTATGCCCCAAGACAATGCCTTCATTAACCATAAAGTGTCACTTCTCCCAATTCAAGACACGATTAGTTTGTTCACATCTCTGCAAAACTCGATCAAGGTTGCTTAAGCAATCATCAAAATAAGTTCCGTAAACGGAAAAATCATCCATGGAAACCTCCACAATCTTTTCAAAAAAATCAGAGAATATAGCAGTCATACATCTTTGAAAGGTAGCAGGTGCATTGCATAAACCAAAAGGCATACGTCTATAAGCATAGGTTCCAAAAGGGCAAGTAAAGGTAGTTTTCTCTTGATCAGATTGTGACACGGGTATTTGAGAGAAACTAGAATATCCATCTAGGAAACAAAAGTGTGTGTTCTTAGATAGTCTCTCTAGCATTTGATCAATGAACGGTAGAGGGTAATGATCTTTCCTAGTAGCTTTATTTAATTTTGTAAAATCAATTACCATTCTGTAGCCAGTGACAATTCTTTGTGGAATGAGTTCATTCTTATCATTGGGAACAACGGTAATACCTCCTTTCTTAGGGACACAATGAACGGGACTTACCCATCTACTATCAGCTATGGGATAGATTATACCTGCTTCTAGAAGCTTTAATATTTCAGTTCTTACCACTTCTTTCATCTTAGGATTCAATCGCCGTTGACGATCAACAACGGGTTTAGCATCAGGTTCCATATTGATCTTGTGCTGACATAGAGTGGGACTAATACCCTTAAGATCATCAAGAGTATATCCAATAGCAGCCCGATGCTTCCTTAGAACTTTCAATAATCTTTCTTCTTCATGTTCTGAAAGGTTAGCACTAATAATAACATGATATATCTTTTTCTCATCAAGATAAGCATACTTCAAAGTGTCAGGCAATTGTTTCAATTCAAACACAGGATCACCTTTAGGTGGAGGAGGACCTCCAAGAGTTTCAATAGGCAAATTGTGTTTCAAGAGAAGTTGTTGTTCGAAGAAAATTTGATCTATTTCGTTTCTTTCGCGCAAATGCATATCATTTTCATGGTCGAGCAAATATTGTTCTAATGGATCAGTAGGAGGCACAGCAATGGAAGCAAGACCAATTATTTCATCCTTACTAGATAATGCTTTATCACGAGGATGTCTACTAAACTTGGAAAAATTAAACTCATGAGACACATTACCAAAACTGACACAGGCAGTTTGTTTTTCACAATCTATTTTAGCAGTGATGGTGCTTAAGAAAGGTCTACCAAAGATAATGGGACAAAAGTCATCTTGTGGGGAACCAAGGACTAGAAAATTAGTAGGGTATTTTACTTTCCCACACAAGACTTCAACATCTCTAACAATCCCAAGTGGTGTGATAGTGTCTCTATTAGCAAGTTTAATAGTGACATCAATGTCTTCCATTTTAGCACGTGCTATTTCATCCATAATTTCTTGGTATAAGTTAAAAGGGATAGCACTAACACTAGCACCTAAATCACATAAACCATGGTAGAAATGATCTCCTATTTTAACTGAGACAGCACGCAAGCCTTCTATGGGTCTATGTTTATCCTTTTCATCAGGTTTGGCAATTCTAGCAGCTTCATCACAAAAGTAGATAACATGCCCATCAATATTTTCTACCAAGAGATATTTAACCATAGCAACACTAGGATCTACTTTAATTTGCTCAGGGGGTTTAGGTGCTCTTATATTACTCTTACGAACCACAGTTGATACCTTAGCATGTTCCTTTATCCTAACAGGGAAAGGTGGTTTTTCAATATAAGCGGTAGGCACAACTGGATCCACATTGTAAAATATGGTTTCTTCTTTAGCTATGACCGGTTCTTTAATTTCTTCCTTAATAGGGGGATGATATTTAAACCACTTCTCCTTAGGGAGGTCAACATGAGTAGCAAATGCTTCATAGAAAGAGGCTACTATCTCAGAGTCAAGTCCATATTTAGTGCTAAACTTGTGAAAAGTATCGATGTTCATAAAAGATTTAACACAATCAAATTCAAGCTTTATACCTGACTCATTACCTTCGTCGAGTTCCCAATCTTCAGAGTTGCGTTTTATTCTTTCTAAGGGATCCCACTTGAATTCAATAGTCTTCATCATATAAGAACCAGCACAAGAAGTATCGAGCATGGATTGATCATTATGAGAAAGACGAGCATAAAAATTCTGAATGATAACTTCCCTCGGAATGTCATGATTGGGGCATGAATATAACATTGACTTAAGCCTCCTCCAAGCTAGAGCCATAATTTCTCCTTCATGAGGCCAAAAATTATATATATAATTCCAATCACGATGAACTAGATGCATAGGATAAAACTTTTGATGGAATTCCAATTGCAAACGATTCCAGTTCCACGATCCAAGATCATCACATAGCCTATACCATGTCAATGCTTTTCCCTCAAAAGATAAAGGGAAATCCTTCTTCTTAACTTCATCTCCGAGTAAACCTGCAAGCTTAATTAATCCACAAATTTCGTTCACGTATAAAAGATGCATATCAGGATGTTCAGTTCCATCTCCTGCATAAGGTTTAGCAAGCAGTTGTTCTAGCATCCCCGAAGGAATTTCATAAGTAACATTTTCAGTAGGTGATGTAGGTTGAGGGGTAACTAATTGTGGTTCTGGTCGAGGTGAAGATACCCTGAACAAACCCCTCAAAGGATTGTTCTCCATAGTAGCAAGTAGCAATGAATTTCAGCAAGTAGTATAAGTTTTTCCTTACCAATTTCCACTTACCAAGAGCGCTTCACTCCCTGACAACGGCGCCAGAAAAGAGTCTTGATGACCCACAAGTATAGGGGATCAATCGTAGTCCTTTCGATAAGTAAGAGTGTCGAACCCAACGAGGAGCAGAAGGAAATGACAAGTAATTTTCAGCAAGGTAATTTCTGCAAGCACTGAAATTGTAGGTAACAGATAGTTTGATAGCAAGGTAATTGGTGACGAGCAAGTAACGGTAACGGTAAACAAGGTGCAGCAAGGTAGCCCAATCCTTTTGAGGCAAACGACATGCCAGAACAATCACTAGTAATAGGCAAAGTGTTCTTGAGGGTACACGGGAATTTCGTCTAGTCACTTTTATCATGTTGGTTTGATTCGTGTTTGCTACTTTGATAATTTGATATGTGGGTGGACCGGTGCTAAGGTGTTGTTCTTAATTGAACTAACAACCTACTTATGATTAACCCCCTCGCAAGCATCCGCAACTACGAGAAAAGTATTAAGACAAAGTCTAACCATAGCATTAAACATGTGGATCCAAATCAGCCCCTTACAAAGTAGCGCATAAACTAGGGTTTAAGCTTCTGTCACTCTAGCAACCCATCATCTAATAACTACTCCACAATGCATTCCCTTAGGCCCATGAATGGTGAAGTGTCATGTAGTCGACGTTCACATGACACCACTAAGGGAATCACAACATACATATCATCGAAATATCGAACACATATCAAATTCACATGATTACTCGCAACATGACTTCTCCCGTGACCTCAAGAACAAAGATAACTACTCACAAATAATAATCATGCTCAAGATCAGAGGAGTATTGAATAGCATAATGGATCTGAACATATAATCTTCCACCAAATAAACCATATAGTAATCAATACGCAAGGTAATCAACACTACTAGTCACCCACAGGTACCAATCTGAGGTTCCGGTACAAAGATTGAACACAAGAGACGAACTAGGGTTTGAGAGGATATGGTGCTGTTGAAGATGTTGATGAAGATTGGCCTCCTAAAGATGAGAGGGGTGTTGGTGATGACGATAGCTTCAATTTCCCCCTCCGGGAGGGAAGTTCCTCCGGCGGAATCGCTTCGCCGAAGGGCAAAAGTGCTCCTGCCCAAGTTCCGCCTCGAGGCAGCGGCGCTTCATCTCGAAAGTCCTCCTCCTATTTTTTCTAGGTCAAGAGTGACCTTATACCAGAAGATGGGCACCGGAGGTGGACCTGGGTGACCACAACCCATCAGGGCGCGCCCAGGGGGACTGGCGCGCCCTGGTGGGTTGTGCCCACCTGGGAGGCCCCCTTCGGTAGTTTTCAGCTCCAGTATTTTTTATTAAATTCAAAAATAATCTCCGTAAAATTTCAGCTTCATTGGAGTTGTGCAGAATAGGTATCTCTGACGTGCTTTTCTTGGGTCCAGAATTCCAACTGCTGGTATTCTCCCTCTTTGTGCAAACCTTGCATATTATGAGAGAAAAGGCATTAGAATCACTCCCCAAAGCATTATTATTCAACAAAACAATAGGAAATCATGATGCAAAATGGAAGTATCAACGGCCGCTGCCCATTCCTGGCGAGAAATAGGGCTACTCACGTGCCTTGGACACAGCTGCAATGTCATGTCGGGTGGGATAGCAGGCAAGCGGGGATGGAACCGCTCTTGCTCTACCGCGCGCCGCGCCTCTCGCTCTGCGGCCCTTCATCGGTCTTGCTGTGCGGCGCGCCTTGCCCTCTCAGCGCAGACGTGCATGTTTTGCTCTACGGAGCACCACCGATGATCTTATTGTGCGGCGCGCTGTAGCCTCTCGGCGGTGAGGTGGCTATGTTGCTCGGCGGTGCTGCCGCGCCCTACGCCAAGGGTCTGCTCAACCCTTGCGATGACGCGCAGCACAACGTTGTCCGACGCGTCGCCGGACACGCCATCGGCCTCGACAGGCTGTTGCGCCTGCACCGGATCGTTTTCGTCGTCGAGGAGGTTGATGGCAGAGGCGGCGCTTGGTCGGGTTGGCATGCTTCGTAGATGGGCTAGGCTACACTAGGTGTGCATCCGCGTGTGACGCGGGCATGCTCTTATGCTCATTCGCTTCTGGTGGGAAACCAATGGGGATGCTTGCGTGGGAACATGCACGGTTCCGCGCGGGAACGTGGCTAAAAGAAATGCCGGTGCGGTGTCGAAGCGTGCACTGGAATCCTCGGGTGAAAACGCGGTGACAAGACGTGAGAGAGGAAGAAGAGGTTATGCACAGTCAGACTGGTAATAATAATAAAACGACTGCGATATTAATACGGGCAAACGGCACTTCCGTACGTACCATCGGTAATGTTTTCATCAATTGCTGACAATTGTTTGGCAACAACCGTCTGCCCACAACACACACAACTTGTCCGGATGAATCGTTTCAGTTATTATTGGTCTTCCCACACAATTCTGATGAATGAACCGATTGTTGTGTATCACACACACCTACTTACGCTAACCCGTTTGTGTTCTGCTGGATCATCGCAAACAGTTTATCGGAGTGAACTGTGTGCCATACTTCACACACGTACGAAGTTTCGTTAACTGTTTCTGTTATCTTAGCTAATCCCAAATAGTTCATAAGAATAAACTGTGTGTCGTGGATCACACACGCAACTATTTTCTGAATTGTATTTGATGGATCCACAATCGCACACAGTTCGTGCCATTTGCGACGGAGCTTGAACAATACCGTTTGTGATTGGTGGATTGTACACAGTTTCATTGAAGGGTCTCTGATTGATGGGTCGTCTTTGGACCATTCTGTAGTAGTGCTTGGATGTGTCAATATTCGTGCCAACGTCTTCTTGTGATTGGGGCTCTCTCTTTTTGGTGCCTCGCACCTATCGTTCGCTTCTTTCGCATCTGAAGGTAGAACCACATCCTCTTTTGTTGTGTATCGGCATTCCAATACTTGTTCATTGTCGTTGTTCTCGTAGTTAGAAAACAAGATCATATCTTCCATGTTGACGCTACAATCTTAGATGGCCTCATCAAGGAATCAATCCTAAGGGGAGTGGTCGATGTGACAGTTGTCGCAGCCCATAGTGACCAGCTGCGAGTTTATAACTGGTCGCTCAGGATGTATGAACTTTAGAATCTTTGGTGCTTCGAACTCATGTGTTTTGGGTACCAGGGCTTCACCACTATCCTCCAGATCTGAGGGCGAGTGATGGTGGTACGACATGGATGACCGACTATTGTTCTCGCGATCGAGATGGTAACGTAGGCGTTGGAAGAGCTGCTTCTAGTATATTGCTCCTCAATTCTTTATCTCAAAGGGTTGTGAATAGTTTGTTGCCAATGACTGGGAGGCCTTGATGGTTGAAGAGGTCCTTGGTGCTGTGCACCTAATTGATGGCAAGCACAATCAGAGGTTCTTGTGGTTGTTGATGATGAAAGCAATGGTGCATATGTAGATCGTGCGTGCAGGGTGGGGGATGGGTTGATGTTGACCCGGCCAGCCCCATCGATAATGAATGTGAGTGATCCAAAAGTTAGGCTTTCCCCCAGCGAGAAGCCGCCGGAGGGTGGGACATGTCAGATATGAGATCACTCTCCAACAGGCAGCGCGCGTGCCTAGTGTGCAATTAGATTGTGCTAACTACCATCAGATTCCTCGGTAGGGGTCCAGGCGCAACTGGAAGTCTTAGATTGGAGATCACACGAGGGTTTTACCCTGGTTCGGGCCTCCGGAGAGTAATACCCTACATCCTGCTTGTTTTGTTTTTTTAGGGTGGAGGGATAGCTTGTGTGAGTCATTACAATGGTGTATGAGATTGCTACCAAGATTTTCTATCTAAGAAAAGATGGGAAGGAGGGTCTCCTGACCTCCCCTTATATAGGCGATTGATGCCTAGGTATTACAGAGAGGTAGATGTGATCTCCTCCATCGCCTCCCTTGTCTTGGAGGGCAAGAAGGTCTTTGGAATCCTCCTAGGGTTTTTCCTTTGCTTTGGGCCTTGTGGGCCCCTGGTCGAGCCTGTGACCGGGCTCCCTTCGATGAGCCACCCTCGGTGTATGGCATCGTCCATGTGTCTACGGTGTTACACTTGGGATCGCAACTATGTTGACTTATCATACTAGCTGCGAGCATGATGCGCACAAAGGAGAGTGAAACAAGGGAGAACGAAACAGGTTTAGAAAATTAATCTTTTGAAAATATAAGAAACTATGAAAAAGAACAATTTAGCGAACCAATGGTTTACAAAACCACCACTTGACCTATTATTTTGTCCAGAAGTTGTTTATAAATGCAGTTCCTTAATGATCATTTCAATCCCATATTTTCCATCGAGATTTTTTATAAATGAATGGTATTATTGTGTATATACGATTATGCTATAAATGATGTTCTTTACATTCAAATATCTCTTGTTATATACTCGAGCATGTTCCATACAGAAACATCTATAAATGATGTTCTTTAAATTCCATTATATCTCATTATAGACTTGAGGACGTTATGATATCTTCTCTGCTATAAAAGGTCGCGAGGGGCCTCAACGAAAGGCTCACTTTCACAACAACACTTGTGTTCCATCCTAAGTAGAAAATGGAGAATTCTACTAAACCTATACTTGTTTTTGTGTTACTATTTCATTGTAATGCAATCATAGTGGGATGCATTCCATCTATTCAAGAGGTAAAACATGTAAATACTATAGTTTGCTTCTAGTATATTTGAGGTACATATATTGTTTAATTCAATATTCATCTTTCCCCGTATGTTCTATTTGTAGAAAGGAAACTCAACATTGCTATGGCCTTTTGATCTTCATCCAACATTCTTCTCGGCAAGAAAGAACACTACCTCATATCAAAATTCAGAAGTTGCTTATGTGAGTATTACACATGTCTATTCTTTCTCCATTTTCAGGCATTATCATATAAATATCTGATCTACTTATTAGCACTACATTAATTACATTTTGGCAGTCTTCTAGTCATTTTTGGCTAGGAGGAGGTGCTATTGATTATTATGGTGCACAAGCCACACCAGATATATATGGATTTAATTTACATCATGGCCAAGAAACCGCAGCTGCCATTTGGATTGTAGATAGGGTTTCACGCAACGGAATTCAAGCTGGATGGCATGTAAGTTACCTTCATTTAGGCAACTATGAATAAATCCCCATAATTTTTTTGTTGCCTATGCTTTCTATAATTTCACAAGAATTTTTTTTAGTTCTGGTCTTGCAGTACATGATTGTTAAGCATTTGTTATAATAGCTTAAGTTTATTGATGATTTCTCAATGTGATATAAACCTCTATGTACAACTTATATTATTGAGAAGAAAACAAAAACACTACTTACAAATTGTCTTTTATGTTACTCTAATATATCATAGCTTATTTTCGTAATAAATGGGCAAGATACTAAGTCGTGTAAATTAGCTACTACTACTTTTTGATCAATTTTTGTGCATTGATTTTTGACACACCATAACAATTTTGTGCAGGTTTCTCTGGAGTTGTACAATGATTCTCATACTCACTTCTACACAGCTTGGACGGTAAGTTATATTGTTATATGCATATGATGTAAAATTAGGTACGGTTAATCCAAGTGGTGTCTAATTATTTTTACAACTATGCAGTACAATGTATATCATTCAGATATTACAATAATTTGTGTATACATACATATAAAAGGACATACATTCTGATGTATAAGGCTAAAATTCCCCTTAACAAAATAGGGACTTGTTTTATATTTTTTGGATTTACTTGGTGCTTTTATAATAAAACTAAACAAATCTACAAATTGTCACAACATGATACAAAAGCCATCATGATCTGACTTCTTCAAATTAGTGGTGTTTATTACTATAATCTTTGATATAATGTACTCCCTCTATTATGATTATATCTTTGTAATCTGGTATTGATAGAACTTAAAAAATCAACTTCCGCTTTTCACATGCATAGGTTACAAAAATGAAAAACTAATACATGATGTCAATATAAATTTACCCTCGGTGGTTTTCTCTGAATTTGGAAATGCATTTATCGTTGCCACTATCATATATGCTATGTATTACGTAAATGGCTAAGGGTATTTTTATAGCTGATTCTACCGATGTATATTTTGAGATATTCTCATTCCTCTAAAACTTATGATTAACAATGAATAGGTGTTTACATGGTCCGTGCAATAGCAAATAAAAATTCCACGATAATACTTGAGGTTGTAGCTTCCATAGAAATGCAGGTATACATACCTTGTATTTTATATAATATGAAATCAAGAATAGATGATTGATATAACGCTTTATCGCACACACAGTAGGGTTCTTCTATACAAATTTTCCCTATATAATTGTTTCGCCAATAACCACAATAAGACAAACAAGAAATTCAATGAGTTTGATATTTTAGAACTTCAATGATGATGCACTAAAATATAGCCTTGTATTTCTTAAAAAATACTTCATTCTTAGTTAGGAAAAATCACAAATACTTCTTACATGGAGAACATGAATGAACATACACAAGACTCAATTTTTTATACGCTTTAAATTGCAATGACAGAGTGGCCCTGGCAAGAGTTGCACAAATATGATTTGCCCTAGCTTTCATAAAATATCATCAAGCGTAGCTCCAGGGATGATCATCGACGAAGTTTCAAGAATACATGGACGAAAATGGTTTATGACACTAAGAGTATTCAAGGTAAATTCTTGCTAGCATTATTGAAGTTTGATTGGTCTTGTCCAAGTTGAGGTGCTATAATTAATTTAAAATATTACAACTAATTTTAAACATATTAACAATGTACGAGACCAAAACTATATATGGGCATAAATAGGAAATGGTAGCCTTGCAAATGATGTTTGTGGGTTTATGATACCTAATTGTAAGTGAGTAATTTAATCTATGATAGTTTGGGCATACAATGGATTGTTTTTTAAATAGTGCATTTAAATCATCACTTAGAAATTGTTCCATAAAAGGGACAAATGGCTAAATAATATCTAAACTTGAACAAAAGTGGTGATCAACATGTTGCTGCACTTTGATAATTAATTAGAAAATGATTTGAATGTGATGTGATGCTATATTTATCATAATACATTAAATTAATTTTATTTTTATGGCAAAAAATAGATAACCTAAAATACACATCATATGTTGTTTTTACTTTCAGGAGAAATCTTCTGGTGATTGGCATGTCTACCTATACAAAGATAATGGTATTCAAGAACTAGTGGGTTACTTTCCAAAGTATTTGGTTCCAGGACTCATAAATAAACAAGTTGATATAAGTTTTGGTGGCTATGTGTATCACAAGAAACCACAACCGAGTCCTCCAATGGGTAGCGGTTATGTTGTAGCCAGCGGCAATGCGGAATCTTTCAACAATCTAAGGCTTATCGATGCTCATGGTAATGATCATGTTGTCAATACCGATCTTCCATCTTATGTTGATGGGAAGGGTTGTTACACTCCTTCACACATTGACCCGTCAACTAGATTCTTTTATGGGGGAGGTGGTTGTTCCGACTAATTATGTCATATTCCAAAAGATTACTTGTACTCAAAGTGCCAATAATTGAGAAATAAGACTTCGTGCCTTCTTTAAAAGTTCAGTATTCTTTGACTGCACTATTTTTTCTTTATTTTTTCAAATATATTGTTTCAAAATTATGGGATATCATTTGTTTACAAAGCAAGAAATTGAGGATCCATCGGCAAATTATTATGTATAGGCATCTTACATCCACTAGCCCATTGTCTAGGCATTGTAGTGGAATAAAAAGTCGAGGACACACTGATAAAAAAAATTGTTTTAATGAAATATAATGGCATGTCGTCTGTGTTGACTTACTCAATTCAAAAAGTCAAGGTGGCACATTTATTACTATCCGTCCTTCCCATTGGTGCCCATTCTCTTCACCCCCCATTTCTATAGCAATAGTACACTACAAGAAATGGTCGCATCCGTAATATTTTGGCCCCAAAAGAAATGTTTTGTGTTATGGAACAGTGACTTTCATGATGATAATAGTGTAAAAACACATATCATCATGGATGTGATTGGCACCTACTTCCGTGACATCAAATTATGACCAAAATATGGATTTTCATCCTGGGCGGGCCCGTGGCACTCCTGCATGACATTATTTGGGCCTTCCATGTGTAAAAAATCATGGTTGAAGTGATGGCAAGAATCTTTTCGGGAATTTCTCCGCCTCGGTATACAGTGGATTGCCAGCCCCAAATGATGCAGGGGTAGTTTTCGCGATCTTGTACGTGCGCATGTGCAAGTGAGACTTCACAGTACTGAACCTGAGCGGTCGAGGCTCATACGTGTGTGATATTTTTAGTCCCCGTTCCATGGACCGATCAATTGATGCTCGCACAGTTGTACGAGGTCCGAATCGATTGATCGATCGATGCGAGTCTCTCACTACCTTGCAACTGTGCAATGTGCATGATATATAGTTGGAGAAGCATGCATATGCGTGAGTCGTTGTGATCGTGCATCTTAGTGTAGGAGGCCAGAACCGATCGATACGAGCTACTATATCTCTCACGAGATGTTGCGTATACTTGGAGGTGTGGTGCACGAAGCTGTATGCGCAAGTTTGCACGATGTGCAATAGCTGGAGGCCCCTATTCTTCGTATGTGTGAGTGTGTAGTTGTGAGGAGCCCCTATGTGTTGATGCACACGATAGGTAGAGGATCTAGCCGGTAGTGTTGCATGGAGCAGCCACGCTTGTCTTGCTACACCCCTCGAGCATGACATGAAGAGTTGAGATGAGACAGTTGTTTGCGAGGAGTCCTCTCGATATGTACATTACCCCGGGCCTAGCCGGTTAGCTCTCGATGTACAATACCTCATTGTTGGCTCCTGTATGTACACATTTGAGACCAGATATACAATGCAATACATACGCCTCAACCTTGTGGGTACGAGCTCTCAAAGGGAGGAATCAATTTTTTGCATGGAATAAGGAAGCACTTCTTTGCGTGTGGCCTTGGACCTTTTGGGGACCTACTATAAGCCTCTCCATGTATAGTCTTATTCCGATTATTGTTGGCTGTTGACCGCATTGACAATGCCACACCGAGCACAAAAAGGTGGAGGACGAAGGCGAGTCCTCGGACGGGACCGACCTGAAGCTGGGGCAGACGCGGTAGGGAGTCCCAAGCGGAGAGGAGTATGAAGGTTGACTGGTTCATGTGTGGGCCGAAGAATAATAGGAGGTGTGCGGGCGAGGGTGGAGAGATGGCCTGGCTGGTTGTATATAGTAGGGTGGGGTGGCGAGGCATGCGGGGCATTGTCGCCGACCACGGGTGGTGGGAGTGGGTAGTCCCGCTAGGGCTTGTTTGGTCGTCCGGAGGAACAAGATTGGCAACGGACGGGCTGCGAGAACAACAACCTTGCACCGGGCTTCTTCGAGAAGTGCGATTTCATCAAGCCTGATCTGGCCTTGATCACTTTTGTTTTAGGCCAGAACTCAAGGAGATCCGTGAGAGAGCTCTATGGGGTGGACCGCTTCCGCCTTGTAGACGAGGAAGAAAGGTGTTTCGCCGGAGGGTTTAGTCCTAGTTGTCCGGATCGACCATAGCACAGAGGGAAGTTCTTCTATCTAGTTCTTGTTGCTCTTCTTCAACCTATAGAACGTTCTGGTGTTGAGTCCTTTGAACACCTCGGCTTTAGCGTGTTCTACTTGGCCATTCTTGTGCGGGTAAGGGACAAAACCGAAGCAAATCTGGGTGCCGAGGTTGTCGCCATAGTCTTAGAAAGCACTAATGGTAAAGTGGGTATCATTGTCGGTGATTATGCGGTTAGGCACTCCAAAATGGCACATGAGACCCTTGATGAATTTGACTGTGGATTGCACTGGGAAGGGGCGGACTAGCTGCACCTCCATCCACTTGGTGAACTTGTCGATTGAGACGAAGGGGTACTGATAGCCGCCGATAGAGCAAGGGAAAGGACCCATTATATCCAGCCCACAAAACACAAAGGGCCATGATAGCGGGATGATTTGAAGTGCTTGAGCAGGTTGGGGGATCTATTTGGCGTGGAACTGGCATGGTTTGCAACTCTTGACCATTTTGACTGCATCTTGGACGACCGGGGGCCAGAAGAAACCCTGCTGATAGGGTTTTCCTATCAAGGTGCAGGATGATGCGTGGCTGTCACATTCTCCATCATGGACGTCCGTGAGGAACTCGCGTCCGTCATCTTGGGAGATTCACCTGAGTCAGACTCCGTTTGGACGGAGCCAATACATGTCTCCATCCTTCATGGAGTACAATTTAGATTAGCGCACGGTTCTCTCTACATTGTTGTTGTCCTCAGGCAAGATCTTCTTGTCAAGAAGTTCTTCATGTCCATGACCTAGCCCGAGGTCTGGTGGGCAAGGTCTAACAACACACGGTTGTCAGGTGGTGATGCGCAATCAGGAACTTCCGCCAAGAGTTCTTCCTACCCCGCCCTGTCGAGGCTTGAGGTAGAAGCTTCTTGATCTATGATCTTGACAGAGGGCATGGTGAGTCTGTCCTCGAAGACACCCGGTAGAAGTGGCTCCTATTTGGCAGACTTCTTGGCGATGTCATTGTCGGTTTCTAAGAATCTACATATGAGTTTTGATCAACAACCCTTTGAGAGTTTCGCCAAGGAATGAACATGTCCAACTACCCTAAGTCATGAACGGTGTATGGTGGATGAACATGAAGAACTACCCAGGTTCGGGCCACCTTGGTTGTGTAATACCCTACTCCTGCTTTGTTGTATTGAAATGGTAGAGAGCTACAATGTGTGTTACAATGGTGAAGTCAACCGTTGTATCCTTTGCTTGTGTGAAAGATTGACCCTCTGAGAAGTCCGAGACTCCTCTATTTATAGTGTCTCGAGAGGGCTTTTCTGGGGCTCCTATTGGTTGGGCATCTATTCAAATAGGCTAGCAAAGTCAGTACTATATGTAGGCATGGCCGCTGGTGGCGTGCTTGTACAAGAGATGATTATGTCCTTCTGGGGCCACGCAATATCTTCTGGATATTCTCCGGCCATCACACTGTCACAATACCGTAGGGGTGTAAGTGGTGGTCGAATCTTGTCATAGCAGCAGTGTTGGCTTCGGCTACACGGAAGTGACCCGAGGAGGCGTACCAAGCAAGGATTCATACTTGCCATATCTGTTCTTGTTGAGGCAGTCCGATACCCTCTCTTCATAAGATAGAACCTTCAAGACAACCCTCGTGCTTCTACGAAAGGCATTGGACTTGTTTGTTTATTCTTGTATGTTAGGCTGCCACTACCCTAGTTTTCTTTACTCCGACGGTAACCCTCGGGCCCATCTTCTTCTTGCTCAATACTCGTAGCCAAATGGGAAGATGGGGCCTAAGCAACGCATAGACGTGACGTGTGGCATCCTGAACCGTCCTTCGGATACTAGCGAAAACGAGTCTTGCACAGCTTCTTTTCTTTGCGTAGCCTGGGCGATTCAGGCGACGGGGTGACGGATGTGCACCCTTATTCCTTTGCGGGCATTGACGCTAGTAGGCGCACATCGGGCTTTGAAGCACCCCCCATCGTCTTTGATACGTCCATTTTACATCATGATTTCTTATTGATATTTATATCGTTCTTGGTCATTATTCCACTTTATGATACAATTCTCATGTCTTTTCTCTCTTAATTTGAAAGATCTACACACAGAGGGAAATTGTGGGAAACTGGAATTCTGGACCTGAAAGCCATGGAAAAAGCTGCAAATTTTCCAGACTCCAAATGACCTGAAACTTCACGAGGATTTTTTATGGAATATATAAGAATTTTTGGAGCGAAGAAGTACCAGAGGGGGGCCACTTGTTGGTGCCAAGCCAACAGGGCGCGCCCTGATGGCTTGGCAGGACCACAAGCGGCTTTCGGCCCCCTCTTCTGTTATATGATGGGTTTTTAACTAGAAAAAATCAAGAAGATACTTTCGGGACGAAGCTGTTGGAAATATGCCCTAGAGGCAATAATAAATTGGTTATTATTATATTTCCTTGTTCATGATAATCGTTTATTATCCATGCTATAATTGTATTGATTGGAAACTCAAATACATGTGTGGGTACATAGACAACACTGTGTCCCTAGTAAGCCTCTAGTTGACTAGCTCGTTGATCAAAGATGGTTAAGGTTTCCTAGCCATTGACATGAGATGTCATTTGATAACGGGATCACATCATTGGGAGAATGATGTGATGGACAAGACCCAAACTGTAAACGTAGCATTTGATCGTGTCAGTTTATTGCTATTGTTTTCTGCATGTCAAGTATCTGTTCCTTTGACCATGAGATCATGCAACTCACTGACACCGGAGGAATACCTTGTGTGTATCAAACGTCGCAACGTAACTGGGTGACTATAAAGGTGCTCTACAGGTATCTCCGAGGGTGTCTGTTGGGTTGGCATGGATCAAGACTGGGATTTGTTACTCCGTATGACGGAGAGGTATCTCAGGGCCCACTCGGTAATACAACATCACATTGAGCCTTGCAAGCAAAGTGACTAAAGAGTTAGCCACAGGATCTTGTATTACGGAACGAGTAAAGAGACTTGCCGGTAACGAGATTGAACTAGGTATAGTGATACCGACGATCGAATCTCGGGCAAGTAACATACCGAAGAACAAAGGGAACAGCATACGGGATTAACTGAATCCTTGACATAGAGGTTCGACCGATAAAGATCTTCGTAGAATATGTAGGAGCCAATATGGGCATCCAGGTCCCGCTATTGGTTATTGGCCGTAGAGGTGTCTCGGTCATGTCTACATAGTTCTCGAACCCGCAGGGTCTACACACTTAACGTTTGGTGACGATTAGTATAATTGAGTTATTATGTTGGTGACCGAAAGTTGTTCGGAGTCCCGGATAAGATCCCGGACATGACGAGGATCTCCGGAATAGTCCGGAGGTAAAGATTGATATATGTGATAATAGTGTTTCGATCTCCGGAAGAGTTCCAGAGTTCACCGGAAGGGGTTCCGGATGTTTACCGAAGTGTTCGGGTGCAGCAACACTTTATATGAGCCAAAGGGATAAAGCCCACAAGGTATTGGAAAGTGCAAAAGTAGTTTTGCTGCCGCGTAAGCGGTACTACCGCTTGGTGAAGCGGTACTACCGCCCGAGCGGTACTACCGCTTGTGTGAAGCGGTACTACCGCCCAAGCGGTACTACCGCTTGTGTGAAGCGGTACTACCGCTTGTGCGCGGCTGTGCGCGGTTCGGCAGGGATCCGAGTTGGACTCTTTCCCTGCGGGCCAAACCGACCTTGTGCGGGCAAAACCGACCCGGAGGAGGCTTTTACTCCAAGTTTAGACCCCAAGGCTCAACATATAAATAGAGGGGCAGGGCTAGCACACGGGACAGATCAAGATTTCCCCAAGCCGTGTGCGGCAACCCTAACCCTCTAGTTCCTCCGTCATAATCTCCGTAGCGCTTGGCGAAGCCCTGCAGAGATTGTTCCTCACCACCATCACCACGCCGTCGTGCTGCTGGAACTCAACCACTACTTCACCATCGCTCGCTGGATCGAGGAGGTGAAGGCGTCATCAAGCCGTACGTGTGTTGAACGCGGAGGTGCCGTCCGTTCGGCACTAGATCGGAAGGATCGTGATTGGATCGCGGGACGCTCGGCGATTTGGATCGCGAAGACGTTCGACTACATCAACCGCGTTTATTAACGCTTCCGCTTAGCGATCTACAAGGGTATGTAGATTCACTCTCCCTCTCGTAGATGCTCATCACCATGGATAGATCTTATGTGTGCGTAGGAAAATTTTTGTTTCCCATGCAACGTTCCCCAACAGTGGCATCATGAGCCAGGTCTATGCGTAGATGAGATCTCGAGTAGAACACAAACGAGTTGTGGGCGTGGGTGTATACATATTGCTTGCCGTTACTAGTTGATATTTGATTCGGCGGTACTGTGAGATGAAGCGGCCCGGACCGACATTACGCGTACACTTACGCGAGACAGGTTCCTTCAACTAACATGTAACTTCGTTGCATAAAGATGGCTAGCGGGTGTCTGTCTCTCTCACTTTAGTTGAATCGATTTCAATGAAGGGGGTTCTTTTAGAAGATCAAAAAGCAATCACTACACCACGTTGTGGTTTTGCGTAGGTAAGAACGGTTCTTGCAAACCCGTAGCAGCCACGTAAAATTTGCAACAACAATTAGAGGACGTCTAACTTGTTTTTGCAGGGTATGTTGTGATGTGATATGGCCAATTACATGATGAGATATATGTGATGTATGAGATGATCATGTTTTGTATAGAATATCACGACTTGCATGTCGATGAGTACGGCAACTGGCAGGAGCCATAGAGTTGTCTTTAATTATTGTATGACCTGCGTGTCAATCATTAAGCGCTATGTAATGCTTTACTTTATCGCTAAACGTTAGCAATAGTCGTGGAAGCAACAGTCGGCGCGACAACCTTATGGCGACACGTTGATGGAGATCAAGATGATGGAGATCATGGTGTCATGCCGGTGACGATGGAGATCATGCCGGTGCTTTGGAGATGGAGATCAAAAGCACAAGTTCATGGCCATATCATGTCACTTATGATTTGCATGTGATGTTAATCCTTTTATGCATCTTATTTTGCTTAGGACGACGGTAGCATTATAAGGTGATCCCTCACTTAAATTTCAAGATAAATTGTGTTCTCCCCAAGTGTGCACCGTTGCGAAAGTTCGTCGTTTCGAGACACGCCGTGATGATCGGGTGTGATAGACTCTACGTTCGCATACAACGGGTGTAAGCCATGTTACACGTGCGGAACACTCGGGTTAAACTTGACGAGCCTAGCATGTACAGACATGGCCTCGGAACACAAGAGACCGAAAGGTCGAACATGAGTCATATAGTAGATATGATCAACATGAAGATGTTCACCATTGAAACCACCTCAACTCACGTGATGATCGGACTTGAGTTGGTGGATTTGGATCATGTTACACTCGAATGATCGGAGGGATGTCAATTTGAGTGGGAGTTTTTTAAAATATGATTAACTAAACTCATTATCTAAGAACAATAGTCTAAGTTGTCTTTGCTATATTTATGTTGTAGATCATGGCTCGCGCAGTAGCACCCCTGAATTTTAATGCGTTCCTAGAGAAAGCTAAGTTGAAAGATGATGGAAGTAACTTTGTGGACTGGGCCCGTAATCTAAGGATTATCCTTACGGCTTCCCAGAAGGCTTATGTCCTTGATGCACCGCTTGGTGATCCACCCGCTCCAGTTGAGTCTCTAGACGTTGTGAACGCCTGGCAGGCTCGTTCTGATGATTACTCAATAGTTCAATGTGCAATGTTGTATGGCTTAGAACCGGGACTTCAAAGACGTTTTGAACGTTATGGAGCATATGAGATGTTCCAGGAGTTGAAGTTTATCTTTCAGAAGAATGCCCGGATCGAGAGATATGAGATCTCCGATAAGTTCTATGCTTGCAAGATGGAGGAGAACGGGTCTATCAGTGATCACGTGCTCAGAATGTCTGGGTACTCCACCCGTCTGGCTGAGTTAGGGATGCCCCTTCCGCCAGAGGCTATCACTGACAGAGTTCTTCAATCATTGCCACCTAGCTACAAGAGCTTCGTGTTGAACTATAACATGCACGGGATGAACAAGTCAGTCGCCGAGCTGTTTGCGATGCTGAAAGCCGCTGAGTCTGAAATTCAGAAGGAGCATCAAGTGTTGATGGTCAATAAAACCACTAGTTTCAAGAAAAATGGCAAGGGTAAGAAGGGTAACTCCAAGAAGAGTGGCAAAGCAGTTGCTCCTCTCGTGAAGAAACCCAAGGCTGGACCCAAACCAGAAACTGTGTGTTTTCATTGCAAGGGAACTGGACACTGGAAGCGGAATTGCCCCAAGTATTTGGCTGACAAGAAGGCGGCCAACAACAAACAAGGTATATATGATATACATGTTATTGATGTGTACCTTACCAACTCTCGTTGTAGTGCCTGGGTATTTGATACCGGTGCGGTTGCTCATATTTGCAACTCAAAACAGGAACTGCGGAATAAACGGAGGCTGGCAAAGGACGAAGTGACGATGCGCGTGGGAAATGGTTCCAAGGTTGATGTGATCGCCGTCGGCACGCTCGCTCTTCGATTACCGTCGGGATTAGTGATGAACCTAAATAAGTGTTATTTGGTGCCTGCGTTAAGCATGAACATTATATCTGGATCTTGTTTATTGCGAGACGGTTACTCATTTAAATCAGAGAATAATGGTTGTTCTATTTATATGAGTAATATCTTTTATGGTCATGCACCCGATGTGAGGGGTTTATTCTTATTGAATCTCGATAGTAATGATACACATGTTCATAACATTGATGCCAAAAGATGTAGAATTGATAATGATAATACCACTTTCTTGTGGCACTGCCATTTAGGTCATATTGGCGTAAAACGCATGAAGAAGCTCCATGCTGATGGACTTTTGGAGTCACTTGATTTTGAATCACTTGACACATGTGAGCCATGCCTCATGGGCAAGATGACTAAAACGCCGTTCTCTGGAACAATGGAACGGGCAAGTGACTTATTGGAAATCATACATACTGATGTGTGCGGTCCGATGAGCATTGAGGCGCGCGGTGGTTATCGTTACTTTCTCACCTTCACTGATGACTTAAGTAGATATGGGTATATTTACTTAATGAAACACAAGTCTGAAACATTTGAAAAGTTCAAACAATTTCAGAGTGAAGTTGAGAATCATCGTAACAAGAAGATTAAATTCCTACGATCTGATCGAGGAGGAGAATATCTGAGTTATGAGTTTGGCAGTCACTTAAGACAATGTGGAATTGTTTCACAACTAACACCGCCTGGAACACCACAGCGTAATGGTGTGTCCGAACGTCGTAATCGAACCTTATTGGATATGGTGCGATCTATGATGTCTCTTGCCGATTTGCCACTATCGTTTTGGGGTTATGCATTAGAGACAGCTGCATTCACTTTAAATAGGGCACCATCGAAATCCGTTGAGACGACGCCATATGAACTTTGGTTTGGCAAGAAGCCAAAACTGTTGTTTCTTAAAGTTTGGGGATGTGATGCTTATGTCAAAAAGCTTCAGCCTGAAAAGCTGGAACCCAAAGCGGAGAAATGCGTCTTCATAGGATACCCAAAAGAGACAGTTGGGTATACCTTCTACCTCAGATCCGAAGGCAAAGTGTTTGTCGCTAAAAACGGAACATTTCTTGAGAAAGAGTTTCTCTCGAAAGAATTGAGTGGGCGGAAGATAGAACTTGATGAGGTTGTTGAACCTTTACTTCAACCTGAGAGTAGCGCAGCGCAGAAAGTTGTTTCTGTGGAGCCTACATTAGCTGAAGAGGAAGTTAATGATGATGATCATGAAGCTTTGGATCAAGTTGCTATCGAACCTCGTAGGTCGACAAGGACGCGTACTGCTCCCGAGTGGTACGGCAACCCTGTCTTAGAGGTCATGTTGTTAGACAACGATGAACCTACGAGCTATGGAGAAGCGATGATGGGCCCGGATTCCGAGAAGTGGTTAGAGGCCATGAAATCCGAGATGGGATCCATGTATGAAAACAAAGTATGGACTTTGGAAGTATTACCTGAAGGGCGTAAGGCCATTCAGAACAAATGGATCTTTAAGAGGAAGACGGACGCGGACGGTAATGTCACCGTCTATAAAGCTCGACTTGTGGCAAAAGGTTTTTCACAAGTTCAAGGAGTTGACTACGATGAGACCTTCTCACCCGTAGCGATGCTTAAGTCCGTCAGAATCATGTTAGCAATAGCTGCCTTTTTCGATTATGAAATTTGGCAGATGGATGTCAAAACAGCGTTCCTTAACGGTTACCTTAAGGAAGAGTTGTATATGATGCAACCAGAAGGTTTTGTCGATCCAGAGAATGCTGACAAAGTTTGCAAACTCCAGCGATCCATTTATGGACTGGTGCAAGCATCTCGGAGTTGGAATCTTCGTTTTGATGAGGTGATCAAAGCGTTCGAGTTTATACAAGTTTACGGAGAAGCTTGTATTTACAAGAAAGTGAGTGGGAGCTCTATAGCGTTTCTAATATTATATGTGGATGACATATTGCTGATTGGAAACAATATAGAAATGCTGGAAAGCGTAAAGGAATATTTGAACAAGAGTTTTTCAATGAAGGACCTAGGAGAAGCTGCTTTCATATTAGGCATCAAGATCTATAGAGATAGATCAAGACGCTTAATAGGACTTTCACAAAGCACATACCTTGATAAGATTTTGAAGAAGTTCAAAATGGATCAGTCCAAGAAGGGGTTCTTGCCTGTTTTGCAAGGTGTGAAGTTGAGTAAGACTCAATGCCCAGTGACTGCAGAAGATAGAGAAAAGATGAGTGTCATCCCCTATGCTTCGGCCATAGGCTCTATCATGTATGCAATCCTGTGCACAAGACCCGATGTCAGCCTTGCCATAAGTATGGCCGGAAGGTTTCAAAGTGATCCAGGAATGGAACACTGGACGGCGGTCAAGAATATACTGAAGTACCTGAAAAGGACTAAGGACATGTTTCTCGTTTATGGAGGTGATCAAGAGCTCGTCGTAAAGGGTTACGTCGATGCAAGCTTTGACACTGATCCGGATGACTCTAAGTCGCAAACCGGATACGTATTTATTCTTAATGGGGGTGCGGTTAGCTGGTGCAGTTCCAAGCAAAGCGTGGTAGCAGATTCTACATGCGAAGCGGAGTACATCGCTGCCTCGGAGGCGGCGAAGGAAGGTGTCTGGATGAAGGAGTTCATGACAGATCTTGGAGTAGTGCCTAGTGCGCTTAACCCAATGACTCTGTTTTGTGATAACACTGGTGCCATTGCTCTAGCCAAGGAACCAAGATTTCACAAGAGGACCAGACACATAAAACGACGTTTCAATTCCATCCGCGATTATATCAAGGAGGACGACATAAATATTTGCAAAGTACACACGGATCTAAATGTTGCAGATCCGATGACTAAACCTCTTCCAAGGGCTAAACATGAACAACACCAGAACTGCATGGGTGTTCGATTCATTACAATGTAAATCACATAGTGATATGAACTAGATTATTGACTCTAGTGCAAGTGGGAGACTGTTGGAAATATGCCCTAGAGGCAATAATAAATTGGTTATTATTATATTTCCTTGTTCATGATAATCGTTTATTATCCATGCTATAATTGTATTGATTGGAAACTCAAATACATGTGTGGGTACATAGACAACACTGTGTCCCTAGTAAGCCTCTAGTTGACTAGCTCGTTGATCAAAGATGGTTAAGGTTTCCTAGCCATTGACATGAGATGTCATTTGATAACGGGATCACATCATTGGGAGAATGATGTGATGGACAAGACCCAAACTGTAAACGTAGCATTTGATCGTGTCAGTTTATTGCTATTGTTTTCTGCATGTCAAGTATCTGTTCCTTTGACCATGAGATCATGCAACTCACTGACACCGGAGGAATACCTTGTGTGTATCAAACGTCGCAACGTAACTGGGTGACTATAAAGGTGCTCTACAGGTATCTCCGAGGGTGTCTGTTGGGTTGGCATGGATCAAGACTGGGATTTGTTACTCCGTATGACGGAGAGGTATCTCAGGGCCCACTCGGTAATACAACATCACATTGAGACTTGCAAGCAAAGTGACTAAAGAGTTAGCCACAGGATCTTGTATTACGGAACGAGTAAAGATACTTGCCGGTAACGAGATTGAACTAGGTATAGTGATACCGACGATCGAATCTCGGGCAAGTAACATACCGAAGAACAAAGGGAACAGCATACGGGATTAACTGAATCCTTGACATAGAGGTTCGACCGATAAAGATCTTCGTAGAATATGTAGGAGCCAATATGGGCATCCAGGTCCCGCTATTGGTTATTGGCCGTAGAGGTGTCTCGGTCATGTCTACATAGTTCTCGAACCCGCAGGGTCTACACACTTAACGTTTGGTGACGATTAGTATAATTGAGTTATTATGTTGGTGACCGAAAGTTGTTCGGAGTCCCGGATAAGATCCCGGACATGACGAGGATCTCCGGAATAGTCCGGAGGTAAAGATTGATATATGTGATAATAGTGTTTCGATCTCCGGAAGAGTTCCAGAGTTCACCGGAAGGGGTTCCGGATGTTTACCGAAGTGTTCGGGTACAGCAACACTTTATATGAGCCAAAGGGATAAAGCCCACAAGGTATTGGAAAGTGCAAAAGTAGTTTTGCTGCCGCGTAAGCGGTACTACCGCTTGGTGAAGCGGTACTACCGCCCGAGCGGTACTACCGCTTGTGTGAAGCGGTACTACCGCCCAAGCGGTACTACCGCTTGTGTGAAGCGGTACTACCGCTTGTGCGCGGCTGTGCGCGGTTCGGCAGGGATCCGAGTTGGACTCTTTCCCTGCGGGCCAAACCGACCTTGTGCGGGCAAAACCGACCCGGAGGAGGCTTTTACTCCAAGTTTAGACCCCAAGGCTCAACATATAAATAGAGGGGCAGGGCTAGCACACGGGACAGATCAAGATTTCCCCAAGCCGTGTGCGGCAACCCTAACCCTCTAGTTCCTCCGTCATAATCTCCGTAGCGCTTGGCGAAGCCCTGCAGAGATTGTTCCTCACCACCATCACCACGCCGTCATGCTGCTGGAATTCAACCACTACTTCACCATCGCTCGCTGGATCGAGGAGGTGAAGGCGTCATCAAGCCGTACGTGTGTTGAACGCGGAGGTGCCGTCCGTTCGGCACTAGATCGGAAGGATCGTGATTGGATCGCGGGACGCTCGGCGATTTGGATCGCGAAGACGTTCGACTACATCAACCGCGTTTATTAACGCTTCCGCTTAGCGATCTACAAGGGTATGTAGATTCACTCTCCCTCTCGTAGATGCTCATCACCATGGATAGATCTTATGTGTGCGTAGGAAAATTTTTGTTTCCCATGCAACGTTCCCCATCAGAAGCGCCGCCGACTCGAGGCGGAAACCTGGGCAGAGGCCCTCTAGCTCTCCGGCAAAGTGATTCTGCCAGGGAAACTTCCCTCCGGGAGGGGGACATCGATGCCATCGTCATCACCGATGCTTCCTCCATTGTGGGAGGCCCAATCTTAATCAACATCTTCATCAGCACCATCTCATATCAAACAGTAGTTCATTTGTTTGTATGCAATCTTTGTCTCAAAACATCAGATTGGTACCTGGGGGCTACTAGTAGTGTTGATTGTTGGGGAACATTGCATGGGAAATAAAAAAATTCCTACGCACACGCAAGATCTATCCATGGAGATGCATAGCTACGATAGGGGGAGTGTATCTACATACCCTTTTAGATCACTAAGAGGAAGCGTATATAACGCGGTTGATGTAGTAGTACGTCTTCACGATCCAATCGCGATCTGTCCCGATCTAGCGCCAAACGGACGACACCTCCGCGTTCAGCACACGTGCGGCTCGATTACTTCTCTGCCTCCTCGATCCAATGAGCGAGGGCGGAGTAGTAGTTGGTTTCTCAACCAGCACGATGGCGTTGTGGAGATGGTGGTGGAGCAATCCTGGCAGGGCTACGCCGAACGCTGCCGAAATCGCGAATGGAGGAGAAAACGATCTAGGGAGAGAGAGAGGCACCAAGGGCTTGGTGTGTCCTCTTGGGGCGCCCCCTCCCCTCTATATATAGGTGGAGGGGCGTGGGGAACAACCCCACCAAGCCCTAGGGCGCAGCCAAGGGGGAGGAGTTGGGCTCCTAGCACAATTCCCTCCCTTTCCATACACAGGTGGACTTTCCACCTCTCCCAAGCCACATGAGCCTTGAGGGACTTGTGTGCCTGGCCCAATAAGGCCAGGGAGCCTCCCCTCAGACCATGCAAACCGTTGGGATGTTGTGGAACCCTTGGTGGACTTCCGCACTCCTCTGGAAGTTTCCAGAACCTTCTAAAAGCTTCCCGGTACAATACCGGAAAAACCCAAAACTTTTCTGGTAGCCAAAATATGACTTCCCATATATAAATATTTACCTCCGGACCATTCCGGAGCTCCTCGTGACGTCTGGGATCTCATCCGGTACTCCGAACAACATTCGGTCACCAACATACATAACCCAATAATACTATATCGTCACCGAACGATAAGCGTGTGGACCCTACGGGTTCGAGAATCATGTGGACATGACTGAGACACCTCTCCGGTCAATAACCAATAGCGGGACCTGGATGCCCATATTGGTTTCCACATATTCCAACGAAAATCTTTATCGGTCGAACCACGATGCCAAGGATTCAATCAATCCCGTATGCAATTCCCTTTGTCCAACGGTATGTTACTTGCCGGAGATTCGATCGTCGGTATCTCCATACCTAGTTCAATCTCGTTACCGACAAGTCTCTTTATGAAAGCACATTTGCTCCCTTGGTGGTTTTGGTAATTAATAACAACATATATCTCATTGAACTAATGTTTCCACTAAGTATATCACATGAAAAGTTCAATGATGGGATGGCTATAGATTGTGAGGAGACCCCAAGATGCAAGGAATAGGATTGGCAAAGCTTCAAGCAAGGAGACTCTACAATTTACTTTGTGAGAAATCACTTTGAGTCCATAGGAAAGCTAATGCTATTAAAAGGGGGTAAGGTAATGTTGGTGAACAAATTGCTCCACGTGCACAAGTGCTAGCCACCAAAAACACCCACAAGCTCTCCCACAATATACTCTGTCTAAACCCGATCATGCAAAATCGGTCCCACCAAGTTTCCCACTCGGCCCTACCGATTTTGTCCTCAGACAGAACCCTAGCCAAACCCTATCTTCTCGGTACAACCAAGTACTACATCGGTGCAACCGAGTTTCGGTGACCAAGATTCGGATGACCAAATTTATAGAATCGGAATTTCCGAGTTTTATGGATCGGTCTCACCGAGTTTGGAAACTGCCCTCGGCCACTCATATCGGTACTACCGAGAATGTCATATCGGTCTCACCGAGATTCCTAAAGTTGCCACATTTTGAACAAATCGGTACGACCGAGTTTTATTTCGGTTTCACCGAGTTGGTCAAAAATGGTGTAACAGTTGGTTTTTTGAAGATGCCTATATATACCCCTCCACCACATCCCACTCGAAAGAGAAGCACTCAAAACAGTTCCACACTTCCCATATCCAAATTTCTGAGAGAGAACCACCTACCCTTGTGTTGAGATCAAGATCATCCACTCCAACCATATGGATCTTGATTTTTAGCCTCCCCAAGTTGCTTTCCACCCAATCAATCTCTTCTACCAAGCCAAATCTATGAGAGAGTGATTGAGTGTTGAAGAGTCTATCATCTGGAAGCACAAGAGCAAGGAGTTCATCATCACTATCAAGCCTATTAACTTTTGGAGGGTGGTGCCTCCTAGATTGGTTAGGTGTTGCTTGGGAGCCTCCTACTTTGTGTTGTGGAGTTGAACCAAGAAGTTTGTACGGGCAAGGAGATCGCTTACTTCATGAAGATCTACCCATAGTGAGGCTAGTCTTTCGTGGACGGAAGCCGTTATGGAATAGTCAATGTTGCTACTTCGTGGACCCTTATGGGTGGAGCCCTCCGTGGACTCTCACGACCGCTACCCTCCGTGGGTTGAAGAATCCATAAACGTGGATGTACGATAGCGCCACCTATCGGAACCACGGGAAAAATATTCATGTCTACAATTGCGTTTGATCTTCTAACCCTACCCTCTACTACATGTGCTTGTCTTTACTTTCCACTGCTATACTCTTAGACATGCATGTGTAGGGTGTGCTTGACTTGCTATCATTGCTAAAATCTTCCCACGACTAAAATTGGGAAAAGGTAGAATTTTTATTTGGTAAAGTATTCTAATCACCCCCCCCTCTAAACTTACTTTCGATCCTACACTTTACTCGTTCCGTAATACAAGATCCCGCAACTAACTCCTTAGTCACATTGCTTGGAAGCTTCTTGTGATGTTGTATTACCGAGAGGGCCCAGAGATACCTCTCCGTCATACGGATTGACAAATCCCAGTCTCGATCTATGCCAACCCAACAGTCACCCTTGGAGATACCTGTAGAGTATTGATACGTCTCCAACGTATCTATAATTTTTGCTTGTTCCATGCTGTTATATTATCATTCTTGGATGTTTTACAATCATTTTACTACAACTTTATATTATTTTTGGGACTAACCTATTAACCTAGAGCCCAGTGCCAGTTCCTGTTTTTTCCGTGTTTTTGGGTTTTACAGAACAGGAATATCAAACGGAGCCCAAATGGAATAAAAATCTACGGTGAATTTTTATGGACCATAAGAAGCCCAGGGAGAGTTGGAGTTGGGCCAGGGGAGCCACGAGGCCACCACAAGCCTGGGGGGAGCCCCCCCTAGGGCGCGCCCCCCTGGCTTGTCGTCACCTCGTGGCCCATCCTGACTTGTTTCCACCGCCATAAATTCCTATAAATAAAGAAACCTCCGAAAATAAACCTAGATCGGGAGTTCCGCCGCCGCAAGCCTCCAGAGCCACGAAAAACCAATCGGGAGCCCGTTCCGGCACCCTGCCGGAGGGGGAAACCATCACCGGAGGTCATCTTCATCATCCCGACGCTCTCCATGACGAGGAGGGAGTAGTTCACCCTCGGGGCTGAGGGTATGTACCAGTCGCTATGTGTTTGATCTCTCTCTCGTGTTCTTGAGATGGCACGATCTTGATGTACCGCGAGCTTTATTAATATAGATGAATCATATGGAGTGTTTCCCCTCTCTATCTAGTTGTGATGAATTGAGTTTTCCCTTTGAAGTTTACTTATCGGATTGAGTCTTTAAGGATTTGAGAACACTTGATGTATGTCTTGCGATGGGATATCTGTGGTGACAATGGGATGTTCTATTGATCCACTTGATGTATGTTTTGGTGATCAACTTGCGGGTTCCGTGACCATGGGAATCTATGCATAGGGGTTGGCACACGTTTTCATCTTGACTCTCCGGTAGAAACTTTGGGGCACTCTTTGAAGTTCTTTGTGTTGGATTGAACATGATGAATCTGAAATTATGTGATGCATATCGTATAATCAAGCCCATGGGTACTTGTGGTGACATTGGAGTATCTAGGTGACATTAGGGTTTTGGTTGATGTGTATCTTAAGGTGTTATTTTAGTATGAACTCTAGGGCTGTTTGTGACACTTATAGGGATAGCTCATAAGATTGATCGGAAAAGATAACTTTGAGGTGGTTTCGTACCCTACAATAATTTCTTCGTTTGTTCTCCGCTATTTGTGACTTTGGAGTGAACTCTTTGTCGCATGTGAGGGATTTACATATGATTCAACTATGTTAGTATCGTTGAGAGAAATTGCACTAGTGAAAGTATGAACCCTAGGCCTTGTTTCCAAGCATTGCAATACCGTTTGTGCTCACTTTTGTTACTTGCTACCTTGCTGTTTTTATATTTTCAGATTACAAAAACCTATATCTACCATCCATATTGCACTTCTATCACCATCTCTTCGCCGAACTAGTGCACCTATACAATTTGCCATTGTATTGGGTGTGTTGGGGACACAAGAGACTCTTTGTTATTTGGTTGCAGGGTTGTTTGAGAGAGACCATCTTCATCCTACACCTCCCACGGATTGATAAACCTTAGGTCATCCACTTGAGGGAAATTTGCTACTGTCCTACAAAACTCTGCGCTTGGAGGCCCAATACGAGTCTATAAGAAGAAGGTTGCGTAGTAGACATCAAGCTCTTTTCTGGTGCCGTTGCCGGGGAGGCTAGGTAAGCGGCACTCACATCCCGTCAACGAAGCTCTTTTCTGGCGCCGTTGCCGGGGAGGTGAGTGCTTGAAGGTATATCTTTAGATCTTGCAATTGAATCTTTTAGTTTCTTGTTTTATCACTAGTTTGTTTTTATAAAACAAAACTACTAAAAAAATGGAGTTTAGGTTGCATCATTTGTATCGTCTTTATAATGTCTTTCGTGAAAATAAGGATTCAGAAAATTGTGCTCAATTGGTAGAGGAAGAAATTATGATAATACTTAATGAGAATTCCTTGAATGATGAGCATGATTGCAATATTGCTAGTGTGAATTCTCTGAATATCCATGATGCTAATGATATGCAAAGCTACAAGCTTGGGGATGCTATGTTTGATGAAGATGATATGTTTAGTCCCCCAAGTTTTGATGAGCAAATTTATTATGATGAAAGCATGCCTCCTATTTATGATGATTATTGTGATGACATGTATGCTATAAAGAATAATGATAACCATGAAACTTGTCATCATGATTTTAATTTTCAATTGGATTATGCTTCACATGATAGTTATTTTGTTGAGTTTGCTCCCACTACTATTGATGAGAATAAATTTGCTTATGTGGTGAGTAGTAAAATTTCTATGCTTGTAGATCATGAAAAGAATGCTTTATGTGCTGGTTATATTGTGAAATTCCTTCATGATGCTACTGAAAATTATTATGAGGGAGGAACATATGCTTGTAGGAATTGCAATAATATCAAGTTTCCTCTCTATGTGTTCAAAGTTTTGAAGTTATGCTTGTTTTGCCTTCCTATGCTAGTTGATTCTTGCTCCCATAAATTATTTGCTCACGAAATCCCTATGCATAGGAAGTGGGTTAGACTTAAATGTGCTTGTCATGAGATTCATGATGCTCTTTTGCGTGTTATAATTATTATTCCTATGTGAGCATCATTGAAATCATCATGCCTAGCTAAAAGGCATTAAAGAAAAGCGCTTGTTGGGAGACCACCCAACACTTTTACTTTCTGTTTTTCTGTGTTCACATGATTAAGCTACTGTATTAATCATGTTTTATAGCTTTTGTTTCAATAAAGTGCCCAGTAAATACTTTGGGATAGTGTGGATGATAGTTGACTTGATTCTGTGCAAAAACAGAAACTTTTGCTCTCAGTCCAGGAATTTTGTAAATTCACTGGAACGTGCTTTTGATCTGAAATTTTTACAGTCTTGATATACAAATTTCCTAGATTTTCCTAATTTTTCAGAATTTTTAGAGACAGGGAAGTATGGCTATACTACAGTTCTTCACAGACTGTTCTGTTTTTGACAGATTCTGTTTTGCATGCATAGTTTGCTTGTTTTAGTATTCCCATAGCTTATATTCAGTGATATAAATTGTGGGAATGATATAATACAGTAGTTATTATGTGAGAACAATTATGAATCTGGTCTTGACAGTACCTACGTGAATGATCTTTGTTTATTATACTAACCCATCTCACGAAGTTCCGTTAAGTTTTGTGTGATTGAAGTTTTCAAGTTTTGGGTGAGACACCGATATGAGGAGAATAAGGAGTGAAAAGAACCTAAGCTTGGGGATGCCCAGGGCAACCCCAAGGCAATATCCAAGGAATACTCAAGCGCCTAAGCTTGGGGATGCCCCGGAAGGCATCCCCTCTTTCGTCTTCAACATTATCGGTATATCTTACTTGGAGCTATATTTTTATTCGTCACATAATATGAGTTTTGCTTGGAGCGTCATATTATTTTGTTGTTCGCTGTTAGGTGTTATTTATAATCTTGTTTTTCAATAAAAAGTTCCAATAATTGCCTTAGGATGCTTGCATTGCATGTTTTGATAAGTGCTGTGTAAAAACAGAAACTTTGGCTGTAGTGTTTGAATTTTCATATTTTACTGGAACATGGAAAGTTTCTGAAATTTTTAAACAGTGATGTCATATAAAATTTATAGCATTTCCTAAATTTTCATAATTGTTTGAGTTACAGAAGTACACTGTTTTCATAAATTGCTACAGACTATTCTGTTTGGACAGATTGCTGTCATAGTTTTGTTATCTACTTATCCCATAGTTTCCATAGCCTATATTGGTAGATATAAATTGTGGAAACGATAGTAAACAGTAGATGATGTTTGAAAATTATTATGCAACTTGTCTGGGCTGTACATAAAGTGTTGATTTATTATTATGTGCACTAACCTATCTCACGAGTTCTTTTCGAGTTTTGTGTGGATGAAGTTTTTGAGAATAGGTGAAACCATGATATGAGAGGATTGAAAGAGATACAAAATCTCAAGCTTGGGGATGCCCAATGCACCCCAAGTAAATATTTCAAGAAGTCTCAAGCATCTAAGCTTGGGGATGCTACGCATCCCACCTCTCTTCATCAACAATTATCGGTTAGCCTATGTTGAGCCCAATTTTTTATTCGTTCACATGATGCGTGCTATTCTTGGAGTGCTTTTCTTTTATTTTGTTTGCTGTTTGAATAAAATACTCAGATCTGAAAATATTTATTGAGGGAGAGAGAGAGTCCTCACATAGCTCCTTAACTGTTTGACTACTCATTGATCTTCACCTATATCTTTTGTGAGTAGCTTGTCATTTCCTCTCATGCTTCACTTATACCTTTTTGAGAGATGAAATTTTTATGCTCTTGTGCTTCACTTAAATTTGTTTGAGCTTGCCAAAAAGCAATGGCAATATATGAAACTAGCCCCAAAGTGATAGATATCCAAGGAGGATATAATAAAAACTTTCATGAAGATCATTGGACAAATTAAACTTGATTCTTTGTAATAGTTTTGAAACATGATGATAGTAATATGTGAGTCATGTTAGTGAGTAATTATGCTTAATAGGAATATTGGTGTTAAGGTTTGTGATTCCCTATGCATGCACGAAAGTCAATAGTTATGCAATGAAGTTATATCCTACTTGTGGTGCATTATTTGGTGTTAGCTATGACTCAATGCTCACTTACGAGATTTTTCGTTCCTCGGTTTGGTTGCTTCCCAATCTATTTGCTAGCCTTCATTTGTACTAAGTAGAAATACTACTTGTGCATCCAAAATCCTTAAACCAAGTTTTGCCTTATGAGTCCACCATACCTACCTATATGCGGTATTTCCATGCCGTTCCAAGCAAATTTGTATGTGCCATCTCTAAATCTTCAAAATAAATTTTCTCTTTTGTGTGCCCGTACCGCTCATGAAATGGTGGGGAGTATCCAATATTTTTCCATGCTAGGTGGGTTATTCTCACGATATGTGTTGATTCACTATCATTCACGAGAAAATGGCTGGTATTCGGGATGCCTAGTCCCATGCTCAAAATCAAATCAAAAAAATAATGAAACAAAACTCCCCCAGGAATGTTGTTGGTATGGACGGTACCCGTGGATTCGGCTCGCCGTGGAGTGTGATTGATTGGTGGAGGGGGAGTAAAAACTTTACTATTCTATTTGGGAACCACCTATAATGTATCTAGCATGGAAAGTATTGTGAGCTACTTTGTCGTTTTCGTTGACAGGAAAAGCATGCCTCTCAAAATATTTTTCTCTCACAATTTAAACCTTGAGCTTTGGCACCTCTACAAATCCCTACTTCCCTCTGCGAAGGGCCTATCTACTTACTTTATGCAATTTTTATTTCTGCTTTGAGTCTCCATCTTCTCTTATAAGCACCAACTAGGGGGCACTATGATCGTACTTGAGCATTGGGCATAGCTAATATTTGAGTGTGTTTCATGAATGGATCAATGATTGAGCATGATGGGCTAGGGATAACTTTCTTTAGTGTTGATATTTTGAAAGACATGGTTGCTTGTTGGCATGCTTGAGTATTGAAGTCATTATGTTAAAACTAGACTATTGCTTTGAATCATTTACAAGTCCAAATGTCCATGCTATACAAAGAAGAAAAGAATATGATGAACATGTTGGGCAGCATTCCACATCAAAAATTCTGTTTTTATCATTTACCTACTCAAGGACGAGCAGGAATTAAGCTTGGGGATGCTGATACGTCTCCAACGTATCTATAATTTTTGCTTGTTCCATGCTGTTATATTATCATTCTTGGATGTTTTACAATCATTTTACTACAACTTTATATTATTTTTGGGACTAACCTATTAACCTAGATCCCAGTGCCAGTTCCTGTTTTTTCCGTGTTTTTGGGTTTTACAGAAAAGGAATATCAAACGGAGCCCAAATGGAATAAAAAACTACGGTGAATTTTTATGGACCATAAGAAGCCCAGGGAGAGTTGGAGTTGGACCAAGGGAGCCACGAGGCCACCACAAGCCTGGGGGGTGCCCCCCCCTAGGGCGTGCCCCGTGGCTTGTCGTCACCTCGTGGCCCATCCTGACTTGTTTCCACCGCCATAAATTCCTATAAATTGAGAAACCTCCGAAAATAAACCTAGATCGGGAGTTCCGCCGCCGCAAGCCTCCAGAGCCACGAAAAACCAATCGAGAGCCCGTTCCAGCACCCTGTCGGAGGGGGAAACCATCATCGGAGGTCATCTTCATCATCCCGACGCTCTCGATGACGAGGAGGGAGTAGTTCACCCTCGGGGCTGAGGGTATGTACCAGTAGCTATGTGTTTGATCTCTCTCTCGTGTTCTTGAGATGGCACGATCTTGATGTACCGCGAGCTTTATTAATATAGATGAATCATATGGAGTGTTTCCCCTCTCTATCTAGTTGTGATGAATTGAGTTTTCCCTTTGAAGTTTACTTATCGGATTGAGTCTTTAAGGATTTGAGAACACTTGATGTATGTCTTGCGATGGGATATCTGTGGTGACAATGGGATGTTCTATTGATCCACTTGATGTATGTTTTGGTGATCAACTTGCGGGTTCCGCGACCATGGGAATCTATGCATAGGGGTTGGCACACGTTTTCGTCTTGACTCTCCGGTAGAAACTTTGGGGCACTCTTTGAAGTTCTTTGTGTTGGATTGTACATGATGAATCTGAAATTATGTGATGCATATCGTATAATCAAGCCCATGGGTACTTGTGGTGACATTGGAGTATCTAGGTGACATTAGGGTTTTGGTTGATGTGTATCTTAAGGTGTTATTTTAGTACGAACTCTAGGGCTGTTTGTGACACTTATAGGGATAGCTCATAAGATTGATCGGAAAAGATAACTTTGAGGTGGTTTCGTACCCTACAATAATTTCTTCGTTTGTTCTCCGCTATTTGTGACTTTGGAGTGAACTCTTTGTCGCATGTGAGGGATTTACATATGATTCAACTATGTTAGTATCGTTGAGAGAAATTGCACTAGTGAAAGTATGAACCCTAGGCCTTGTTTCCAAGCATTGCAATACCGTTTGTGCTCACTTTTGTTACTTGCTACCTTGCTGTTTTTATATTTTCAGATTACAAAAACCTATATCTACCATCCATATTGCACTTGTATCACCATCTCTTCGCCGAACTAGTGCACCTATACAATTTGCCATTGTATTGGGTGTCTTGGGGACACAAGAGACTCTTTGTTATTTGGTTGCAGGGTTGTTTGAGAGAGACCATCTTCATCCTACACCTCCCACGGATTGATAAACCTTAGGTCATCCACTTGAGGGAAATTTGCTACTGTCCTACAAAACTCGGCGCTTGGAGGCCCAACACGAGTCTACAAGAAGAAGGTTGCGTAGTAGACATTAAGTACCTTTATGATCACCCAGTTACGAAGTGACGTTTGATACACACAAGGCATTCCTCCGGTGCCAGGGAGTTGCATGATCTCATGGACTTAGGAACAGATACTTGATATGAGCAGTAGCAATAAACTAATACGATCAAATGCTATGCTTACGGTTGGGTCTTGTCCATCACATCATTCTCCTAATGATGTGACCCCGTTATCAAATGACAACTCATGTCTATGGTTAGGAAACCTTAACCATCTTTGATCAACGAGCTAGTCTAGTAGAGGCTCACTAGGGACACAGTGTTGTCTATGTATCCACACATGTATCTGAGTTTCCGATCAATACAATTCTAGCATGGATAAAAGATGTTTATCATGAACATGGAAATATCATAATAACCAATTTATTATTGCCTCTAGGGCATATTTCCAATATTCTCCCACTTGCACTAGAGTTAATAATCTAGTTCACATTGCCATGTGATTCATACCCAATGAGTTCTGGGGTTTGATCATGTTTTGTTTGTGAGAGAGGTTTTAGTCAACGGGTCTGCAACATTCAGATCCGTGTGTACTTTTCAAATCTATATGTCATACTGTAGATGCTACTACCATGCTCCACTTGGAGAAATTCCAAATGACCGCTCCACTATACGTATTCGGTTTACGACTCAGGGTCATCTGGATCGGTGTCAAAGCTTGCATCGACGTAACCCTTTACGACGAACTCTTTATCACCTCCATAACTGAGAAAATATTTCCTTAGTACTCTTTAGGTACCTAAGGATAATTTTGACCGCTGTCCACTGATCCACTCCTGGATCACTCTTGTACCCCATGCCAGACTTTTGGCAAGGCACACATCACATGAGGTACACAGCATGTCATACAGTATAGAGCCTATGGCTGAGGCATAGGGGACAACCTTCGTCCTTTCCCTTTCTTCTGCCGTGGTCGAGCTTTAAGTCTTACTCAACTTCACACCTTACAATACATGCAAGAACTCCTTCTTTGAATGATCCATTTTGAACTCCTTCAAAATCTTGTCAAGGTGTGTGCTCTGTGAAAGTCTTATCAAGCGTCTTGACCTATCTCTATAGATTTTGATGCTCAATATGTAAGCAGCTTTACCTAGGTCTTCCTTTGAAAAACTCCTTTCAAACAACCCTTTATGCTTTCTAGAAATTCTACATCATTTCTGATCAACAATATGTCATCCACATATACTTATCAGAAATGCTATAGTGCTCCCACTCACTTTCTTGTAAATACAAGTTTCTTCATAAACTTGGTATACACCCAAAAGCTTTGATCACCTCGTCAAAGCGTATATTCCAACTCCGAGATGCTTGCACTAGTCCATAGAAGGATCGCTGGAGCTTGCATGCCTTTTAGCATCCTTAGGATCGACAAAACCTTCCGGTTGTATCACATACAACCTTTCCTCGTGGAAAACATTAAGGAAACTCTATTTTGACATCCATCTGCCAGATTTCATAATCGAAAAATGCAGCAATTGCTAACATAATCACAACAGACATTAGCATCGCTACGGGTGAGAAAGTCACATTGTAGTTAACTCCTTGAACTTATCGGAAACCTCTTTGCGACAAGCCGAGCTTTATAAATGGTGACATTACCATCAGCGTCTGAATCCGGGCAAGTCTACCAAAGTCCATACTTGGTTTTCATTCATGGATCCTATCTCAGATTTCATGGCTCCTAGCCATTTGTCAGAATCCGGGCCCACCATCGCTTCTTCATAGCTCATAGGTTCACTGTTGTCTAACAACATGACCTCCAAGACAAGATTGTCGTACCACTCAGGGGCGGTACGAGTCCTTGTCGACCTACAAGGCTCGATAGTAACTTGATCCGAAGTTTCATGATCATCATCATCAGCTTCCTCTTCAATTGCTGTACGCATCACAGGAACACTTTTCCGCGTTGCGCTACTTTCCAAATCAAGTGAAGGTTCGATAATCTTATCAAGCTCTACCTTCCTCTCACTCACTTCTTTCGAGAGAACCTCCTTCTCTAGAAAGGATCCATTCTTGGCAACAAAGACCTTGCCTTTGGATCTAAGATAAAAGGTGCACCCAATTGTTTCCTTAGGGTATCCTATGAAGACACACTTCTTCGCTTTGGGTTCGAGCTTATCAGGCTGAAGACTTTCACATAAGCATCGCAACCCCAAACCTTAAGAAATGACAACTTAGGTTTCTTGCCAAACCATAATTCATACGGTGTCGTCTCAACAGATTTAGATGGTACCCTATTTAAAGTGAATGTACTTGTCTCTAATGCATAACCCCAAAATGATAGTGGCAAAACGATAAGAGGCATCATAGAACACACCATATCCAATAGAGTACGGTCAAGATGTTCGGACACACCATTACACTGTGGTGTTCCAGGTGTCGTGAGCTGTGAAACAGTTCCACACTGCCTTAAAATTCATACCAAACTCGTAACTCGGATATTCATCTCCATGATCACATCGCAGATATTTTATCCTCTTGTCACGATGATCTTCAACTTCACTCTGAATTTACTTTGAACTATTCAAAAGTTTCAGACTTGTATTTCATTAAGTAAATATCCTAATAACTACTCAAGTCATCCGTGAAGGTAAGAAAATAACAATATACACCGCGCGCTTCAACACTCATCAGACCGCACACATCAGTATGTATGATTTCCAACAAGTCACTTGCCCGCTCCATTGTTCTGGAAAACGGGGTCTTAGTCATCTTGCCCATGAGGCATGGTCCGGATGTCTCATGCGATTGGAAATCGAGTGAGTCCAATGATCCATTAGTATGGAGTTTCTTCATGCGCTTTACACCAATATGACCTTAGCGGCAGTGCCACAAGAAAGTGGTACTATCATTATTAACTTTGCATATTTTGGCATCAATGCTATGAACATGTGTATCACTACGATCGAGATTCAATAAACCATTCACATTGGGTGCATGACCACATAAGGTATTATTCATGTAAACAGAACAACCATTATTATCTGACTTAAATGAATAACCGTATTGCAATAAACACGATCTAATCATGTTCATGCTCACCGCAAACACCAAATAACATGTATTTAGGTTCAACACTAATCCCGATGGTAGAGGGAGCGTGCGATGGTGATCACATCAACCTTGGAAACACATCCAACAAACATCGTCACCTCGCCCTTAGCTAGTCTCCGTTTATTCCGTAGCTTTTGTTTCGAGTTACCAATATTAGCAACTGAACCGGTATCTAATACCCAGACACTAATACGAGAGCTAGTAAGGTACACATCAATAACATGTATATCAAATATACGTTTGTTGACGTTGCCAGCCTTCTTATCTGCCAAATATTTGGGGCAGTTCCGCTTCACTGACTGTTCCCCTCATAATAGAAGCACTTAGTCTCGGGTTTGGGTTCAACCTTGGGTTTCTTCACTGGAGTGGCAACTGGTTTGCCATTCTTGAAGTTTCCCTTCTTGCCCTTGCCCTTCTTGAAACTAGTGATCTTACCATCAACACTTGATGCTCCTTCTTGATTTCTACCTTCGCAACGTAAAACATCGCGAATAGCTCGGGGGTCATCTTCTCTATCCCTTGCATGTTATAGTTCATCACGAAGCTCTAGTAGCTTGGTGGAAGTGACTTGGAGAACTTCGTATATCACTATCTTATCTTGCACTACTAGGAGAAAGCCTACTAGTAGCGCTTGAAATACCTATAGCAGTAGCGCTGGGTCCAGCGCTACTGCTAACGCGCTACAGCTAAGTTGTAGCAGTAGCGCTGGTTGGTGCAGCGCTACTGCTAAGTATGGTTAGCAGTAGCGCTGCGCTAACCAGCGCTACTGCTAACTATCTGTAGCGCTGCAGAAAGGCAAGCGCTGCTGCAAATCCAGCGCTGCTGCTAGATGCCTTCCAGCGCTGCTGCTAGTATTCCTGCTTTCACAGATTCATACCCCTTCTACGTATTTGTGATGTATTTGTACATGCTCTATACAATAGTTTCATAAGATCACAATAAACATACACTATTCTCATCATATCATACACATACAATAGTCTCGTCATACCATCATCATCATCATTCAACACTAATATCATCACATCTCGATAATAGCGATACACAAGTCATGTCATGTCTCGAATAAGTGCAACTGCATGGTCATGGCACACACACAAGTTTCATCATCTCTATCTAAACCATGATGTAGAAGAGAAGAGCGACCAGCATGAGCAAGACCACGACTATGTAGTACTTGAGGCACCGGCGGTTCCGCCCCCGCTCTTGCCGGAGCGTCCACCTCAAGTAACTACTTTCCGCTTCGGCTCTGCTGTCGAACCCTCTGTGGCTAGCACCCGGGTACTTGTCCACCTGGGCCTGAGCGTCTGGCCAGTGGTCGTAGACTCCTAGAACCCTCCCAACGAACATGGCATAGCAGTCCTTCGCCATCTCTGATCTATGTACCTGCATCGTCAGTTGATGAACTGAACGATAATATGCAACATAATGTACTTAAGAAAACAAAGAGGCATAATTAGCAAAATACAAGGACCCTATAGTAAACATAAATGACGAAGTTCCTCATACCCAAACTAATTAACTAGAGCGATCTACGCTAGTTCAGGACCACGGTTTAATTACATCACATAGTTTCGCCGTGCATAAATTCAAAGTTTTGCGATAGAAAGACAGTAGTGACACATATATTGTCATCGACAATCAGTCCTCCATGTCGGCGGTCCAATCTTCATAGTCAGGGAGGAAGCACCCGAGCTTCTTGAAAGGCTTCAGGTCCAGACGCTGAGCGATTAGCAGTCCTCGGACATCATCCCGCATGATTGGCCCATGGTAGAACATCCCTGTTGGTTCGAGGACCTGCTTCATGATCACTTGGGCAAGTTCACACTATACGTGATAAAACTCAGCTCGGATTCGATGATCCGGTGTCTTTCCTATGCTTGTGGCCCAGTTGACAATCTCGGCATTGTTGGTAGTAGCTGACATGCGAAGGTGTTGATTATCCCTTCTGAACTCGAGCAGGTGATGCATGAGGTAGAATCCATGAGCCTTACTGGTGTGCGGTTGCTGGATGCAGCAGAAGTCGGTCTTATGGCTGAAAACCAGCCCGTTCTTCCTGTACTTTTTCACCTTGATATATCCACCAGACAGGCTGAAGGTTAACATGGCACTATCGAGAACACTCTTTATGTGCTTGTAATCCTTTTTCTTGATGTTGTTCGATGAGTCCAAGTAGATAGCATGGGAGTATTCTGGGTACAGAACGATGAGGACGGCCCCCCCCCCCCGCTGCGCAAATTAAGTACACCTCAAATTAGCCTCCATGCTTGCAAAGGAATGATTAACACTTACGAAAGGATATGCGCGGATGACTTACGTGGGATGATAAGGCAGGAGAATCGCTTCCTTGTCCTTATTAGCGATCATGATGCCACCGATGTACTTGCTCGCATAGTCACGGTGCTCTTTGCAGACTGCCAAGAAGCTCTCGTGCATATGGTACGGGTCTGCGACGCAGATATATTTTATGTTCTCGATCCTGATGAAGTAGTTGAGATACAGCGCATACATGTGGATGAACTGGAAATCCATCTTGGTCATGTGGAACATGTCGTAGATGTAGTCAAATCGCAGGATGAACTTATCCGCGGGCCATCCCTCGACGTACAACTTCCCACCCGGCACCTGAGCCGCGTAAAGCGGGTAACCTGGTTTTTCCGAGATGAGAAGGCTTTTCTCTCTGGCCAGCACATCATCATGAAGTCTCCTTAGATCATTGTTCGGTATGTCCTCTAGCGCTTTCTGAGGTAGGATCGGGTGGCTGGCGACATGGAAACGCTCCGCACCTACGACAGGTATTCTGTCTACCTCCCAGGGCTTCAGAGGCGGCTGGCTGCTTGAAGCAGCTCTGGCGCCTTTAGGGCCTTTCCTCTCCGGTCTCCTCCTTTGCTTCTTGGCGGGTGGCGGTAGTGAGCCCACCATACCTTCCCTAACCACCACCCCTAGTGTCGTCGGGCTAATCAGTGGACGGCCCTCGGGTTGTTGCTGGGTAGAGGCGGCATCTGGAGGCGTCTCCTGCGAGGATCGCTTGAAGAGAGACTTTTTGCATTCCGCCTTAGGATGTTCCGGCTCCGGCAAATCAGGCAGCATCAATTCATCATCTCCACGCTCATAGCCTGAGTCTTCGTCGTCCTGAGCCATCAATCCTCCATCATCATAGGCGGTATTGAAATACTTGTCTGGGTCATCATCATCCTCCTCCATGTCATCATCACCATTTGCTTCTTCGACAACGGGGGCGATGTCATCTGGTACTAATGGAGGCTCTCCCTCGTGTCGTCTGCTATCACCCGCCACGACAGGTGCAGGTAATTTGGTAGGTGGGGTGGTGTTCATACCTTCTTGAGAAGTTGTCGTTGGTGTGATACTGGGCGCCTCGACACGAAGAAGAGTCTTCGGCCAAGGCAAGAACCAGCTCTTGCATGCGCCAATCCGTTGAGGGGTCTCCTCGTCATCGACTGGTACCGGAGGAGGCAAATCCTCGAAGCCCGCTAAGACACTGGCCACGTTAACCTTGAAGACGCCATCGGGCATCTCTCGGTTGTGGAACATGCGGTCCTTCGGCTTCATGATAGTTGCCTTTCCCACGGCCAACTTCTGGCCCTTGATGTCGTACAGTAGGGTGCACGGGGTATCGTTGGCCTACGAAGACATGTCTGCGACGTCAAACATCCGAAAGGCAACTGAAACAGAAGACTATATAGACATGCTGGTGAAAAGGGTATGACGCGTAATTATCGTGAGGGCGTCGAGCTCAGCCATAGACTAAGGCCCGCGGAGCATGCCAGAGACGGAGGTCGGGCTGCTATGAAGAGGAGCGGGACCTTTCGCAGTTGCTTGAGCAGGTGCTGGTGGTGTGATGGTCACCGAATTGCTCCCGATGTAGCTGGGAAGGGGAAAGTCCTCTGGCCCTTTCTCTGGATTGCTCTTCGACCAATCGATAATTGCCGGAATATAGTTGGTAATAATTGCAGATTGGAAGTTATTGACCGCTGCATTGACTACCCTGAGCAACTCTTCTTTGGTCTCAGCTTTGGTCTTATTGACCGCAATCGCGACCTTCTCGTCGATGGTCTGCTGGTTGAGCACCCGTCTCTTCCTTATTTCCTCTCGCTCCTCGCGGTAGCACGTCTTCCACGAGGCGTCATCTCCGATGCCGTGCACACGTCCATAGGATGGCAGTTGGTCCTCCGAGACCTTTTTTAGTATGTTCAGGGCCCGGTTGAAATGGGTGTCCCACTTGGGCCTCACCGACGACTGTGACGACTCGTCGCTTTCGGCTGCCTTTTGGTGCTGCTCTTTCTACAAAAGGAACGTGGATGGTTTACTAATAATGTGACAAAACTTGTAGTCGAATTGATTGGAAGCTAATATGATAATGTGGTAATATAACAATTACCAGAAGTCTCATGAACTCCCTCGTGTTCGGGTCCGTGTAAAAGATCTTCTTGACGCGGTCCCACTTGTACCGGGCCCTGATCCAGGCACGCTCCTGCGGGTCGGTGAACTCCGCCAAGGGGTCTGGAATTCCGTGACTTTCACGTTCGGCGTCCTCCTTGACCCATACGTGCCTCTTCCCCTCATAACCACGGCTTCCGAGGCGGTAGGGAGGCGTGTTCCTGGCCTGAAGCGCCTTCATTTTCTCTGACTTTTTCTTGGTTTCATCTTTAGCGCAAGTCTCCTTGAATTTTTCAAAGTCCTCTTCCGTAAGTGTCGGATTGTCAGCATGAATCTTGGACCACGGTTCATTCTTCTCAATCGCTTTTTTGACCCGAACTTTCCAGGCGGACAAGTCGTTGGTGAACGTCACCATCGCCTTGCTGTTTATCTTTGTCATGGCGTCGTCATCCCACGGTTCTTTGCTTTCTGTGCGGCCGGGGAACATGAACCTATTGTGCAACTTCTTTAGGAGCATGTGCTCCATATGTGGTATCTTCTTCAACTTCTCGTCGTTGATGTTGGCGGTTTCCCTGAGGATGCATCCTAGTTGATTGCCCCAGCGCGAGCGCGCTTCATCCGGCGCCATTGGCTCTAATTTCTTGGGGTGCATCTCCGTGACCACAATTTGTCCGATGCCGAGCTCGTTTGGTCTTCGTGACCTCTTCTGCTTCGGTGCTTTACCGGCTATGACAGCATCGTTGCCGGTCTCGGGGGTGGTGTTGGTGCCGGTGCCAGTGCTGGTGCCGGTGTCGGCATCGGTGTCGGGGTTGGTGCCACTGCCGCCACCATGCACCCCCATCTGGTGTTCGTCCAGGTAATCGAAATTGTGATTTGCTTCCTCGATGGGGTCTTCTTCGAGGCGAGCAGAACCCCCACCTTCGGCGTGGCTAGACATGTTTCCTATTCAACAATTGTAAATAAAAGATATAATGAAGAGAAAAAAGGGGCCTGTATTTGGTCGGAATGTTGATTCATTCTCCCCGGCAAATCCCGGGCACTCCATATGTCCTAGTTTCTAGCACGAGTCATGCCGAAAATCACGGAAATTTTCGGCATGACCTTTGCTAAAAAGTGGACATATGGAGCGCCTGAAATTTGCCGGAATGGAAATGAATCAACATTCCGGCAAAACAAAGGCCACTCGGATATTCTTCGACATTCAACCAACATTGCAAAATCATATAACATCAATGACATATATCATATAACATCAATGACATATATCATATAACATCAATGACATATGAGCATCATAGGAGCACATAGTGAAATGACCTCACTAAACATTGCAAAATAGTGGTCTTTTCAAAATTTGCTAATTTAGCTAAATTTAGCTAAACATTGCAAAATACTGTTTTTTGCTAATTTAGCTAAATGTGCTACTGCCCTAAACTAAATTTGCTACTTCCCTAAACAAATTTGCTACTGCCCTAATTAAACAAATTTGCTACTGCCCTAAACACTAGGGTTCATCATAGTATAGCTAATTTCCTAAAAAAATTGTTAATTTTTTTCCTAAATGTTACAAAAATTCCTATTGTCCTAAAAATATCCCTACTGTCCTAATTCCTAATCACAGCAGCAACATCTCATCTCCTAGGGTTCATACATCCAACTCCTAGCTAGGGTTCATATTAGAGAGAGAGAGAGAGAGAGAGAGAGAGAGAGAGAGAGTAGAGAGCAGAGAGAGAGAGAGAGAGAGAGAGAGAGAGGAGGGCAGGGGAGAGGAGAGGGAGAGGCTTACGGGGCGGCGGCGAGGTCGGGGGCGGGGGAGAGGGCGGCGGCGGCGAGGTAGAGGGCAGGAGAGAGGGCGGCGACGGCGAGGTCGAGGGCGAGCCCGCGCGGCGACGGTGTGGTCGATGGAGGGCTCGGGCGATAGCCGGAGTCGAGGTCGACGGCGGGCAGGGGCGACGGCGGGCAGGGGCGACGGCCGGCGGCGACAGAGTGGGGGGGGAGAGGTGGAGATCGGGGGGGGGGGAATAAGGACTTGGCCAAATTTTGAGCCCGCGCGGCGGGGTTAACTAAAATTAGCAGTAGCGCTGGATTAGGACCAGCGCTATAGCTAAGTTAGCTATAGCGCTGGTCCTAATCCAGCGCTACTGCTAATTCTTATTATTTTCTTTTTATTATTTTCCTTTTCTAGTTTTTAGTTTTCTTTTCTTTTTATTATTTTCCTTTCCTTTTCTGTTTACTTTTCTTTTTCTTTTGTATTGCTTTCTCCCTTTTGTTTTTTTTTGTTTTTCTCCCGACGGCCTCGCACGCAGTCGATGAGAACGTCTCCCTCCCACACTACGCGAATATCACCGGAACCATGTGGTGGTAATTGAAGGGGATACGATGTATACATCAGTTGACCGATAACGGTTACTTAAGTGCGTACACAAAATAGATACATATATATAAATGATGGTTTCTTAGCTGCGTCGACGACGTTTCACATTGAGCTTCTTCCCTTTCTTGTTCGTTGCCGAATAATTGAGCCCCTCCTTGTGACTTTTCCGGAACCATGGAGTACGGTCTTTCTTATGTAATGTAGTATTGATTCTTCTTTTCACGTATGCTTCATCGTCATCGTCATCTTCCCTCATCGGGTTGCCGTATTGGTCGTAGTCTTCCTCGTTGGCGACTCCATCCATTCCGACGATGCTCCTTTTGCCTCTCCTCACGACAACACGGCTAGGATTGGTCGGGTCGGTTATGAAGAAGCATTGTTTCACGTGCTTAGCGTGTACCCATGGCTCAGTTTTGGCGATGACGTTAACGTTCACGGTTGCGCTCTTCGCGTCGGGTATAGACATGGTAGTGAAATACTTGTTTTCTCTTACGACGTCCTTAGCCCATCTGACACGGAACATCGTCGCATCGTGCATTCCAGCATAGTCAAGCTCCCAGATCTCTTCGACCCTTCCGTAGAATCTTTCAGTTGTGCCGTTGGCGTCGGTCACGCATTCAATCGTCACCCCGGAGTTCTGGTAATAACTGTCCATGTCTTTGGCCTCCGTGTAGAACGTGTACCCGTTGATATCGTATGACTGATAGGTCGCGAGTTTGGGCGCGGGGCCATGTGCTAAGGCGTGTATGAGCAATCCGTCCGAACTGCCCTCTTCCGGGTGATTTTCAAGAACTTGCTCTTTGAACCAACGCAAGAAAGTGGCGTTGTGCTCTACAGTAACTTCGTCGTCCGTCTTGAGCATCCCCTTATCACGGTACTTATTTGCGATGGTTTCTTTGTGTCGTGCCACATAATCATCTACCACATCTAGGTGTTGTAGCACTACTAAGTTAGCCCTGTCAAAGTCGTTCCGTCGATCCGAGTAGTCCACGTGCAATTCCCTCCGGCCGTTGTTGTGACCTTCTCCTCTGAGCCTCCCATCGTGCTTCTTGACGGGCAAACCAACAACAGGGTCTTCGATGCCTATATAATTCTCGCAAAAGGAGATGCACTCATGTGTCAGATACCCCTGGACGATGCTCCCATCGGGACGGGATATGTTACGAACGAATCCTTTGATGACCCCATTCATCCTCTCGAACGGCATCATGCTGTGAAGGAATGTCGGCCCGAGGTCGATGATGTCGTCCACGATGTGGACACACAGATGCACCATGACGTCAAAGAACACGGGCGGGAAGTACATCTCAAGCTCACATAGTATGACAACGATCTCTTCCTGTAGCCTTCGGAGCTGCTTCACACTTATGGACTTTCGAGAGATAACGTCGAAGAAGTTGCAGAGACCAGTAAGCGTGTCACGGACGTGCTTGTCCATTATCCCTCTAATGGCAACCGGGACTATCTGCGTCATCATCACGTGATAGTCATGAGACTTCATCCCGCTGAACCTTTTCTTCTTGGTGTCTAGAAATCTGCTTATCTTCCCACAGTAATCGGAACTGACTTTGATTCCCATAAGGCACTTGATGAATTGATTGATCTCCTTCGACCTTAAGGTGAAGCAAGAAGGGGGGCAATAATTCTCCTCCTTCTTGTTGACTTTTCTGCCCCTTTCCCCCTCCTCCGTCTCTGTCTCCGTCTCCTCCGTCGATTTTTTACGGTGGAGATCTTTCCTGATCTTCAAATCTTCCAAGTCTTTCCTTGCCATCGGCCCGTCCTTGGTCTTCTCCAGCATGATCATCAGTGTGCCAAGCAAGCTCTCGAGGACATTCTTCGTGATATGCATTTGATCAAGGCAATGAGGCGTGTCGTGATTGGGCCAGTACTCCAAGTCCCAGAAAACAGACCTCGTTTTCCATACCTTCAGTAGCGGCTCCGGCGCCTTTTTCATCTTTCCCGGCGCAGGGCACTATTCCCAGTTTTTCAACAGCTCGTTGATTTCGGTGCCGCTCTTCTTACGTGGAGGTCCTCGATGCTCAGCCAACCCATTGAATAGATCTCCACGCTTTCTCCACGGGTCATCCTTCTCGAGCCATCTACGATGCCCCATGTACACGATTTTCCCGAACCGGCCATCTTTCGTTGACGTAAGCTGCTGAGACGTTGTATCATCCATGCACCTCGTGCATCCGTAGTATCCGTGGCACACCTGGCCTGAGGTGTACCCGTAACCGAGATAGTCGTGCACCGTCGTCATCAGCGCGGCTCTCATATAGAAATATGCTCCTTTGCTGGCGCCCCATGTCCATGCCGGTGTTTTCCATAACGTGTATAGCTCCTCTTTCAGAAGCCCCATATACAGGTTAATATTATTTCCCGGTTGTTTCGGCCCTTGAATCAGCATGCTCATTTGTATGTACTTTGTCTTCATGCACTTCCATGGGGGGAGGTTGTACATCCATACAAAGACGGGCCATGTGCTGTGGTTGGTGTTTTGGTTTCCAAACGGATTCATGCCATCGGTACTCGCACCAAGCACGATGTTCCTTGGATCTTCTGCAGCAAATCCATATACGGCGTTGAATGCTCTCCACTGGCTAGCATCTGCGAGGTGTCTCAGCTTCGGATCATCTCCATCGTCGGGCTTCTTCCTCTCCGCGTGCCAGCGCATGAGCTTTGCTTCCTTAGGATCTACGAAATACCGCTGCAGACGAGGAGTGATCGGAAAGTACCATACAACTTTCTGAGGAGCTTTCTTTCCTGCCTTCTTGTATCGAGAAGCATTGCACACTGGACAGCTGGTTTTTTCCGCGTGCTCCCCCCGATAAATGATGCAATCGTTGATGCATGCGTGGTACCTAATGTGCGGAAAATCTAAAAGGGCAAACGATTTCTTGGCCTCATCGACACTAGTAGGACACAGGTTCCCCACGGGAAGAACTTTATTATGTAGATACTTCAAATGCTCATCGAGGCTTTTGTCTGTCCATTTGTTTTTGGCCTTCGTCTTTAGAAGTTCGAGTGTGAAACTCAAGCGGGTCACCTCGGGATCGCAACCGTCATACAATGGAGTCTTTGAGTCTACTTCAAGTTGCGCCAGCTTGGCCTCCTCTCTAGAAGCAGCTCTCTCGCTAGTCGTACTCTTGCGAAGGAGGTCTCGAACATGAGGGTCCTACACGACTGCACTTAGTAGCGTCGAAGACTGAGTTGTGACTGCCGCCTCTTCTCCGCCATGTCTGGACTCTTCTTCGCCGTGTCCGGAATCTTCTCCACCGCCGTCATTTAACTCTTCCCCGCCGCCATGTCCGGTGCCATCGTCTTCGTGTCGATCGGTCATCTCTTCGTCTATCCCCATGTCGTTATTCCCTGCCATGTGGACGTCCTCATCATCATCATCTTCACTTATCCACCGAGTATAGCCATCCATGAAACCATTCATCAGCTGGTGCGCCTTCAACCAGCCATGATCAAAAGGGTCCAAAAGGACTCCTTCTTTGCATCTTGTACATGGACATCTAATCCTAGTCCGATTATTTGCATACATGTCCATCACCGCGGATTGCATGTATTGCTCCACCTTCCATCCACTCACCTTCATGACCAACTGCATGCATGGTATAACAAGCAAAAGGGTTATAAACAAAATGGATGCATGCATCAAAGTCCTATAAAAAATTGGCATGACCTTGCCTATCGAGTGTGCTCGAAATTCACCGAAACGGAAATAAATCGACATTTCGGCAAAACATAAGCAACTCGGGGGCATGTCACTTGCACAAATCTGTCCATATCCCAAACACACATATTCCCATTCACACACATATTCCCATTCTTGAAATGAACAACTTTTTACTCACCTATCTCCCGAGAGAGACCGATCGACTGGATGAGTCCTTTCGCTACCTATAGGGATCGAAAGTGTGGATGGCTAAATAGCTAGCTAGATCTAGCTGTTGGGGAGGAGAGATGACTCTAGGTAACTAATGGAGAGGGAGAGAGATGAGCTAGCTAGATCTATATCTAATGGAATGGAGGGAGAGCCAAATAAATGAGGTAGGGGGCATTTATGGAGTTGGCTAGAGATGAGAAGGCCATTTATGGAGGAGAGTTATGGTGGAGGGGGGCATTAATGGGGAGAGAAGAGAGGTAGGACGAAGAGAGAAGAAGGGCAACAATGGTGAGGGGAGAGGGGAAAGGAGGGGGAGAGAGGGCAAAGGGGGGAGGAGGGGGAGGGGGTGAAAAGGTGGCACCAGCCACGCCTAGCAGTAGCGCTGTTTTTCAGAAAGCGCTACTGCTATGTTACTTAGTAGTAGCGCTTTCCAGAAAGAGCGCTACTATTAAGTGGGGCCCATTAGCAGTAGCGGTTCCAAGAAAAAAGCGCTACTGCTAAAATATTAGTAGTAGCGCTGTATTCTGGACAGCGCTGCTACTACCAACAGTGTCGGTGGGCTCGCCGGGTCCCGCTTAGCAGTAGCGCTCTTTTTGTTTCCAGCGCTACTGCTAAGTCTTTACTTGTAGCGGTGCCGAAATCCAGCGCTACTGGTAATTACCAGCAGCGCCTGTTACTTTCCAGCGCTACTGATAGTGTCCTGCATATAAGGTTTTTCCTAGTAGTGTTGGAAGATTAACTCCCACTTGATTCAAGCGATTGTAGCACCCAGACATTCTGAGCACATGCTCATCGATTGAGCTATTCTCCTCCATCTTGTAGGCAAAGAATTTGTCGGAGGTCTCATACCTCTCAACACGGGCATGAGCCTGAAATTCCAATTTCATCTCTTGGAACATCTCATAAGCTCCATGGCATTCAAAACGTCTTTGGAGCCCCGATCCTAAGCTGTAAAGCATGGCACACTAAACTATCGAGTAGTCATCAGAACATGTCTGTCAGCTGTTCACAATATCCACATACGACGCTTGAGGGGGTGGCGCACCGAGTGGTGCATCAAGGACATAAACCTTCTATGCAGCAATGAGGACAATCCTCAGATCATGGACCTAATCCGCATAGTTGCTACCACCATCTTTCAACTTAGTTTAATCTAGGAACGTATCAAAATATAGGAGAGCTACAACGCGATCTATTAATCTACAACATAATTTTGCAAAGACAACTTTAGACTATGTTCATGATAATGAGTTCAATTAATCATATTACTAAATAACTCCCACTCAAATCAACATCCTTTAGGTTGTCTAAGTGTGACATGATCCAAATCCACCAACCCAAGTCCGATCATCATGTGAGATGAGGTGGTTTCAATGGTGAACATGTCCATTTTGATCATATCTACTATATGACTCATGTTCGACCTTTCGGTCTCCTGTGTTCCGAGGCCATGTCTGTACATGCTAGGCTCGTCCAGTTTAACAAAAGTATTGTGCGTGTGTAAATCTGGCTTACACCCGTTGTATCCGAACGTAGAGTCTATCACACCCGACCATCACGAGGTGCTTCGAAACGACGATCCTTTGCAATGGTGCATACTCGGGGAGAACATAATTTATCTTGAAATTTTAGTGAGGGATCATCTTATAATGCTACCGTCATCCTAAGCAAAATAAGATGCATAAAAGGATAAACATCACATGCAAATAATATAAGTGACATGATATGGCCATCATCATCTTGTGCTTTTGATCTCCATCTCCAAAGCACCAACATGATCTCCATCATCACCAGCATGAAACCATGATCTCCATCATCGTGTCGTCATGTGGTTGTCGCGCCGACTATTGCTTCTATGACTATTGCTAACTCATAGCGATAAAGTAAAGCAAATGGCACAATTAAATTAAAGACAACACTATGGCTCCTTCCGGTTGCCGTACTCATCGACATGCAAGTCGTGATAACTATACAAAACATGATCATCTCATACATCACATATCACGTCTTGGCCATATCACATCACAACATGCCCTACAAAAACAAGTAAGACGTCCTCTACTTTGTTGTTGCAAGTTTTACGTGGCTGCTATGTGCAACTATTAAGAACCGTTCTTACCTACGCAAAGCCACAAGAGTGATAATCAAGTTGCCTTTTAACATTCTACAAGTAAGGTTGGTCCAGGCCACCTTTATGCAACTAGGTTACATGTCAGTCAGTGGAACCAGTCTCTTGTACGTGGACAAGTAAGGTTGGTCCAGCCCACTTCATCCCACAATACCGCCGAATCAAAAATAAGACTAAGGAGGTAAGCAATCTGAACATCAACGCCCACAACCTCTTTGTGTTCTACTCATGCATATCATCTACGCATAGACCTAGCTCATGATGCCGTTGTTGGGGAACGTTGCATGGGAAACAAAAAAATTCCTACGCACACGCAAGATCTATCCATGGAGATGCATAGTTACGGGAGGGGGGTGTATCTACATACCCTTGTAGATCGCTAAGCAGAAGCGTATATAACGCGGTTGATGTAGTCGTACGTCTTCACCATCCAATCGCGACCCGTCCCGATCTAGCACCGAACGGACGACACCTCCATGTTCAGCACACGTGCAGCTCGATGACGTCTCCTCCTCCTCAATCCAGCGAGCGAGGGCGGAGTGGTAGATGGGTTCTCAACCAGCATGACGGCGTGGTGGAGATGGCGGTGGAGCAATCCTCGCAGGGCTACGCCCAGTGCTACCGAAACCGCGAAAAGATGAGAAAACGATCTAGCGAGAGAGAGGGGCACCAAGGTCTTGGTGTGTCCTCTTGGGGTGCCCCCTCCCCTCTATATATAGTTGGAGGGGCGTGGGGAACAAACCCTCCAATCCCTAGGGCGCAGCCAAAAGGGCGGGGGGGTTAGACTCCTAGTCCAATTCCCTCCCTTTCCATACATAGGTAGACTTTCCACCTCTCCCAAGCCACATGGGCCTTGAGGGACTTGTGCGCCTGGCCCAATAAGGCTAGAGAGCCTCCCCTCAACCCTACACTTTACTCGTTTCGTGATACAAGATCCCGTAACTTACTCCTTAGTCACATTGCTTGCAAGCTTCTTGTGATGTTGTATTACTGAGAGGGCCCAGAGATACCTCTCCGTCATACGGAGTGTCAAATCCCACTCTCGATCCATGCCAACCCAACAGTCACCCTTGGAGATACCTGTAGAGTACCTTTATGATCATCCAGTTACGAAGTGACGTTAGATACACACAAGGCATTCCTCCGGTGCCAGGGAGTTGCATGATCTCATGGTCTTAGGAACAGATACTTGACATGAAGAAAGCAGTAGCAATAAACTAATACGATCAAATGTTATGCTTACGGTTGGGTCTTATCCATCACATCATTCTCCTAATGATGTGACCCTGTTATCAAATGACAACTCATGTCTATGGTTAGAAAACCTTAACCATCTTTGATCAACGATCTGTCTAGTAGAGGCTCACTAGGGACACGGTGTTGTCTATGTATCCACACTTGTATCTGAGTTTCCGATCAATACAATTCTAGCATGGATAATAGACGTTTATAACATGGAAATATGATAATAACCAATTTATTATTACCTGTAGGGCATATTTCCAACATTGATTACATCAGGTAGTTGATGCTTGTTGGTTTGCTTGGTGGAAGATAATATTTTCAGATCCTTTATCATATTCATTATACCTCTAATCGTGAACATGGTGATGATTTGTGAGTAGTTTCTTTTGTTCTCGAGGACATGGGAGAAGTCTTGTTATAAGTAATCATGTGAAGTTGGTATTCGTTCGACATTTTGATGATGTGTATGTTGTTGCATCCTTTAGTGGTGTCATGTGAACATCGACTACATGATACTTCACCATATTTGGGCCTAAGGGAAGGCATTGGGGAGAAATAATTAGATGATGGATTGCTAGAGTGACAGAAGCTTAAACCCTAGTTTATGCGTTATTCCGAAAGGGGCTCATTTTGATCCACTTGTTTCATGCTATAGTTAGATTTATCTTAATTCTTCTTTAGTAGTTGTGTATGCTTGCGAGAGGGGGTAATCATAAGTAGGTTGCTTGTTCAAGTGAGAATAGCACCTAAGCAGCAGTTCACCCACATATCAAATTATCAAAGTAACGAACGCGAATCAACTCAACATGATGAACATGACTAGACGACAATTCCCATGTGTCCTCAAGAGCGCTTTAGTTTATATAAGAGAACTTTAAGGCATGTCCTTTTCTACAAAAAGTATTGGTCCACCTTCCTGCACACTTGCTACTATTGTTATTTGTTACTTGTTACGAATTATCTTGCTACAAAACTATCTATCATTGTTACTCACAACAGTTGCAGAGAATACCTTGCTGAAAACCGCTTGTCATTTCCTTCTGCTCCTCGTTGGGTTTGACACTCTTACTTATCGAAATGACTATGATTGATCCCCTATACTTGTGGGTCATCAAGACTATTTTCTGGCGTTGTTGTCGGGGAGTTAATCGCCTTTGGTAAGTGGAACTTGGTAAGGAAACAATTTTGTTACGTGCTGAAATTTACTATTGCTTGTTACTATGGAAGTTAATCCTTTGAGGGGCTTGTTTGGGGTATCTTCACCCCGACTAGAAGTGGAGAATGTTGCTCCTCAACCTACTGAAAGTACTAAAAATATTTACTATGGAATTCCTTCGGGTATGTTAGAGAAACTGCTAGCTAATCCTTATGCAGGAGACGATACAACTCATCCTTATTTGCACTTGATATATATAGATGAGATTTCTAGATTATTTAAGCTTGCAGGTATATCCGAGGATGGAATTAAGAAGAAGGTATTCACTTTATCTTTGCAGGGAAAATCATTGATTTGGTACAGGCTATTGGATGATGCTGGAACATGGGACTAGAATCGACTAAAAATGGAATTCCATCAGAAATTTTATCCTATGCATCTGGTTCATCATGATCGGAATTATATCTATAATTTTTGGCCTCGTGAAGGAGAAAGTATCTCTCAAGCTTGGGGAGGCTTAAGTCTATGATGCACAAAAGGCGCAATCATGATATCTCAAGAAAAATAATACTTCAAAACTTTTATGCTCGGCTTTCTTATGATGATCAATCGATGCTTGATTCTTCTTCTACTGGTTCCTTCATGAATAAGACTGTCAAATTTCGGGCTCCGCAAAGCCCAAGGAGGTTCGAACACAGGGGCGTGTGCGAAGATCCCCAACAGCTTCAACCTCTAGCTCATAGCTCGACAGCCTATCCCAACAAACTCGCACACTCTCGGGAAGAAGATCAGCACACGAGGATTTACCCAGGTTCAGGCTGCTACGAAGCGTAAAACGCTTCTCCTGCCTTTTGGTGGATTGCCTCACGAGGAGGTTGGTGGATGAACTAGTACAGTGGTCAGTCGCCTCACGAGGGTGCTCGGGCGGTGTTTCGTCCGTCCCGTCCTATGGAGCAGCCTAGCCTCTATTTATAGCGGCCTGGGTCCTCTTCCCTTATCGCTATGCGGGAAGGGATCCCACAACGGCCAAATTCGAAGGGGGAGAAGGAGTACATCTTATCCTGACAAAAGGTGGTCTTCGCCTGCAAAGTAGCCGGTGATGATGCAAAGGTGGGCTCGGCGATGACCTCCGTCCTGCTGGGCTCGTGGTCTTGGTCTCGTTGCACCGGAATGGAAACCTTTGGGGGTGAAAGCACAACATGCTCCCTTGGTGGTTTTGATAATTCATGACAACATACATTGTCTCTAGGACTAATATTTCTACCTAGTGTATTTCAGATAAAAGTCCATAGAGGAAGAAGGGTTGGCAAAAAGGATTGTGGAGATACCCCAAGATACAAGTAAATGGATTGGCAAAGCTTCAAGCAAGAGGACTCTACATTTTACTTTGTGAGAAATCACTTTGAGTCCATAGGAAAGCCAATACTATTAAAAGGGGGTAAGGTACTGTTGGTGAACAAAATGCTCATACATGCACAAGTGATAGTCACCAAAAACACCCACAAGCTCTTCCACAAAAGTCTGTCCAAAGTCAAATATCCAAAATCGGTGCAACCAACACTTTCCACTCGGTGCCACCGATTCCCAAACTCAGACAGACCCATGCCAAACCCTAGCACATCGGTGCAACCGATTCCACTTCGGTGCCACCGAGTTTGGGTTGCCAACTTTCTGTTACCTCGATTCACAAAATCGGTACCACCGAGTTTGTTGAATCGGCGTCACCGAGATTGCGCAATCTGACCGTCGGTCACCTTATCGGTACCACCGAGGTTTATATATCGGTCTCACCGAGATTCAAAAGTTGCTACCTTAGGAGCAACTCGATACCACCGAGATTCACACATCGGTGTCACCGAGTTGGTCACTTTAGGTGTAACGGTTGGATTTTTGGGGATGCCTATATATACCCCTTCACCACCACCCACTCGAAAGAGAAGCACTCAAAACTATTCCATACTTGCCCCATCCAGTTTTCTGAGAGAGAGCCACCTACTCATGTGTTGAGATCATGCCATTCCATTCATATGAATCTTGATCTCTAGCCTCCCCAAGTTGCTTTCCACCAATCCAATCTCTTCCACCATAGCCAAATCTATGAGAGAGTGATTGTGTGTTGAGGAGTCTATCATCTTGAAGCACAAGAGCAAGGAGTTCATCGACATTGCCGAGCCTATTACCTTTTGGAGGGTGGTGCCTCCTAGATTGGTTAGGTGTCGCTTGGGAGCCTCCTACTTCGTGTTGTGGAGTTGAACCAAGAAGTTTATACGGGCACGGAGATCGCCTACTTCGTGAAGATCTACCCATAGTGAGGCTAGTCCTTTGTGGAGGGAAGCCGTTATGGAATAGTCAAGGTTGCTACTTCGTGGACCCTTATGGGTGGAGCCCTCCGTGGACTCTCGCGACCGTTACCCTCCGTGGGTTGAAGACTCCATAAACGTGGATGTACGATAGCACCACCTATCGGAACCACGGGAAAAATCTTCGTGTCCCTCATGCGTTTGATCTCCCTATCTCAACTCTTTACTTCATGTGCAATGTCCTTACTTTCCGCTGCCATACTTGTTGACATGCATGTGTAGGGTGTGCTAGACTTGCTATAATTGTTAAAATCTGCCGACCAATTAACTTGGGAAAATGTTAGATTTTAAATTCCTGCTAGTAGTCTATTCACCCCCCTCTAGACACTCTTCGAGTGATCCCTTATTTGGTATCAGAGCTTTGGTCTCCATTGCTTCGGTTTAATCATCGTGGAGGAAGATGGATGTGTCTAGTATAGGGAGTTTGAGTTGTAGAGTGCCCATTCTTGATGGAGAGTACTATAGTCAATGGAAAACCTTGATGCTTGAGCTATTCAATGAATTTCAATTGAGCAAGTATGTCAAGAGCCCCTATGCACCTCCCATTGATCCTTTACGTCCCACACATGAAGAGGAAATTGATATGCTATGCAATCTTAGAACTGTTAATCTCATCGTTAGAGCATTGCCTAGAAATGTGCTTAATCAAATGAATAATTTTGAATGTGCTTATACCTTGTGGAATGACTTGGAGAAACGATATCCAAGTTATTCATTGAGTAATCTTGATGAAATTCTTCATAAAACTATTGCCTTTCACAAAATGACGCCTAGTGATCCCAAGTTTGATGACTATCTATTTGAGCTTAGAGACCTCATGCGTGCTAAAGGGGATGTCATAACTATCAGCAACATCATTGTTGAAGCCATTCGAATTCATAAGCTTGAACATTGTCATGATCACAATCCTAACGAATCTCTTGTTCTTTGTGACGAGGATTTCTCACTTGACGATGATGATGTGGAACATGGCTATTATGATGAAGATGAGTTGTTCGACATCGAGTATGAGAAGATCATGAAGAATCTAAGTCTTATGGCAAACTTCAAGGATAACATGTCCGGAGGAAAAGAATGGATTCTCGATAGCGGATGCACCGATCATATGACCGGAGATAGAGAGATGTTTGAAGAGATCACACCAAACCATGGACCGCGAAGGTATGTAACGTTTGGAGACAACTCCAAGGGTAAGGTACTTGGTCTTGGTAAGGTGGCCATATCCCATGATAGCTCTATTCTAAATGTTATGCTTGTTGAATCCCTTGGCTACAATATTCTTTTCGTATCTAGACTTGCCGACTTTGGTTTTAATGTGCTATTCACGAAAGTAGATTGCCAAGTGTTTCGTCAAGATAATCATAACATGGTCTTTACCGGTTTCCGTAGAGGTGATCTATATATTGTCGATTTCACTAAGAGATCCAAACCTCGTACTTGTCTTATTGCAAAATCCTCTAAAGGTTGGCTTTGACATAGAAGGCTAGGACATGTTGGCATGCGTAATCTAGACAAGCTTATCAAAGGAGATCATATACTTGGTGTTAAAGATGTTATCTTTGACAAAGATAGACTTTGTAGTGCTTGTCAAGCTGGAAAGCAAGTAGGTGGAAGTCATCCCGTTAAGAATATCATGACTACTAGGAGACCACTCGAGTTACTTCACATGGATCTTTTTGGTCCCAATGCTTACAAGAGTCTCGGTGGAAATTCCTATGGTCTAGTTATAGTTGATGATTTTTCCAGATTTACGTGGGTATTCTTCCTTGATGATAAGTCGCAGGTACAAAAGATCTTCAAGAACTTCGCTCGCAAAGCGCAAAATCAGTTTGAAGTGAAGATCAAGAAGGTTCGGAGCGATAACGGATCGGAGTTCAAGAACACCCATGTGGATACCTTTCTTGACGAAGAAGGTGTTTCACATGAGTTCTCGGCTACATACACGCCTCAACAAAATGGAGTTGTTGAGAGGAAGAACCGGACGCTTATTGAGATGGCAAGAACGATGCTTGACGAATACAAGACTCCAAGACACTTTTGGGCAGAAGCCGTGGAAACAGCATGTCATGCCACGAACCGACTCTACTTGCATAAGCTTCTTGGTAAAACGGCATACGAGCTACTCACCGGTAACAAACCCCAAGTTGGATACTTTCGGGTATTCGGCTCAAAGTGCTACATTCTTGATAAGCATCGTCATACTAAATTTGCTCCCAAATCTCATGAAGGTTTCTTACTTGGTTACGGATCGAACTCTCACACTTACCATGTCTACAACAACTTCACTCGAAAAGTTGAAGAGATGGTAGATGTGAAGTTTGATGAATCTAATGGTTCACAAGTCGAACAATTGCCAAATGATGTAGGAGATAAGGACCCTTCGGAAGCTATTCAAGACTTGTCCATCGACAAGATTCGTCCCATGGAGGTGAAGGAAAGTACTTCGTCAACTCAAGTGGAAGCTCCTACTTCACGTCAAGGTGAACCTCAACACGACATGGAGGCATCCACAAGTGGTACACGACAAGATCATGAAGAGGAGGAAGTACATCATGAAGATCCACCACAACCTCCTTCACCACCACCTCAAGGAAACGACACCTTCAATAACAACGAAGATGAAGGAGATGATGATGATGAAGAAGAAGCTCCACCATCCAACAAGCCTAAGCTACCCCGAGTTCGAGCAAGAGTGACCAAGAACCATCCTCTAAACCAAATCTTTGGTGACGTACAAACCGGGAGAATCACTCGCTCTAAAACTCGCTTAGCTAACTTTTGTGAGCATTATTCTTTCATCTCTAGCATTGAACCCTTGAAGGTAGAACAAGCTCTTGAAGACCCGGATTGGGTGAACGCAATGCATGAAGAGCTTCACAACTTCGAGAGGAATGAAGTGCGGACACTCGTGGAGAAGCCCAAGGACGAGCACAACATCATCGGAACCAAATGGGTATTCCGGAACAAGCAAGATGAAGATGGTCAAGTTGTACGCAACAAGGCACGTCTCGTAGTCCAAGGATATACGCAAGTCGAAGGTATGGACTACGGTGAGACCTATGCCCCCGTCGATAGACTTGAAGCTATTCGCATTCTTCTTGCTTATGCTAATCACCATGATATCACGATTTATCAAATGGATATTAAAAGTGCCTTTTTAAATGGTGAGATTTAAGAATAGGTTTATGTTAAGCAACCACCTAGTTTTGTGAATCCTAAGAAACCTAATCATGTTTACAAGCTTCGTAAAGGTCTATATGGTCTTAAGCAAGCCCCACGTGCTTGGTACAAATGCTTAACGAAGTTTCTTATTGAAAAGGGTTTTGAAATTGGTAAAATTGACGCAACCTTATTCACTAAGAGAGTTAATGGTGAATTATTTGTGTGCCAAATCTATGTGGATGATATTATCTTTGGATCTACTAACCCACAATTTAGTGAAAGATTTGGAAGGTTGATGTCCGAGAAGTATGAGATGTCCATGATGTGTGAGCTGAAATTCTTTCTTGGTTTGCAAATCAAGCAAATGAGAGAAGGAACTTTCATCTCTCAAACCAAGTATACCAAGGACTTGATCAAAAAGTTCAACATGCAAGAGTGCAAAGGTATGAAAACTCCTATGCCTACTAGTGGACATGTTGATCTTACCAAGGAGGACGAACCGGTTGATCAAAAGGTTTATCGATCTATGATTGGTTCATTGCTATATCTATGTGCCTCCCGTCCCGATATTATGCTTAGTGTTTGCATGTGTGCTAGATATCAAGCTGCACCTAAAGAGTGTCATCTTTTGGCCGTGAAATGTATTGGGAAATATTTGATACAAACACCAAACTTTGGCATTTGGTATCCCAAGGGATCTTCTTTTAACCTTACTGGCTATTCCGACTCGGACTATGCCGGTGACAAGGTTGATAGAAAATCCACCTCGGGTACTTGTCAATTTTTGGGTAGATCTCTTGTGTCTTGGTCCCCCAAGAAACAAAACTCGGTATCTCTATCTACTGCCGAAGCTGAGTATATTGCTGCCGGATCGTGTTGTGCACAATTACTATGGATGACACAAACGCTTAAGGATTATGGAATCCATGTTAAAAATGTTCCATTACTTTGTGACAATGAAAGTGCTATTAAAATTGGTCATAATCCTGTGCAACATTCTCGAACTAAACATATGCAAGTTAGACATCATTTCATTCGTGATCATGTTGCCAAAGGAGATATTGATCTTAAGCATGTTCGTACTAACAAGCAATTGGCCGATATCTTTACTAAGCCACTTGATGAGAAAACGTTTTGTCACTTGAGGAGTGAGTTGAACATCATTGATGCTTCAAACTTGAGCTAGACTCACTCGGACGCATGCAAGGGCATGAGCTTTCTTGATATTTCCATGGTACTCCTAACATGTTATCTTATATCATGGAATTCTATGCTCCCTTGTATTGTATCTAACATTTTGTAGGTACTTGGAAGAACTTCATTCCACAAGATTGCCATCAACTCCAATCATAAGCGATTTTGTCCTGACCAAGTATCCACAACCCCTCTTGATGATGGAAGGAAGAAGACAACTCAACCATATCCTTGACGTATACTTGATGTGATCATATTTGCTAAATCTCAATTGGTATCATGTCAAATGGATATATATTGTTCTTCCTTGCTTGACAAACCTATGTAGGTGACAAGTGTACCAAAACGAGAAGGATCGCTCCCAACTCAAGATGAACCTCATCAACCTCGAGCATCCTCAACAAGTTCACCTACAAGCCACGTCATCAACATCACTCAAAGGTATGTACTCATATCCTTGAAAAGGCTTTACTCCAAGTCATGAGATAAAGCAACTCAAGTGATATGAAGACATTAAAATGCTTAATCGAAAAATGGTAACCCCATTTTGAGCTTAACGTTGAGTATGACCTATGATCAAGTATTCTTGCTTGGATCCTAAGTCAATATACTCTAATATAGGTGACCCAGTCACCGCCCATCATCTAGTCAAGCATTTTGGTTGGTTCATTCTCTATTTTGCAAGATTTCTTGGAACCACTCAAATCTTCTGTAGTTGATATCCTTTTTGTAAAGTCTTTTGCATTTCCCTTGAAACTTTCTTTTGACACTTTGTTAATTTTTTTTTCTTTTAAGTTTCTCAACATTGCCAAGTTTCTGTTTTAGCCTCGGAGCCACCGATACAAATAACTCGGTTCTACCGAACTAGCAGATGAGCTGCAAAACATCATCTCGGTCCCACCGACTTTTTTGTCTCGGAGTCACCGATTGATTTCTTCTCTTACTTGTGTTCATAATTGCAAATCTGTGTTTCTTTAATGATCCTACAAGTGATGTCTTTGTTTCTTCGATGATCCCTTCTTAGGGGGAGAAACTTTATTCAAGGATCCCTAACTTAAAGGAGGAGAAGTCTTACAAGCCTTCAGCTTACACAAAGGGAGAGAAATTATTTTCAATAATTCCCTCAGTTTTCATTTCTATGATCCCTACATTCAATGACCCTTGTTCTCAAGGATCCCTGTATCTAACCCTGTGTATGACCTTTTTGGAAATTAATGCCAAAGGGGGAGAAATTCCAAAGCTTCAATGCTAAAGGGGGAGATACATGCTTATGCAAAGGGGGAGATATAATCAAGGGGGAGAGGAGACATCAAAGCTTATACTTATATAGACAAGGTAAGAATACCAAAGTAGGGGGAGAAAAATATGTTCGGGAGAAAATATGTTTATTTCACTTGTCTACTCATATTAGACTTTTCTCACCCTATCCAATCCCAATATCTACATGCTAAGATTCAGGGGGGGGAAAGGATGATCTACTATTTTCATATCTAAGGGGGAGAAAGCTCTAAATGATCTTGGAGACATATAAATCTTAAGGAATACTATCTTCTATATGTTCTCCATGTCTTGGTACTTTTGAGCTCTATTGCCTTTTGACTAGTAGAATACTCTTGTGTTTCCTAACACTGTTTTCTTAAGTGTGTTTCTACTACAAGAATGCTCAAGAACTCAAGGTAAGTATATGCATCATATATTTGATCAAGATGATCTCTTGCTTCTTGCACATATTGTTTGCAAGAGTGAAGTCTTAAACAAGGATGTAACTCATTCACAAATATTTGATGCATATAGCCAAGATACACATGACTCATTATATCCCTTCTACTATATGTGTGTCCATGTATTCCAAGGCAACTATCCTTTAAAGGGATTGCACACATTTAGGGGGAGCAAGTCTAAGTCATGTGTCTCTCAAAGTCTTCATTATATCCATGCATATCTCTATTTGAAGCTTTTATTGTATGTTGTCATCAATTACCAAAAAGGGGGAGATTGAAAGCAGAACATGCTCCCTTGGTGGTTTTGATAATTCATGACAACATACATTGTCTCTTGGACTAATATTTCTACCTAGTGTATTTCAGATAAAAGTCCATAGAGGAAGAAGGGTTGGCAAAAAGGATCGTGGAGATACCCCAAGATGCAAGGAAATGGATTGGCAAAGCTTCAAGCAAGAGGACTCTACATTTTACTTTGTGAGAAATCACTTTGAGTCCATAGGAAAGCCAATACTATTAAAAGGGGGTAAGGTACTGTTGGTGAACAAAATGCTCATACATGCACAAGTGATAGTCACCAAAAACACCCACAAGCTCTTCCACAAAAGTCTGTCCAAAGTCAAATATCCAAAATCGGTGCAACCAACACTTTCCACTCGGTGCCACCAATTCCCAAACTCAGACAGACCCATGCCAAACCCTAGCACATCAGTGCAACCGATTCCACTTCGGTGCCTCCGAGTTTGGGTTGCCAACTTTCTATTACCTTGATTCACAAAATTGGTACCACCGAGTTTGTTGAATCGGCGTCACTGAGATTGTGCAATCTGACCGTTGGTCACCTTATCGGTACCACCGAGGTTTATATATCGGCCTCACCGAGATTCAAAAGTTGCTACCTTTGGAGCAACTCGGTACCACCGAGATTCACACATCGGTGTCACCGAATTGGTCACTTTAGGTGTAACGGTTGGATTTTTGGGGATGCCTATATATACCCCTTCACCACCACCCACTCGAAAGAGAAGCACTCAGAACTATTCCATACTTGCCCAATCCAGTTTTCTAAGAGAGAGCCACCTACTCATGTGTTGATATCATGCCATTCCATTCCATCCATATGAATCTTGATCTCTAGCCTCCCCAAGTTGCTTTCCACCAATCCAATCTCTTCCACCATAGCCAAATCTGTGAGAGAGTGATTGTGTTGAGGAGTCTATCATCTTGAAGCACAAGAGCAAGGAGTTCATCGACATTGCCGAGCCTATTACCTTTTGGAGGGTGGTGCCTCCTAGATTGGTTAGGTGTCGCTTGGGAGCCTCCTACTTCGTGCTGTGGAGTTGAACCAAGAAGTTTGTACGGGCAAGGAGATCGCCTACTTCGTGAAGATCTAGCCATAGTGAGGCTAGTCCTTCGTGGACGGAAGCCGTTATGGAATAGTCAAGGTTGCTACTTCGTGGACCCTTATGGGTGGAGCCCTCCGTGGACTCTCGCGACCGTTACCCTCCGTGGGTTGAAGACTCCATAAACGTGGATGTACGATAGCACCACCTATCGGAACGACGGGAAAAAATCTTTGTGTCCCTCATGCGTTTGATCTCCCTATCTCAACTCTTTACTTCATGTGCAATGTCCTTACTTTCCGCTGCCATACTTGTTGACATGCATGTGTAGGGTGTGCTAGACTTGCTATAATTGTTAAAATCTACCAACCAATTAACTTGGGAAAAGCTTAGGTTTTAAATTTCTGCTAGTAGTCTATTCACTCCCATCTAGACACTCTTCTAGTGATCCCTCAGGGGGGTGCTTTGGGAACCTGCGTACGCCCTTGCCTCCTTTGCACCAAAGGGGAAACTGTCTCCACTGCGCGCACTGGTGCCCGCCTGGCTTGGCTTGCGTCACCCCCGGCCTCCCGAGGCTAAGTATTGCATAGAGATGTTCGCCACTTAGGAGGGGGGCTGGGGAGGCCTCCTTGATACATCTCCATCGTATCTACTTTTCCAAACTCTTTTGCCCTTGTTTTGGACTCTAATTTGCATGATTTGAATGGAACTAACCCGGACTGACGCTGTTTTCAGCAGAATTGCCTTGGTGTTATTTTTGTGCAGAAATAAAATTTCTCGGATTGACCTAAAAATTTACGGAGAATATTTTTGGAATTAATAAAAAATACTGGCGAAAGAATCAATCGGCGAAGGCCCACCACCTAGCCACAAGCCAGGGGGCGCCCCCCCTAGGGCGCGCCCCCTGTCTTGTGGGCCCCCTGGAGCTCCGCCGACCTCCAATCCAACTCTATATATTCCTATTCGCGGAGAAAAAAATCAGAGAGAAGAGTTCATCGCGTTTTACGATACGGAGCCGCCGCCACCTCTTGTTCTTCCTCGGGAGGGCAGATGTGGAGTCTGATTTGGGCTCCGGAGAGGGGAAATCGATGCCGTCGTCATCACCAACCATCCTTCATCACCAATTTCATGATGCTCTCCGCCGTTCGTGAGTAATTCCATCGTAGGCTTGCTGGACGGTGATGGGTTGGATGAGATTTACCATGTAATCGAGTTAGTTTTGTTAGGGCTTGATCCCTAGTATCCACTATGTTCTGAGATTGATGTTGCTATGACTTTGCTATGCTTAATGCTTGTCACTAGGGCCTGAATGCCATGATTTCAGATCTGAACCTATTATGTTTTCATGAATATATATGTGTTCTTGATCCTACCTTGCAAGTTATAGACACCTATTACGAGTTATGATCCGCATCCCCCAGGGTGACAATAACTGGGATTCTTTCCGGTGATTACCGCGAGTTCATGTATTCACTAAGTGCTAATGCTTTGGTCCGGTTCTCTATTAAAAGGAGGCCTTAATATCCCTTAGTTTCCATTAGGACCCCGCTGCCACGGGAGGGTAGGACAAAAGAAGTCATACAAGTTCTTTTCCATAAGCACGTATGACTATATATGGAATACATGCCTACATTACATTGATGAATTGGAGCTAGTTCTGTATCACCCTATGTTATAACCGTTGCATGATGAATGCCACCCGACATAATTATCCATCACCGATCCATTGCCTATGAGCTTTTCACATATTAATCCTTGCTAAGTTACTTTTCCGTTGCTACTGTTACAATCATTACAACACTGCTACTGTCACTTTGCCATTGTTACCGCTACCTCCATACTACTTTGCTACTGATTACTTTGCTGCAGATACTAAGTCTTTCAGGTGTGGTTGAATTGACAACTCAGCTGCTAATACTCGAGAATATTCTTTGGCTCCCCTTGCGTCGAATCAATAAATTTGGGTTGAATACTCTACCCTCGAAAACTGTTGCGATCCCCTATACTTGTGGGTTATCAAGACCTTTTTCTGGCGCCGTTGCCGGGGAGCATAGCTCTATTCTCTGAGTCACTTGGGATATATATCTGTTGATCACTATGAAGAATTTGAAAGATGCTAAAACCAAGATCTATCCCTCAACTACGAGGACATGTAAGGAACTACCATCTAGCTCTGCACTTGATTCACCTTCTGTTATGAGTAAACTTGCTACACCACCACCTGCTATTGAATCTGATAAGTCGCAAGTAATTGATGATGCCACTTCTGCTATGCATGATGCTTATGATGATACTTTGCTTGATAATACTGTGCCACTGGGTGAATTTCTTGATGAACAAATTGCTAGAGTGAATGCTGAAACTGATAATATCTCTGAATCTGATGAAATTATTGAAACTGAACACTATGATACACCTACTAGACCTAGCTCTCCTAGATATGAATTGCCTGATATACCTGAGGGTTATGTTATGGAAGGAGAGGTAGCTAGGGACTTTCTTGCTTGTAAGGATAGAGATGATCTTAAGAAATTGCTATGCAAGTGGAAAGAAAAATCTTTGAATGCTAGAATGCAATATGATCCTAAGTTTGCTACTTCACCTATCTTTGTTACTAATAAGGATTATGAATTCTCTGTCGATCCTGAGTTAATTACTTTGGTAGAATCTGATCCTTTCCATGGTTATGAATCTGAAACTGTCGTGGCACATCTCACTAAATTGAATGATATAGCCACCCTATTCACTCATGAGGAAAAAATCATTATTATTATATTCTTAAGTTGTTTCCGTTCTCATTAAAGGGTGATGCTAAGATATGGTTTAATTCTCTTGCTAAGATATGGCCTTAATGTCCATGATATATTACTTCTCTGAAAAATATTTTCCTGCCCATAAGAAACAAGTTGCCTTGCAGGAAATATTTAACTTTGTGCAAATTGAAGATGAGAGTCTCCCACAAGCTTGGGGGAGGCTTATCCAGTTACTTAATGCTTTTCCTGATCATCCTCTCAAGAAAAATGAAATACTTGATATCTTTTATAATGGACTAACCGATGCTTCTAGGGACCACCTAGATAGTTGTGCTGGTTGTGTTTTCAGAGAACGAACTGTTGAACAAGCTGAACTACTATTGAATAATATATTGAGCAATGATAATGATTGGACTATTCCCGAACCACCTCCAAAGACAACTCCAAAGAAGAGAGGTATTCTATTCCTCAGTCCTGAAGATATGCAAGAGGCAAAGAAATCTATGAAAGAAAAAGGTATTAAAGCTGAAGATGTTAAGAATCTACCACCTATTGAAGAAATACATGGTCTTGATAACCCGACACAGCTAGTAGAGGTAAATTCTCTCTGTAGATTTGATGAAGGTGATATTCCTTATAATAAGTCTGCTAGCCAATGCTTGGATGAATTTGATAACTTTATTGCTAAACAAGAAAATTTCAATGCTTATGTTAGTAGACAATTGAAACATAATGCTTACATGCTTGATCGCTTGGGTGATTATATGAGTAGAACTGTGAATGATCTTAAGCTTATTAGTAAACATGCTTCCATGGTAACTACTCAAGTAGAACAAGTACTTAAGGAACAAAATGATTTGCTTAATGAGATGATTAGTAAGAACAATGATCATTCTGTTAGAGTTGTGACTAGAGGTGGTAGAATGACTCAGGAACCTTTGTATCCTGAGGGCCATCCTAGGAGAATTGAGCAAGATTCTCAGAGAATTAATACTGATGCACCTAGTTGTCACAGTAATAAGACGAAAAAGAATAACGATAGGACTTTGCATGCTGCTAGTGAACCTGTTATAGATTCACATGAAAACCCAAATGATATTTCTATTTCTGATGCTGAGACGCAATCTGGTAATGAACATGAGCCTAGTGATAATATTAATGATGATGTTCATGTTGATGCTCAACCTAGTAATGATAATGATGTGGAGATTGAACCTGTTGTTGATCTTGATAACCCACAACCTAAGAATAAAAGATATGATAAAAGAGACTTCGTTGCTAGGAAGCATGGTAGAGAAAGACAACCTTGGGTTCAGAAACCCATGCCCTTTCCTCCTAAACCATCCAAGAAAAAGGATGATGAGGATTTTGAGCGCTTTGTTGAAATGCTTAGACCTGTCTTTTTGCGTATGCGCTTGACTGATATTCTGAAAATGTCTCCTTATGCTAAGTATATGAAAGATATTGTGACAAATAAAAGAAAGATACCGGAAGCTGAGATTTCCACCATGCTTACTAATTATACTTTTAAAGGTGGAATACCAAAGAAACTAGGAGATCCCGGAGTACCTACTATACCATGCTCTATTAAAGGAAATTATGTTAAAACTGCTTTATGTGACCTTGGAGCTGGTGTTAGCGTTATGCCTTTCTCTTTATATCGTAGACTCGATTTGAATAAGTTGACACCTATTGAAATATCCTTGCAAATGGCTGATAAATCAACTGCTTTACCCATCGGTATTTGCGAGGATGTGCCTGTTGTGGTTGCAAACGTTACTATCCTAACGGACTTTGTTATTCTTGATATTCCCGAGGACGACAGTATGTCGATCATCCTTGGTAGACCCTTTCTGAATACTGCAGGGGCTGTTATTGATTGCAACAAAGGCAATGTCACTTTTCATGTTAATGGTAATGAGCATACGGTACACTTTACGAAGAAACAATCTCAAGTTCATAGTATCAACTCCATTGGAAAAATTTCAACGATTATTATTGGAGACTTTGAATTCCCTCTCCCTACTGCCAAAAAGAAATATGATATACTTATTGTTGGGGACATGCATATCCCCATTGAGGTAACCTAGTGTCATTCGAAAATTCTCCGGTTCCATGTCATTCGAAAAAGTTTGTCAATAAGACCTGATCAACCTTATTGATGGATTCTTTTTGATGAGCATGAGATGGATGAATTTAGGAGGCGCAACCTTCTGTACCCAACTTTTAATTTCTGTTTTTTTAGATTAAATAAAGTAAAAATGCTATTATTTCTCTGTTTTCCGTTTTATCCGTGCAATAGAAAATGACCTGAAAATAAAAGTCCTCAGAATGCCCTGAAAATTTAGTATGATTTTTTTCGGAATATTTAAGAATTTTTGGCACTGAGAACACATCAGGGGGCTGCACCCGTGGGCCACAAGCCTGCATGGCGCGCCCACCCCCCTGGGCGCGCCCCTGGCTTGTGGGTCCCACGTGGGGCCCCCTCACTTATTCCAGCACCCATCCACTTCGTCTTCCTCCAGAAAAAATCCCACCATTGCTCAAACACGTGTTCTAGCTCATCTTGCTGCCATTTCCGATCTCCTTGCTCAAAGCTCCATTTGCAAAACTGTTTTAGGGGATTGTTCATCGGTATGTGACTCCTCCAATGGTCCAATTAGTTTTTGTTCTAGTGCTTTATATATTGCAAATTTTTGCTGCTGTGGTGACCTTGTTCTTGAGCTTGCATGTCAAATTTGTATGGTCCCAAGTAGTGTTGATGCATGATATAGACTCTAGGCACTTGTGGGAGTAGTTGCTATAAGTTTTGTTGAGCTTTGTTCACTTTTATTGTGAGTCACTAAAAATTTCAGAATTATTTTTCAGAGAAAGAAAAATGTTAAGGAGAATATACCAAGGTGGCTCCTTGAGCAGGAAGACCCCGAGACTCGAGATACGCGAGCCCGTCTTTGAACCACCGAGGGAAGCTCAAGTGTGGCCTTGTGAATGGCCGTCGAATCAATTTATGGTTCAAGCCGGTTTCAAGGAAGAGTTTTACGCATACATACGAAATGTTGGCCTTGAAGATTTCATTTTAGACCAATGCAAGCAATATTATCAACTCACTGATTCCTTCGCGCAGAGGAAAAACGGAGATACTTTATAACCAGAGAGGAGGCAAACGAGTACGAGAGAGAGGCGGAAGCCGCTCGCCTCCGTGTTGCAGCCGCTCAGGCAGTAGCCGCTGCAGCCCAGTACAACCCCAACTATGACTTTGGATACTATTCGGGCCAGCCATGGCCCTAGACCAACTTAGGCCAAAAGCCTAAGCTTGGGGGAGTACGTATTTCTCACCGACCTTACATTCATGTTCACACACTCATTCCAGTTGTCGGTATTCATACTTTTTCATTGTACCATCCATGGTAGTTTATTTCTTCCTTTTGCTTTCTTCTTGTGTGTTTAATTAACCTTGAGAAAATAAAAAAATAGTTCTAGCTTTACCTTCTAGTTTGTTTAGTTGTAGTATTAAAAGAAAACCCAAAATATTTCTCGTTCTTCTTTTGCTTGTTGGGAGCTTTCCCGTGTAAATAGTTTTCCTTTCTTCTTTGGGTCGTAAGGAGAAGACCACGATGACATGTTGAGTGGCTCTCATATGCATTATTGTTCATCTATTAGAGAGCCCATATTACCTTGCCTTCTCCTTTAAGTTATTGCTTGCAAATTCCAGCTTAGTCCAATGCATGTGCACTCTTATTATTATTCACACCGTTCGGTCGTGCAAGTGAAAGGCAATAATGACGATATATGATGAAATGATTGAGATGGAGAAAAGCTGGTATGAACTCGACCTATCTTGTTTTTGTAAATATGATTAGCTCATCGTTCTGAATTCAGCTCGTTATGGATTGAACATGTTTGCAATGACAATTAGAGATTATAGTTATGCATGCCATGCTTAATTAGCTAAGAGTGTATACTGGTTTGTCTTGAGTGCCAACATGCATTTTAAAATGGTTGTGATGTAGTATGATGGGATGGTATCCTCCTCTGAATGCTTCAAGTGGCTTGACTTGGCACATGTTCACGCATGTAGTTGAAACAAAACCAACATAGCCTCCACGATGTTTATGTTCATGGTGATTTATATCCTACTCATGCTTGCATTCAATGTTGGTTAATCTCAAAGCAAGTTTATGAATGTTGTCGCTCTCTAGTTGGTCGCTTCCCAGTCTTCTGCTAGCCTTCACTTGTACAAAGCGGGAATACTGCTTGTGCATCCATTTCCATAAACCCAAAGTTGTTCCATATGAGTCCACCATACCTACCTATACGCGGTATTTACCTACCGTTCCAAGTAAATTTGCATGTGCCATACTCTAAACCTTCAAATAAATATCCCGTTTTGTATGCCCGAATCGCTCATGTAGTGACTAGGGGCTGTCAGTATCTTCCATGCTAGGTGGGTTATTCTCACGATATGTGTTGATTCACTATCATTCACGAGAAAGTGGCTGGTATTCGGGATGCCCAGTTCCATGCCAAAAATTCAAATCAAAATATAATAAAACAAAAATCCCCCAGGATTGTTGTTTGTATGGACGGTACCCGTGAATTCGGCCCGCCGTGGAGTGTGATCGATTGGTGGAGGGGGAGTAAAAACTTTACTATTCTATTTGGGAACCACCTATAATGTATCTAGCATGGAAGATATCGAGATCTCTTAGTTGTTATGTTGACAATGAAAGCATACCTCCCAAAATTATGATTCATCCCTGTTTTAAAAGCTCGAGCTCTGGCACCTCTGTAAATCAATGCTTCCCTCTGCGAAGGGCCTATCTATTTTATTTACTGTTGAGTCATCCTCCTCTTATAAAGAGCACCAGTTAGAGAGCACCTCCGTCATTTGTATGCTTTGTAATTAATTGATATTGAGTATGAGTGTGACTGGATCTCTTTTACCATGAATTACAATGTCTAGTCAGTCCTTGTTCTTCAGAGGTGCTCTGCATTTATGTTTTGCAGTCTCAAAAAGGGCTAGCGAGATACCATTATATCATATTGTATCATGATTGTTTTGATAAAATTGTTGCCATACGAGACTTATTATTATTGCTCGCTAGTTGATTATGCCATTGATATGAGTAAATGTGAGACTTAAATGTTATTGTGAATGTGGTTAGTCTATAATCTTTGCAGAAAATCTGAACATCAGTTAGACATATTTACAACAGCAAGATCAAACAGAGTTTGTAAAAGTTCTTATTTATCACTTTCAGTTTGTCAACTGAATTGCTTGAGGACAAGCAATGGGTTAAGCTTGGGGGAGTTGATACGTCTCCATCGTATCTACTTTTCCAAACTCTTTTGCCCTTGTTTTGGACTCTAATTTGCATGATTTGAATGGAACTAACCCGGACTGGCGCTGTTTTCAGCAGAATTGCCTTGGTGTTATTTTTGTGCAGAAATAAAAGTTCTCGGATTGACCTGAAAATTTACGGAGAATATTTTTGGAATTAATAAAAAATACTGGCGAAAGAATCAATCGGAGAAGGCCCACCACCTGGCCACAAGCCAGGGGGCGCCCCCCCTAGGGCGCGCCCCCTGTCTTGTGGGCCCCCTGGAGCTCCGCCGACCTCCAATCCAACTCTATATATTCCTATTCACGGAGAAAAAAATCAGAGAGAAGAGTTCATCGCGTTTTACGATACGGAGCCACCGCCACCTCCTGTTCTTCCTCGGGAGGGCAGATCTGGAGTCTGATTTGGGCTCCATAGAGGGGAAATCGACGCCGTCGTCATCACCAACCATCCTTCATCACCAATTTCATGATGCTCTCCGCTGTTCGTGAGTAATTCCATCGTAGGCTTGCTGGACGGTGATGGGTTGGATGAGATTTACCATGTAATCGAGTTAGTTTTGTTAGGGTTTGATCCCTAGTATCCACTATGTTCTGAGATTGATGTTGCTATGACTTTGCTATGCTTAATGCTTGTCACTAGGGCCCGAGTGCCATGATTTCAGATCTGAACCTATTATGTTTTCATGAATATATATGTGTTCTTGATCCTACCTTGCAAGTTATAGACACATATTACGAGTTATGATCCGCATCCCCCAGGGTGACAATAACTGGGATTCTTTCCGGTGATTACCGCGAGTTCATGTATTCACTAAGTGCTAATGCTTTGGTCCGGTTCTCTATTAAAAGGAGGCCTTAATATCCCTTAGTTTCCATTAGGACCCCGCTACCACGGGAGGGTAGGACAAAAGATGTCATGCAAGTTCTTTTCCATAAGCACGTATGACTATATATGGAATACATGCCTACATTACATTGATGAATTGGAGCTAGTTCTGTATCACCCTATGTTATAACTGTTGCATGATGAATGCCATCCGACATAATTATCCATCACTGATCCATTGCCTACGAGATTTTCACATATTGATCTTTGCTAAGTTAATTTTCCATTGCTACTGTTACAATCATTACAACACTGCTACTGTCACTTTGCCATTGTTACCGCTACTTCCATACTACTTTGCTACTTAATACTTTGCTGCAGATACTAAGTCTTTCAGGTGTGGTTGAATTGACAACTCAGCTGCTAATACTCGAGAATATTCTTTGGCTCCCCTTGTGTTGAATCAATAAATTTGGGTTGAATACTCTACCCTCAAAAACTGTTGCGATCCCCTATACTTGTGGCTTATCACTCCTCCTCCCGGGGGTCTTGGCGTCGTCCTCCTCGCGAGGGTGGGGCTCTCGCGAGGGCCTTGTCTTGAGCGAGGCCGCACTGGGTCGTGCTTGGCTGTTGAAGTGGGCCACGCCCTGGGCCGCAGGCTAGCAGGTCTGGGTACCCCCGTTCCCAGAACGCCGACAGCAGCCCCCGGGCCCAAGGCGCGCTTGGGTTGGCTTCTGGGCGAAGCCAAAGTAGCCGACCTGAGCACCGTGGGCCCCCAATCGCCTGCGGGCCCAACCTGACGCGTGGCGCACAATGAGGCGAGGACGCCACCGCTCCCCGAAGACGTCGGGAACCGCCCAGAGTCAGGCTGACGCGAAGCCTGCGCGCCGCGCTGGCCATCATTGCCCTTCCTTTAATGCGGTTGTCTCCTTGTGTTTTCCCCCCTCCTTGGTCCACGCGGATGTGATCTGACGAGGGCAGATGAAGCAACGTGAAGCAGGGCTGCACGCCAACCGAGCCTGGCATGTGACGCCCGAGGAGCACATGGCGCCTCCACTCCCCACGACGCCCCATGGGCAGCGCTTGCGCCTATAAACCCGCCCCGCCTGGGGGTCATGCCATCTTGTCGCGCCTTCTTGCTTCCCATCCTTCCAAAGATATCTTTCTCATCCTCCTCTCTTCCCTTATCCTCCATGGCGTCTGGAGGGAGTGCAGCAGGTGCGGGGAAGCGCACGGGGTCCTCGGCTCTATCGCCGGCCTCTGGAGGCAGCGGCGGGGGGCCTTCGAGGCCGGCCCAAGCCCGCCGGCGCCCGGCCATCATCGACGAGTAAGTGTTCCATCACCCATCCCCTTCTCTTGCAATCACGCCCGACACGCCAGACCTGATTTTCTCCTCCTCCCAGGACGCCTGCGCCCAAGAGGCGCAGGCTCGACGAGCTCCGGGAGGAGGCGGACGCGTATAGGGCCCAGCTGGCAGATGCCGAGGCCGCCCTCCAGGCCGCGCTCAGGGGCGAGGAGGAGGCCCAGGCGGAGCTGGCGTCCCTCCATGCCCAGATCAAGGGGGCAGCTGATGCCGTGCAGGCCGCCCAGGATGAGGCGGCGCACGCAAAGATGCTGGAGGCGTAGCGTGCCAAGCAGTACCTGGACATTGCCCGCCGCGCGGTTGGTGCGGTGGGCCGGTTCGTCGGGGAAGCCCCCGTACTGCCGTGTGCGCACGGAGACGGAGGCTACCTCAACTTCTTCGGCAAGGTGGTGGAGGCGCTGGAGACCGGCGTCTCTCGGGTGGACGAGGACAACGTGTCCAGTGCGCGCGACCTCCTGGACATTGCGCTAACGCGCGTCTTCTCCAATCTGTGCCACCATGTCCCGGAGCTTGATCTCCCCCGCGTCATGGAGCCGGTGCTTGAGGAGCTCCAAAGGCCCCTCAGGGATGAGGTGCGCCCGCACGTGGAGTCCCTGGTGGAACGGTTTGTCCGAGAGCCTTCCTCCGACGAGGGCGACGACTCCGGCACCGAGGCGGGCGGGGGTCTGGATGGTGACAGCGGCTCCTCCGCCTAGGCTTTCCCTGCTTTCTTCCTCTGGTTCCTGTTACATCAAGAAGCACTTGGCCACTGAGGGCGTTAAACTTTTGTGTTTTACCTTTGTCTTCCTCCTTTTTTTAAAGCCGTCGGTTGCTTGTTTTGCGTGACGCGCCCCTGTCTCTTTCGCGGAGTTCTGTGTCATCGTTGGTGCGGCACCGCGCCCTCCCTCGCACCTTCGCCCGTACCGGCGTGCCGCTGCTCCGCGCCCGGCGCTCTTCGTGAGGTCCGCTGAGGTGTCGCACTATGCCCAGCGATGATGGCCCGTTAGGGCCTCGCGAGGCGGACCCTCCTGAGGTGGAGCGTGCCGTCCCAAGACCGGGGTTTTAGCGACGATGCCGAGAGAGGCCGGATTCCTTCCTTCGCGCTGCCCTTCCCTATACCTGGAGCAACAAGTGGCCTGATGGGGACACGTAGTAAACCGTAGCGCCTACATTCTCACGTTAGCATTCCTGTCTCATACCAAGCACTCAGGTTATCATCAGATCATAAAGTTTCTGCTCCTTATGGTCGGGGTACTTAGCTTGGCAGGCCGTGGCGAGCTTGTGCGTCGTGTGGTGCAGCTGTGGCGTCTAGGGAGCTCAAGGATCCCGCCAGGGAGGGCATCTTCCTTGCGAGCGGAATGGTTTGGGAGCCTTTTCGACACTCTACGTCGGCGGGGCCCAATCTCGCGCATACCTCGACCGCCGTTGGGGCGTCCGGATCACCAGGACGAGACCAAGGGGTGAGGAGCTACGCGATCAGTGAGGCTCCTGAGGCGCGCTGCTCAGGAGTACCCCTTGATGCTCAAGCGGCGCTCTACGTCAGCAGGGCCCAATCTCGCGCATACCTCGACCGCCGTTGGGGCGTCCGGATCACCAGGACGAGACCAAGGGGCAAGGGGCTACATGACCAGTGAGGCTCCCGAGGCACGTTGTTCAGGAGTCCCCCTTAACGTTCGAGCGGCTCCCATACCTTTTGCCGGTTCCTGCCCCGGGAGGTGCCTAAGCCTCCCAAGGCTCCGTGTTGCCGCGCCGGGCCGTAGCCGGAACCCCAGAGCGAGGTTCGACCGCTAAAAGATGGATGCTTCCGAGGCAACAGGCCCTTGCCGGCCTGCCCAGAGGCGCCACGCGAGGACCAAGGTGCCAGGGCCTTGGCAAGGTGTCGATTCAGAAAACGAGACTTCAAGACCAGAAAAAGGAATTGCAAAGAGAGAAAATTCCCACCCCTTTTTCAAATAGAATTATGAAACTTTCGAGTTTCATTCCAAAAAGCGGCAATTCAAACACAAAAAGGAACAAGCAACAGCCGCGTCCGGCACCTAGGCTAGTCTTCGTCTTCGTCTTCCCCCAACGCAGAGCATAGGGCTTCCACTAGGCATGCGCATAGTCATTGGATGACAGTGTTGTCCGCCAGCGCGGAGCATGGGGCTTCCACTTGGGCGTGGGATGGAACCCCTCCGCGTCCTCGGGGGGCTCCGGGTGTATACAGCCCACTCATTATTACGTGAGAGTGTCACGGGTTGAGCCTGGGGGTGCGCAGGGAGCTCCATGCCTCCTGGACATGGAGCCCACTTCCAGCCCCCAAGCATGATGCGGCGAAGTGGGGTCAGCTCCAGACGGGCCCTCGAGCGCGGGGGGAGCCCCCCACGCCCTCCGCAGGGAAGGCCCGCCCCAGAACAGGGCCTCGGGCACTCCAATGCCCCCGGACGAATGTCGTTGTTGTAGTAGCGCCGCAGCCCCCTGCGCTTCAGGCGGAGCTCGGCGCAGGGCCCTCCCGTCACGCACGAGGCTGACGCCTAAGGCGGTGCCCCAGCGCGCCTCGCTGGGGTGCCCGGGAGCCTCACACGGGTACCCAATCCCCCGTCCCCACGCAGGCCGAGCCGGACCCAGAGACATGGGCGAGTACGAGATCCCCTGCCACTGGTCGAGCGAGGCCTGGCCCGGAGACATGGGCGTGTGTTGCACCCTCCGTCTCTGGGTAGGCGACGCCCGCCCTGGAGACATGGGCGTGTGCTCCACCCTCCGTCTCCAGGTTGGAAGCACCTGGCCTGGGGACATGGGCGTGTGTTCCACCCTCCGTCTCCAGGCAAGAAACACCTGACCCGGGGACATGGGCGTGTGTTCCACCCTCCGTCTCCGGGTAGGAAGCACCTGGCCCGGGGACATGGGCGTGTGTTCCACCCTCCGTCTCCAGGCAGGAAACACCTGGCCCAGGGACATGGGCGTGTGTTCCACCCTCCGTCTCCAGGCAGGTGACCCCCGGTCCGCGGACCCAGGTGCCTGCTCAGGGTAGCTCCCCACCAGCGGGCGCGCCTCACGAGGCTGCCAGTGCAAGGCATCCTCGTGAGACCGACCCCGCCAGCCGCCCTCGCGAGGCTGCGCACTCCAGCCCCGACGAAAGCCGCTCGCGAGGTTGCGTATGCTCCTCCTGTTGTCGTGGTGGCCGGCGCTGCTCCCTCCGCAGTCCGGGCGCTCGTCAACATGGTCGTTGTCGAGTTGCTCGTGCCCCCGGGCGCGGGTGTAGACGACTCGCCGGGCATTTGCCCCGGACGCAAAGAGCGTGCTGGGAGGCGCGAGGCGGCGTCCACCCCGCATGGCCAGCCTCTCCCACCGGTTTTCGTCCTTGCCAAGGGTTAACTCCTGCGCGTCCGATGAACCGGGCCGCAGCCCCAGCGGGTGCGGGTCGCACCGCACTTCCCAAGGGCATCCGCGTGTCCTCAGCGCCGTGCCGGTTGGTTGAGTGACTCTACGGACGTGAACCCCCAGGCCCATCCCGTAGGGGAGCGCCCGGACCTCGCTGGCTGTGGAGGCGCGCCTGGCCGCATGACATACCCAGTCGTTGCAGCGACCGCGAGCAGTGCGGAAACGCTGCAGTTTGTGGGCCACGAGGAGTCGGGAGGATGATGCCATGACACGGACGTGGGGGAGGGTCGGGGCGACGGGAACATGTTGCGCGGTTGACGAGGGCGGCAGCCCCCGGCGTCTTTCGAAGGCCGGGCTGGCGATGGTGTCCGCCAACGGGGGGGCAAGGCGACGCGGGATGTCGAGGTCTGCGGGCGTCGCCAGAGCAGCCCGTCGTTCGGCGCGGGCTCGACATCCCTTGGGCATGGAAATGGCGAGCGGAGGCGAGGTGAAGCTTGTGTAAGGATCCCGACACGCCCCCTACCTGGCGCGCCAAATGTCGGATTTCGGGCTCCGCAAAACCCAAGGAGGTTCGAACACAGGGGCGTGTGCGAAGATCCCCAACAGCTTCAACCTCTAGCTCACAGCTCGACAGCCTAGCCCAACAAACTCGCACACTCTCGGGAAGAAGATCAGCACACAAGGATTTACCCAGGTTCAAGCCGCTGCGAAGCATAAAACCTTACTCCTGCCTTTTGGTGGATTGCCTCACGAGGAGGTTGGTGGATGACCTAGTACAGTGGTCAGTCGCCTCGCGAGGGTGCTCGGGTGGTGTTTCGTCCGTCCCGTCCTATGGAGCAGCCTAGCCTCTATTTATAGTGGCCCGGGTCCTCTTCCCTTATCACTATGGCGGGAAGGGATCCCACAACGGCCAAATTCAAAGGGGGAGAAGGAGTACATCTTATCCTGACAAAAGGTGGTCTTCGCCTGCAAAGTAGCCGGTGATGATGCAGAGGTGGGCTCGGCGATGATGTCCGTCCTACTGGGCTCGTGGTCTTGGTCTCGTTGTGCCGGAATGGAAACCTTTGGGGGGTGCTTTGGGAAACTGCGTACGCCATTGCCTCCTTTGCACCAAAGGGGAAACTGTCTCCACTGCGCGCACTGGTGCCCGCCTGGCTTGGCTTGCGTCACCCCCAGCCTCCCGAGGCTAAGTACTGCATAGAGATCTCCGCCGCTCAGGAGGGGGCCTGGGGAGGCCTCCTCCTCCCGGGGGTCTTGGCGTCGTCCTCCTTGCGAGGGTGGGGCTCTCGCGAGGGCCTTGTCTTGAGCGAGGCTGCACTGGGCCGCGCTTGCCTGTTGAAGTGGGCCACACCCTGGGCCGCTGGCTGGCAGGTCTGGGTACCCCCGTTCCCAGAACGCCGACAAAGACTATTGGCTTCAAATGAGATCTTCTAGAGAGAATTAAATGCAACTGTAAAGATTGGGAACTCGACAAAGGTAAAGAGTTAGGTACAAAGCTTGAGTTTGATTGTGTTAAATCTTTTATGAAAACTAATACTTTTCATAAGTTTAGCAATAAATATGTGCTTGACTCTGAGATAGTAGCTTCTTTTTGTGAATCATTTTCTACTCATGTTGATCTCCCTAAGGAGAAGTGGTTTAAATTTCATCCATCTATTGAAGAATTGTTAGAGGAACCTAGTAAAGTTAAAGATGAAACAATTGTTTACCATGTTGATCTAGTTATGCCCATTGCTTACATTGAGAAACCATATTTCCTGTTACGATTAAGGAACATGCTAGAGCTTCAACTGTAGTCAATAAAAGCAATGTCAGGACACCCAAACCTTCTGAACAAATGAATGTAGAACCTAATATTTCTATGGTTAAATATCTCTTGGTGGATAATATGGATGGGCAGGTTATTTATTTTTGTGATGAAGCTTCTAGAATTGCAACACCTGCTAGGAACAAACATGATGAGTTAGATAAAAATAAAACAGTTGTTGGCATGCATGTTGTTTCTGTTAAGATTGGAGATACTTGCTATCATGGTTTGTGTGATATGGGTGCTAGTGTTAGTGCTATAACTTTTACTTTATATCAAGAGATTATGAATGATATAGCACCCTCTGATATTGAAGACATGGATGTCACTATTAAACTTGCAAATAGAGACACTATTTCACCACTCGGGGTTGTTAGAGATGTTGAAGTCTTGTGTGAAAAAATCAAGCATCCTACTGATTTCTTAGTAAATGGTTCACTACAAGATAATTTTAGTCCTATTATATTTGGTAGACCTTTCTTGAATACCGTTAACGCTTAAATTAATTGTGTTATAGAAAAGGTTAAAGTAAGTTTCAGTGATGTGCTTCTTGAATTTAATTTCTCTAAGTTTGGTAGACAACCACATGAGAAAGAGTTACCTAGTAAGGATGAAATTAACTGTCTTGCTTCTATTGTCATGCCTCCTACTAATCCTTTGGAACAATATTTTCTAGACCATGGAAACAATATGCATATGAAAGCACCTTTCCTTAAACACAATCGCATGTTGACATTTTAGGAGATCCTCCCCCATCTAAGGGAGATCCGGTGTTTGAATTATTGAAATTACCTGATACTTTGAAATATGCTTATCTTTATGAAAGGAAGATATATCCTATTATTATTAGTGCTAACCTTTCAGAGCATGAGGAAAAGAGATTACTTATTACTCTGAAGAAGCATCGAGTTGCTATTGTATATACTCTTGATGATCTTAAGGGCATTAGTCCCACTCTATGTCAGCACACGATTAATTTGGAACCGGATGGTAAACCTGTTGTTGATCATAAACGTTGTTTGAATCCTAAAATGAAGGAAGTGATTAGAAAAGGAATACTAAATCTTCTGGAGGCAGGTATAATTTATCCTATTGCTGATAGTAGATGGGTAAGTCTCGTTCATTGTGTTCCTATGAAAGGAGGTATACCCGTTGTTTCTAATGATAAAAATGAACTTATCTAACAAAGAATTATAATTGGTTATAGGATGGTAATTGATTTTAGAAAATTAAACAAACCTACTAGAAAAGATCATTTCCCCTTGCCTTTTATTGATCAAATGTTAGAAAGACTATCTAAGCATACACACTTTTGCTTTCTTGATGGATATTCTGGCTTCTCTCAAATACCCGTGTCAAAAGAAGATCAAGAGAAAACTACTTTTACTTATTCGTTTGAAACTTATGCTTATAGATGTATGCCTTTTGGTTTATGTAATGCACCTACTACCTTTCAAACATGTATGACTTCTATATTCTCTGATTTTTGTGAAAAGATTGTTGAGGTGTTCATGGATGATTTTTCCGTTTATGGGACTTCTTTTGATGATAGCTTGAGCAACCATGATCGAGTTTTACAGAGATGTGAAGAAACTAATCTTGTATTGAATTGGGAGAAATGACACTTTATGGTGAATGAATGGAGAGTACTTGGACATAAGATCTCCGAACGTGGTATTGAGGTAGACAAAGCTAAAATTGATGAAATTGAGAAAATGCCATGCTCTAGAGATGTGAAAGGTATAAGAAGCTTCCTTGGCCATGCTGGTTTCTATAGACGCTTTATTAAATATTTCTCAAAGATTTATAGGTCACTAACTTATCTTCTTCAAAAAGAAGTTCCATTTGTTTTTTATGATGATTGTGTAGAAGCCTCTGAAATACTCAAGAAAGCCTTAATTACTACATCAATTGTTCAACCACCTGATTGCAAATTACCTTTTGAAATTATGTGTGATGTTAGTGTTTATGTTCTTGGTGTTGTTCTAGGTCAAAGAATATACAATAAATTGAATGGTATCCATTATGCTAGTAAGACTCTGGACAGTGCTCAAAGAAATTATGCTACTACTGAGAAAGAATTTTTGCAGTTGTGTTTGCATGTGATAAGTTTAGACCTTATATTGTTGATTCTAAAGTTACTATGCACACTGATCATGCTTCTATTGAATACCTAATGGAAAAGAAAGATGCTAAGCCTAGACTAATTAGGTGGGTTCTTTTACTTCAAGAGTTTGATCTGCATATTGTTGATAGAAAGGGAGCTGAAAATCCAGTAGTAGATAATTTGTCTAGGATGGAAAAGGTTCTTGATGACCCACTGCCTCTTGATGACAGTTTTCCTGATGAGCATTTAGTTGTTATAAATGGTTCCCGTAATACTCCTTGGTATGCAGATTATGCTAATTACATTGTTGCTAAATATATACCACCTAGTTTCACCTACCAACAAAATAAAAAGTTCTTCTTTGACTTAATACATTACTTTTGGGACCCACTTCTTTATAAACTAGGAGTAGATGGTGTTATTAGACGTTGTGTACCTGAGCATGAACAGGAATAAATCCTACGGAAGTTTCATTCTGAGTCCTACGGAAGATTTTCAAGATTATAAGAAGTATCATTATCTTCCCAATCATAGTCATCAAAACAAGCAATAGGCATAAGAAAATCATCATCAAGTGTATCATCTTCCACAATTATTTTTGATTCATCCTCGTGAGGCACAACAATAATAGGAGCAACATCATTTGGGAGAGATACCCTTTTACCTCTACTCTTTCTTCTTCTCTTCTTCTTCACCACAACATGTGTGGGTTTAATTAATTTTTTCGAGCTTCTAATTGATGATATTGGTTGAATAGGGAGCTCCTCCTCTTCACCTATTACATCATGAGAGACAATAGGAGGGAAAGTTAAAATCTTTACCCTTTCATTAGTATTCCTTTTATATTCTATTGGTTTTCCCATCTTTCCATGGTTGTCAATATAAGCATTCTCATTGCAATTTACCATGCAAAACATATAGATATTTTTAGATTAGTTTCAATGTCGTCCGTGAGAATGAATACTTCAAACCAACTATTTTTATGTGTCAATTCTTCACTCCCCAAAAAGAGAGAAAGCTCATTATAAAGTTCAAGGGTGATCAAGTCATTACAATATTTGGCCATGATTTGATCATGAAAAAGTTTGCATTGGAAATTAAGATGGCCAACTTTATTGCAAAGTTCACAAGTAATAGGACAAAGAGAACATAATTTTGTAGCAAATTCATCTATCACTTTGAGCAAAAAATTGGTTCTATCATGTTTATGCTTCTTACAAAATCTATCCTCCATATAAGGCACGTCTTCACAAACTTTATGCACTCCACAAAAATTGACATGCTTATAAGAAACATTTTTATCATGACTAGTGCAATCATCATTAATATTTTGGATATTCATAGAATTCATACTAACAACATTGCAATCATGCTCATCATTCAAGGAATTCTCATCAAGTATTTTCATAATTTCTTCCTCTACCAATTGAGCACAATTTTCTGAATCCTTGTTTTCACGAAAGACATTATAAAGACGAAACAAATGATGCAACCCAAACTCCATTTTTTTGTAGTTTTCTTTTATAAACCAAACTAGTGAAAAACAAGAAATTAAAAGACTTAATTGCAAGATCTAAAGATATACCTTCAAGCACTCACCTCCCCGGCAACGGTGCCAGAAAAGAGCTTGATGTCTACTACGCAACTTTATTCTTGTAGACTATGTTGGGCCTCCAAGCACATAGTTTTGTAGGACAATAGAAATTTCCCCTCAAGTGGATGACCTAAGGTTTATCAATCCGTGGGAGGTGTAGGATGAAGATGGTCTCTCTCAAACAACCCTGCAATCAAATACAAGAAATCTCTTCTGTCCCCAACACACCCAATACAATGGCAAATTGTATAGGTGCACTAGTTCGGTGAAGAAATGGTGATACAAGTGCAATATGGATGATAGAAATAGGTTTTTCTAATCTGAAAATATAAAAACAGCAAGGTAACAAGTGGTAAACAGCAAGGAAAACGTTGTATAAATGCTTGGAAATAAGGCCTAGGGTCCGTACTTTCGCTAGTGCAATCTCTCAACAATGCTAATATAATTGGATCACATAACAATCCCTCAACGTGCAACGAAGAATCACTCCAAAGTTCTTATCTAGCGGAGAACATAAGAAGAAATTGTTTGTAGGGTACGAAACCACCTTAGAGTTATCCTTTCCGATCGATCTATCCAAGAGTTCATACTAAAATAACCAAGTTATCCTTTCCGATCGATCTATCCAAGAGTTCGTATTAAAATAACCAAGCTATCCTTTCCGATCGATCTATCTAAGAGTTCGTACTAGAATAACACCATATGATACGCATCAACCAACTCTAATGTCACCTAGATACTCCAATGTCACCACAAGTATCCATGAGTTAATTATATGATACACATCAAACAATTTCAGATTCATAATACTCAATCCAACACAAAGAACCTCAAAGAGTGCCCCAAGATTTCTATCGGAGAACAAGGTATGAAAACGTGCAATCAACCCATATGCATAGATCCCCAAGGTCACCGGAATCCACAAGTTGACGCCATAACATATATCAAGTGAATCACTTGAATACCCCAATGTCACTACGAGTATCCGCATGCAAGACATATATCATGTGCTCTAAAATCCATAAAAGTATTCAATCCGATAATAACAAAATCTCAAAGGGAAAACTCAGTTCATCACAACAAGATAGAGAGGGGAAAACACCATGTGATCCAGCTATATTAACAAAGCCCGTGATACATCAAGATCGTGCCATCTCAAGAACACGAGGGAGAGAGAGATTGAAAACATAGCTACTCGTACAAACTGTCAGCCCCGAGGGTGGACTACTCCCTCCTCATCATGGAGACCATATGGATGATGAAGATGGCCTCCAGAGATGATGTACCCTCTCCGGCAGGGTACTGGAACACCTCCAGATTGCTTTTTCGTCGATACAGAGAGTTGCGGCGGCGGAACGAGAAGTCTAGGGTTATTTCTGATGGTTTCTGTATTTATAGGATTTTTTAGCATCGGTTTCACATGAAGATGGGCCACGAGGAGAGCACAAGACACCAGGGCGCGCCGGAGGGGCCTGGCACGCCTTGGTGGGTTGTGCCCACCTTGTGGCTCTTCTGGCCCTCCAACAAAGCTTCTAGTGCCTCTTTTGTTCCAAAAATATCGTCAAAAAGTTTCGTTGCATTTGGAGAACTTTGATTTCTGCACAAAAAACAACACCACGGTAGTTCTGCTGAAAACAGCGTCAATCCGGGTTAGTTCTAAATAAATCATGCAAAGTGCATCAAAACCATATAAAAGTATTGTAAACATAGTTGAATATGGCATGAATACTTCATAAATTATCGATACATTGGACAAGTATCATGGCTGTGAGATGGATGTCATGGCGTTGCGTGAATTAAACCTTATGTGAGGAATAAATATTTGTCACAGTGGCCCCTAGGAAAAACTCACCTCGAGATTTGTTAAGGGTGAAAACAATTGGTTTAAAATCATAGCAGTAAAATCACTCATATGCAACTTCAACCAAACAATTTACTCATAGCAAAAATCCTAAGATACATTACATTTATCGCATCATGCAATTAAACTCTAGGCTAACAAACACAACCATGGGCGTCTACAGTGCAAAGATAAAATCTGCAGGGTTCTGAGGAAATGTCCCCAGCATTGGGGAACATTCTTCTTCCTCCGGGGAGAATGGATGGATGAGTCAGAGAACGCGCCCTTCCTGGTCTTTCCTCTGTGGCCTGCCAATGGCGATCTAAGGATTCATAACAGCAGGGGTCTGGAGAAAGTCCATCACTCGCTGGGTCAAATGCTCTTGAGCGATGACGTACTGAACAAGGTTGGCTAGTACTGGATCTTTCTCTGTTCGCCCACTTGGGAAATATGCTTCTTCTCCGGGTGCTGCACGGCCAGGGAAGTAATAATACCCCCCTTTCGCTGGCATAGGGCACTGCAGACCGATGGCGGGTAATTGCTTCGTAGGCAACAACTTCTATGGCCATTTCTGGTGTTGGCATAGATTTCCTGATGAAGGCTACTTCGGTAGCGTCTTGGGTTGGGTCTACTGGTTGGATGTGCACAACTACCCAATATTTCGAGGCGGTGGAAGTGATCCTCGCTTGGAACAACTCGTCCTGAGGTCGGTGGGGGGAACCCGTAGTGCGGCGGGTAAAGTCCCGCAATATCCTAACAAAACTGCCCGGGGTTGCATCTGGGGTTATCAGATGAATACCAAACACTAGTGCAGAATTGGCCATTAGTCCTAGTTGGGAAGGGCCTTTAGTCCCGGTTCACCAACCGGGACTAATGTATAGAGACTAAAGGCTCCAAGCCTTTAGTCCTGGTTTGCTATGAACCGGGACTAAACCCCGGCCACGTGGTCGGCAGCGCGCGCCAGGGGATGGGGACCTTTAGTCCCGGTTGGTAACACCAACCGGGACTAAAGATTTAGGGGCTTTGGGGTTTATGGGTTTAGGTTTTATTGTTTATTTTTCCTTTTCATTTTGTGTATTCCATTTAATTCTTTTTCATTTCAAACATATTTTACGCTACTACATACTGTACACGTTATGCATATATAATAGAATTTCTCGTAGAACCAATCATATATCATAGAACTTTTTGTACGACCATGCATACACATATGTACAATTTGGTATACAATTTCTCCTACAATTTGCAGATCATTACATGCAGGCATTAGGTGTAATGGTATTCTCCATCGGGAGATATGACCTGCTCAAGCAAAAATACCGCCATTTCCTATTGAATTGCTCGTATGCGGTCCTTTGGTAGGAGCTTATCCCGCATCTTGTGCATCTTTAAAGAAGGAGATCAATATGAATATATGTTAGTTGTCTGTATATATATTAGATCATGATAAAAAAATGTGAATGGTGTTTACGTACGCAAAGATCTCTTGCAGTTTTGGTCCTTTCGGTCATAAAGTGAATGTTCTCGCAAACGTAGTATGCACATAAATTAGTCCTTTGTTCCTGCCTCATGCACTTTATGAGAATAGAATTCAATCACATAATAATCAAGCATGATAATGGTATTGAAACTATGATTAAAGAGATGCGCGGACGTAGCTAGTACTACTTAAATACCTTGGACTTTCGCCATTTCATCTCTGATTTCCATTCACCTCTAACCTCTTTGATGAACTTTTTCCAAACCCTGCTCGGCAAAGAAAATGAATAAAGGAGTTATTAATTGTCGGCGTTCTGGATACCAGGGTACCCAGACTTGCCTGCTTGCGGCCCAGGGCGTGGCCCACTTGACGGTCCGTACGGCCCTGTGCGGCTTCGCTCAAAACAAGGCCCTTGCGAGACACCGATCTCGCGAGGGAGACATCGCCAAGACCCGCAGGGGGTTAGGCCTCTCTAGGCCTCCTCCCGAGCAGCGGAGATCTCTATGCAACGCTAGGCCTCAGGAGGTCAAGGTTGACGCCAGCCGGGCCAGGCCGGCGCCAGCGCGCCAGAGGGGACAGTTTCCTCTTTGGTGCAAAGGAGACAAGGACGAGTGCAGGTTCCCGAGGCGCCCTGCCAAAGGTTTCCATTCCGGTGTAACGAGACCGGGCCAGCGGGCGCGGCAGGATGGATGTCACCAGCGAGCCCACCATCACGTCACCACCACCTACTTTGCAGGCGAAGACCACCTTTCGTCAGTATAAGATGTACCTCTTGTCCCCTTTCAAATTTGGCCGTTGTGGGACCCCTTCCCGCCATTACGACAAGGGAAGAGGACCCGGGCCGCTATAAATAGAGGCTAGGCAGCTCGGTAGAGGAGGACGACAACCACCCGCAAACACACCGCGAGGCAACTCACCACTGTACTAGTTCATCCACAAACCTCCTCGTGAGGCAATTGCTACTTCTTGAGCTTGCGTTGGTTTTACCTTGAAGTGGAAAGGGTGATGTAGCAAAGTAGATAAGTATTTCCCTCAGTTGTTGAGAACCAAGGTATCAATCTAGTAGGAGATACAAGCAAGTCCCCAATCTTCGCACCTACACAAACAATCAAACTCTTGCACCCAACGCTAAAAGGGGTTGTCAATCCCTTCACGGTTATTTGCAAGGATGAGATATGATAGAGATAGATATAAAAGATTGCTAGAACGTAAAGTAAAACAAAAGTAAAAATAATGCAGCGAAGTATTTTTGGTATTTTTGGTTTATAGATCTGAAAATATAATATGGAAAATAGACCCGGGGGCCATAGGTTTCACTAGAGGCTTCTCTCATAAAGGAAAATAATATGGTGGGTGAACAAATTACTGTCGAGCAATTGATAGAAAAGCGCATAGTTATGACGATATCCAAGGCAATGATTATGCATATAGGCATCACGTCCGTGTCAAGTAGACCGAAACGATTCTGCATCTACTACTATTACTCCACACATCGACCGACTCCTGCCTGCATCTAGAGTATTAAGTTCATGAAGAACAGAGTAACGCATTAGGTAAGATGACATGATGTAGAGGGATAAACTCAAGCAATATGATGAAAACCCCATCTTTTTATCCTCGATGGCAACAATACAAATACGTGCCTCGCTACCCCTACTTTGTCACTGGGTGAGGACACCGCAAGATTGAACCCAAAACTAAGCACTTCTCCCATTGCAAGAATTACCAATCTAGTTGGCCAAACCAAACCAATAACTCGAAGAGACTTGCAAAGATATGAAATCATGCATATAAGAATTCAGAGAAGATTCAAATAATATTCATAGATAAGCTGATCATAAACCCACAATTCATCGGATCTCGACAAACACAACGCAAAAGAGTATTACATCGGATAGATCTCCATGAAGATCATGAAGAACATGGTATTGAAGAACAAAGAGAGAGAAGACGCCATCTAGCTACTAGCTATGGACCCGAAGGTCTGTGGTAAACTACTCACGCATCATCGGAGGGGCAATGGAGTTGATGTAGATGCCCTCCGTGATCGAATCCCCCTCCGGTAGATTACCGGAAAAGGCTCCAAGATTGGATCTCACGGGAACAGAGGCTTCCGGCGGCGGAAAAGTATTTTCGTGGCTCTCTTTAGTATCCATGGAATATTTGGGAATTTATAGGCCGAAGAATAGGGTTAGGAGGGCTGTTGTGGGGCCACAAGCCAGGGGGCGCCCCCCTAGGGCGCGCCCTGGTGGCTTGTGACTCCACGGCAGGTCTCCTGCCTTCATCTCCAAGTTTGCTGGGTTTCTTCTGGTCCAAGAAAAATCATTCCGAAGATTTTATTCCGTTTGGACTCCGTTTAATATTCCTTATCTACAATACTCAAAAACAAGGAAAAAACAGAAATTGGCACTAGGCTCTAGATTAATAGGTTAGTCCCAAAAATAATATAAAATACCATATTAATGCTTATAAAACATCCAAAACAAATAATATAATAGCATGGAACAATAAAAAATTATAGATACGTTGGAGACGTATCAAGCATCCCCAAGCTTAATTCCTACTCGTCCTCGAGTAGGTAAATGATAAAAACAGAATTTTTGATGTGGAATGCTACCTAACATATTTATCCATGTAATATTCGTTATTGTGGCATGAATATTCAGATCCATAAGATTCAAAACAAAAGTCTAATATTGACATAAAAACAGTAATACTTCAAGCATACTAACAAGGCAATTGCGTCCTTTCGAAATAACATGGCCTTAGAAAGTTATCCCTACAAAATCATATGGTCTGGCTATGCTCCATCTTCCCCACACAAAGTATCTAAATCATGTACAACCCCGATGACAAGTCAAGCAATTGTTTCACACCTTTTATGTTCTCAAACCTTTTCAACTCTCACGCAATACGTGAGCGTGAGCCATGGATATAGCACTATAGGTGGAATAGAATATGGTGGAGGTTGTAAGGAAAAAGGAGAAGATAGTCTCACATGAACTAGGTGTATCAATGGGCTATGGAGATGCCCATCAATAGATATCAATGTGAGTGAGTAGGGATTGCCATGCAACGAATGCACTAGAGCTATAAGTGTATGAAAGCTCAAAAAGAAACTAAGTGGTTGTGCATAATGATGAAAAATTCCACTAGTTATATGAAAGTGACAAAATAGGAGACTCTCTATCATGAAGATCATGGTGCTACTTTGAAGCACAAGTGTGGAAAAAGATAGTAGCAATTGTCCCTTCTCTCTTTCTCTCATTTTTTTGGTGGGCATCTTTGGCCTCCTTTTTTTTATTTGGGCTTCGGTGGCCTCTTTTATTATTTGTAAAGTCCGGAGACTCATCCCAACTTGTGAGGGAGTCATAGCTTCCATCATCCTTTTCTCTCACGGGACAATGCTCTAATAATGAAAATCATCACACTTTTATTTACTTACAACTCAAAAATTACAACTCGATACCTAGAACAAAATATGACTCTATATGCAATATGAAAGTGATGGTGCGTGTCATGAAAAACAGAACGGTGGAAGTTGCATGGCAATATATCTCGGAATGGCTATGGAAATGCCATAATAGGTAGGTATGGTGGCTGTTTTGAGGAAGGTATATGGTGGCTGTTTTGAGGAAGGTGGGTTTAATGCACCGGCGAAAGTTGCGTGGTACTAGAGAGGCTAGCAAAGGTGGAAGGGTGAGACTGCGTATAATCCATGGACTCAACATTAGTCATAAAGAACTCATATACTTATTGCAAAAGTCTATTAGTTATCGAAGCAAAGTATTAGACGCATGATCCTAGGGGAGAGGTTGGTAGGAGTTAACCATCGCGCGCTCCCGACCCTCACACAAAGGTTGACAATCATTAAACAAATCATGCTCCGACTTTGTTACATAACGGTTCGCCATACGTGCATGCTACGGGAATCACAAACTTTAACACAAGTATTTCTACCAATTCACAATTACTCACTAGCATGACTCTCATATTACCATCTTTACATCTCAAAACTATATGCAAGGAATCAAACTTCTCATGGTATTCAATGCACTTAATATGAAAATTTTATTATATCGCTCTTGGATGCCCATTATATTAGGACTAAACTCATAACCTAAACCAATTACCATGCTGTTTAAAGACTCTCAAAATAATATAAGTGAGGTACGAGAGTTCAATAATTTCTATAAAATAAAACACCACCGTGCTCTAAAAAGATATAAGTGAAGTACTAGAGCAACATTGCCTAGCTCGAAAGATATAAGTGAAGCACATAGAGTATTCTAATAAATTCACGATTAATTCGTGTCCCCATCAAAAGATGTGTGCAGCAAGGATGATTGTGGCAAACTAAAAAGCAAAGACTCATATCATACAAGACGCTACAAGCAAAACACATATCATGTGGTGAATAAAAATATAGCCTCAAGTAAATTTACCGATGGATTGAAGACGAAAGAGGGGATGCCTTCTGGGGCATCCCCAAGCTTAGGCTCTTTGGTATCCTTGAATATGGCTTGGGGGGCCTTGGGAATCCCCAAGCTTAGGCTCTTTCCACTACTTATTCCATAGTCCATCAAATCTTTACCCAAAACTTGAAAACTTCACAACACAAAACTCAACAGAAAACTCATGAGATCCGTTAGTATAAGAAAAATAAATCACTACTTTAGGTACTGTTGTCAACTCATTATTTATTTATATTGGTGTAATATCTACTGTATTCCAACTTCTCCATGGTTCATACCCCCCGATACAACCCATAGATACATCAAAATAAGCAAACAACACAAAGAAAACAAAATCTGTCTAAAACAGAACAGTCTGTAGCAATCTATAGACTTCGAATACTTCTGTAACTCCAAAAATTCTGAAAAATTAGGAAAATCAGGGAAATTTGTATATAAATCTTGTGTAAACATTTCAGATCAAAATCACGTTCCAGTGAATTTACAAAATTCCTGGACTGAGAGAAAAAGTTTCTGTTTTTCAGCAAAATCAAATCACAAACACCGTAGACCATCCCAAAGGTCTTACTTGGCTCAAACACTAATTTAAAAAAGAAAACACAATTACTACATAGGTAATAATGTGTAAAACACTCAAAAACAGAAGCATAAACAAAAGCATAAAAATAAAATTGGGTTGCCTCCCAACAAGCGCTATTGTTTAACGCCCCTAGCTAGGCATAACGCAATAGATCTAGGTATTGTCATCTTTGGTATGCAATCCATAAGTAGCTCTCATAATAGATTCATAAGGTAATTTTATTTTCTTTCTAGGAAAGTGCTCCATGCCTTTCCTTAACGTAAATTGGAATCTAATATTTCCTTCCTTCATATCAATAATTGCACCAATCGTTCTAAGGAAAGGTCTACCAAGAATAATAGGACATGTAGGATTGCAATCTATATCAAGAACAATGAAATCTACGGGCACATAATTCCTATTTGCAACAATAAGAACATCATTAATCCTTCCCATAGGTTTCTTAATGGTGGAATCCGCTAGATGCAAATTTAAAGAGCAATCATCAAATTCACGGAAACCTAGCACATCACATAAAGTTTTTGGAATCGTGGAAACGCTAGCACCCAAATCACATAAAGCATGGCACTCATAATCTTTAATTTTAATATTAATAGTAGGTTCCCACTCATCATAAAGCTTTCTAGGTATAGAAACTTCCAACTCAAGTTTTTCTTCAAAAGATTTCATCATAGCATCCACGATATGTTTAGTAAAAGCTTTATTTTGATTATAAGCATGCGGAGAATTAAACATGGATTGCAACAAGGAAACACAATCAATCAAAGAACAACTCTCATAATTAAAGTCCTTGAAATCCAAAAGAGTGGGTTCATTGCTATTTAAAGTTTTGACCTCTTCAATCCCACTTTTATCAATCTTAGCATTAAGATCTATAAACTCCGAATCATTGGGACGCCTTTTAACTAAAGTTGACTTATCTCTAGTCCCATCTTTATCAAGATTTATATTAGAAAACAAAGATTCAATAGGAGTCACATCAATCACTTTGAGATCTTCATCATTATTATCACGAGAACACACTTTTTCAAGCCATTCGCGCTTAGCACGTATTCTAGCGGTTCTTTCCTTACACTCATCAATAGAAATTCTCATAGCCTTTAAAGACTCATTAATATAATGCTTGGGTGGAATAGATCTAATTTTCAAATAATCAATCTCAAGAGAAATTCTATCAACGTTCCTAGCCAAATCATCAATCTTGAGCAATTTTTCTTCAATCATAGCATTGAAACCTTTTTGCGGGCTAATAAATTCTTTAATATTATTCTCAAGATCAGAGGGCATCTTATTATAATTTCCATAAGAATTTTTGTAGGAATTACTAGGAAACGGCCTAGGATTGAAATTACCTCTATACGCGTTATTACCACAATTGGTCCTACCAACAAAATTCACATCCATAGATTCATTATTATTTCCAATCAAAGAAGACAAAGGCATATCATTAGGATCAATAGGAGCACTCTTACTAGCAAACAATTTCATCAATTCATCCATCTTTTCACTCAAAGTATTTATTTCTTCAATAGCATGCACTTTTTTACTAGTAGGAGATCTTTCGGTATGCCATTGAGAGTAATTTGACATAATATTATCTAGGAGTTTAGTAGCTTCTCCTAATGTGATTTCCATAAAAGTACCACCCGCGGCGGAATCTAAAAGATTTCTAGATGCAAAATTCAATCCCGCATAAAAAAATTGTATAATCATCCATAAACTCAAACCATGTGCGGGGCAATTTCTAATCATAAGTTTCATCCTCTCCCATGATTGTGCAACATGCTCATGATCAAGTTGCTTAAAATTCATTATATCATTCCTAAGGGAGATGATCTTAGCGGGCGGAAAGTACTTGGAAATAAAAGCATCTTTACACTTATTCCATGAATCAATACTATTTTTAGGCAAAGATGAAAACCAAGTTTTAGCACGATCTCGTAGTGAGAACGGAAATAGCTTCAATTTAACAATATCATTATCCACATCTTTCTTCTTTTGCATATCACACAATTCAACGAAAGTATTTAGATGGGATGCGGCATCTTCACTGGTAAGGCCGGAAAATTGTTCTTTCATAACAAGATTAAGCAAAGCAGCATTAATTTCATAAGATTCCACACTAGTGGCGGGAGCAATGGGAGTACTAATAAAATCATTATTATTAGTATTGGAGAAGTCACACAACTTGGTATTCCCTTGAGTCATCATGACAAAGCAAGCAATCTAGCACACAAGCAAACGAAAAGCAAACGGAAAGACGAACGGAAGAAGGGCGAATAAAAAGGCAAATCTTTTTGGTTTTTTTGAAAATCGTTTTAGAAGTGGGGGAGAGGAAAACAAGAGGCAAATGGCAAATAATGTAAATGCAAGAGATGAGTTTGTGATGTGTACTTGGTAGGCTTGATGTAGATCTCCCCGGCAACGGCGCCAGAAATCCTTCTTGCTACTTCTTGAGCTTGCGTTGGTTTTCCCTTGAAGAGGAAAGGGTGATGCAGCAAAGTAGATAAGTATTTCCCTCAGTTGTTGAGAACCAAGGTATCAATCCAGTAGGAGATACAAGCAAGTCCCCAATCTTCGCACCTACACAAACAATCAAACTCTTGCACCCAATGCTAAAAGGGGTTGTCAATCCCTTCACGGTTATTTGCAAGGATGAGATCTGATAGAGATAGATATAAAAGATTGCTAGAACATAAAGTAAAACAAAAGTAAAAATAATGCAGCGAAGTATTTTTGGTATTTTTGGTTTATAGATCTGAAAATATAATATGGAAAATAGACCCGGGGGCCATAGGTTTCACTAGAGGCTTCTCTCATAAAGGAAAATAATACGGTGGGTGAACAAATTACTGTCGAGCAATTGATAGAAAAGCGCATAGTTATGACGATATCCAAGGCAATGATTATGCATATAGGCATCACGTCCGTGTCAAGTAGACCGAAACGATTCTGCATCTACTACTATTACTCCACACATCGACCGACTCCTGCGTGCATCTAGAGTATTAAGTTCAGGAAGAACAGAGTAACGCATTAAGTAAGATGACATGATGTAGAGGGATAAACTCAAGCAATATGATGAAAACCCCATCTTTTTATCCTTGATGGCAACAATACAAATACATGCCTCGCTACCCCTACTTTGTCACTGGGTGAGGACACCGCAAGATTGAACCCAAAACTAAGCACTTCTCCCATTGCAAGAATTACCAATCTAGTTGGCCAAACCAAACCAATAACTTGAAGAGACTGGCAAAGATATGAAATCAGGCATATAAGAATTCAGAGAAGATTCAAATAATATTCATAGATAAGCTGATCATAAACCCACAATTCATCGGATCTCGACAAACACACCGCAAAAGAGTATTACATCGGATAGATCTCCATGAAGATCATGAAGAACATGTTATTGAAGCACAAAGAGAGAGAAGAAACCATTGATACGTCGCCAACGTATCTATAATTTATGAAGTATTCATGCCATGTTTACAATAATTTTATATGATTTTGGTATGATTTGATTAGAACTAACCCGGACTGACGCTGTTTTCAGCAGAGCTACTGTGGTGTTGTTTTTGTGCAGAAATAAAAGTTCTTGGAATGAGCTGAAAATTTACGGATAATATTTTTGGAAAATATAAAAAATACTGGAGCAAAAATTCACTGGAGAGGAAGGCCGAGGAAGCCACAAGTGTGGGGGGCGCCCCCCCTAGGGCGCGCCCCCTGGCTTGTGACTTCCTCGGGAACCTTCTGGACGTGGGACCAACGCCATATACTCCTAAAAATATCCAAACCGCCGTAAAGAAACCTAGATCGGGAGTTCCGCCACCGCAAGCCGCTGTAGCCACGAAAAACCAATCGGGAGCCCGTTCCGGCACCCTGCCGGAGCGGGAAACCTTCACCGGAGGCCATCTTCATCATCCCGGCGGTCTCCATGAGGAGGAGGGAGTAGTTCACCCTCGGGGCTGAGGGTATGTACCAGTAGCTATGTGTTTGATCTCTCTCTCTCGTGTTCTTGAGATGGCACGATCTTGATGTACCGCGAGCTTTATTGATATAGATGAATCATATGGAGTTTTCCCCTCTCTATCTTCTTGTGATGAATTGAGTTTTCCCTTTGAAGTTTTCTTATCGGATTGAGTCTTTAAGGATTTGAGAACACTTGATGTATGTCTTGCGATGGGATATCTGTGGTGACAATGGGATGTTCTATTGATCCACTTGATGTATGTTTTGGTGATCAACTTGCGGGTTCCGTGACCTTGGGAATCTATGCATAGGGGTTGGCACATGTTTTCGTCTTGACTCTCCGGTAGAAACTTTGGGGAACTCTTTGAAGTTCTTTGTGTTGGATTGGACATGATGAATCTGAAATTGTGTGATGCATATCGTATAATCAAGCCCATGGGTACTCGTGGTGACATTGGAGTATCTAGGGGACATTAGGGTTTTGGTTGATGTGTATCTTAAGGTGTTATTTTAGTACGAACTCTAGGGCTGTTCGTGACACTTATAGGGATAGCTCATAAGCTTGATCGGAAAAGATAACTTTGAGGTGGTTTCGTACCCTACAATTATTTCTTCATTTGTTCTCCGCTATTTGTGACTTTGGAGTGAACTCTTTGTCGCACGTGAGGGATTTACATATGATTCAACTATGTTAGTATTGTTGAGAGAACTTGCACTAGTGAAAGTATGAACCCTAGGCCTTGTTTGCAAGCATTGCAATACCGTTTGTGCTCACTTTTGTTACTTGCTACCTTGCTGTTTTTATATTTTCAGATTACAAAAACCTATATCTACCAGCCATATTACACTTGTATCACCATCTCTTCGCCGAACTAGTGCACCTATACAATTTACCATTGTATTGGGTGTGTTGGGGACACAAGAGACTCTTTATTATTTGGTTGCTGGGTTGTTTGAGAGAGACCATCTTCATCCTACACCTCCCATGGATTGATAAACCTTAGGTCATCCACTTGAGGGAAATTTGCTACTGTCCTACAAAACTCTGCGCTTGGAGGCCCAACACGAGTCTACAAGAAGAAGGTTGCGTAGTAGACATCAAGCTCTTTTCTGGCGCCGTTGCCGAGGAGGTGAGTGCTTGAAGGTATATCTTTAGATCTTGCAATTAAAACATTTAGTTTCTTGTTTTTCACTAGTTTGGTTTTATAAAATAAAACTACAAAAAAAATGGAATTGAGGTTGCCTCATATGCTTCATCTTTTTAATGTCTTTCGTGAAAATGATGGAAAGGAAAATTGTGCTCAAGTGTTAGAAGAAGAAGTTATTAAAATGTTTGGCACTAAATCTTTGTATGATGAGCATGATTGCAATGTTGTTAGTATGAATTCCTTGAATATTCATGATGCTAATGATATGCAAATCCACAAGCTTGGGGATGCTATGTTCGATGAATATGATATTTTTAGCCCCCCAAGTTTTGATGAGCAAAACTATTATGATGATGGCATGCCTCCTATCTATGATGATTATGATGATGACATGTATTCTATAAAGAGTGATAGTAACCATGAAACTTGTCATCATGATTTTAATATTCAAAGTGGTTATGTCAATTAAGTATCTCATGATAGTTATTTTGTTGAGTTTGCTCCCACTATTATGAATGAGAAGAAATTTTCTTGTGTGGAGAGTAGTAAAATTTCTATGCTTGTAGATCATGAAAAGAATGTTTTATGTGATGGTTATATTGTGAAATTCCTTCATGATGCTACTAAAAATTATTATGAGGGAGGAACATATGCTTGTAGGAATTGCAATAATATCAAGTTTCCTCCCTATGTGTTCAAAGTTTTGAAGTCATGCTTGTTTTGCCTTCCTATGCTAGTTGATTTTTGTTCCCATAAATTGTTTGCTCACAAAATCCATATGCATAGGAAGTGGGTTAGACTTAAATGTGCTTGTCATGAGATTCATGATGCTTTTCTTGCATGTTTCAAATACTATTCCTATGTGAGCATCATTGAAATCATCATGCCTAGCTAAAAGACATTAAAGAAAAGCGCTTGTTGGGAGATAACCCAACACTTTTCCTTCCTGTTTGTGTGTGTAAACATGATTAAGATACTGTATAATCATGTTTTATAGCTTTTTTTCAATAAAGTGCCAAGTAAAGCCTTTGGGATAGTGTGGATGATAGTTGACTTGATTCTGTGCAAAAACAGAAACTTTTTCTCTCAGTACAGGAATTTTGTAAATTAACTGGAACGTTCTTTTAATCTGAATTTTTTACACATGATTAATATACAAATTATTCAGGTTGTCCTAATTTTTCAGAATTTTTAGAGACAGGGAAGTATGGTTACACTACAGATCTTCACAGACTGTTCTGTTTTTGACAGATTCTGTTTTGCATGCATAGTTTACTTGTTTTAGTGTTTCTATAGCTTATATTGAGTGATATAAATTATGGGAATGACAGAATACAGTAGGTATGATGTGGGAACAATTATGAATCTTGTCTTGACAGTACCTAAGTGAATGATTTATCTTTACTACACTAACCCATCTCACGAAGTTCCGTTAAGTTTTGTGTGATTGAAGTTTTCAAGTTTTGGGTGAGACACCGATATGAGGAGAATAAGGAGTGACAAGAACCTAAGCTTGAGGATGCCCAAGGCACCCCCAAGGTAATATCCAAGGAAGACTCAAGCGCCTAAGCTTGGGGATGCCCCGGAAGGCATCCCCTCTTTCATCTTCAACACTATTGGTATATCTTACTTGGAACTATATTTTTATTCGTCACATAATATGAGTTTTGCTTGGAGCGTCATTTTATTTTCTTGTTCTCTGTTAGGTGTCATTTATAATCTTGGTTTTCAATAAAAAGTTCCAAGAATTGCCTTTTAGAATGCTTGAATTGCATGTTTGATGTGTGCTGTGTATAAACAGAAACTTTTGCTGTAGTGTTTGAATTTTTATATTTTACTGGAACGTGGAAAGTTTCTGAAATTTTTACACAGTATTTTCATATAAAATTTTTAGCATGTCCTAAATTTTCGTAATTTTTTGAGTTACATAAGTACACTGTTTTCATAAATTGCTACAGACTGTTCTGTTTGGACAGATTGCTGTCATAGTTTTGTTATCTACTTATCCTATAGTTTCCATAGCCTATATTGGTAGATATAAATTGTGGAAATGATAGTATACAGTACCTAATGTTTCAAAATTATTATGCAACTTGTGTTGGCAGTACATAAAGAGTTGATTTATTATTATGTGGACTAACCTATCTCACGAGCTCTTTTCAAGTTTTGTGTGGATGATGTTTTTGAGAATAGGTGAAACCATGATATGAGAGGATTGAACGAGATACAAAAGCTCAAGCTTGGGGATGCCCAAGGCACCCCAAGTAAATATTTCAAGAAGTCTCAAGCATCTGAGCTTGGGGATGCTACGCATCCCACCTCTCTTCATGAACAATTATAGGTTAGCCTATGTTGAGCCTAAATTTTTATTCGTTCACATGATGCGTGCTATTATTTTTATTTTGCTTGCTGCTTAATAAAATGCTTAAGATCTGAAAATATTTATTTAGAGAGAGAGAGAGAGAGAGTCCTCACATAGCTACTTAATTGTTTGACTACTCATTGATCTTCACTTATATCTTTTGAGAGTAGCTTGTCATTTCCTCTCATGCTTCACTTATACCTTTTTGACGGATGAAATTTTTATGCTCCTGTACTTCACTTAAATTTGTTTGAGCTTGCCAAAAAACAATAGCAACATATGAAACTAGTTCCAAAGTGATAGATATCCAAGGAGGATATAATAAAAACTTTCATGAAGATCATGGGACAAATTAAACTTGATTCTTTGTAATAGTTTTGAAACATGATGATAGTAATATGTGAGTCATGTTAGTGAGTAATTATGCTTAGTAGGAATATTGGTGTTAAGGTTTGTGATTCCCTATGCATGCATGAAAGTCAATAGTTATGCAATGAAGTTACATCCTACTTGTGGTGCATTATTCGGTGTTAGTTATGACTCAATGCTCACTTATGTGAATTTTCGTTTCTTGGTTTGGTTGCTTCCCAATCTATTTGCTAGCCTCTATTTGTACTAAGTAGAAATACTACTTGTGCATCCAAATTCCTTAAACCAAGTTTTGCCTTATGAGTCCACCATACCTACCTATATGCGGTATTTCCATGCCGTTCCAAGCAAATTTGTATGTGCCATCTCTAAATTTTCAAAATAAATTTTCTCTTTTGTGTGCCCGTACCGCTCATGAAACGGTGGGGAGTATCCAATATTTTCCCATGCTAGATGTGTTATTCTCACGATATGTGTTTATTCACTATCATTCACGAGAAAGTGGCTGGTATTCGGGATGCCCAGTTCCATGCTCAAAAATCAAAACAAAATATAATGAAACAAAACTCCCCCAGGATTGTTGTTTGTATGGACGGTACCTGTGGATTCGGCTCGCCGTGGAGTGTGATTGATTGGTGGAGGGGGAGTAAAAACTTTATTTTCTGTTTGGGAACCGCCTATGATACATCTAGCATGGAAAGTATTGTGAACTACTTTGTCGTTTTCGTTGATAGGAAAAGCATGCCACTCAAAACATTTTTCTCTCTCAATTTAAACCTTGAGCTCTGGCACCTCTACAAATCCCTACTTCCCTCTGCGAAGGGCCTATCTATTTACTTTATGCAATTTTTATATTTGCTTTGAGTCTCCATCTTCTCTTATAAGCACCAACTAGGGGGCACTATGATCGTACTTGAGCATTGGGCATAGCTAATATTTGAGTGTGTTTCATGAATGGATCAATGATTGAGCATGATGGGCTAGGGATAACTTTCTTTAGTGTTGATATTTTGAAAGACATGGTTGCTTGTTGACATGCTTGAGTATTGAAGTCATTATGTTAAAACTAGACTATTGCTTTGAATCATTTACAAGTACAAATGTCCATGCTATACAAAGAAGAAAAGAATATGATGAACATGTTAGATAGCATTCACACTTCGTAAATTATTTCTTTTATCATTTACCTACTCGAGGACGAGCAGGAACTAAGCTTGGGGATGCTGATACGTCTCCAACGTATCTATAATTTATGAAGTATTCATGCCATGTTTACAATAATTTTATATGATTTTGGTATGATTTGATTAGAACTAACCCGGAGTGACGCTGTTTTCAGCAGAGCTACCGTGGTGTTGTTATTGTGCAGAAATAAAAGTTCTCGGAATGAGCTGAAAATTTACGGAGAATATTTTTGGAAAATATAAAAAATACTGGAGCAAAAAGTCATCGGAGAGGAAGGCCGAGGAAGCCACAAGTGTGGGGGGCGCCCCCCCTAGGGCGCGCCCCCCTGGCTTGTGACTTCCTTGGGAACCTTCTGGACGTGGGACCAACGCCATATACTCCTATAAATACCCAAACCGCCGTAAAGAAACCTAGATCGGGAGTTCCGCCGCCGCAAGCCTCTGTAGCCACGAAAAACCAATCGGGAGCCCGTTCCGGCACCCTGCCGGAGGGGGAAACCATCACCGGAGGCCATCTTCATCATCCCGGTGGTCTCCATGACGAGGAGGGAGCAGTTCACCCTCGGGGCTGAGGGTATGTACCAGTAGCTATGTGTTTGATCTCTCTCTCTCGTGTTCTTGAGATGGCACGATCTTGATGTACCACGAGCTTTATTGATATAGATGAATCATATGGAGTTTTCCCCTCTCTATCTTCTTGTGATGAATTGAGTTTTCCCTTTGAAGTTTTCTTATCGGATTGAGTCTTTAAGGATTTGAGAACACTTGATGTATGTCTTGCGATGGGATATCCATGGTGACAATGGGATGTTCTATTGATCCACTTGATGTATGTTTTGGTGATCAACTTGCGGGTTTCGTGACCTTGGGAATCTATGCATAGGGGTTGGCACATGTTTTCGTCTTGACTCTCCGGTAGAAACTTTGGGGCACTCTTTGAAGTTCTTTGTGTTGGATTGAACATGATGATTCTGAAATTGTGTGATGCATATCGTATAATCAAGCCCATGGGTACTCGTGGTGACATTGGAGTATCTAGGTGACATTAGGGTTTTGGTTGATGTGTATCTTAAGGTGTTATTTTAGTACGAACTCTAGGGCTGTTCGTGACACTTATAGGGATAGCTCATAAGATTGATCGGAAAAGATAACTTTGAGGTGGTTTCGTACCCTACACTAATTTCTTCATTTGTTCTCTACTATTTGTGACTTTGGAGCGAACTCTTTGTCGCACGTGAGGGATTTACATATGATTCAACTATGTTAGTATTGTTGAGAGAACTTGCACTAGTGAAAGTATGAACCCTAGGCCTTGTTTCCAAGCATTGCAATACCGTTTGTGCTCACTTTTGTTACTTGCTACCTTGCTGTTTTTATATTTTCAGATTACAAAAAACTATATCTACCATCCATATTACACTTGTATCACCATCTCTTCGCCGAACTAGTGCACCTATACAATTTACCATTGTATTGGGTCTGTTGGGGACACAAGAGACTCTTTGTTATTTGGTTGCAGGGTTGTTTGAGAGAGACCATCTTCATCCTACGCCTCCCACGGATTGATAAACCTTAGGTCATCCACTTGAGGGAAATTTGCTACTGTCCTACAAAACTCTACGCTTGGAGGCCCAACACGAGTCTACAAGAAGAAGGTTGCGTAGTAGACATCAGCCATCTAGCTACTAGCTATGGACCCGAAGGTCTGTGGTAAACTACTCACGCATCATCGGAGGGGCAATGGAGTTGATGTAGATGCCCTCCGTGATCGAATCCCCCTCCGGCAGATTACCGGAAAAGGCTCCAAGATTGGATCTCACGGGAACAGAGGCTTCCGGCAACGAAAAAGTATTTTCGTGGCTCTCTTTAGTATCCAGGGAATATTTGGGAATTTATAGGCCGAAGAATAGGGTTAGGAGGGCTGTCGTGGGCCCACAAGCCAGGGGGGCGCCCCCCCCCCCTTGGGCGCGCCCTGGTGGGTTGTGACTCCACGGCAGGTCTCCTGCCTTCATCTCCAAGTATGCTGGGTTTCTTCTGGTCCAAGAAAAATCATTCCGAAGATTTTATTCCTTTTGGACTCCGTTTAATATTCGTTATCTGCAATACTCAAAAACAAGGAAAAAATAGAAACTGGCACTAGGCTCTAGATTAATAGGTTAGCCCCAAAAATAATATAAAATAGCATATTAATGCTTATAAAGCATCCAAAACAGATAATATAATAGCATGGAACAATCAAAAATTATAGATACGTTGGAGACGTATCAGCAATCCACCAAAGGCAGGAGTACAGCGGCCCGAACCTGGGTAAACTCTCATGTGCTATCTTCTCCCTTGCCATCGAGCGGGGTTATCGTGTTGTGGGCTTGGCGGGGGTGAAGCTGTTGGGGATCTTCACACACGCCCCTGGGTTCGAACTTCTTAGGGTTTTGCGGAGCCCGAAATCCGACATTTAGGCGCGCCAGGTAGGGGGCATGTCAGAGTCTTCCTCAAGCCTCGCTCTTCCTCCGCCTCACCGCTCCGATGGCTGACGCCCTCCGAGCCCGCGCCGAGCGCCGTGCTGCTCATGTCGCCCAGACGGCGCCCGTGGGCCACACCGCTGCGCGCCGGTCTGCCACTCCTGTGGCCAACGCTGCCATGGGCCCGGAAGCCCATGAGCAGCAGGACTCATCGCAGCCGATCACCGCGCGGCGCGACGGCCGCACCGCTACTCCGTCCATCGTTCCGGCTACCGGGTCATCATCCCACGCTCGCCCCTGGGCCGGTGCGTGGGTCGGGCGCACTCCTCATGGCGCGCGAGCTGTTTTGCTACCGCCCTGCCCCCAACTGCATCGACGACTGGCTCGGGCTCGTCGCAGAGCTCGTCAGCGCCGCCGGCGACGCTTCAGCGCTCTCCTACTCGTTCTGGCCTCAGCCCTCCCTTGCGGGTGACGAGGCCCACGATGTGCCGCCTCCCCCTCCCCAGCACGATGTCGACCCCGAGCCCAGGCGTGAAGCACGCCCGCGCGACCAGCCACGCGGGCCTCCGGCAAGGGTGAGAGATGAAGTAAGCTGCCAGGTGGTGCCGCGGCCACGTGCTGACGCGCGCGCGCTCCCCGCGCCCCTGCATCAGTGACGCGACCGGGCGCCCCTCGAGGCACCTGCGCAGGAGCATCAAGACCGGGTCCCTCCCGAGCTTGCGGCGCCTGTAGGCCTAGTGGGTTGCCGCACCATCGCCCCGGAGCTCCATCCGACCGTGTGGCCCTGCAAGTTCAAGCCTGACGTACCTCCTCGCTACGACGGCACCCCAGATCACGCCGAGTTCTTACAGCTCTACTCGCTGAGCATCCAGGCGGCCGGCGGGGACGACAAGGTCATGGCAAGCTAGTTCCCCATGGCGCTCAAGGGTGGTGCGCTCTCCTGGCTCCTCAACCTCCCGGAGGGGTCGATCACCTCCTGGGAAGACCTGCGTGAGCGCTTCGTCGCCAACTTCCAAGGCACCCGTGACCGCGCGCTTGGAGTGGGTGACCTCCGTCGTGTGAAGCAACAGCCTGACGAGACCCTGCACAAGTTCATACATCGCTTCACGACTGTCCGCCTCAAGATCCCGAGGGCGTCTGATGAGGCCTTCATCTCGGCGTTCACCGATGGCGTCAGGGACCTCAGGATGAGGGAGGAGCTCGCTATCCATGACGACCTGAGCTCGGCCATGGAGATGTTCAACTTGGCGAACAAATGCGCGAAGGCCGAAGAGGGCCGCCTCTCCCTCCGCTAGCTTCCGGAGGCGGAACCCGAAGACAAGAAGACCAAGACCAAGGAGCCGAAGCGAAAGGCCCCCGCGGTGCTGGCGGCTGAACCCGAGGCAAAGCACAGCCAAGACGAAGAACCCCCCGCGGGAGGGCGACCATTCTGCATCTTCCACGGCACCAATAGCCACAACACCGTCGACTGTCAGGAGCTCAGGGTGGTCCACGATGAACACTTCGGTCAGCGCCCAGCGCGTAGCGACCGGGGCTACGGACGCGGTGGAAGCCGCGGCGGACGCCATTGGGACAATCGAGACTCGCGCCAGGAGTGGCGAGACCGGCCTCGGGAGGACCGTTGGCGCGATCAAGCTCGGGAGGACTGCTGGCGCAACGAACCCCCGGAGGGGTCACGTCGTGGCCAGCCTCGCGAGGCCCGTCCTCGTGAGGCCCGTCCTCGTGAGGCCGGTCTTCCCCCGCTTCCGCCGCCAACCAGGAGGAAGGAGGAAGACAGGTAGAACGACGGGGCTGGGGGCTTCCAGGAGGCCAGGGCAATAGCTTGCATCCTGGGCAGCGCCCAAGCCCCAACATCGAACCGCATCTTCAAGCAGTTTTCGCGGGAGGTGAACGCGGCTCTCCCGAAGCTCGAGGCTGCGCGCCCCCTCAAGTGGTCCCAATGTGCCATCACCTTTGACTCCAAGGATCAGCTCAGGTGCTCAGCCATGGCGGGCGCACTCCCCATGCTGTGCACGCCCACCATCAGCAATGTCCTCATCACCAAGACCCTCATCGACGGCGGCGCCGGGCTCAATGTCCTCTCCATCAAGACGTTCGAGACGCTCCAAGTGCCTTACGACCAGCTCATGCCAACCAAGCCTTTCTCAGGGGTCACTGACGGCTCCACGGTCCCCATCGGGCAAGTGCGCCTACCCGTCACCTTCGGCGGGCGCAACAACTACCACACCGAGCTCATCATCTTTGACGTCGCCCACATCCACCTCCCGTACAACGTGATCTTTGGGTACCCAGCCCTCGCCAAGTTCATGGCGGTGACCCACCATGGCTACAACGTGCTCAAGATACTGGGAAGTGGCGGCGTCATCACTGTCGCGTGCGATGAGAAGGACGCCGTTTGCTCCCTCGAACGCGCCTACCGTGCTGCGGCGGCCGAGCACTCTGACGACGAAGGAGGCGTCCTGCCACGCGAGGACATCCCCAAGAAGAAGAAGCAGCTCCTTCCCAAGGGACGCCAGGGGGCAGAGACTTCAAAGGACGGCGCCTCGGGCTCCGCTCCAGGGGCCAAGGCCCCTTCCTCCCTCGCATAGGAAGGCGCGCCCGACGCCTCCCTTGGGTCGGGCTTGGGGGCTTCCACCCGGAAGGCCACCGGCCTGACCAGTGAGACAAGGGGGGTGCTCGGGCACAACTTGGGGGCGCGTGTCGGCGCGTACCCATCCAAGCGAGGAGCAAGGCGCGAGGCGCCAAGTTCGCGGGAGTTCGTCACCAGAGCAATCGAGGAGCTTCAGTAAGCACAAGCTGTGCGAGGTGGGCGCGGCCCTGCACCACCCAACGCAGTCACCGTCATCGACCCGGGCGGCGCGCCGCGCATCTGCGTCAATGTACCCGGCATCAACAGGGCTGCATCATAGGACGTCTTCTAGCCGACGCGCATCAGTCACGGCAGGGCCTACCCGTCCAACTACATCCGCATGCCCTTCGGGATGGCGAACGCGGGCGACACGTTCCAGCGCCTTGCCCAGGCCATGCTCGCGCCATACCGGACCAGGCACCATGAGGAGTTGGAGGAGGTGCCGGGCCTGAGCGGGTGCCCCGAGCCTCCTGAGGGGACGGGCTCGTGAAGGCCAAGCTTGCGGAGGCGCAAGGCCGAGTCCCTACGACTACCTCCACGCTTCAGCGGCATTGCCGCCAGGTGATCCTTTTTGGCCCGTACCAGGTAACTTTTTGGCTTGCTCAGTTTGAGGGCGCCCATCGGGCTGCATTATGCTCAGGCAGCTAGAACTCATCCCAGCCGCGTCGTTCCTGCATGTATCTGATCCTTTCATGCATTTGATCTTTTTCCTAAATATTCTAACCTGCATGCTCGGCGCTTCACCGCCATGAATGTCGTCGCGCCCTAATGATCCTGTCCTCGACCGCCTCATGATTAAGGGTTGGCACGGCGTCTGTGCTCGGGTCCGTCCCTGCAGCGTTGACAAATCCGAGTGGTTGAGCTCTGTCTCGCGGGCCAGCCCCGTGTACGTCACCTCCCATGGCCCTCGGTGCTTCGCCCTCGCATGAGCTAATCAGGAGTGGGTGAGTCAGGGCATGCGGCACGGTTCCGGTTGGCCTTTCGCCGCTGTGGGAGCTGCGCGCCGGGTGTTTTCTCCTCGGAGTTGTAGCATCAGAAGACTGGGCACGGCGTCTGTGCTCGGGTCCGTCCCTGCAGTGTCGATAAATCCAATGACTGAGCTCTGTCTGGCAGGCCGGCCCCGTTCACGTCACCTCCTGGGGTCGTTGGTGTTTGGCCTTCTCATGCGATGGCCCTTGGAAATCCGTTCGGCGCAGGTCCGTCAAAAATGTACAGGACTTCAAGTGGCGTTTTCCACCAAGAAGATTCAGGCGCAACCCACCTTTGAGGTAGGGCCTCGTGATGCCTGAGCTGCCTCACGACGCCCAGATACACCTCCCAGTTCTACCGTGCAGGCCACGCGTATGAACTTAATGGGGTGTACACGCCTGGGGGGCTCGGGAGCCAGGGCCCCCCATTCCCACGCCCAAGTGGAAGCCCCATGCTCCGCGCTGGCGGACGACACGGCCCACCAATGGCTATGCCCACGCGACGTGGAAGCCCTATGCTCCGCGCTGGGGATAAACAACTGAGGGCGCCTTAACGGGTGCATTCAACCTCAGGATGGCCCCTCGCGGCTCCATCTCGCAGCATTCCCTTGGGATGCACGTGTGAGAGGGCTGCAAGGGGGCTACGCCACCTCCCCAAGTCCATGGTACCTGGTCTTCACGCGTCTCTCTCAGGAAAAAGCTGGCGAGGAAAGGTATGAGAGCCGCTCGTACGTCAAGGGGGACTCCTGAGCATCGCGACTCAGGAGCCTCACTGGTCACGTAGCCCCTCGCCCCTTGGCACCGTCCTGGTGATCTGGACGCCCCAACGGCGGTCGAGGTATGCGCGGGACCGGGCCCTGCCGACGCAGAGCTCAAGGCGCTCCAATCTCCAAGTGGGTATGGGAGCCGCTCGTATGTCAAGGGGGACTCCTGAGCATCGCGACTCAGGAGCCTCACTAGTCACGTAGCCCCTCGCCCCTTGTGATGGTGTCCTAGACTAGGGGGTACTCACCACGTCGTCACCCGACCAGTGGGTCGGGCCGATGACCCCCAGGGCGATTCACTAATGGGCCACTTCGGGCAGCCCATGATGCATACAAGGGAGGTTCCACAAGACTTGGCGCACAAGACAAGGACTCCTCTAAACCCTAGGCCTACGGTGCATTATATAAACCGAGGCCAGGCTAGTCAATAGACAACCTTAGTCTCATATTCATTACTACAATCTCGTGGTAGATACCTGTACTATGTACTATCCCCCATATGAATATAATCAAAAGCAGGACGTAGGGTATTATCTCCTCGAGAGAGCCCAAACCTGGGTAAAATTCCGTGTCCATGTTACCATTGCTCCAAGATGCCTAGCTTAGGACCCCTACTACGTGATATGCCAGATTAAGAACCGACATTGGTGCTTTCATTGAGAGCATGCTGGTAGTCACCGCGGTGCGATGGGAATTCGGATCGTCTTCGGCGCGATCTACGCGTCGGAACCGAGCTTTGTTGTCGATGTCGGCATCTTCGTCGCCGGCTCGACTAGTCACCTCGGCTTGACCAAAGACAGCGCTCCACATCGGATCATCAAGATCGGATGGGCGCCCAACTTCAACTCCGATCTCTATCAAGATCATGGGATAATCATCCATGGAGCTCAAGGACTCAACGTCAACAATGCCCCGCGCAACCGTGCAGTTCTTCTGGACAGTGGGTTTGTGCTCGCTGCCACTGCCACCTCAAGCGTCGTTTTGAAGAATCCTTTGGTGGAACTATGCGGAATTGAGTCTATAATGACCTCGTAAAATTTCGTCGTATTCCGATGGAGAAATCTTCGGCGATCTACGAAATTCCGGAGCCCTGTCAAATCTGGATGTGAATCTGGATGAGTTTAGGGAGAGGAGTCCAGATCCCAACTCGGACATCCTTTGGAAGATCCAACCATTGATCGACTGCGTAATTCAATTGTCGATCACCCCTCAAAATTTCAGCTCGATCCGACCGTCCAAACTCCGGGAAACGTCCGATGAGTACAACGAATTTTGGATCTATTTTCTGCGCGAATACAAATCCGACCCGAGTTCATCTTTTTCATGAACGAGTTGTCGGACGTCCTTTTTGAAGGAAAATTTCTCATCATCTCGGTTAGCCGACCAAGAGTTTAGCATAGCGAGGGCCGAATAATCATCAAGAGAACCTCGTCATCCGCGGGTCGTATGGGTCGGGCACTCCGTTGCTTCATCACGCCAGCATTGACCGCGTCACAAATTTCGACCTCGACCTGCGTCGGCATCGCCACACCGTCGCTTGTTCAAACCGATGTCCATCACGCCGACCTGTTTCGACACGTCGGCTCACATGGGGGCTCTAGTGTCACCTTACCGACCTGCTCCGTCACCTCGGCTGCACCGGGGGCTTCGTCGTCTCTTCATCAACCTGCTCCAGGGATTTCGGCGTCACCAGCCGACCAGCTTCATCATGTTAGCTGGACCGGGGACTTTGCCTCGCCACATCGACCATGCAGCGTCGCCACTTCGTCAAACGGGGCTCTTTGCTCAGGCACCTCGGCGCCCAGGCCATATTCCTTTAATTATTTGCTTCACTTAAATTAACTAAGTAGAAGAATTTTTTTTAATATATTATTACCTTTAGTTGTTATTACTCTTGGTTTGCACTATGTTGTGTGCACAGGTAATCGACTTCGGCTGTGTCACGCAGTCACCTTGGCGTGCCTACATCATCGTCTCGCCTTCATCAACCAAATTGTATCGTCGACTTGGTTGACTGACGTGGGGGCTTCACCGTCACCCTGCCGAACTACCCCGTCTCCTCGGCTGTACCGGGGGTTTCTCCTCCGCCCTTCGGAAGTGTTATGTTGTCACTTCATCAAACCGAGCTCTTCGTCGGCTACCTCATGACCGGCTTGGGGGCTGGGACCTTGACCCGCTACAAGCCCGGCACATGTGACACCGAGCACATTAACCAGCTAAGTCGCTTTCATGCTCAACCTTTTTTCAATCTTTGATTCCTGTACGGTTCTACCTAGCATTATACTTGTGTTAAACAAAAAAGTTGTTTGTTAAAAACTTAGCTTGTTAATAGCGTTGTTTGTTAAAAACACTTATTTTTCCCATGATAAACTGGGGGCTCTTAAATTTATATGAGCCATTTTATAATAAATGTTGTTTTCTTCTTGGTTGTTGCAAAGTCTTTTTCTACTACTCCCTTTTCCGATGCGAGTGTTTGGTCAATAGTTGGGTGGCCTGGTTTCTCTCTAAAGCCGTTCGAGTTTAGTTCGCTAAACTGGCCTGAGAAGCACTCCGCCTTCGGGATAGGAGGTTGAAGCCGAAGGCTGACCCGCTTGAAGTCTGGAGATCGGATGTATCATGTTAAAGCACGACCGAAGCACATATTAATTTTAAGACCAATTTTTGGATTGGCACCAAGAAACTTGATTTAGTTCGGACGTCGAAGTTTTTACATAAGTTTTTTGACTTTCCGAGCTTATGGCACTTTTAAGCTATTTGTATGTTTTTCTTTTAGGAGGCAGGACATCCTCGTGACCGAGGTGCCCTGCATAATAATTTTGCTCGGGAGTTCTTTTCCGACCCACAACTCGGTATCTTTCCTGCCGACTTACACGTCGGCGTTTGCAAAACACATATGACATCTGGAGTAGTTCCCGAGGTGATTCGATCCTCAGGTTGGTCGGCCGCACCCAACCTGAGTCTCGGGGGATGCTGTGTGTCTCCAGCATAGCTCTCGTAGTACAACGTCGGATGCCTTTAAAGTATCGGTAATATCAACGAGGGACTCCGACTTGAGCCGAACCCACCAAAAGCCAAGTTACTCCGAGCAGTCCTCGGCAAAATGTTCTCGGATATTGCTTTATATACATCAGTTTCGAATTGTGTCTTCGGTCAATAGTTGGGTTGCCCTGCTCCTATGATTGTGCCCTACATTCCGCTTTGTTCGGCTAGGTGTGCAAAGGGAGAACCACTGCGATTGTACTCCCGATTTAACTGGTCAAGTACCTCAGTGGAGAAAGCCGAAAGCTGACTGTCACAATGAGCGCAAACTGGTCAGCGATCCGATGACTCTGTCAAACTATAGCCGATAGAGGTTACCCCATGGGCCTTCCATAAAATTGGCCGAAGTGTTAATGGCTTGACCTCGGCTAACGCCGAACACTAACCGGGGGCTAGTAACTGGCATCCCAAACTTTACGCTCCGATGACTAAGTGAAAGTTATAAAGCCTAGATATCTGATTGCCTCATTTCCGCTAACACAACCGCCTCCGGGCACCAATACGTCGGCTAATGGTTGTCTTGTTACTGCGGAAACACCCTGCGTAGCATCTACAAAGGGGTAGAAGCCGACGATGGGCCACTCTCAAAAGATAAACGGTCACAAAGGAGTCAAAATAGCATATAGCATAAAAGCATTTGTATTCAATATACGAGTGCTGCCTTCCGTAATCATCGTTATAAAGCCATAAATATGCATCAATTTGTCTTAAGATTTTGACCAAGTTGGGTTGCCTGGCTCCTGTGCTTACCCCCTACGTTCCCCATTGTTCGGCTAGGAGGTAAAGGGAGCACCTCTGTGATTGTTACTTCCGGGTCATCCGGGTTAGTACCTCAGACTGGGTGAAGCCGAAAACTAGTCATCTTAAGAATATAATTGGTCGGCAACGACGAAAGTGAAAATTTTGGTTCAATAAAGACCACTGATTTTGGGAACATTTCCCAAACTAAATCCTCGCTATTCTCCTCCCACATTGATCGGAGGTGAGGTTTCACGATCATGGTCAACATGATAGCCTGGGAAAAGGAACTTATAAAGGAACTATTTTTCCCAGAAGATGTTTCTTACGTTAAATAGTAATATAACATATCTCTCCGCGTACCTTTGTTTATAAAACCGTATGGCCGGATTGCCTTGTTTGCCGTAAATCTTTGCCCTTATAAAGGCTTTATAAAGTAGGACAAACACTCCTTGGCTACTGGCCGAGGAGGTTGAAGCCGATGGTCGGTCAACAAAGTCTTGTACAATGCGGATCCGAGCATTAATGATATAAAGTACTTGGGTACATAGAATCATTACACATAAATTGTGTCAAACGTAACAAAATTTGTGTCAAACAAATATCGATCCTTAATTCGACCACCCGTGCCTAAATTAAGGCTCGGGGGCTACTGCATTGCCTATTCAATGCAGCAATCCAAAGTGCAATATGGTTTCCGAGGGGATTCGATCCTCAGGTTTGTCGGCCGCACCCAACCCGAGTCTCGGAAACTACTGTGTACCACGTTTCCATCCCTAACGTATGCTGCCGAGCAAGAACTTGATCCTCAGGCTGATTTTGCAAATCGACCTAAGTCTCAGGGGCTACTGGGATCAGTGGTTTTGATCATTACTTTTTCCCTTCAGGTGCATCTCGGGTTATAGACCGACACACACCTTGAGGGCTACTGGCTGTAAATCTTGGTAGTAAATAAATTGCAGCGATCGGAAATAATTTCCACAAAAAACAGCCCGAGACCGAGGTAGTGCACCACCTTGGAAGCAGTCCGGCATAAAGCTTGGATGCAAGTGGTTGGCTCCATAAAGGGAATTTCCGGCATTAAGCTCCGCTGAACTCCTTCATCTTTTTCAAGTCTGAGGTAATCTATGACACCTCGAATACAGTCCGATGTTGGAGCTCGGACGTAGTCCGACGTAAAGATCGGAGGTGAATGGCTGGCTCCATAAAGCTCGGGAGCAGTCCGACGTAAAGCTCGAAAATTCCTCGGATGCCTACCAACGTTGAAGCTCAGCTGCAGAATGATACTTCGGATGCCGACCAGCGTTGGAGCTCGGCTGTGAAAAGACACCTCGGACGTAGTCCGGCGATGGAGCATGGATGCGAGAGGAGACTGCCACACAGGAAACACTTTGAGCCCGAGGTGTGGCGTAAAAATTACAAGGCATTGATAAAGGCCAAAAACTTAAAGGGCTCCTCGGATGCCCGACGTGTGAACTCTTCGGATTCAGCTCGGCGATCCTCAAGATCGGACATGGGAAGATTTGTTAAACCAGTTTTCAAGACCGATGACCGAAGACAAATAACTGTGCAGAAGAAGCAAGGAGCGTCCCCAACTTGAAGACCGGTTCAGGGGGCTACTGATGGTGTCCTGGACTAGGGGGTACTCACCATGTCGTCTCCCGACTAGTGGGTCGGGCCGAGGACCCCCAGGGCAATTCACTAATGGGCCACTTCGGGCAGCCCATGATGCATACAAGGGAGGTTCCACAAGACTTGGCGCACAAGACAAGGACTCCTCTAAACCCTAGGCCTACGGTGCATTGTATAAACCGAGGCCAGGCTAGTCAATAGACAACCTGAATCTCATATTCATTACTACAATCTCGTGGTAGATACATGTACTATGTACTATCCCCCATATGAATATAATCAAAAGCAGGATGTAGGGTATTATCTCCTCGAGAGAGCCCGGACCTGGGTAAAATCCCGTGTCCATGTTACCATTGCTCCAAGACGCCTAGCTTAGGACCCCTACTACGAGATATGCCGAATTAAGAACTGACACCTTGGCATCGTCCTGGTGATCTGGACGCCCCAACGACGATCGAGGTATGCGCGGGACCGGGCCCTGCCGACGTAGAGCTCAAGGCGCTCCAATCTCCAAGTCGACCCCATCTTCGCCGCGTTCCCTTCGTGAGGGCTGCTCGTACGTCAAGGGGGACTCCTGAGCATCGCGACTCAGCAGCCTCACTGGTCACGTAGCCCCTCGCCCCTTGGCACCGTCCTGGTGATCCGGACGCCCCAACGGCGGTTGAGGTATGCGCGGGACCGGGCCCTGCCGACGCAGAGCGCTACAGCAAGCAGGAAGGAAACGAAGCGAGGAAATAAAATCACACAGCTTAGCAGTCATTACAAACATTAAAATGTCTCCGAAAATGCAAATAAGTCTACCGCCTCCACAAGGCACGATGACTGTTATAGGAAAAGACCCGGGAAGAGGAACTAGGAGCAGCTGGCACCGCCGCTCGCCCCGGCCGCGGGGAGCTCGTCGTTGACATCACTACCGCTGCCATCATCGTCGCCAACCCCCACAGCCATAGGAGGAGGCGAGGGAACAGCGACACAGGTGAACTTCTTCATCAGCGCCTCCACAACGCCCTCCACGGCTGCCGCCGTGGCGGCGCGAACCCCAGGATCAACCTGGCGGATCACGGAGCCGAAGTCGAAACTCGGCTCGTGAAGGTAGATGTAGCTGAAGACGCGCGTCGCAGCCGCGGAGAAGAGGTCGCGGCACTCGCTCTCCAAGACGTTCTCCACCCTAGCGACGGCACCCTCAAGCACTTCGGTGAGCTTTGAAGAGAGCCCAGCGAAGCCACTCTCAGGAGCCGCCAGGGGCTCTGTGAATCCCCCTCGGCAGATGGACTGCAGCGCCCGGCGGAGCCTGAGCTCGACGGAGGGGAGGGCGTCGAGCTCCGCAGCCTTCCTCTCCTCAGCCGCGGCAAGGGTCTTCTCCCTGGAGGCAAGCCGGGCCTTCTCCGCAGCCACTTCCTCCTTCAACCTGTCCTGCCGCTCACGTTCAGCGGCTTGGTCGGCCGCCGCCTTGGACAGCGCAGAGTCACGTTCGGTAAGCTTGGCCTCGCAGGTCTTGAGGTCCTCCTCCCGCTGGTGAAGCCTCTCCGCGAGTGCGGACCTCTCCTTCTGAAGAGCGTTTAGGTGGGCCTCCACCTCGTCACAGCGCTTCACGGCAGACGCTGCATCAGCCAGCGCCGCGTCTCGGGCTGCCTTGGCCGACGCGGCCTCCTCCTTGATCTCAGCAGCGGTGGCCTCGGCTTGGCTCCAGACCGCCACGGCTGAGGTGTCAGACTGGAGCCACCCAGAAAGAAGACCCAAGCGCTCTCTTGCGAGGCGACCGTCGGCGCCACCGATGGCGTGTCGGACCTGATCCAAGACGGAGTAGGCCCGGTACAGGGCGCCTAACTCGGCTGAAGGGCCACGAGTCGGTGGCACCAGGGCGTGGCCCGGAGGCGGCGTCTGTGCGGCGTAGGAGCCGCCTCTAGTGGGGCGGAAGCATGGAGGGCAGAATACACCGGTGGCTGCGCCACCACCACAGACAAGGCAGGGGCAGACGGCCCTACACCCAGCTGGCCCTCCGGGGCTGGCCCCTCGGGCTGCAGCGCGGACACGCCCCCAAGGGCAAGGACGGCCTATCCAGTGGGCATTGGGGGCTCCGCGGCGGCGACAAGGAGAGTCGCCCCGCGGGCCTCCTCGCCCGCGATATCCGGCGCCTCATCATGCGGCGGCAAGGCACCAGGAACGGGCATCGCGTCAGAAGGCGCCCTCGGCTTGACGCTGGCTTTCTTCTTCCTCGACTTCAGCACGGCGGCGCCCCTGATTGTCAGGCAAAGGTAGGCCCATCAATACATAAACCACCGGAGGGCGGCCTGAAACCAAGCAAGACTACTTAATCCTCGACGTTAACCCACTTCCTCTTTCTCTCCACCTCGGCAAAGGCGGGGAAGCCTCCGTCCTTCTCCGAGGAGCTGCCGCTGCGTGAAGGAGCAGTGGAACCACTCGTAAGGACCACAGCCGGCAAAGCCGCGCTAGCCCCGGACGCGGCCGCCTTGCCCGCAGGTTGCGGCTCGGGCAGGGGCGAGGCGGGCGCTTCCGCCACCTTGCTGGCAAAAGCTGGGCGCTCCGGAGGAGGCCTGGCCTCGCGTTTCCTCGGGGTCGCCCGGCAGGTAGATCGTGCGGCCCGAGGTGTGGGTTCCGACCCATTGAGTACTCTGGCGAGTCACGAAGGACTTGCAGTAGGGGGTTCACCGGCGTCGTAGTCGTCAAAGCCGCGGAGAAGCGCACTCCACGACAGAGGCGATACTTCCTCCAGATCGTCATCTGCCGTTTCCTCCGAGTCTTCTTCGTCTGCGGTGTCGTCGGAGGACACCGCCACAGGGGCGCCGGGGCTCTCGGCCGGAGAGATCCCCAGCTCGTCAAAGATGGGCATCGCGGCAACCAGATCGGCCTTGTTGTCGTGGCAGTACAGCGAGGCATAGGCCTCGGGAAGGTCCCCGGGGTCGCCGTTGAGCAGGGTCGCCATAAACCTGTTCAACTCCTCGGGGGTCAGGTGCGCAGAACGGAGCCTCATGTCATCGCCACCACCTTGATAGTCCCACATGGGCCTCGAGTGAGGCTGGAGGGGCGCCAGGCGTTGCACCAGGAACTCCTGCACTATCATTCCCCCAGTCAACTTCTTGGCGCTGATGTCTCGAAGGACCCGCTCCAAGACGGGCTTGGCCCGGGAGTCAGAGAGCTTCACAGAGCTCCATGTCGGAATCTTCTCCGGCAGCCCCTTTGGGAGCTCCAGGCGAGGGTTGCTGCTCTTGAGATCCAAGAAGACCCAGCGGTTCCTGAAGTTCTCCACCTTCTTCCCAGCCTTGAAGAGCATGTTCCTGCTCTGGACCGCAACGAAGGAGACGCATGTCGACCGATGAGCGCCGTCATGAAGCCGCAAGCTGAAGAAGTGGCGGAACAGCCACCGAAGACCTCACGCCCACGAAAGGCTCGCAGTAGAAGGCGAACACGGATAGAAGCAGGATGGAGTTGGGTTGAAGATGGAGGGCCTGGATCCCGTGGTGCTCAAGGACGTCGGTGAAGAACGCGGAGAAGGGTGGGACGAGCCCGGAGAAGACGCTGTGGAGGAAGAAGGGGTAGGCCGACTTGGCCAGGCGGTGCCTCTCCGCGGAGCCGCACCATATCAAGGTCCGCCCCCGCTCATTGGTGTCGTCCGCCGTCGACGGAAGCACCGGGGCGAGGTCCCCATCCTTGGCTATGGTGGACTCTGAGAGCACCGGCGAGATGGGAGCGGAAACCGAGCTCTGGGCTTCACGTTTCGACTTGCCGGCGGGAGCCATAGAGAAGCCTTTGGGGCCGAGGAAGCAAGAAGGAGGACCGAGCGGTGCTGAGATCTGGAGAGGTTCCTACAAAGGACGGAGATCTGGAAGGGAGAGTAGGAGTGCAGAAGAGGAAAGAAATAACGGCTCAATGCTGGACGTCAGGCTTTTGTCGGTTCAGACGGTTGCCAAGGAGACACGGGGGCGGGGATGCCCGTGCCCAACCAAGCACCGCATGTCAATCCTGGCCCGCATGCAATCAGGGCCCGCGGCACTCCGGGCCATCTTCATCGGCTTCCCCTCGAAGCCGGCTCGAGCCTGCCTTGGGCCCGGGGCCTACTATCGGCGTTCTGGATACCAGGGTACCCAGACTTGCCTGCCTGCGGCCCAGGGCGTGGCCCACTTGACAGTCCGTACGACCCTATGCGGCTTCGCTCAAAACAAGGCCCTCGCGAGACCCCGAGCTCGCAAGGGAGACAGCGCCAAGATCCGCAGGGGGTTAGGCCTCCCCGGGCCTCCTCCCGAGCGGCGGAGATCTCTATGCAACGCTAGGCCTCAGGAGGTCAAGGCTGACGCCAGCCGGGCCAGGCCGGCGCCAGCGCACCAGAGGGGACAGTTTCCTCTTTGGTGCAAAGGAGACAAGGACGAGCGCAGGTTCCCGAGGCGCCCCGCCAAAGGTTTCCAGTCCGGTGTAACGAGACCGGGCGAGCGGGCGCGGCATGACGAATGTCACCAGCGAGCCCACCACCGCGTCACCACCACCTACTTTGCTGGCAAAGACCAACTTTCGTCAGGATAAGATGTACCTCCTGTCCCCTTTCAAATTTGGCCGTTGTGGGATCCCTTCCCGCCATTGCGACAAGCGAAGAGGACCCGGGCCACTATAAATAGAGGCTAGGCAGCTCGATAGAGGAGGACGACAACGACCCGCAAACACACCGCGAGGCAACTCACCACTATACTAGTTCATCCACAAACCTCCTCGTGAGGCAATCCACCAAAGGCAGGAGTAGGGTTTTACGCTTCGCAGCAGCCCGAACCTGGGTAAACTCTCGTGTGCTATCTTCTCCCTTGCCATCGAGCAGGGTTATCGTGTTGTGGGCTTGGCGGGGTTGAGCTGTTGGGGATCTTCGCACACGCCCCTGGGTTCGAACTTCTTAGGGTTTTGCGGAGCCCGAAATCCGACATTAATTACTTGATATCAGGAAACGAACTAAAGAGGCCGACATAGTGCGTTAATGATTGAAATTACCTGTCGAGCATCAAATACAGGCTTCTGTATTCTTCAGGGTCTTTACGTAGTGAGTCCAGTACTTCAATAGTTCCATCGTCAACTCTAATGATTAGCAGGATCCAGTGGAAGCTACGGACACGATTTGTATAAGCCGGCATGCATAACTCATCAACTATACACTTAACATCGAGTATATATATATAAGAAAAAGGAGAATTTGTAGTACAAGATAGTAACACTCACCTGAAGTTGTAAGGTAAAAGTATTTCTGGTTTGGTATTTAGGGCCTTCAAAAACCTTAGCAAGATTTTGTTTGTGTCTTTAGAGTAAGTAGTTAACAAATTTTCATTAACAGTATTTGGGTCAATGAACCCAATGCCATAGACTCCATCTCTTTTCAATTCAAAAACCTTCATTCTGCATAATACCACACAAAAGAATATAGTGAGGATAATTACAGGCAATGAACGAGTTGAGCTAGAGACTTAAATTATAGAAAGAAATCACTTACAGACAATAGCAACTGACGAGAGATTTGTTGAGTGCTTTTTGATTGAATAACTGAAAAATTCTTCATTTTCAATCCACAAATCTTTTTCATGGATGTAATGCTCTCGCTCGACTTTCACCATGAGGCTCTGTCTCCCGCGCTTTACTTCTCTCATGTACCAGTCATGCAAGTTGTGCATTTGCGTTGATAGAAGCTTCTCCTCGTCAGGACTCACCAGAGAGTTCCCGGAGACATATTTCCATGCTAGTGTCTTTGGATCCGTCGGTGGAAATTCCTCGATCCCTAGGAGTTGTTCAATAGTGATACCGACCTCTCTATCCTTCTCTCTATCAGCGTCGGTTATTACCGCCTTATCGATACTCACCTTGAGTGGGGTGATCGATTGCACTACCAGTTCTCCGAGCTGGGGAACAGTTTTCCCGCATTTACTACTACTGCTCGACTTCTGTTTTTTTTGTTTATGATAGGACTTGCTAATAGAGTGTTCATAGTCTGATAGCGGCCTTTTCTCCGCCGGTTTAGCTGCATCAAAAAAGTGTTGTACAACTTCCTCACGTATTTTCTCCTTTGGTGGCTAGGGCGGTTTCGGTCCAAAATGGGCCTGCAATTCGATAGCCACTTGTTCATTGGTTTCCTCATTAGTCTTCTCGTAAGCTAACTTCTTTTTGACAGGAGGCTCGGGTTTCTTCTTTTGTGCTCTCTTCCACTTTGGAGTAGGCAGAGATCGATACCGCGGACTCGCGCTAGGCTCCGTCTCGGGGTGGGATGGATTCGGCTGACGCGGCGGAGATCGATATGGCGGACTCGCCCTGCGCTCTGTCTCGAGGTGGGTTGGAGTCTGCTGACGCGACAGACTTGGAGGAGGAATCGGTGGCCTTGGCACCGAGTTTGGAAACACGATGCATTCCTTTTTCCATACAATGATACCGCGTATGGCTTCTCCCAGTGTCTGCTCCCCTTGACCTCCAAGGTAGTCAAGATCTAGTGATTCATATCCCGACAGAACTTCATTCACCCCGACACGAGCATAGCTAGGTGGAATCGGATTGCCGTGGAGGAGTGCTTCAAGTGCATTCGGTAAAGCAATGTCATCCGCCACCTTCATGGATATGTTCTTCAGTTTCATGTGTAGCTCACAAACTATCGACTCTTGGATATCATCCATGGGGTTGTGAGCCAGCAATGCATCATCGGGCGGGACCCCCGTGGAACCCACGCTGCTTTTCGGCATAGATGATGGAATGGTACCATCCAATGCTGGATCTGGTTGCTCCTGCCGCTGACACGTGCTTTCTGGCTAAGTTTGTTGATTTGCTCCTGCTGCAGCATGTATTTGCGTTCCAAGTCCGCGTTCTTTGATTCTACCATTTGAATCCGGTCTAGTTCATGCTTCTTCTTTCTCGCACGGCTTCTGTAACTGTCGTTCCAATCCGCAAACCCCTCAAACCACGGAACAAGGCATTTGCCTCGTGTTCGTCCCAGGTGTTCAGGATTCTTGAGGGCGCGTGTAAGCTTGTCGTTCTCTCTCTCGGGCTGGAACGCACCCGTTCGAGCAGCTTCTATTGCATCAAGTAAAGCGTCACAAGCTTCTTTAAGACTTGCCTGTTCAATAATCTCCCTTGCCTTTGGGTCCAACTTCCCCCCATGCGCATAAAACCAAGTCCTGCACCTGTCGAGCCAACCCACTGTTTTTGGAGTGACCCCTGAAACAATCATCTTTCTCTCGGATTCATCCCACTTAGCCAACCCAGACTTGTAGCCACCTGGCCCTAGATGATGGTGCAACATTTTTTTCTCATTATTTATCTTGTTTACTCTCGACCGTTCCTTAGCTACTTCTAATTCCTTGAACTCCACAAATCTGTCCGAGTCATCTTTTAACTTCACTAGTTCTCGTTTGAATTTTGGAGTCTTCTTTTCTCCATACTTGTTCCATAATCTTTTCTTCCAAGTCTGGAATTGTGTGGCCATCTTCTTAAGAGCACACTTCTTGACTTTCTCCCGTTGGAGATCTGTGAGACCCTCTGGTAGGGTGAAATGTTTCATGAGCGTCTCCCAAAGCAGATTTTTTGTTGTTTCGTTGACAAAAGGAACTCCGGGATCTTTTGGCTGATTCCATTCTTGAACAGTGATTGGGATTTGGTCCCTAACAATAACTCCGCATTGATGTATAAATTTGTCCGCATTCTTTTTAGGAGCAATCGGTTCGCCATCTGCTCTGATTACATCGATGTTGAACTTTATGCCAGCGTCCAACTTTTTGGCCGGGCCTCGTTTAACCCTTGTAGAAGATTTGCTCGATCCGGAGGGCTAAAAGAAGAAAGATTCGTTAATATATATATATATATATACATACATACAAATCAATTAATACATGTAATGATCACCAAAGGCCAAATTAATACCTCGTCAGACTTTCTTAATTGGAGAAAAAATTCTTCGCCATCATTGTCAGCTGGTTCCCCTTCGTCTCTTGGTTGTTCTTCCTCAATTCCCTCACCGGATGGGTTAAGATATTGTGAGCCATCATCTACTTCTTCATTCTCTTCGTTTCCGGAGCGTATCATGTCGTACATGACATTCTCTTGATCATGCACTCTGTCTATACCGTCCATAGCTTAACTAACCCAGAACAAATATAAAACAATTAGAATGCATTCAATAAGCAAAACCGGAGATATGCAGTCAATACAAGGCAATGCAACAATATGATCATATATATTGTTATCATATAATATCACTAATACATCATCAAATATTATCACTAATACATCTCGAATATTATTAATTATATAATATCACTAATACAGATCCAGTTGACGTCTCGCGGCGCAGGCGGTGGACACCCAAATAGAAGGAACCATCACAAGATCATAGCTCAGGTGAGATCCTTGAAGAACCTGCCAGGTATTGGAGAACCTGGCGTCCAATGCAGCCATGTAGCAACGGACGTGCTCGTCCTCCTCCGTGACACGGCGGCGTACCACCTCCGCGGGGGCCGGCTCCCTCTGCACTGATAGTGGTCCACGCGACCGCCACCAAAGAACCTCCGGGTCGACGACGGGAGCATGATTCCTCACCAAGTTGCACGCCCCGGAAGGTAGCACCTCCCAGTGCCAGCCCGGCGGAGCCCAGTCCCGGACACTGCGCCTCTCAAGCAGGTTGTCGCCTACGAGTCGACGACGAGGATGCGAGCAGGGCATCGTCGACTCGACGGCTACGCTATGCAATCTAAACATTTAAACATGCATCTAAACATTTAAAAAATGAACAAAATTCGAGGAGGAGAGGCATTTTATCTAATATAAAACATACATCAATATAAAACATACATCAATGCAACAATATAACATGCATTTTATCTAACATACACATATGCATTTTATCTAACACCTTGCATCACACAATGAAAAATAACATGAGAATCAAACATCGAAGATTACTTCTAATCAAAATTTAACTGCGCCTTCTATCTTGTAAGATGGAATTTTGTTACTTGCAAGTGTTTCTTATTTTCAAAGCAATTTTACCACAAACATACTTTTTTTTAATCATGGAAATTTGGTCAATTAGCATACACAAATTTGGTCAATTAGCATACACATATATGCATCTAATTTAACATGCATCTAACTAGCATACACAAATTTGATTCTTTTCTCTGATGAACATACACAAATTTGGTCAATTAGCATACACAAATTTGGTCAATTAGCATCTAATTAGCATACACAAATTAGCATACTTTTTTGTAGGAGCGGCGCCGGAGACGGAGGAGAGCTGGAGACGGAGGAGCGCCGGATACGGAGGAGCACCGGAGACGGAGGAGGACGCCGGAGGCGGGGAGGAGCGGCACCGGCGCGGGCTCGGGCCGCGGCGGCGCTTGGAGGAGCGGGCGGCCGGGGATCGAGGTGGGCGCGCGCACGGAGGGAGAGGGGGTCGGGGATGGCGCCGGACTGGACGGGGACGGCCGGCGTCGTAGGCAGAGCTGGGGGCGACAGGATCCGGCAGCCTGGCGGCGTAGTGTGGTATTCTATCGGCGTCGGGGGAGAAAATGAGGAGAGGAAGGAGAAGGGGGGTTAAATACCCCAATACCTTTAGTCCCGATTGGTGTGTTACCAACCGGGACTAAAGGTCTCCTTTTCGGCGGCCCAAATTCCGCGCGGGAAGGGACCTTTAGTCCCGGTTGGTGGCTCCAGCCGGAACTAAAGGTGTATTTTCTCTTTTTTGTTTTGTTTTTCTAATTTCTGTTTTTAGATTTGGAATAACTGTTAGAATATTTATAGTTTTTGAATGAATCTTTTTTGCTTTAGGTCAAAACAATTACAAACTTTCTGTTAGTCCCAGTAGTTTTCAAATTTAAATAATTTAAATTTGAATTCTTTTGAAATTTGTGTGAATCACTAGTTTGTGAATAACTTTAGTTTAAAAATAGATTTTTGAGTGATTGTTTTTGCTGTTGTTTAATATTAGTATGTTTTATCATTATGTTAAATTTGGGAATTTTTAGGATATTTTAAATAGGTGTTTTAATCAAAACCAGATTCTGTTAACTTTTTTAGTTTTATACCTTCATTTGTTTTAATCAAAATCACTACAAATGAACTCTGAAAAGGTTGAAACTTGGCATGGTATCATCATTTCACCCACATAGCATGTACTAGAAAGTTGAGAGGGTTACGGCAAAAACTGGATGCACTTCTTGTACAAACTGGACCATCTCCTTCGAAGTATGACGGTTTCAGACAAAAACTCATCTGTTACAAAGGCATTTCATTTTTTTAAACTTATTTCAACTCCAGACTTTTTGTGCATTCAATATGCACCATTCTAAGCCACATCTTCAAATTTCAACCCTTTCTAACTTCATTTGCTATTTTTCATGCATTTAATGATTTTTTGAGCTAAATGTCCCTGGAATTAAAAAGCACTACAAATGAACTCTGAAAAGGTTGAAACTTGGCATGGTATCATCATTTCACCCACATAGCATGTGCTAAAAAGTTGAGAGGGTTACGGCAAAAACTGGATGCACTTCGTGTACAAACTGGACCATCTCCTTCGAAGTATGAGGGTTTCGGACGAAAACTCATCTGTTACAAAGGCATTTCATTTTTTTAAACTTATTTCAACTCCAGACTTTTTGTGCATTCAATATGCACCATTGTAAGCCACATCTTCAAATTTCAACCCTTTCTAACTTCATTTGCTATTTTTCATGCATTTAATGATTTTTTGAGCTAAATGACACTGAAATTAAAAAGCACTAGAAATGAACTCTGAAAATGTTGAAACTTGGCATGGTATCATCATTTCACCCACATAGCATGTGCTAAAAAGTTGAGAGGGTTACGGCAAAAACTAGATGCACTTCGTGTACAAACTGGACCATCTCCTTCAAAGTATGAGGGTTTCGGACGAAAACTCATCTGTTACAAAGGCATTTCATTTTTTAAACTTATTTCAACTCCAGACTTTTTTTGCATTCAATATGCACCATTCTAAGCCACATCTTGAAATTTCAACCCTTTCTAACTTCATTTTCTATTTTTCATGCATTTAATGATTTTTTTAGCTAAACGACCCTGCAATTAAAAAGCACTACAAATGAACTCTGAAAAGGTTGAAACTTGGCATGGTATCATCATTTCACCCACATAGCATGTGCTAAAAAGTTGAGAGGGTTACGGCAAAAACTAGATGCACTTCGTGTACAAACTGGACCATCTCCTTCAAAGTATGAGGGTTTCGGACGAAAACTCATCTGTTACAAAGGCATTTCATTTTTTAAACTTATTTCAACTCCAGACTTTTTTTGCATTCAATATGCACCATTCTAAGCCACATCTTGAAATTTCAACCCTTTCTAACTTCATTTTCTATTTTTCATGCATTTAATGATTTTTTTAGCTAAACGACCCTGCAATTAAAAAGCACTACAAATGAACTCTGAAAAGGTTGAAACTTGGCATGGTATCATCATTTCACCCACATAGCATGTGCTAAAAAGTTGAGAGGGATACAACAAAAACTGGATGCACTTCGTGTACAAAAACTGGACCATCTCGGCTACTCACTAGAGAAGAAAAGTGATGACGGTGAAGCCAATCACATCCCAGAGTGGGATCTTGGGGTATAAAACTTTTTCTTCTCGTGTGTCCCTTGCTTATTGCGCCGTAACCATGGACAATCTTCATCATTTAATAGGATGTTTGGGTCTGTCTTCACTGTGAAGGGAGGAATTTCATCAAACTTTTCATAATCTTTTGACATGTCTGTCTTGTCCTCCACTCCCACGATGTTTCTTTTCCCTGAAAGAACTATGTGGCGCTTTGGCTCATCGTATGATGTATCCTCTTTCTTATCTTTTCTTTTTCTCGGTTTCGTAGACATGTCCTTCACATAGAAAACCTGCGCCACATCATTGGCTAGGACGAATGGTTCCTCTGTGTACCCAAGATTGTTGAGATCCACTGTTGTCATTCCGTACTGCGGGTCTACCAATACCCCTCCTCCAGTCAGATTGACCCATTTGCATCGGAACAAAGGGACCTTCAAATCACGTCCATAGTCAAGTTCCCATATCTCCTCTATGTAACCATAATATGTGTCCTTTTCCCTATTGGTGTTTGCTGCATCGTCAAAGCAGACACCACTGTTTTGGTTGGTGCTCTTTTTATCTTGGGCAATCATGTAAAACGTATTCCCATTTATCTCGTATCCTTGGAAAGTCAATACAGTCGAAGATTATCTCTTGGCCAACAAGTACAGCTCATCTTCAACAATGTCGTCATTCATGAGATGTGTTTGCAACCAACCGCCGAAAGCCGCAATGTGTGTACGTTTAATCCAGGGGTCAGACTACTCCGGGTTCTTGGAGCGTATAATATCCATGTGTTTCTCGATATACGGGGTCACCAAGGTAGAATTTTGTAGAACTGTGTAGTGTGCTTGCGCCCAAGAATGCCCGTCCCTACATATTATTGATTTTGGTCCAAGCGTGCCTTTTCCACACAGTCTCCCCTCATGCCGCCATTGAGGAACACCAATCGACTTAAGGTCAGGAATAAAGTCAACACAAAGCTCAATAACCTCCTTTGTTTTATGGCTCTTGGAGATGCTTCCTTCTGGCCTAGCACGGTTACGAACATATTTCTTTAAGACTCCCATGAACCTCTTAAAGGGGAACATATTGTGTAGAAATACAGGACCCAGAATGGCAATCTCTTCGACTAGGTGAACTAGGACGTGCGTCATAATATTGAAGAAGGATGGTGGGAACACCAACTTGAAACTGACTAGACATTGGACCAAATCATTCTGTAACCTTGGTAGGAGATCCGGATCGATTACCTTCTGAGAAATTTCATTGAGGAATGCACATGGCTTCACAATGGCTAATCGAACATTTTCTGGTAGAAGCCCCCTCAATGCAACCGGAAGCAATTGCAACATGATCACGTGGCAGTCATGAGACTTTAGGTTCTGGAATTGTTTCTCTGCCATATTTATTATTCCCTTTATATTCGACGAGAAGCCAGACGGGACCTTCATACTGAGCAGGCATTCAAAAAAGATTTCCTTCTCTACTTTGGTAAGAGCATAGCTGGCAGGACCTTCATACTACTTTGGATGCATGCCGTCTTTTTCGTTCATACGTTGCTGGTCTTGTCGTGCCTCCGGTGTTTCTTTTTCTTCCCATACACACCCAGGAAGCCTAGCAGGTTCACGCAAAGATTCTTCGTGACGTGCATCACATCAATTGCAGAGCGGACCTCTAGGACTTTCCAATATTCTAGCTCCCAAAATATAGATTTCTTCTTCCACATGGGGGCCTGTCTTTCAGCATTAATCCGAACAGATTGTCCGCCAAGACCCTTTCCAAACATTACTTGTAAATCCTTGACCATATCAAGTATATCATCACCAGTACGGAGGTCGGGCTTCTTTCGGTGATCTGCTGATACATCTCCAACGTATCTACTTTTCCTCACTCTTTTGCCCTTGTTTTGGACTCTAATTTGCATGATTTGAATGGAACTAACCCGGACTGACGATGTTTTCAGCAGAACTACCATGGTGTTGTTTTTGTGTAGAAATAAAAGTTCTCGAAATGGAACAAAACTTTTTGGAGATTTATTTTGGAAAATATAAAAAATACTAGAGCCAAAAACCACCGGAGAGGGGGCCCAGGCTGGGCACGATACACCAGGGCGCGCCAGCCCCCTCCCAGCGTGCCCTGGTGGGTTGTGCCCACCTCGTGGCCCCACTTGCCCTAACTCCGCCACTATAAATTCCTAAATTTGGATAGAAAAATCAGGGAGAAATAATTATCGCGTTTCACGATATGGAGCCGCCGCCACCTCCTGTTCTTCATCGGGAGGCCAGATCTGGAGCCCGTTTGGAGCTCCAAAGAGGGGAATCTTCGGTCTTCGTCATCACCAACCTTTCTCCATCGCCAATTCCATGATGCTCCCCACCGGGAGTGAGTAATTCCTTCGTAGGCTTGCTGGTCGGTGAGGAGTTGGATGAGATTCATCATGTAATCGAGTTAGTTTTGTTAGGGCTTGATCACTAGTATCCATTATGTTCTGAGATTGATGTTGCTATGACTTTGCTATGCCTAATGCTTGTCACTAGGGCCCAAGTGCCATGATTTCAGATATGAACCGTTTATGTTATCATCACTATATCCATGTTCTTGATCCGATCTTGCCTAGTCATATGCACCTATTACGTGTCATGATCCGTCAACCCCATAGTGACAATATTTGGGATACTTCGCGGTGATGACCGTAGTTTGAGGAGTTCATGTATTTACCATGTGTTAATGCTTTGTTCCGGTTCTCTATTAAAAGGAGGCCTTAATATCCCTTAGTTTCCTTATGGACCCTACTGCCATGGGAGGGTAGGACAAAAGATGTCATGCAAGTTCTTTTCCATAAGCACGTATGACTATTTACGGAATACATGCCTACATTATATTGATGAACTGAGCTAGTTCTGTATCACCCTAGGTTATGACTATTACATGACGAATATCATCCAACGAGTTACCGATGCAATGCCTATGATCTTTCCACTTATTGCTCTTGCTAAGTTACTATTGCTACTGCTACTGTTCCAACTGCTACAAAACTATTGCTACTACTGTTACCACTACTGTTGTCGTCACTACTACTACCAAACTATCATATTACTGTGCTACTGATCACTTTGCTGCAGATATTTAATCTCCAGGTGTGGTTGAATTGACAACTCAACTGCTAATACTCTCAAGTATTCTTTGGCTCCCCTTGTGTCGAATCTATAAATTTGGGTTGAATACTCTACCCTCGAAAACGGTTGCGATCACCTATACTTGTGGGTTATCATCTGCCTCACCTTTGAAATGCTTGCCTTTCTTTCTTAAGGCATGCTTGGTCGGAAGAAATCGACGATGTCCCAGGTACACATTCTTCTTGCATTTGTCCAAATATATACTTTGAGTCTCATCTAAATAGTGCGTGCGTGCATGGTATCCCTTGTTTGTCTATCCTGAAAGGTTACTAAGAGCAGGCCAATCATTGATGGTTACAAACAACAACGCTCGTAGGTCAAATTCCTGCTGTTTGTGCTCATCCCACACACGTACACCTTTTTTATTCCACAGCTATAAAAGTTCATCAACTAATGGCCTTAGGTACACATCAATGTCGTTGCCGGGTTGCTTAGGGCCTTGGATGAGCGCTGGCATCATAATGAACTTCCGCTTCATGCACAACCAAGGAGGGAGGTTATAGATACATAGAGTCACACGTGATGTGGTATGCTTGCTACTCTGCTCCCAAAAAGGATTAATGCCATCTGCACTTAAACCAAACCATAAGTTCCTTGGGTCATCTGCAAAGTCCGGCCACTTTCTCTCGATTTTTCTCCACTACGACCCATCAGCGGGTACTCTCAACTTCCCGTCTTTCTTACGGTCTTCTTTGTGTCATCGCAACAACTTGGCATGCTCTTTGTTTTGGAACAAACGTTTCAACCGTGGTATTATAGGAGCATACCACATCACCTTCGCAGGAATCCTCTTCTTGGGGCGCTCGCCCTCAAAATCATCACCAGGGTCATCGCGACCAATCTTATATCGCAATGCGCCGCATACCGGGCATGCATTCAAATTCTCTTACTCCTCACCGCGGTGGAGGATGCAGTCATTAGGGCATGCATGTATCTTCTGCACCTCTAATCCTAGAGGGCAGACAACCTTCTTTGCTTCGTATGTACTGTCAGACAATTTGTTGTCCTTTGGAAGCTTCTTCTTCATTATTTTCAGCAACTTTTCAAATCCCTTGTCAGATACACCATTCACTGCCTTCCATTGCAGCAATTCCAATGTGGTACCGAGCTTTGTGTTGTCATCTTCGCAATTTGGGTACAACCCTTTTTTGTGATCCTCTAACATGCCCTGCAACTTCAACTTCTCCTTTTCACTTTCGCAGTTTCTCTTTGCATCAGCAATGGCCCGACCAAGATCATCAGCGGTCTCATCTCATGCCTCTTCTTCATTCTCTTCCCCCATTGTAGTATCATCGTATTCAGGGAACCCAGGATAGTTGTCATCATCCTCTTCTTCTTCATTCTCTTCCATTAGAACCCCTCTTTCTCCGTGCTTGGTCCAACAGTTATAGCCGGACATGAAACCGGACGTAAACAGGTGGACGTGAATGACTTTGGAGCAAGAGTAATTCCTATCATTCTTACAGTTGGAACATGGACAACACATAAAACCATCCCGCTTGTTTGCCTCAGACGCACGCAGAAAACTATGCACGCCATCAATGAACTAGGGAGAGAGTCGGTCATCGTACATCCATTGCCGACTCATCTTCATTACACAACACCAAAAAGACCAAATTAATAAAAGTTCATACACACTTATTCTCATAAAAACAACATAAACTATCTAGCTAAAGCATTTAAATGCAACAACAAATGCGATCAAAATCGCAACTAAGGTAACAATTGATCCAACAGCTTAATGATACCAAGCCTCTTTATCAACGGCATATTTTCTAATCTTTCTAATCTTCAAGCACATTGCCTCCATCTTGATCTTGTGATCATCGACGACATCGGCAACATACAACTCCAATTTCATCTTATGTTCTTCAATTCTTTTATTTTTTTCTTTCAAATCCTCGTTTTCTTTTCCAACTAAATTTAACTTCTCGACAAGAGGGTCGGTTGGAATTTCCGGTTCACATACTTCCTATATAAAAACATCTATGTCAACTTGATGGGCATAATTGTCACAAACACGAAATGCAACAAATAGTTATAAAAGAGAATATACCACATCCGAATCGTAAACCGGACAAGGGCCGACGGGCACAGATATCAAAACCATGGCACTATATATGTATAACAAACAATCATACAAGTAAGAAAATTATGCAAGTAACTATCTAAATCATACAAATAAGATTTTTTATAAAAAGGATAAGGACAAGAAGAGGCTCACAAGGTGGTGCCGGCGACGGGACGATGCGGGCGATCGATGGTGGTTAGGACGGGGACGGGAAGGCACTAAGTAAACCACACCTACACATATGCAAACTAAGAAGTTAATTTGAGATCAAATTGCATATAAATCAAATAAACTCCCACATAATTACTCCCAAACTAGAACCCACAAATCACTATACTTATAGAGCAATGGACGAGCTAATCTGGCAATGAGAGATGAAAGGACAAAGTTGCTAACCTTTGTGAACACTTGAATAGATGGGGTGCCTCAAATCTTGACAAATCTTGGCAAAAATGGAGGGATGAGCTCGAGAAGAGGAAGAGAAAACAGAGAATGGAGAGGATGAGCTCGGGCTGGAAGAAGCATCTACATATAGGGATACATTTAGTCCCGGTTGGTGATACCAAACGGGACTAGAGGTCCATCTCTAGTCCCGGTTGGTGTTACAAACCGGGACTAAAGGGGCTCGCAGGGGCCCCGGCCTGACGCAACCCTGCCACCACCCCTTTAGTCTCGGTTGGTAACACCAACCGGGACTATAGGGTCCTCATGAACCGGGACTAATGCCTAGCCTCATGAACAGGGACTAGTGGTAGCATTAGTCCCGGTCCAGAAGCCAACCGAGACTAATGCTTCGATCCAAAGGCCTATTTTCTACTAGTGAAAGTTCAAGATGGGGAAAATGGCTATGAAGGCAGTGCGTAAGGTGAGGGATTCTTGGTAAGGTCATGTAGTGGCCTCTTATATAGCGTATGGGCTAGGGGACATATTTCGATGTGGTTACGATCTTGGTTGTCGGTTCTGCTCTAGGGTGGTCGAGTCAATGTCATAGATATATATCATAAAATGTGACGTATTATTGTGGTTGTCGTCTTGGGTGGTTTTTGGTAGCTATGCCCAGAATTTATTATGCAACCAAACGCCAAAAGATTTATGCATGGTCACATGTAGTACCATTGAAATAATGGCATACAAGCAGTCTGCAATTTATTTATGGCGATACAAGGTCACAATATTACACGGCGTAGGAATACTAAGGCTCGGTACTACTCGGGTAGGCACTACAAGAAATATGTCAACTTGTGACCTTCTCTTAGTGACCCCAGCTGAATTGGTCGTAAATCCACGACCATTTCACTAGGAAGGGTTCAAACCCTAAAATTGCCTTACACCAAATGGTCATAAAGCAGACAATAGTGGTCGACGACCTTATTTCTACCTGATTACGACCAATATAAATGGTCATGAGGTTGTGAACGTGGATGCATTGGTATTTAAGGCCACCTCCTTTTTATATGTATACAAAGAATGTACAATGTGTAAAATCAAATATAGACATCAAAACGTATGTACGAAAAGATGTTTTTTTGTTGGGAATATATGAAAAGATGTTAATCATGTATTTGAAAAATGTTAAACATATATAAACAATCCATGTGAGCTCACAATACAATCTTTGTTTCTGGTAATATATTTAGTCTGTGAAGCAACTATATCTGATATTGCTTTATAATTGCTGAAAATTTACCAGGACATGACCCTGCCCATAGAACCTCCCTCCACCAAATTTTAGCTCATTTAATTTATCCAATTTCCCTCAATATTTTTCCTAATTTTCTGTTCAGTGGAGAGCATTGTGAAAGAAGTACCATTTTTATTTATCCAAATGGTATGAAATTTTTAGAGTGCCTTCATATGCCCAAATTATCATCCTTCTCCAAATTGCAGCTCAATCCAATCATCTATGTGAGCCCAGCATCAATTTCTATTTTTTGTCTAGATTGACACATTGCAAAGCAAGTGCTATCTAGACCCCTCCTATTTCCCTCAAAAAATTTGGACTCTCTTACATATTCGAATCATTGCCACATAAAAATATTCAGCTCCATTTGCCTAGTAAATCTTCATCAACAAATTTCCAAAGTTTCTATCCAGAGAGAAGCTTTGTGAAAAAAGTACTGGCTAGGATTATCTAAATGATCTGAGATATTTCCAAATGTTTCAGATACTCAAATAATCACTCTGCACAAAAATTGAGATTTATCCAGCAATCCAGGTGAGCTCATCATACAATCTTTTATTCTGGTCATATTTTCAGTTTGTGAACCAACTATATTTTATATAGCTTAATTATTTCTGAAACTTTACCAGGTCATGTTTCTACCTATATAACTTGCCTCCACCAAATTTGAGCTCATTTCATTTAGCCAAATTATCTCAATAATTTTCCCAAGTTTCTATCTAGAGAAGAGCGTTGTGAAGGAAGTACCACTTTGGCATGTTCAAATGGTATCAAATTTTTATAGTGCCTTCCTATACCCAAATGACTATCCTCCACCAAATTGCAACTCAATCCATGTATTCATTTGAGCCCATCTTCAACATTCATATTTCTGTCCGGTGTGGTACTTTGCAAAGCAAGTGCCACTTAGGCTCCTCCATTTGAGCAGAAAATTTGCCAAGATAGTCTCCTTAGTAGATGATCATCCTCAGCCAAAACCCAGGCCCATTGGCCATGGTCATTTCCCCCACCGCTAATCAAACACTTGGCTGCTAATTCATGTTTGAGCTTAGTTTAGCCTCCGCGTGAGTTCTTCTGTTGTATTCTTCTTCCTAGCACCTACCGGGGGAGTGCCCAACCCATCAGACATGCCTAGGCCGCCCAGAACGCGTGGCAACGCTAAGGTCACGCGGTGACCACACGCTTGGCGTGCCAGATTGCGCGCTCTGGAGTTGGGGCCATCGTCCACCGTCCAAACCTCGATGTATCACCACCAAACCATGTATCAATGACTAAATAGATACTTATGTACCTATAAATTATTTTTGTAAAAAATCATGAGCAAACTATTAGGCAGCTGCAGTTCAAATTTGACCCGCTTCCTCCTGAATCGGTGGAAATTTGTCTTTTTCATGAGAGGTGGCTCAAATCTTTTGACACCCAAACATTTAGTCAATTGTACATTAAATATGGCCTAATATTTTAGAAAATTGATTTCGTCCAATTTTGCAACAAATATATGGTAGGTCCTTCACAAAAAAACTCATATTGGGCACTCGAAAAATGGAAAATGAATTTTTCGTCCAAAGAAAATGAAAACTTCCTTAGGCAACATTGTTTGCCATTCCAAGATTCACCTTTGTGCACAATATGAGATCATTTGAACAAACTATGTCACGAATGTGGCCATAAGATTGATCGTTTGGCTTGAAAGCCATGAATCTTCACACATCATAGCTCATTTCTGAGAACACTTTTTAAAATAATTACCGTATTACAAGTTTATTATTTTTCCTGGTATCTTTGTCACATATAATGACACAATGCGAAGGTTTTACAATTTTTTGATTTTTTTTGAATTTTTCATGCCCATTTCAAAATGTGGTCAAAACGGCGGGCATGGCCGTTCCTAGATAGTGGTTTAATCTTGGAAAACTTTTGGTGTTTCTCTGATTAAATATATACTTTTGTACCTATAAATGATTTTTTTCAAAAAATTACGAGCAAACTATGAGGCGGATGTAGTTCAAACTTAACCCGCTTCCGTCTGAATCGACGGAAATTTGTCTTTTTCATGAGAGGTGGATCAAAATCTTGACACCCAACAATTTGGTAAATTTTACATTACATATGGCCTAGTATTTTATAAAATTTATTTGGTCCAATTTTGCAACAAATATATGGTAGGTCCTTCACAAAAAAACTCATTTTGAACACTCAAAAAATGGAAAATGAATTTTCCTTCCAAAGAAAATGAAAACTCCCTTTAGGAACATTGTTTGCCATTCCAATATGCACCCATATGCACAATATTAGATCGTTTTAACAAACTATGCCATGAATGTGGCCATAAGATTGATCATTTGGCTTGAAAGCCATGAATCTTCACACATGATAGCTCATTTCTGAGAACATTTTTTTTAAATAATTGATGTATTACAAGTTTATTATTTTTCCTAGTAACTTGCTCACATATAATGACACAATGCGAAGGTCTTCCATTTTTTTGATTTTTTTTGAATTTTTCATGCCCATTTCAAAATGCGGTCAAAACAGCGGGCATGACCGTTCCTAGCTACTGATTGAATCTTGGAATTTTTTGGTGTTTCTATGATTAAATATATACTTTTGTACCTATAAATGATTTTTTCAAAAAATCACGAGCAAACTATGAGGCAGATGTAGTTCAAACTTGACCCGCTTCCAGCTGAATCAACGGAAATTTGTCTTTTTCATGAGAGGTGGATCAAAATCTTTTGACACCCAACCATTTGGTCAATTGTACATTAAATATGGCCTAGTATTTTATAAAATTAATTTGGTCCAATTTTACAACAAATATATGGTAGGTCCTTCACAAAAAAAACTCATTTTGGACACTCGGAAAATGGAAAATGAATTTTCCTTCCAAAGAAAATGAAAACTCCCTTTAGCAACATTGTTTGCCATTCCAATATGCACCCATATGCCCAATATTAGATCATTTTAACAAAATATGCCATGAATGTGGCCATAAGATTGATCATTTGGCTTGAAAGCCATGAATCTTCACACATGATAGCTCATTTCTGAGAACACTTTTTTTAAAATAATTTATGTATTACAAGTTTATTATTTTTCCTAGTAACTTGCTCACATATAATGACACAATGCGAAGGTTTTCCATTTTTTTGTTTTATTTTTGAATTTTCATGCCCATTTCAAAATGCGGTCAAAACAGTGGGCATGACCGTTCCTAGCTAGTTATTGAATCTTGGAAAACTTTTGGTGTTTCTCTGATTAAATATATACTTTTGTACCTAGAAATGATTTTTTCAAAAAATCACGAGCAAACTATGAGGCAGATGTAGTTCAAACTTGACCCGCTTCCAACTAAATCGACGGAAATTTGTCTTTTTCATGAGAGGTGGATCAAAATCTTTAGACACCCAACCATTTGGTCAATTGTACATTAAATATGGCCTAGTATTTTATAAAATTGATTTGGTCCAATTTTACAACAAATATAAGGTAGGTCCTTCACAAAAAAAACTCATTTTGGACACTCGAAAAATGGAAAATGAATTTTCCTTCCAAAGAAAATGAAAACTCCCTTTAGCAACATTGTTTGCCATTCCAATATGCACCCATATGCCCAATATTAGATCATTTAACAAACTATGCCATGAATGTGGCCATAAGATTGATCATTTGGCTTGAAAGTCATGGATCTTCACACATGATAGCTCATTTCTGAGAACACTTTTTTTTAAATAATTGATGTATTACAAGTTTATTGTTTTTCCTAGTAACTTGCTCACATATAATGACACAATGCGAAGGTTTTCCATTTTTTTGATTTTTTTTGAATTTTTCATGCCCATTTCAAAATGCGGTCAAAACAACGGGCATGACCGTTCCTAGCTAGTGATTGAATCTTGGAAAACTTTTGGTGTTTCTCTGATTAAATATATACTTTTGTACCTAGAAATGATTTTTTCATAAAATCACGAGCAAACTATGAGGTAGATGTAGTTCAAACTTGACCCGCTTCCAACTAAATCGGCGGAAATTTGTCTTTTTCACGATAGGTGGATCAAAGCTTTTGACACTCAACCATTTGGTCAATTGTACATTAAATATGACCTAATATTTTAGAAAGTTGATTCGGTCTAATTTTGCAACAAATACATGGTATGTCCTTCATAAAAAAACTCATTTTGAACACTCGAAAAATGAAAAATGAAATTTCCATGCAAAGAAAATGAAAACTCCATTTGAAAATATCGTTTGCCATTCCAATATGCACCCGCGTGTATGATAAGAGATCGTTTTATTGATTTTTTTCCTCTGAAAATATAGAAGAAAAACAATAGGAAAAACATAATTGCATATGCTTTATTCTGATTGGTGGAATTAGTTGTGACGCGGATCACTGACATGGCATCCATCCATCCATCCATCTCTCCATCCCACATCCATCCATCCATCTATCTACAGAAAAGAAGAAGAAAAACAAAATGAAAAAAGATCCCACCCAACCCCTCGCTCACTCTCTCCCTCACGAACCCCTCTCTGTCCCGCTCCCTCTCCCTCTCCCCATGAACCTCTCCCCCTCACCACCACCCACATCGGCCAGTTCCGGCGAGCTCCGGCGGCGCGCAGCACGCCCCGGACCTCCCCTAGGTCCGTACCTCCTTCCCCTCCTGCTAGAATCAACGCTCAAGCCGTCCACCATCCCGCGTGGCTAGCTAGGGTTTCAGCCGCCACCACTAATCTGGTCTAGATCCGCCTATTCGGCGACGGCGAGGCCAGCGGGCGCCGGCACAGGCAGGCGACGGATCAAGGCCAAAGCAAGTGACCCATCGAGCAATTCCCAGGAGAGGAGGCGGAGACGGCCAAGGGCGAGGGTCTGGCGATCGGCATTGACCTCGAGATGACCTACTCCTACATCGGCGTGTGGTAGCATGACCGAGTCGCCATGAACCCCACCAGCACCGTCTTCGGTACGTGCCCCCATCCATCTCTCCCTTCCCCCCGCCTGCCCCCGCCATGTGTCATGCGTCGTCTGTTAGGTCTCCGTGCGGTTCTGTGCCGGTGCGCTTCTGTCTTCTGAATCTGTGCTAGTGCTTGCGCTCCTTGTTCTGTTCATGTACACAACAATATGATTTGTTCTGAATGATCAGATGTGGCTGGCTGTTGTCGACTCCGTCATGATGTCCCTTGTTTGCGAGATTTATTACAGATTTTGTTGTTGGTTCATATCTCATACCTGTCTATTCTCTGTTGTTTGGCATGGTGAAGTCCCCTGTTTTTGAGATTTGTTGTTTGTCAGATTCTCAAATTAGATCTTTAGGAATGGATGGCTTGATTAAGTTGGGATGCAGCTTTAAGATTGAAAATATGTTGTAGATTGGGTCTTATTTCAACAGAACATGAGAATTCTACTATGTGATTATATCAACGCACTACCGTGCTATTAGAATTATGCTGATTGAATAATTTCTCGAATTGAACATGAATTACGCTCCATTATTAGGTCCCTAAATTAATACAGAAGAAACAAGGACTTGAATTTATGCTAGTACTAGGGAGATTTGGAATAACATTGTTTGGATTTCCTGATATGATTTGATCGATGTACTAGGGATTATTTGGAATTTGATGAGTAGAAGCTAGGAGTACCGCATTGCTCTGTGTCCTTATGCACGAACCTCAGCTTCTCGGGTCTCCGCCGCGGCCACCTCGCTGGCGCACCGGCCCCGGAAGCCGCCATTGCGGGCGAGCGACCCCCCCCCCCCCCCCGAAGGATGTGAGGAGCCGCATCCACCGCGTGCGGGGAGGCAGGAGGACGCCGCGACACGTGCGTGCAGCTCCTGCTCACCTACCTCTACCTGCTACTCTACATCTGCCTCTCGTCGCGGGTCATCCTCTTCAAAAAGGTAGTTGTTGATGGCAGTCAATTTGCTCGATCGTACATTCAATTCCGTTGATCTGTTTTCATAGAATTATAAACGGTTGATGTTCGTTTTGTTACCATTCGTTTCAGAGCTATGGAACTTGTGTAGATAAGCTCTGGTTGGTTATTATTCCGACGGTAGCATCAGAATTGGTGTTAAAAGGGGACGTTTTTTCAGCTGAACCATCCCTTCCCCATGTTTGCATAGCCCAGGGCACACACATTACATTACTGACCATGTAGTTGAGAAGAAGCAATGCTAGAGACCAAAGCACAAAAGGATGGCAGTGGAGTAGAGTAGAGTAGCCAAGCTAGCTTTTGCCTACTGTCCAAAGTCACAATGGCAAACAATGTCGATTTGAATAGTACTTGTGCTTTACTTTCTTTCTTTTGCTCCTGTTGCCACTGCCTGGTGCAGAGAGCGCATATACACTGCATGCTCAGAAAATCCTTGGTATTTTGTCGGTTCCGTCGCCGCTCAGAAAATCTGTGTGTGCTCAGTCCCACTAGGGAGGATATCATACGAAAACCAACATTCAATGAAAACTTCGTGGAAACCATATTTTAAAGTTTCAAAAAAATCTGAAAAAATATGGGATGTTAAGAGGGTGATGTTTTATTGCCACGCAAAATTTCAAATTGAAACACATTACGTGATGTGATCTATGAAAAAGACAAATTTCAGCCATGAATAGTGACATTACTGTTTGGCGCTATTCAATGCTGATTTTGTCTTTTTCATAGCTCACATCTCGTAATGTGTTTCAACTTGAAATTTGGCGTGGCAATAAAACATCATCCTCTTAACAGCCCGTATTTTTTTCAGATTTTTTTGAAGCTTTTCAAAATCTTTTTTTCGTGGTTTTCACCGGTTTCCACCAAATGTTGGTTTCCGTATGATATTCTCCCCCCACTAATGCGGTGGAGTGGAGCAAGTGACGTCACGATGAACTAACATTCGTCCTGTTCACGATTTCATCCACATAGTAGTATTTTATTTCCCGTCGACGGTTTCAGGTGTAGTGTGGATTAAGTTTACCTCTCTTTTGCAAGTTGATGACCTATTCGTTCGCGAACCTCGGAGCCTGGTCACCGACGAACATGTGAACAACACTCCAATTTTAGAGACCACTTTATGTCTTAAAAACGTACTACAAGCTATATCATGGATCAAACGACCACCATGGCCGGCCACGTTCCTATCTCTACCTCCATGCTGTTATGCCACTCGTTACATACAACTTGTGCTTTGTTGATCGAAAATTGCAGTAATTAACCTGAGAAGACAGATTTCAGGTAAATTTGATGGCTGCATTTGAAGGGGTGCATTGAGATCGGAGGACGGAGACCTGTACATGCGATAGCTGATGATCGTTGCAACTCGATGTTCTTAGATTCTCAATATGCAGGTACAATCTACAACAACATATTAATAGCTCATAGATATATCTAGGCCATGCGAATGCGCATACTGATTGATCGTGTATTGTAGCAGTTACCGGGGACAAGAACCCAGTTCAGGTTGACACGAAATCCGGTCAGGTCATGCAGAATGAAAACTGCAACAACATGTCAGTGTTTCAAGTGTCAAGGAAATTGAAGGCGATGGAGGTTGGCACCGAGGATGTCAATAAGGAGAACATCCCTAGTATTAAATTGCCAAAACACCTGCTCGCCGAGTCATCTTTCACGATGAACTCAAACACAAGTAATTACTAATTAACTTGTCATGTAATATATACTAATTGGTGGTACTATGTTCGAGCAGAGTAGGATTGCACAGGGCGGTCCCTTATTGCTCATATTTCTCTGTTCCTGTCTCTGGTACAAAGCACAGACATTGCTATTGTGTTTGAGTAGAGTAGGATTGTAGAGGCACAACACCAAACTCTATTCTAAGTAGGGAGGAGTGGGAGCACTTGATGCTGCTGCTTGTGAGGATCTCCAGTTTATTTGTTTCCTGAGATTTGGATGTTTCTACAACCTAGCATGGGTCTCTGTATATCAATTTTAAGAATTTTACTTCTGTTTATATTAGTGCGTCTTGTAGCGTACCCAGGACACGATCATATTGAGGAACCATTTTTATAATGCTTAGATTCTAGATTATATCTGAGTTGCAGTAATGAGTACCTGCACTCTCAGTATCATCCTACTTCTTATTTTGCATCTTGGGGGTTATAGTCTGTTATTTCTTGCTTTCCTTTATCTTTATACTTATTTTGATGGTAATTTGACTTGGATGAACACTGACGTAGTGTGCATTGCTCCGATTCGTCATGTTTTGCTGTGTTGCAGGACACCCTTGGATCTTGCTGCAGGAGGTGGGTGTCAAAGAACCAACCTGACACGCGAGCCAGCCTCCAGTTCTAAGGCCCGAGGAGAACACGGACACAACACACGCACAAGGTTTCTTCTCTGAACCTTCTCTCTGAAGAACACAACACACTCACATGAGCTTGTTGTCTCTCTGAAGCTCTGTCTTATATTCAGTAGGTGTATATCACGATAGAATGAAAGTTGATGAAGGCTAATAAGGCCTTTTGTTGTTCTAGAGATGCATGAGATTCGTGCAACCCTTTAGCTTGTGTTTGGATGAAAACAACCACCAATTTATCAGATCGGAAAATAACCGCAATTGGAATTTTCTTGCTCTCCCGTGATTTGTTCTATTTTTCAACATTTTGGGTGGTTCATACTAGCACCAAATGCAGAATGTTTTATTTTTATTTTGTTGCTCTCCTGTGATCTGCTAATGAAGATCCTCTCCACTCTAACCATTTTCGCACCAAATGCAGAATGTTTTATTTTTATTTTATTCCTAACTGTTCTGTTTATAACCTGTAGATGTTGTCCTTCGTTCGTTGAAGTGTTGACTACAGGAACAAGCTCCACTGTGAAGAAGCTGGAACTTGCACCGAGCAAAGAGTAGTTAATTGGAGCTTGTTATCTTTTGATATTTTTGTGTATTACAGTAACGTATCAAGTTTGGCTGTATTGAGAAATATTCTGCATTTCTAGACTCTGTTTGAATTGGATATTCATTGAAAATGATGCATATACAGAACTGAAGAGTGATGACTCGTAGTTTAAAAGACCATGCCCGAGGCCCAAAAAAACAGGACTTTAAAGGCCGAGGCCAAAAAAACTGGACTGTAAAAAGCAGAGGCCCAACAAGAAATATAATGTCCAATTCCATAGTCCAGGAAATAAAAAGGCCACTTTATCAAAAAAGGCCGAATTCTTGGACCAGCCCATGTTGCTAACAAAAATGAATAGGAAAATAATATATTAAATGGACCGAATTATTGGGCTTGGCCCATATAGACAGTTGAACTGGACCGGGCTAATTCTGATCTTCGACCAATTCATTTGGTCGTAACTTTGCCACGTCAGCTTGCCATTTTGGATCTGACGTGGTCTGGGTAGACTGCCAGTGACCAAAACAATTGGTCGTAGAACCAACGACCTTTTGTTTTGGTTGTTAAGTTTCATTAAAGACGACCAGCTTTTGACCAACTTTTTTTGGTCACAAAAAGGTCGCAAATGAAAAATAATGACCATTCAGTGACCAATATTGATGGTCACAAGTTGACATATTTCTTGTAGTGAGGCTCAGTCTACTTTGTCGATATCCACTCGGGCGCATCTGGTGGACATCGAGGCTTCTCCTTGGTCTTCGGCGTCGGTGTTGACTGGGTTAGGATGCAGAGCTACAGGGTTGGGGTAGCGATGATGACCATCGCGGGGTGTGGTTGTCACAATCCCATGGGAGTAGGTCCCCAAAAGACGACGGAGCTCTTCCGAGGAGACGAATGCATTCCTTGGGTCGGCCACAAGGGCAGACCTCGAAGGCTCGATTGGTCGTCCGAACAGCACAACTGGGTTGTTGGCGTCGGGTGCAGCTTCTCTTCCTACCGGGGCTCGACGAGCAAGTTCTCCGTGAGCTACGATCAGGTCGAGGGTGACCTGATCGAATAGTGCCTCTTGTGCTCTTAGGTAGCGCACAAGATGCAACAGCACAGGGTCCGTCTCATGATCTCTGTTGGCGATTTGGATTTGTCTACCATAGCCTTCATGGTTGGGGTAGTTGTAAAAGGAGCGGCAGTTAACCCTCGGCGACAGGTGCTGGAGTTGAACTATAGCCTCCCGGGCTGCTAGCTGGATTTCTTCGGCTCGAAGGAACTTGACCTTCCAGTGAACCGGTAGGGGCATTTTGGCGAGATACCCCTGCTGTAGATGTGCACCGCGGCCCAGAAGTGATGGTTGGCATCACTCGTGCGCTCCTGGTACACAACATATTCTAGGGGCTCTTCTAGGGCAAAAGCACGGTGATTGACGTTGGCGAGGACGGCTAAAAAATCTCCAAGCCCGGTTGTGCTGGTCTCATTGTAAACCACGGGGCCTGACATCTTGGTGGTTTGGGCTTTGGAAGGTGGTCGTGGTGTGCTGGGTTGGGGCAAACATTTCCTTTATAGAACAGTGGAGTCTTCCATTGCACGCTTGTGGATGGGACAACTTAGGTCGGTCACGGGCGCGTCATCGCTGGCTAGGTTGATAGGTTGGGCACCGACAGCCGAAAAGGTGTCGGTAGTCATTGTACAGGCTAGCGGATAGGATAGGCTTGGCTATGGATAGGATAAGGTTTGGGGTGTGAAAACCTAGGGTTATTGACCCGGCTAAGATAGGATTAGCCAATGGTCAGCCTGGCTTTGGTACCAAGGTTGTCAGGGCCGGTTTTTCCGGGATATAAAAGTCCCAACAATTGACCCTTGTGCTCACCAGCCCCAGGATTACTGTTAGCTGGTGGACACTTCCTTCATATAGAATGTCCAAGCAATTACAAAATTCGGAGTACAAGACCATGAAGGTTCATGGAGTACAACAATGATTTCTATTGGCTGGTGGGGGAAGCGACTCGTGGATCTCCAGCGTCTATGGGACTTCGATCCATTCCCACAGGAACAGCTGACCTGGATAACTCCTATCTCGCGGGGCTGCTATCCTCGATGCCTAGGCTACGGGGTTGCCATCATCATGGTCCTTTCCAAATAAGCTATCTGGCCAAGACAATAGCCAGGGGCAAGCCAGTGAGTACTTTTGAATGTACTCGCAAACATCATGAAAACAGATATAATAAAGCAGGTGAATTTCATGCACTAGAACTTGAATGATATTCAATACGCTATAGAATTAATTCATAAATGTCGGTATGCAGAAAATTTATTTGTATCGAGAATTGTAAATAATAAGGTGAGGTAAAATAAAAATGGAATATCAGGCGGTAGTCCTCCCAAGAATACCAAGAAAACAAAATGAGCCAATCGGGTGTCTGAAGCGACAGTTCGAAAGGAAAATGCAGAACATGCCTCAATCGGGCGTTTGAGCAATGCCACATAAAGGGCTTATATTGAAAATAATAACATGCGAGCCATAGTTAGACATCTAGAGCGACACCTCATAAAGGGCTTATATTATCAATAATCATATGAGTATTCTGGTGGCAGAACCTCCTCAGGGATGCTCAACAATTTATATAAGAGAAGGGTTAGCCATTAAAAAAATTATAATAGCGATCACCCATTATGATTCATGATCAACATCCTGGTTCAATCAATTCCTCCAAAGACCGACACTAAGACATATAATTGACATATCCCAGACTGTAGTCCTTAGCCGTGGACACGACTATTCGAATAGATACTATACTCTGTAGAGGGTGTACTCTTTACCCATGAGTAACGGATTTCTTTAGTCAACCCGAGACGTTGACTAATTCCAGTTACGGTCTTTGAGTTGAAAACACACCTGACCCGCACACACCGGCTTAACTTCTTGACGCCTGGAATCACCCACGACAATCATTAAGTAAAACTCTAAGTGGGGAGACCACAATCTTGATTAGCATGGGATAAAAATATTTATAACGCGCGCAAACAGGGGTGCTACCCCCTCGGTCCAACCGGAACACCCATGCCACCGGACCAAGTGGCATGCCTACTAGGGGCCACTGGTATCTTTCACTATGGCCTCTCTGTACGGTGTGTTCCAAGACAGGGGTTGACGACCTACTGAACCGTACCCTACCTGTGGACGGAACAAGTGGTAGCACGAAATAAGTATGGGGGTTACTGGAACAAGACTCGATCTATGGTCGACTCAGGAGGTTTAAGTTTTCTCTACATGATTAGCACAACATATTTATTTCACAGTACCTGACAGAGTCACCACCTATCATTCCCCAACATGTCTTCACTGATCATCCTCATCACAATGAGATATCAGTCCACGGTCATGTCTACCAGAGACAAAACCTTCCTCCGGATTTCATCTGAGCTAGCACGGGCATGTGTGGCATAGGGTAGTAACTAATATCACATGTATCTCATGTTTAACAGAAAATAAATCTCACCATTTGTATTTATTTATGAATATTTTCCCATGTGCAAAGTTTTTATTTCAATAACATAGTCATGAATTTATTCACCACAAAAAGCAACCACTCAACTTATATCATATCAGTGTTCAAGATGCTTGCCTTGAGTATGCAGAAAGGTTGAGTGCACTCCAAAAGTTATTGAAAATATTCTTCCCTCCTTTTTCCTATTTTCAAAATGTTCAAATCAACACACAATTTGAAAACGGTACAAAAGTTGTTCTGGAAATTTTTGAAATAAATCCTAAAGTAAACTACATGAAATTTGAGGAATGACAGAAAAATAATCAATTAAAAAGAAGTTCTGGTTTAAAAGTTATGGCCAGTCAAAGTTGGGTCAAATCTCTAATTTAAATATAAACTCTAAGAAAACGGTTCAGCGGGGAAATACGCCTTCTAAAAGAGGGAACGTACTTCGTGGAGTACGCTTTCACTCAGGCCACGCGCGGTAACCTCTGAGGCACTGACAGTGGGCCGCCTGGCCCACCGTCAGGTTTGACTTGACTACCCTCCCGGGGCTTCTTCTCCGACAAAACATCGGGGATCCGGCGACCCTTGCGATCATGGGATCATGGGATCCGCGCGATCTGGCCGAGGTGTGGTATGACTGGAGGGGAGCCCAATGTTGTCGGCGATGTGTTCTCCAGCGGACGGTGGCTACGGGGAGGCATAGGGGTTCCGGCAGTGGGCTCTATCAGATGAAATTGGAGGGGGGGAATTGCATAGGAGAATGGGGCGAAAGGGGCCTTGGTTTCATCGGATTTAACTCGAGGGTTGTGGCGGTCGTCTTGGCTGGAAGCGAGGGAGACGAGCTCCTCTGGTGGCCTGGTTGCTTCGGGGGTTCAAATGGGAGTGGTGAGTGCGGCTCAAGTGGCATAGAGCTCGAGGGGGTTCCTTTTATAGAAGGACGAGGTCAGTTCGCAGCTTCCCGAGAGCGGCCACAGCGGCTCGCCGCAACTATGGCCGGAGGGGCGACGTGGCGAGGTAGGAGACGGTCGGAGGGCGAGCGGATGAGATAGAGCTGTTCCAGGGGGCAGCTGGCGAGCGGAGGGGGCTCGGGCGGCGCCGGCCATGGCAGAAATGGTCGCGGACAAAGGCTTGCCACCAAGATGGCCACAGCGGTGGCGTTGTGCAGCGTAGGACAACGGTCGGGGCCACGCTAGCAAACTGGAGGGGGCGCTGGGGCGGCTCTGCCAGCAGGAAAGGGCCAGAGCGAGTGGGAGGACGCGGTAGGTGGACGCGGCAGCTCAGTTGCGGGCGCGTGCAATACGCGCGCTCCAGACATGCACGCCAGGTGCTCGATCAAATGCCAGAGCACGGTAGGCTAACCTAAGGGAGCTGGGTTTTGGAGGGATGGTCTATATGCTGTCTTAGGTGAGTCTAGGACATGGTGGTTTGGCCAGGGAAGCAAGTTCCTAATACAAGTTCATAAGCATGCCAATTCCTGCCATGCAGCCAGGGTGCTCGACAGAATGCTAGGGCCATCTACAGAGGTTTGTTGGAGACCAAAATTTCCAGGATGAAGTCTCTTTAGGTGTTGGTAATGATGGTATGGTTGGTTTGGAAAACTAGAAAACTTGATAATGCAAGTTTTTGTGAAACTCATTTCTCGACAGCAACTGCAGTTTTTTTCATGAACTTAAAATATTCCATTGGGGGCATATCTCTTGTACTTAAGGGTTGGGTAGAGGGACTACAAGTAGGAAAAATCTCAGGACCATTAGAGCAAAATAAAATAGGGTTGCATTTCAAAACATCAAACTGGACCAGAAATAAAAAGAGGATAGTTTGCTCAAATATTTCAAAAGACCAAGTTGTGTTTTTGCATAAAATGGATTTGTAGGCATCACATGACATCCCCAAAATTTTATGGAATTTTAAAGAAATATTTGAAAAGGTTGTACTGCAATACAAGTATTCCAAAGATTGAAAATGCCATTTAACAGAATTAATTGGGCAAGTCATTATTATAAAAATATTTCCCACTGAATTTACAAAATTAAAGGAATGTTTTAAGAAAACACTCAAGTCCCGCAATATTTTCAAAAGCTTCTACTTGTAGGGAAGAATTTAAGAGAAATAGAGAAGAGGGAAGGTTCTGAAACCAACAAAGGATCCAGAAAATTAAAAATATATATTCATGGCCAAATTTTAATTAATAAAAACATGGTTAATTTTTTGGGGTGTTACAATCTTTCTATGGGATTTAATTGATGGATAAAATCTTTGCACTTTTGAATGGAATTGTAGATCTTCGCTGAAGGAATATCTCATGACAATTCTGAAAACGAGAAGATTTATTGGAAACAAAGAGTGAAATTCAAGGGAGTCAAGTTTGGAGATGAAAACACTAAATTTTTCCATACCAAAAACCTCCATCAACCATAGACATGACAAGATTGCTATGATGCTTAATGAAGACCGAGTTGAAATTACGGACCATGCAGGGAAAGCTGATATTCTTTGCGAAGCCTTTAAGAAAAGATTGGGTCATTCCACGGGACACACAATGCACTTTGATCTCAAAAATCTATATGATTAGAAAGTTAATCCAGAAATTTTTCATGAGTTGGAGAAACCTTCCTCACAAACAGAGATTGAAGATGTGGTTAAGAAACTTCCCACAGATAAATCAGATGGATTTAATAATGAATTCACAAAACCATGCTGGAGTATTATTGGGGAAGATGTAAACACAACTTATCATGGCATTCCATGATGGAACTATTAATCTTTAGAGCATTAATACTTCCTTTATCACACTTATACCTAAGAAAGAGGTGCCTGTTGCACCCAATGATTTTAGGCCTATTTCTTTGTTAAATGTGGTGTTAAAGATTATCACTAAGCTGCTCGCAAATAGATTACAGAAGGTAATATTGCAAATGGTACACATTAATCAATATGGATTCCTTAAAAGCAGAATGCTCCAAGACTGCCTAGGCTGGGCATATGAATATATCCATCAATGTCACAAGTCTAAATAGGAAATGTTAGTACCTAAATTACACTCTGAGAGAGCCTTTGACACTATTGAACATCAGGCAATCATCGATATCCTCAGAGTTAACGGTTTTGGAGAAAAATGGATTTCTTGGATGAAAATTATCTTTAATTCTGCATCCTCTGCTTTTATGCTTAATGGGGTGCCAGGCAAGAAGTTTTATTGTAGAAGAGGAGTAAGGCAGGGTGATCCACTCTCTCCCCTGAATTTTGTATTGGTTGTTGATCTATTGCAACCTATCCTTAACAAAGCAATGAGAGCTGGGGTTCTCACACCCCCCACTTCACTTCAACAGCTATCCCGACTTCCCAATAGTACAGTATGCAGATGACACTCTCGTTGTATTACAAGCAAATGCTAGGCAATTGATATGTTTACAAGCTTTATTAAATACATTTGCCACTGCCACTGGCTAAATGTTAATTATGGAAAGTCCATTATGGTGCCAATCAATATTAAGGAAGATAGAGTGCAAATTTTCACAAATACCCTGCAGTGCGCAAGATGTCAATTTCCTTTCACTTATCTTGGGTTACCACCGGGAATCCACAAGCCAACAGTTGAAGTGTCTAACTCTGGTTAATAAAGTGGCAAAAAGATTGGCTGGTTTATCCACATTCATGACTCAGGCTGGTTGGCTATTCCGGGTAAAATCAATCTTGTCATCTTTGACTATTTTCTTCATGTGCTATTTGGATATCCCAATTACAATTAAGAAATAGATCATCAAATATCTGACACATTGCTTATGGAGAAGCTCTGATATGGAAGATAGAAGACTAGCTATGGTAGCTTAGCATATAGTTTATAGACCCAAGAATCAAGGTGGGTTTGGTGTAATGGATATCTATACTCAAAACAAAGTGCTTCTGATGAAGAATCTGCACAAGTTCTGTAATAGAACTAGTATCCCTTGGGTACACATAATTTGGGAAACTTACTATAGCAATGGACAGCTTCGAGGGGAACAAATGGTTGGATCCTTTTGGTTGAAATCAAATCTGGCTCTCATTGATCAGTATAAAGCAATTGCAAGATGTAATGTGGGAGACAACATAAGTGCACTCTTTTGGGATGATTTATGGCAAGACCACATTCTTAAACACAAGTTTCATCATCTATACACATTTGTCAGAAACACACAACTAAATGTTAGTCAGGTGATCAACACTGAATACAAAGAAGACCTTTTTCATATCCCTCTGACAGCGCAGGCATATGAGGAATTTATGGATATGGAAAACATTTGTATGGCAGTGAGAACTTCTGAGTACCGTGATGCAACTGACGCATGCAGTTACATTTGGGGTGATGCATCTTATTCATCCATTAAAGCTTACAAAGTTTTAATTGGTCACAAACAAGTCCCACCACACTTCAACTGGATTTGGAATAGTTCATGTCAACCTAAGCAAAAAATATTTGTTTGGATGCTCCTACATGACAGAGTAAACACCAGAAACCTGCTAAGAAGGAAGAGTTTTACCCTTGAACCTATAATTGTGATGTCAACAATTGTAAACATTAAGAAACCCTCCACCACCTTTTTGGGGATGTACTTTTGCTGCACAGTGTTGGTATTTCATTTGTCCTTCTAGGACACATAACTTATCTATGCTAGAAGCCTTTCAAGACTAGAAGGACAAACTCAGATTACCCTTCTTCATGAAGATTATTATTCTGGGATCTTGGGAAATTTGGATTTCCAGGAACAATAATATTTTGAGAACATTTCACCAAGCTTTCACGGATGGAAGATCATATACTTTGAGGCGCTTAAACTCTTGAGATACAGAATGAAGAAGAAATATGCAAATCAATTTTATGTATAGTTAGACAGCTCTTTGTAATAATCTTCCTCAGTTTAGCTTAGTTTTTTCCCTTTAGTTTTCTTCTTCTTTCGTTTTCTCTTTATTCTTGCTCTTCTTTATTTTTATTTTATTTTTTCTAGGATTATATTAAGCCTGCTTGTAATAGTTAGAGAGATATTTTGTTTGGTTTTTTTGCTTTAATTAATAAAATTTGCAGTGCGGTTCTACCCTACTGTTTATAGTAAAAAAAAGATGAATGGAGGACCCTAGCGTATGAAAATGCCAAGTTGTCTAAAGAAAAAGTTAAAAGATGGCATGACAAGAGAATCCACAAATGGGAATTTAAAGTAGGAGAACTAGTTATTTTGTACAATTCTTGTTTTAGATTCTTTGCAGGTAAGCTCCTCTCCAAATGGGAAGGACCATATATCGTCGAAGAAGTTTATTGATGCGAAGCTATCAAAATCAACAATGCCGAAGGCACAAATCTGAGAGTGGTTAGTGGGCAAAGAATTAAACATTATATCTTAGGTATCCCCATCAATGTTGAAACTAATAATATTCAAGTGATGACACCGGAAGAACACATAGGAGAGACCTTTCGGAACACTCTAGAACCCTAAAAAGGAGTAGGTATGTGATACGGTAAGTAAACCGACTCCAAAAATTCCATGAAATTTTTTTCTGTCTGTTTTGAAATATTAGAAAAAATACAAAAATAAAAACCCTACTGAGGGTACCCACGAGGGAGTCCCAAACCAACAGGGCGCGACAACATCCTAGACGCGCCCTGATGGCTCGGGAGCTCCTCGCGTGCCTTCCCGACTCTGTTTTCTTCCTGGACTCGTATTCTGACCTAGAAAAATTCATTATATAAAATCATGTATTTTTTGACCACCGCGTCGCAAGTTTCTCCCCTGTCCTTGTTTTGGGCTATTTTTCTGACAGGTCTAGATCACCATCACGTCGTGAAGCTCCTCCAAGGACAAATTCTATGACAAGGTCATCAATCCCTACCTTCTGGAGGTGATTAAACACCCTCAAACCATTGATATGCGCGAGGGGGTGCTTCACATCCGGGACATTCAAGGACCAAAGAAGGAGGGAAGTGAGAAGGCGAGGCTTGCAGCAGTGGAACAGGAGATCTTCAAGTGCCAAGGGATGGTGGAGCATGGACTCAGTGCTAATCACTCCATAACCATAGATTTTATTCATGAACACAAGATAGAAAGCAAGGAGATCGGGGAGATGATCTTCAAGCTTCATGACAGGCTCCAAGATATTCAGGCTCAAATCTATGATCTACAAAATCAAAACTGTGAGTATCAATCTAGTTTCAAGAGGATGAGCATAGCTGCAGATTTCACGATTCCGGAGACCAACTCTTTATTCTTCAACGGGGACCCTATGCCATGGAAGACAGATGACAAGCCTACTACTTCATCACCACCATCACCCAAGAAGGACACTTGAGTACATGGGTATGGGCACCACCCCTAGCTTGTTCCAATCTTGGGGGAGGTGCCTCTGTATCGTATCACCATCACTTTTTACATCATCATCTATCTTAGTTTGATCCTTAGCTATTACATGATTTAGAAGAATAAAAGTTTAGTATTGTTTTGCTTAGAGTGTTTGCTTTGTGATCTATCTATCCCTATAACCGAGCATGAGAGTTATATAACAAATATTAGTTGGAATTAGCTTGCTTTGCTCTCATTCATCAATCATAGCAATGAAATAAAAAGAAATAGAAAGATCATATGCTAACCCCATGGCTAGTAATGACTTCACATAAAAAGAAGTATGATTGACAAAAGTTGTTGGGAGTTAACAAACATAGTGTTAGTCATTGATACAATTCATGTAAATTGTGAAAGAGGTTTGGAGATTCACATACAAATACACTATCTTGGACATCTTTTATGATTGTGAGCCCCATCAAATTTTTTCTACATGATCGAATAGTTGACGTTGGACAAGGAAGACAACGTAATGATTTATGTTTGTTTACATTCACATAGAAGTTATATAGTCATGGACCCTCTAACATGTGGTGCTTGTCTAGGACCTTTTCCTAGCCCAAAAAATCGCACTAAGTAGAGATACTACTTGTGCATCCATAACCCTTAAACCCAGCTTCTTGCCACGAGAGTCCAGTATACCTACCTATGGATTGAATAAGATCCTTCAAGTAAGTTGTCATCGGTGCATAAAGCAGTAAAAATTGCTCCAAATATGTATGATCATTTATTGTAAGGGGAGATAAGCTTTGTACGATCTTGTGATGGCAAAGAACTAAAAGCGACAGACTGGATAATAAAGGTTGCTATCATAAGGGTCCATATAAAATGATGTTCCTTTACATTAAGAGTATGCACATCCTAAATTAAAAAGGCGCATGACAACCTCTGCTTCTCTCTGCTAAGGTCCTATCTTTTACTTTACTAGTATTTACTTTTATGCAAGAGTCAATAATGTTAATCCCTATTCCAATCTATTAATTCTTTAGTGGCAAGCATCATGTGTTGGGGAAAGATTCAGATATATAAATATCCCATTGGATGTAGGTGATCATGAGTCATTGTTGTTGACATTATCCTCGAGGTAAATAAGTTGGGAGGAGAAAACAATAAAGCCCCTATGTTCCTATGTGTCTGACGGAAGGGTTTGCTCCAAAAATATGCATTCAGTGTCAACAATCAAAGAAGATTAAATGATGGTTGAGTATGTGAACTTTCTAAATTGAAAGCTCTTACATACTCTTCTCTGAAATATGATGAATTGTGATTGTCTCAATGACTAAGAACATACTTTGTTGGTTGTCAATAAAGTTTATGCTCCATACTTCAATATTTTTGGATAGATTGTTACTTATTTATGAGAAGTTATATGATGAAAACTTGCTGCTATGTTAATATTCATGATGCTCTCACCTCCGTATTTTTTTATCGACACCTCTCTCTCTCTAATTATGTGGTCCTTATTATCGAGTTCGGCTTTCGCTTGAGGACAAACGAGGTCTAAGCTTGGGGGAGTTGATACGTCCATTTTACATCATGATATTTATATTGTTCTTGGCCATTTTACATCAAGTTTGTGTCGGAGTCTAGGGTCTGGGTCCAAGAACTTCTCCAAGAAACAGGTTCGAATACTGGGGGACTTGGCTTGGCTATCTCCGATTTGATGGCGGACTCAGCAAGATCGACGACAAGCTAGCTGCGGCTCGTCGGAGACGACACGGACATGCGAGCTACATAGGTTCGGGTCAGCGTGCGGTGTAATACCCTACTCCTGTTGGGGAACGTTGCATGGGAAACAAAATTTTCCTACGCACACGCAAGATCTATCCATGGAGATGTATAGCTACGAGAGGGAGAGTGCATCTACATACCCTTGTAGATCACTAAGCGACAGCGTATATAACGAGGTTGATGTAGTCGTACGTCTTCATGATCCAATCGCGATCCGTCCCGATCTAGCGCCGAACGGACGGCACCTTCGTGTTCAGCACACGTGCGGCTTGATGACGTCTTCGGCTCCTCGATCCAGTGAGCGAGGGTGGAGTAGTAGATGGGTTCTCAACCAGCACGATGGCATGGTGGAGGTGGTGGTGGAGCTAGTTCAGCAGGGCTTCGCCAAGCGCTACTAGAATGAGGATGGAGGAGCTACGGAGTAACGAGAGAGAGGAGCGCCAAGGGCTTGGTGTGTCCTCTTGGGGTGCCCCCTCCCCTCTATATATAGGTGGACGGGCATGGGGAACAGCCCCTCCAAACCATAGGGCGCAGCCAAGGGGGAGGAGTTGGACTCCTAGTCCAATTCCCTCCCTTTCCATACACACGTGGACTTTACTCCTTGATGGGGATATGTACCTAGGGTAGGGTCATAGGCCTGACCTACATACCCTACTTAAGGACACTACTTTGGAGGACTTAAAGATTACAAGGAAGACTCCGACTGAAATCACCACGGCACATGAGTCACTCGACAAACAGTTCACTCGGAGGCTCCTCTCTCCACTCGACAGTTATCTTTCACTCGGAAGAATCAGAAGTCACTCGACCGCAGAAGACCAGAAGCCACTCCAGGGAGGCCAACGGGCGGGCGTTCGACTAGACACCATTAGTAGCATTTATTGCGTACGTTATCAGTAACGTACGCCTTCATTACCACGATCGGACCCTTGGTTGCCGGGTATTCATGAGGGGCAGCGCACTCTATATAAGCCACCCCTCCCCTCTGGCACAGGGGTTCGCTCCCCCTGTAACTCTCATATTCCACACGACAAGCTCCCGAGCACTGAGACGTAGGGCTGTTACCTCCAGGAGAGGGGCCTGAACTCATACATCTGTGTGTACAACCTCGCCGTAGCTAGGACTCTGCCCTCTCCTTTCGTACCCCTACCTTCTACTGTCAGGCTCATTCCCACGACAGTTGGCGCCCACCGTGGGGCAGGCGTCTAAGCGACTTCCGGCGAGTTTGCAATTTTCTTCTTTGTCATGTCTTCGGCCTTGTTCACGTCGCCATCGTCACGCTCCGGCGCACGAATACTGGCACCGTCTCCACCTCATCTGCGGCGTCGTCGTCGTCTCCGGCCTTGTTCGAGTCCCATCGTCGTGCTCCGGCGCACGAATACCGGCGCTGTCCGTAGTCTCCGCCTCATCTGCGGCGCCGTCGTCGTCTTCGTCCTTGTCCGCATCAACAACGCCGTCCTCCAACACACGAACGCCGGCGTCGTCAGCCGTCTTCATCTCGTCTGCGAACACTATCGCTGCTCTTCCACGCACGGCCACCGCACATGCGGTCGAGGAGGCGAAGGGATCAGACCCGTCTGACTCCCAAAGTGGTGAAGTGTTGTGCCGTGCTCGCCGGCTTCAAGCCATGCTCGCCGGCCCTCGCTTGCATTGCCGGCAACACGCGCTATCCGGCTACCTGGGTGTCCTTCACCTGCGCCGTCTACGTAGTACGGGTCAATCGACCGTCACCGTGTCCGGACGACAACTCACCCGGGCGGACTTTTTGTTTGGGCAAGTAACACGTCATGTGCGCCGCCACGTTGCTGGACGCTCCATCGTCACTCGGCCGCCCCGCGCATCGCCACTCAGCCGGACGCTCCATCGTCACTCAGCCGCCCCGCGCGCCGTCACTCTGCTGGACGCGTCGTCATCACTCGGCAGCTCCGCGCATCGCCACTCAGCAAGACACGTCTTCGTCACTTGGCCGCCCCGCGCATCGCCACTCAGCCGGACGCTCCATCGTCACTCGGCCGCCCCGCGCGCCGTCACTCTGCTGGACGCGTCGTCATCACTCGGCAGCTCCGCGCATCGCCACTCAGCAAGACACGTCTTCGTCACTTGGCCGCCCCGCGCATCGCCACTCAGCCGGACGCTCCATCGTCACTCGGCCGCCCCGCGCGCCGTCACTCTGCTGGATGCGTCGTCATCACTCGGCAGCTCCGCGCATCGCCACTCGGCGAGACACGTCTTCGTCACTTGGCCGCCCCGCGCATCGCCACTCAGCCGGACGCTCCATCGTCACTCGGCCGCCCCGCGCGCCGTCACTCTGCTGGACGCGTCGTTATCACTCGGCAGCTCCGCGCATCGCCTCTCGGCGAGACACGTCTTCATCACCCGGCCGCCCGTGCGTCGCCACTCGGTGAGACACGTCTTCGTCACCCGGCCGTCCCGCGCGTCGCCACTCGGTGAGACACGTCTTCGTCACCCGACCGCCCCGCGCACCATCACTCCGCTGGACATGTCTTCATCACTCGGATGCCCAGCGCATCGCCACTTCGTGCGGCACGACTACGTCACCTGGCCGCCCCTCGCATCGCCACTCCGCCGAACGTGTCTTCATCACTCGGCCGCTCCGCGCGTCGCCACTCAGTGAGGCGCGTCTTCATCACTCGGCCACCCTGCGTACCGCCGTCAATTAAACACGTCTTCGCCACTCGACCGCTCCTGCGCCCTCATACAGCTAAGTCATTCTTCACACACTGCATTCAATTAAACAGTTATTTTCGCATTACCGAGTGTCGAGGAAGTCGTACATGACGTTCACTCGGAGGCCACGCCACCAGGTGTACCTCTGCGCTCGGTTGCTTATTTTTATGTCGGAACACTATGCTTCCGCTTCATTTGCGTCCAGTACTCAAACGAGTTCAGTCGGATCCTTCACTTCGACAAGTTCAGTCGGATCCTTCACTCTTTTATACTCTTGCTGGTTCCGGACCAGCAAGCACCTGGCACACCCAGCGGGTGTCTATGGGTGTAATTTACATGAATCATTTCAGCAAACATCAAATTACTTCGAGAATTTTTTATGTTAGCCTGTGCTATTTTTCATACACAGGTTACATGATCACTGGACGCCTCTGTGCGCCATTCACGGCGACATGCTGGACTCGTCCGCCCCGTGCGCCGTCACTTGTTCGGACGTCTCCGCGACAACACGCTTGACTCGGCCTCCCCGCGCGCCCTCACTTGGTCGGATTTCTCCTCGACGACATGCTCGACTTGGCTGCCCTGCGCGTCGCCACTCCGACGGAAGCGTCTACAGCACTTGGCCGCCCCGCGCGTCGCCGCTGTGCCGGATGCGTCCACAGCACTTGGCCGCCCCATGCGTCGCTACTCCGCTGGATGCGTCTACAACACTCGGCCGCCCCGCGTGTCGCCACTCCACTGGATGCGTGTTCATCAATTGGCCGCCCCGCGCGTCGCCTTTCTGATGGATGCATCTACAGCACTCGGCCGGCCCGCGCGTCGCCACTCCGCTGGATCCTTCTTCACCACTTGGCCGCCTCGCGCGTCGCCACTCCGACGGATGCGTCTAAAGCACTTGGCCGCCCCGCGCGTCGCCTCTCTGACAGATGCGTCTACTGCACTGGGCCGCCCCACGCGTCGCCTCTCTGACGGATGCGTCTACAGCACTCGGCAGCCCCGCGCGTCGCCTCTCTGACGGATGCGTCTACAGCACTCGGCCGCCCCGCGCGTCGCCACTCCGCTAGATCCTTCTTCACCACTCGGCCGCCCCGCGCGTCGCCACTCCGACGGATGCGTCTACAGCACTTGGCCGCCCTGCGCGTCGCCACTCCGACGGATGCGTCTACAGCACTTGGCCGCCCCGTGCGTCGCTACTCCGCTGGATGCGTCTACAACACTCGGCCGCCCTGAGCGTCGCCACTCCACGGGATACGTCCACATCATTTGGATGCTCCGCGCGTCGCCACTCCAAGCGTCGCCACTCCGCACGGCACGTCTTCATCACTCGGCCGTCCCATGCGCCGTCGCTCAGCTAAACACATCTACACCACAACCCCGAGTGGGTGAACGACTTAGCTGCGACTCCGTATCGCCTAAGTTAAAAACCACTCCGAGTGGGGACATCGTCCACACTCGGGGGCTTAGCTGCGACTCCGTATCGCCTAAGTTGAAAACCACTCCGAGTGGGGACATCATCCACACTCGGGGGCTTAGCCGCGACTACGTATCGCCTAAGTTAAAAACCACTTCGAGTGAGGACATCATCCACACTCGGGGACTTAGCTGCGACCCCGTATCGCCTAAGTTAAAAACCACTCCGAGTGGGGACATCATCCACACTCGGGGGCTTAGCCGTGACTCCGTATCGCCTAAGTTAAAAACCACTTCGAGTGAGGACATCATCCACACTCGGGGACTTAGCTGCGACCCCGTATCGCCTAAGTTAAAAATAAATCCGAGTGGGGACATCATCCACACTCGGGGGCTTAGCCGCGACTCCGTATCGCCTAAGTTAAAAACCACTTCGAGTGAGGATGTCATCCACACTCGGGGACTTAGCTGCGACCACGTATCGCCTAAGTTAAAAATAAATCCGAGTGAGGACATCATCCACACTCGGGGGCTTAGCTGCGACTTCGTATCGCCTAAGTTAAAAACTGCTCCGAGTGAGGACATCATCCACACTCGGGGGCTTAGCTGCGAACCAGTTTTCGCCTAAGTTAAAAATCCTGCCGAGTGAATAGCATCCCATTCACTCAGAAACTTAGCTGCGAATCAGTCTTCGTCTAAGTTGAAAATAAATCCGAGTGAGGACATCATCCACACTCGGGGGCTTAGCCGCGACTCCGTATCGCCTAAGTTAAAAACCACTCCGAGTGGGGACATCATCCACACCCGGGGGCTTAGCCGCGACTCCGTATCGCCTAAGTTAAAAACTGCTCCGAGTGAGGACATCATCCACACTCGGGGGCTTAGCTGCGAACCAGTTTTCGCCTAAGTTAAAAATCCTGCCGAGTGAATAGCATCCCATTCACTCAGAAACTTAGTTGCGAATCAGTCTTCGTCTAAGTTGAAAATAAATCCGAGTGAGGACATCATCCACACTCGGGGGCTTAGCTGCGACTCCGTATCGGTTAAAAATAAATCCGAGTGAGGACATCGTCCACACTCGGGGGCTTAGCTGCGACTCCGTATCGCCTAAGTTAAAAACTACTCCGAGTGAGGACATCATCCACACTCGGGGGCTTAGCTGCCAATCAGTCTTCGTCGAAGTTGAAAATTCTTCCGAGTGACGAGCGCTTCTCTCACTCGGGGGCTTAGCCGCGAACAAGTTTTCGCCTAAGTTAAAAATCCTGCCGAGTGAATAGCATCCTATTCACTCGGAAACTTAGCCGCGAACAAGTTTTCGCCTAAGTTAAAAATCCTCCTGAGCGAATAACATCCTATTAACTCGGAACCTTAGCCGCGAACAAGTTTTCGCCTAATTTAAAAATCCTGTCGAGTGAATAGCATCCTATTCACTCGGAAACTTAGTTGCGAACCAGTTTTCGCCTAAGTTAAAAACCCTGGCGAGTGAATAGTATCCCATTCACTCGGAAACTTAGCTGCGAACCAGTCTTTGTCTAAGTTAAAAACTCTCCCGAGTGACGAGCACTCCTCTCACTCGGGGACTTAGCCGCGAGTCAGACCTCGCTTAAGTTAAAGGCTGTTCCGAGTGACAGGCAACACTTTTACTCGGAAACTTAGTTGCGAACCAGTTTTCGCCTAAGTTCAAAATTCTTCCGAGTAATGAGCATCCATCTCACTCGGAAACCTAACAAACTTAAGCCAAGCAAAGGATTGGAAAGCAAACATGCAAACATTGTCTCTATCAGACCCCTGCCGATGCAAGCACTCGACGGTGGTCTCGGGGACTACACCCAGTGGGTGCACTCAGTGTGCCCCCACTGGACCTACTATCACTCGACCAGGTCCGGCCTGTCGAGTGACAAGCGACTATCAAAACAAATCTAAGACCCCTGCCGATGTCACCGCCATTCGACAGCGATCTCGGGGACTACACCCAGTGGGTGCACTCAGCGTGCCCCCACTGGACCAGAAACCACTCGGCTAAGACCTGATCTACTCGAGGGGAAAACAAGCAAGTATGCACCAAAAGAAAACACCCAGTGGGTGTAGAGTCAAGATGGACGGGAACTCAATCAGAAATGAACTTACAATCGCACTTACTCGGACATTGGCACGAAGCGACCCGTCGCATCAAGAGATCCTGCTGACCACTCGGACCTTAGTCCGCGCTCAAGTTCACTCGGACGCATATCAAGACAGAATCGATCAGGGTGAATGACAAAGATTCCAATCGACGCAGACATCTGTGAAGCCCAAAAAGCACTCGGAATTTTTGTGTCTTATCAGAACCTGGATCGATCCCTTTTCACTTGAACCCCGATCCATTCGGGGGCTAATGATGGGGATATGTACCTAGGGTAGGGTCATAGGCTTGATCTACATACCCTACTTAAGGACACTACTTTGGAGGACTTAAAGATTACAAGGAAGACTCCAACTGAAATCACCACGGCACATGAGTCACTCGACAAACAGTTCACTCGGAGGCTCCTCTCTCCACTCGACAGTTATCTTTCACTCGGAAGAATCAGAAGTCACTCGACCGCAGAAGACCAGAAGCCACTCCAGGGAGGCCAACGGGCGGGCGTTCGACTAGACACCATTAGTAGCATTTATTGCGTACATTATCAGTAACGTACGCCTTCATTACCACGATCGGACCCTTGGTTGCCGGGTATTCATGAGGGGCAGCGCACTCTATATAAGCCACCCCTCCCCTCTGGCACAGGGGTTCGCTCCCCCTGTAACTCTCATATTCCACACGACAAGCTCCCGAGCACTGAGATGTAGGGCTGTTACCTCCACGAGAGGGTCCTGAACTCATACATCTGTGTGTACAACCTCGCCGTTGCTAGGACTCTGCACTCTCCTTTCATACCCCTACCTTCTACTGTCAGGCTCGTTCCCACGACACTCCTCTCCCAAGACACATGGGCCTTGATGGACTTGTGCGTCTGGCCCAAGAAGGCCAGGGCGCCTCCCCTCAGCCCATGCAAACCCTTGGGATGTGGTGGAACCCTTGCTAGACTTCCGGACTCCTCCGAAAGTTTCCGGAACCTTCTAGAAGCTTCCCGGTACAATACCGAAAAAACCCAAAACTTTTCTGTAGCCAAAATATGACTTCCCATATATAAATATTTACCTACGGACCATTCCGAAGCTCCTCGTGACATCCAATAATAATATATCGTCACCGAACGTTAAGCGTGCGGACCCTACGGGTTCGAGAATCATGTGGACATGACCGAGACACCTCTCTAGTCAATAACCAATAGCGGGACCTGGATGCCCATATTGGTTCCCACATATTCCACGAAGATCTTTATCGGTCGAAGCATGATGCCAAGGATTCAATCAATCTCATATGCATTTCCCTTTGTCCAGCGGTATGTTACTTGCCGGAGATTCGATCGTCGGTATCTCCATACCTAGTTCAATCTCGTTACCGGCAAGTCTCTTTACTCGTTCCGTAATACAAGTACCCATAACTAACTACTTAGTCACATTGCTTGCAAGATTCTTGTGATGTTGTACTACCGTGAGGGCCCAGAGATACCTCTCCGTCATACATACTGACAAATCCCAGTCTCGATCCATGCCAACCCAACAGACACCCTCGGAGATACCTGTAGAGCACCTTTATGATCACATAATTGCGAAGTGATGTTTGATACACACAAGGCATTCCTCCGGTGTTAGGGAGTTGCATGATCTCATGGTCTTAGGAACAGATACTTGACATGAAGAAAGCAATAGCAACAAACAAAGTGATACGATCATATGCTATGCTTATGGTTGGGTCTTGTCCATCACGTCATTCTCCTAATGATGTAATCCCGTTATCAAATGACAACTCATGTCTATGATTAGGAAACCTTAACCATCTTTGATCAACGAGCTAGTCTAGTAGAGGCTCACTAGCGACACGGTGTTGTCTATATATCCACACATATATTTTAGTTTCTAGTCAATACAATTCTAGCATGGATAATAATTTATTATCATGAACAAGGAAATATGATAATAACCAATTTATTATTGCCTCTAGGGCATATTTCCAATAGTCTCCCACTTGACCTAGAGTCTATAATCTAGTTCACATCGCCATGTGGTTAACACCCAATGACTTTTGGGGGTTGATCATGTTTTGCTTGTGAGAGAGGGTTTAGTCAACGGGTCCGCAACATTCAGATCCGTGTGTACCTCACAAATCTCTATGTCATATTGTAGATGTTGCTACCTAACGTGGCTTGATACTACGTCGGTATTTCCCCAAAGAGGAAGGGATGATGCAGCACAACTACGGTAAGTATTTCCCTCAGTTATGAAACCAAGGTTATCGAACCAGTAGGAGAACCAAGCAACACTATGTAAATGGTACCTGCACACAAAGAACAAATACTTGCAACCTGACGCGTAAGAGAGGTTGTCAATCTCTCCATGGTAAAAGATAGATCGATTTGTATGAGATTGGATAAATAGATCGCTTAAGAACACAAAACAAAATAAGTAAACAAATAGTGCAGCTAAGTATTTTTTGGGTTTTTGGAATAGTAGATCTGAATGCAAATGCGGAAAAAGATAGATCGGAAAGCAATATGTTAAGAGATAGACCCGGGGGCCATAGGTTTCACTAGTGGCTTCTCTCATCAGTGTAGCACACGGTGGGCAAACAAATTACTGTTGGGCAATTGATAGAAGATCAAATAATCATGACGATATCCAAAGCAATGATCATTATATAGGCATCACATCCAAGATTAGTAGACCGAAATGATTCTGCATCTACTACTATTACTCCACACATCGACCGCTATCCAACATGCATCTAGTGTATTAAGTTCATGGAGAATATCCTTAATAGCAACGATACATGTGTGCCTCGCTGCCCCTTCAATCACTGGGAGAGGACACTGCAAGATCGAACCCATCTCCAATGGCAAGAAAAATCGATCTAGTTGGCCTAACTAAACCAAAGATTCGAAGAAGAAATACGAGGCTATAAGTAATCATGCATATAAGAGATCAAAGAACACTTAAATAATATTCATGGATAGAAACTAATCATGAACTCAAACTTCATCGGATCCCAACAAACGCACCGCAAAAAGTCATTACATCAAATAGATCTCCAAGAGACCATTGTATTGAGAATCAAAAGAGAGAGAGAGAAAGCCATCTAGCTACTGCCTATAGACTCGTAGGTCTATGGTGGACAACTCACGCATCATCGGAGAGGCACCCATGAAGACGATGCACCCCTTCGTGATGGTGTTATATTGGATCTCGTGGTTCTGGAACTTGCGGCGGCTAGAATTGTGTTTCGTCGACTCCCCTAGGGTTTTTAGAAAATTTGGGTATTTATAGAGCTGATAGGCGGTGGAGAGGGGGCCCAAGGAGGGCACAACCCACCAGGTCTCTCCAGGGGCCTCTGGCACGCCCTGGTGTCTCGTGGCCTCCTCGGCCCTCCTCTCTGGTGCTTCTTTGGTCCTCGAGGTGTCTTCTGGCGCAAAAAACAAAATATCCAAAAAGTTTCATGGTGTTTGGATTTTGTTTGGTACTGATATTCTGCGAAGTAAAAACCACGCAAAAAACAGCAATTGGCACTTCGCACTATGTCAATAGGTTAGTCCCAAAAAATGATGTAAAGTTGCTATAAAATGATTGTAAAACATCCAAGATTGATAATATAACAGCATGGAACAATCAAAAATTATAAATACGTTGGAGACGTATCACTACCATGCTCTAGTTGTAGCTATTACAAAAGGCTGCTCCACTATACGTATCCGGTTTGCTACTTAGAGTCAACCGGATTGGTGTCAAAGCTTGCATCGAGGTAACCCTTTACGCCGAACTCTTTATCACCTCCATCACCAAGAAACATTTCCTTAGACCTCTCTAGGTATCTAAGGATAATTTTGAATGTTGTCCAGTGATCCACTCCTGGATCACTCTTGTACCCCCTTGCCAGACTAATGGCAAGGCACACATCACATGCGGTACACAGCATGGCATAGAGTATAGAGCCTATGGCTGAGGCATAGGGGATGCATTTCATCCTTTCTCTTTCTTTTGTCATGGTCGAGCTTTGAATCTTACTCAACTTCTCACCTTACAACTCAGGCAAGAACTCCTTCTTTGACTGATCCATTTTGAACTCCCTCAAAATCTTGTCTAGGTGTGTGCTCTGTGAAAGTATTACCAGGCATCTTGATCTATCTCTATAGATCTTGATGCCCAATATTCAAGCAGCTTTAGCCAGGTCTTCCTTTCAAACAACCCTTTATGGTTTCCAGAAATTCTACATCATTTCCAATCAACAATATGTCATCCACATATACTTATCAGAAATGCTATAGTGCTCCCACTCACTTTCTTGTAAATACAAGTTTCTTCATAAACTTTGTATAAACCCAAAAGCTTTGATCGCCTCATCAAAGCGTGTATTACAACTTCGAGATGCTCACACCAGTCCATAGAAGGATCGCTGGAGCTTGCATAACTTTAGCATTCTTAGGATCGGCAAAACCTTCCAGTTGTATCATATACAACCTTTTACTTAAGGAATCCGTTAAGGAAACACTGTTTTGACATCCATCTGCCAGATTTCTTAATCGAAAAATGCAGCAACTGCTAACATAATCGCAATAGACTTTAGCATTGCTACGGGGAGAAAGTCACATCGTAGTCAACTCCTTGAACTAGTTGGAAACCTCTTTGCGACAAGTCAAGCTTTATAAATAGAGAAATTACTATCATCATATGTGTTCTTCTTAAAGATCCATTTTTACTTAACGGCCTGCCGGTCATCGAGCAAGTCTACCAAAGTCTATATTTCTTTTTCATACATGGATCCTATCTCAGATTTTATGGCCTCTAGCCATTTGTCGGAATCTGGGCCCACCATCGCTTCTTCATAGTTCGTAGGCTCATCGTTGTCTAACAACATGATTTTCAAGACAGGATTACCGCACCACTTTCGGCAGTACGTGTTCTTGTCGACCTACGAGACTCAGTAATAACTTGATCCAAAGTTTCATGATCATCATCATTAGCTTCCTCTTCAATTGGTGTACGCATCATAGTAACACTTTTCTGCGTTGCACTACTTTCCAATTCAAGTGAAGGTTCGATAACCTTATCAAGTTCTACCTTCCTCCCACTCACTTCTTTCAAGAGAAGCTCCTTCTCTGGAAAGGATCCATTCTTGGCAACAAAGACCTTGCCATCGGATCTATGATAGAAGGTATACCCAATTGTTGTTTTAGGGTATCTTATGAAGATGCACTTTTCCGCTTTGGGTTCGAGCTTATCAAACATAAGTGCCGCATTCCCAAACTCTAAGAAACGACAACTTAGGTTTCTCACCAAACCATAATTCATAAGGTGTCATCTCAACGGATTTAGATGGTGCCCTATTTAAAGTGAATGTAGTTGCCTCTAATGCATAATCCCAAAACTATAGTGGAAAATCGGTAAGAGACATCATAGAACGCACCATATCCAATAGGGTGCGGCTATGACGTTTGGGCACACCATTACATTGTGGTGTTCCAGGCGGCGTGAGTTGTGAAACAATTTCCACATTGTCTTAAATCGATGCCAAACTCGTAACTCAAATATTCACCTCCACGATCATATCGTAGACATTTTATCTTATTGTGACGATGATTTTCAACTTCACTCTGAAATTGCTTGAACTTTTCAAAATTTAAGACTTGGGTTTCATTAATTAAATATACTTGTATCTACTCAAATCATCTGTGAAGGTAAGATAATTAATAATGATATCCACCGCGTGCTTCAACACTCATTGAACTGCATACATCAAAATGTATTATTTCCAATAAGTCACTTGCCCGCTCCATCGTACCGGAAAATGGGGTCTTTGTCATCTTGCCCATGAGGCATGGTTCGCATGTCTCAAGCGATTCAATATCGAGTGAGTCCAAAGATCCATCAACATGGAGTTTCTTCATGCGCTTTTCACCAATATGACCTAATTAGCGGCAGTGCCACAAGTATGTGGTACTATCATTATTAACTTTGCATCTTTTGGCATCAATATTATGAACATGGGTATCACTACGATCAAGATTCAATAAACCATTCACATTGGGTGCATGACCATAGAAGGTATTATTCATGTAAACAGGACAACCATTATTCTCTGACTTAAATGAATAATCGTATTGCAATAAACATGATCTAATCATGTTCATGCTCAACACAGACACCAAATAACATTTATTTAGGTTCAACACTTATCCCGAAGGTAGAGGGAGCGTGCGATGGTGATCACATCAACCTTGGAAACACATCCAACACACATCGTCACCTCGCCCTTAGCTAGTCTTCGGTTATTCCGCAGCTTTTGTTTCGAGTTACCAATATTACCAACTGTACCGGTATCTAATAACCAGGCACTACTACGAGTACTAGTAAGGCACACATCAAGAACACTTATATCAAATATACTTTTGTTGACGTTACCAGCCTTGTTATCTACCAAGTATTTGGGGTAGTTCCACTACCAGTGACTGTTCCCCTCACAATAGAAGCACTCAGTCTCGGGTTTGGGTTCAACCTTGGGTTTCTTCACTGGAGCGGCAACTGGCTTGCCATTTTTGAAGTTTCCCTTCTTGCCCTTGCCCTTCTTGAAACTAGTAGTCTTGTTAACCATCAACACTTGATGCTCCTTCTTGATTTCTACCTCCGCGGCCTTAAGCACCGCGAATAACTCAGGGATCATCATCTCCATCCCTTGCATGTTATATTTCATCACAAAGCTCTAGTAGCTTAGTGACAGTGACTGGAGAACTCTATCAATCACTATCTTATCTGGAAGATCAACTCCCACTTGATTCAAGCGATCGTAGCACCCAGACATTCTTAGCACATGCTTACTGACTGAGCTATTCTCTTCCATCTTGTAGGCAAAGAACTTGTCAGAGGTCTTGTACCTCTCAACATGGGCATGAGCCTGAACTACTAATATCAGCGCTTGGAACATCTCATATGCTCCATGGCGTTCAAAACGTTTTTGGAGCCCCGATTCTAAGTCGTAAAGCATGGCGCACTAAACTATCCAGTAGTCTTAAGAACGTGTCTGCCAGATGTTCATAACATCCACAGACGACGGTAGAGTGGTTGGCACACCGATCGGTGCATCGAGGACATAAGTCTTCTGTGCAGTAGTGAGGACAATCCTCGGATTACGGACCCAATCCGCACAATTTCTTACATTATCTTTCAACTTAGCCTTTCTCTAGGAACGTATCAAAATACAGGGAAGCTACATCGCGAGCCATTGATCTACGACATAATTTGCAAATATATTTTGACTATGTTTATGATAAATAGTTCAGTTAATAAAATTACTAATGAAATCCCACTCAAATCAACATCCCCCAGGTTGTCTAAGTGTGACATGATCCAAATCCACCAACCCATGTCCGATCATCACGTGAGCTGAGGTGGTTTCAATGGTGAACATCTGCATGTTGATAATATCTACTATATGACTCATGTTCGACCTTTCGGTCTCCTGTGTTCAGAGGCCATGTCAGTACATGCTAGGCTCGTCAAGTTTAACCCAAGTATTCCGCATGTGTAAAATTGGCTTACACCCGTTGTATGCGAACGAAGAGTCTATCACAGCCGATCATCACGAGGTGCTTTGAAACGATGAACTTTCGCAACGGTGCATACTTGGGGAGAACACTATTTTATCTTGAAATTTAGTGAGGGATCATCTTATAATGCTACTTTCGTCCTGAGAAAAATAAGGTGCATAAAAGGATAAACATCACATGCAAATCATATAAGTGACATGATATGGCCATCATCATCTTGTGCTTTTGATCTCCATCTCCAAAGCATCGGCATGATATCCATCGTCACCGGCATGACACCATGATCTCCATCATTGTGTCATCATGTGGTTGTCGCGTCAACTATTGCTTCTACAACTATTCCTAACTCACAGCGATAAAGTAAAGCAAATGACATAAAATAAATTAAAGACAACTCTATGGCTCCTGCCGGTTGCCGTACTCATCGACATGCAAGTAGTGATAACTATTAAAAAACATGATCATCTCATACATCACATATATCAAATCACGTTTTGGCCATATCACATCACAACATGCTCTGCAAAAACAAGTTAGACGTCCTCTACTTTGTTGTTGCAAGTTTTACATGGCTGCTATGGGCAACTAGCAAGAGCTGTTCTTACCTATGCAAAGCCACACCGGTTAATTCTAGTTGCCTTCTAACCTTCTACAAGGACCGTCTCTGTCGAATTCGATTCAACTAAAATGGGAGAGACAGACACCCGCCAGCCACCTTTATGCAAACAAGTTGCATGTCAGTCGGTGGAACCGGTCTATTGTGCGAGGACAAGTAAGGTTGGTCCGAGCTGCTTCATCCCACAATACTGTCGAATCAAAATAATACTAAGGAGGTAAGCAATTTGAACATCAACTTCCACAAACACTTTCTGTTCTACTCGTGCATATCAACTACGCATAGACCTAGCTCATGACGCCATAGTTGGGGAACGTTGCATGGGAAACAAAATTTTACTACGCACACGCAAGATTTATCCATGGAGATGTATATCTACGATAGGGAGAGTGCATCTACATACTCTTGTAGATAGCTAAGTGGAAGCATATATAACCCGGTTGATGTAGTCGTATGTCTTCACGATCCAATCGCGATCCATCCCGATCTAGCGCCAAACGGACGACACCTCCACGTTTAGCACACGTGCGTCTCGATGACGTCTCAGCCTCCTTGATCCAGCGAGTGAGGATGGAGTAGTAGATGGGTTATCAACCAGCACGATGTCGTGGTCAAGGTGGTGGTGGAGCTAGTTCTGCAGGGCTTTGCCAAGCGCTACTAGAATGAGGACGGAGGAGCTACGGAGTAACGGGAGAGAGGGGCGCCAAGGGCTTGGTGTGTCCTCTCGAGGCGCCCCCTCCCCTCTATATATAGGTGGAGGGGCGTGGGGAACAGCCCCTCCAAACCCTAGGGTGCAGCCAACGGGGAGGAGTTAGACTCCTAGTCCAATTCCCTCCCTTTCCATACACATGTGGACTTTCCTCCTCTCCCAAGCCCAATGCGCCTTGAGGGACTTGTGCGTCTGGCCCAATAAGACCAGGGCACCTTCCCTCATCCCATGCAAACCCTTGGGACGTGGTGGAACCCTTGGTGGACTTCCGGTCTCCTCCGGAAGTTTCCGTAACCTTCTAGAAGCTTCCCGGTAAAATACCGGAAAAACCCAAAACTTTTTCGGTAGCCAAAATATGACTTCCCCTATATAAATATTTACCTCTGGACCATTATGGAGATTCTCGTGATGTCCGGGATATCATCCGGGACTCTGAACAACATTCGGTCACCAACATACACAACCCAATAATACTATATCGTCACCGAACGTTAAGTGTGCGGACCCTACTGGTTCGAAAATCATGTGCACATGACCGAGACACCTCTCTGGTCAATAACCAATAGCGTGACCTAGATGCCCATATTGGTTCCCACATATTCCACGAAGATCTTTATCGGTCGAACCACGATGCCAATGATTCAATCAATCCCGTATGCAGTTTCCTTTGTCCAGCGATATGTTATTTGCCCAAGATTCGATCGTCGGTATCTCCATACCTAGTTCAATCTCGTTGCCAGAAAGTCTCTTTACTCGTTCCGTAATACAAGATCTCGTGACCAACTCCTTAGTCACATTGCTTGCAAGCTTCTTGTGATGTTGTATTATCGAGAGGGCCCAGAGATACCTCTCCGTCATACGAAGTGACAAATCCCAGTTTTGATCCATGCCAACCCAACATTCACCCTCGGAGATACCTGTAGAGCACCTTTATAATCACCTAGTTACGAAGTGACGTTTGATACACACAAGGCATTCCTCCTGTGTCAGGGAGTTGCATGATCTCATGGTCTTAGGAACAGATACTTGACATGAAGAAAGCAGTTTCAACAAACTAAGTGATACGATCATATGCTATACTTACGGTTCGGTCTTGTCCATCACATCATTCTCCTAATGATGTGATTCCATTATAAAATGACAACTCATGTCTATGGTTAGGAAACCTTAACCATCTTTGATCAACGAGCTAGTCTAGTAGAGGCTCACTAGGGACACAGTGTTCTCTATATATCCACATATGTATTTTAGTTTCCGGTCAATAGAATTCTAGCATGGATAATAAACGATTATCATGAACAAGGAAATATTATAATAACCAATTTATTATTGCCTCTAGGGCATATTTCCAACAACTCTTGCTTGATGTCGGATTGCTCTGTCAAGAGGAGCTGTGCTCGAGGTACACGAGGACTTTTTGGGAGAGAATGGCCCGATCCCCTTACAAGGATGCCATCCCATCCTTCTTGTAGTGCCTTGGTCCTCATCCCCAAAAATATCGGCAAGAAAGGGTAGCCATAGGGCGGCAATTCGAAGGGGGACAGGAATTCAGTCCGATCCTGACTAAAGATGGTCTTCACCTGCTAAAGTATTCTTCCTGACGCGTTCGTGGGCTCGATTATGACCTCCGCCCTGCTGTGCTAATCCGTCCTGATCTCCTATCACCGAAATGGCAAGCTTTGGGACTTTCTTTGGGGGGAGGTAGGCCACACAACTCTCTTATCACTAGAATAGAAACTGGCATGTTCTTACCCCTCTGCCATTGCCCTGACATCAGGAATCACCTTCCTGACGAGTGCCTCGTGCTACGATTGTCCTTGCACACCTTGCTTCGTGAGACCGCCCTGCGAGGGAGAACTCACGAAGCATTGCGGCCTCTGGCAGCCCCAGTACGCCCCGTGAGGCAACCTGCCTAGAGATCGGCCTGGGGGTGAATATCCTTCCTGGGCCATTCCGGTGTCGCCTCCCAGCTCGGTAGGCAGACATTCCATGGTACCCTTGTTTCCACTGGGCCGACAGTAGCCCATGGTCCCGCAGCACGCACGCCCTGCTGGGACCAAACGGCACGGGGCCCAATGGACTACCGGGCCTAGGGCAACACACGGCGACATCACCTTGGGGGATGCTCGACTCCTCCACGACGCCTCGAGACCGCCATCCTGACAATAAAGACTGCCCCTCGCGGAGCGCAGCCACATCACTGCTCCACCATCCCCATCTCGTCTGCCACTCGCACTAGAGAGGTTCCCTTGCTCATCTACCCAAACCCCTCATCTACTCCACACCATGACTTCCAGCCAGAAAACCGCAGCGACCGAGCCTCATTCCAGCAAGGGGATTCGGCCGAAGGAGCTTGGTCTGGCGTTGAAGCCGTCCGCCATCACTGATGACAAAGGGATGGTAACGGCTCGCCTTTTGGTGGTGTCCGAGCACAACGAGGGGGGTGCACCGAGATCTGGTCGGGCTCGCACGTGTGAGGCAACCTCAAGGACGCGGAGCCCCCCGTCTTCTTCCAGTCGCTTCTCGCCGGCCTGGTGCCGCCCTTCTCCGACTTCCTCCTCGCCATCCTGGAGCACTATGAGATCCGCCTGCTCCATTTTCACCCTAACTCCATCCCCGTCCTCTCCCACTTTGCGTACCTGTTCGAGGCCTTCTTGGGAGTGGCGCCATCTGTAGCGCTTTTCTGGACTTTCTGGGAACAAGCGCTATCGGAGTTCCGGATCTATGTCCAAGATCTTCTCCGTGGAAGGGATTTGAACACTGGGGAGCTTGGCACAACTACCTATGACTTGACGGTGAACGCACGAGGATCGATGACGAGCTCGATGTTGCTCGCTGGAGACGACAGGGACACACCAGTTACACAGGTTTGGGCCACCTTGCGGTGTAATACCCTACTCCTGCTTTGTGTTAGATTGCTCTATGGAGAGGAGTTGCGCTCAAGCTACACGAGAGCTCGGGGGAGAGAATTATTCGATCCCTTACAAAGATGTCCTTCCCTCCTTCTCGTAGTGCCTTGGTCTTCATCCCCGAAAATATCGGCAGGAACGGGTAGCCACATGGCGGTAATTCGAAGGGGAACAGGAATTCAGTCTTATCCTGACAAATGGAAGTCTCTACCGGCTAAAGCAGTCTTTGTGACACGCTGGTGGGCTCGGTGATGACCTCCATCATGCAGCGTCGATCCGTCCTGATCTCCTTACACCAAAAGGGAAACACTTTGGGACTTGCTTCTGGGGAGGCGGGCTCCACTGCCCTCCCTATCACCGGAATGGAAACTGTTTGGCTCTCCCCCTCTGTCCTTGCCATGACATTAGGGGCATCTCCCTCGAGGAGGGGGCTGTGCCCTGTGGCTGGCCCCGTATGAACTACCTCATGAAGCTACCCCGTGAGGGGGCCTCACAAGGTGCTTCCGCCCGTCAAGTTGCCTCGGGAGGGGTTTGCCTCGTGCAAGGGGTCCTTCCCCTCACGAGGCAAATCTCTTTGGAGAGGAAGGAAGGGGATCGATCTTCTAAGGCCGGCCCACCGCAGCCTCCTAGTGCAAACGACAGACAGGTTGTGGTACCCCTGGTCCCACTGGGCCAACAGTAGCCCCCGGGTCCATCGCGTGAACGCCTGCTTGGGCGAAGCGACGCGGGGCCTTCCAATCAGTCGGGCTCACAGAGGCCGCGCGGGGGCCTTTCTAGACGGGATGCCCCGACCACTCCGCGATGCCTCGAGACCATCGCCCTAACAATAAAGCCTGTCCCTCGCGGGGCGAAGTCACATCACTGCTTCTCCGTCCACATCTCACCCTCCAGTCACGAGTTCACTTAGGGTCCCCATCTCGTCTTCTTCTATGGCCCCCGGCAAGAAAACCACGGCGGTCGGACCTCCCTCTGGTAAGGAGATTTCGACGGAGGAGCTAGGTCCGGCGCTGATGCCATCCGTCATCACTAGCGAAAAGGGGCTGGTGAAGGCTCGCCTGTTGGTGGCCTTCGAGCACAATGAGGGGGGCCGCACCTAGATCTGGCCAGGCTCGCGCGCGCGGAGTGACCTCCAGGCCGCGGCGACTCCCGTCTTCCTCCACTCACTCCTTGCCGGCCTGGCACCGCCCTTCTCAGACTTCCTCCTCGCCGTTCTTGAGCATTACGACATCCCCTTGCTCCACCTCCATCCCAATTCCATACTCCTCCTCTCCCTCTTCACGTACCTCTGCAAAGCCTTCCTGGGAGTGGCACCTTCCGTGGCGCACTTCCAGACTTTCTATAGTCCGCGTATCTCTGCCGGGGACCAGCGCTCTGGGTGCGCCTCCTTCCGCATCGATGACGGAATGAAGGGGGTCCTCGACGACATGAGGATCTTCAATAAGGTGGAGAACTTCAGGTCGCGCTTGCTCTATGTCGACGCTCAGTGGACCAGCTCCCTCCTGGAGGTTTCGACCAAGCCGACCGTGAAGAGCGGGCGCTGGAAGCGCAAGAAACTCAGCCATCGGGCCCTAGAGCCGGTCCTGGCAAGGTTGGCGGAGCTCCGCGCGGCCGGGCTCACGGCTAGCGTGATCGCCAAGGAGTTCCTCCTCGCCGCATTGCTCCCCTACAGAAACGCTCGTGCCTTGCGTGGGAGATCACCTGGGTCAAGGACCGGATCCGGCTGGCGCGAGAGGACCTCCTTGGTGGAGTGGTGACCTCAATCTGGGGACCCTCTTCCCCCGGGACATGGGGGCAACGCCTAGGGCTACACATCCCCTATATAGCCAGACCAACCGGGAAGACCTCGTCACGACGATGCCCCAGTTTGATAGCTGGGGGCCGATCCAGACAGACCCGGAGGTGCGCGAGGATCCCTCGGCGACAGGATCCACCTCGGAAGAGGGTGGCGCCTCCAACTCCGATGGGGACTCCTCGCCGCCACCCTCGCCGACACCACCGGTGCACTGCTCACTCTGGCTGGACGACGACGACGATGATGAGGAGACCAGCAGGTTCCATGTCGCCCCTCCGGTTCGGAAGGGGAGGAGGAGAGGATGCCGGGACTGACGAGTCTCCGGAGGATCGGGGCGAGCAGAACGTCGTGCCTTCTGACGCCGACCCCTCCGGCGCTCCCACACACGGTCGCTCAGATGCGCCTCCAGGAGACAGGAGTGGGAGCTGCAGTGCCGTCAGGGCGCGGAAGCAGACGCATTGGGCCCCCAGGGATGAGTAAGTTCTCCCCCTTTTCACCCTCCTAGATGTTTACCCCCTCGCTTCAGCAGTTTTGACGAGCTCCCGCTCACGCAGGAGCACCGGGCCGGCTGCTGAGGAGGAGAAGTGGGAGAGGACCAAGAGAAGGAAGATGCCCACAACAAAAGTGCGTCCGCCATGGAGTCGCGTCCGATGGCTGCACCGGAGGAAGGAGGCCGGCCGGGCGAGTGGGGCGAGGCGATGCCTCCCGGTCCCGTCGAGGGGGCAACCCCTGGGGCAGCCCCCTTAGCGATGGCTGACGCGGGAGTGGAGGGAGGCGGGATGCCGGCCCCAGCTCCGCAGGCCGCGCCCGTTGCGGAGGAGCCTCCTGCGACCCAGGCAGGGACTGCCTTCAGACTCATGCTCCCTGCCCCGGGCGCTCCCCGGGCGGCTAGCGCATGCAGGGCGGCGCAACTGGTTGCGGAGGTGGCCGTCCCGAGCCCCCGGCGCCTGTCGGCGAGCATGCCCCCATCTGGAGGGGGCCGTGCAGAGTCGCCGGGGATTCTCGAGGGTGCGCCCCTCGTGCTACAGCGCTGGTGAGGAGCGAGGGGGCACGGGCGAGCTTTGCCCTGACCTTGGAGGGGAGCGACGCCGCCCTCTGGGACGGGGCCTGCTGCGGCCTCACGGCCGCATTCCGCACCCTCGTGGGGGAAATCAGGAAGGAGGCCGAACTCTATGCTCGGGAACGCCAACGCATGGCGGGGGAGTGTAGGCGGCTCCATGAGGTGGCCGAGCGGGGTCACCTAAAGAGTGAGTAGGCCCAGGCGCAGCATGAGCGGCTCACCGAAGACACCCATGCGGCCCTCGCGAAGGCTCAGTAAGGCGCCCAGGCGGCCCAGCGGCAGCAAGACGAACACTACTAGGGAAAACCTTATACATAGAAACTTAGCAGTCGCGCTGGCTAAAAAGAGGCGCTACTGCTACTTAGCCGTAGCGCGCGTGCAGAACAGGCGCTACTGCTAAAAAGTTATCAGTAGCGCATTTTTCAAAAACGCGCTTCTACTAATATTGCCCGCACCGTTGTCGCCAGGCTAGGATTAGTAGTAGCGGGCACCGGAGAAACGCGCTACTGCTAAAAGAATAGTAGTAGCGCGTTTCCAGCGTAGGGCGCTACTGCTAAGTTTGTACCTAGCCACATGGCGGGCCCCACTTAGCAGTAGCGCCTCTCCCTGAGGCGCGCTACTGCTATGTTTTTAGCAGCAGCGCGTTTTCTGCCAAGCCACCACCTTTTTCCTCCCCCCATCCCCCCTCCCCATCATCCTCTCTTCCTTCACTTTCCCCTAGCTCCCACCAACTCTCTCCCTCACTTTGCTTCTTCCTCACTACTTCTCCCCCCATTACTCTCCTTCTTCTACCTCCCTCTCTCTCTCTTTATTGCTCCTAGCTAACTACACCACCTCCATTAATGCATCCCCATTCTCTTTTTCCTTCCCCCTCCACTAGGTAGTTGAACTCATCTCCTTCCCAAACTAGCTAGGTAGATCTAGCATTTAATGAAGTGACCTATGTACCTCCCTAACTAGATCTAGCCATGTCATGGAAGTAAGCTTTGTCCACTTTTGATCATTCCCCTAGGTGGTGTGGCGACACCGATCGACATCATCATCACTGTGCTCGATCTCGAGATAGGTGATTAAAAATTTGTGCTTTTGCAAGAATGGAAATATGTGTATGTGTGCGATATGACATAATCGGGCAATATGATGGAAATTGTGTGTGTGGCATGAGTTGCCGCCGAATTGTGCTTGAGTTGCCTATGTTTTGCCGCAATGCCAAAAGGTTCAGCGTGATGAAGTCCCATGACTGTCATGTGATGATGACGCAGATACTACCTGTTGCCCTTAGAGGGATAATGGACAAGCACGTCCGTGAGACGCTTATTGGTCTCTGCAACTTTTTCGACGTCATCTCTCGAAAGTCGATCAGTGTGAAGCAGCTCCGAAGGCTACAAGAAGAGATCGTTGTTATACTAAATGAGCTTGAGATGTACTTCCCGCCCGCATTCTTTGACGTCATGGTGCATCTGTGTGTCCATATTGTGGACGACATAATAGACCCGGGGCCATCATTCCTGCATAACATGATGCCGTTCGATAGGATGAATGGGGTCATCAAAGGATTCGTTCGTAACATGTCCCGTCCGGATGGAAGCATCGTCCAGGGCTATCTGACACAAGAGTGCATCTCTTTCTGCGAGAATTATCTATATGGCGGAGACCTTCCTGGTGTTGGTTTGCCCGTTAAGAAGCACGTTGGGAGGCTCGAAGGAGAAGGTCACTCCAACGGTCGCAGGGAAGCGCATGTGGCCTACTCAGATCGACGCAACAACTTTGACAGAGCAAACTTAGTAGTGCTACAACACCTAGACCAGGTAGATCCTTTCGTGACACTGAACAAAGAAACCATCGCAAAGAAGTATCATGACCGGGGGGTATGCAGGATGGACGCCGAAGTTACTAGAGAGCACAACTCCACTTTCCTGCATTGGTTCAAAGAGCATATTCTTGCTAATCCCCCGGAACAGGGCTCTAAGGACGGATTGCTCATATACGCCTTAGCACATGGCCCCTCGGCCAACCTCGTGACCTATCAGGCATACGATATCAACGGATACACGTTCTACACGGAGGCAAAAGATATGAACAGTGATTGGCAGAACTCTGGGGTGACAATGGAATGCATGACCGGCAGCGACAATGGCGCAACTGAGAGATTTTACGGAAGGGTCGAGGAGATCTGGGAGCTTGACTACTCTGGACTGCACTGCGCGACGAAGTTCTGTGTCAGATGGTCTAAGAATGTCGAATGAGAAAACCGGTATTTCACTACCATGACTATACCCAATGCCAAGAGCGCTACCGTGAACGCCATCGCAAAAAACGAGCCATGGGTACACGCTAAGCACGTGACACAATGCTTCTTCATAACTGACCCGAGAAATCCTAGCCGTGTTGTCATGAGGAGAGGCAAAAGGAACATCATTGGAATGGATGGAGTCGCCAACGAGGAAGACTACGACCAGTACGGCAATCTGATGAGGGAAGATGACGATGACGATGAAGTATACGTCAAAGGAAGAATCAATACTACATTACCTAAGAAAGATCATACTCCATGGAAAAGGAAAAGTCACAATGAGGGGCTCAATTATTTGCCAACAAACAAGAAGCTTCAGGGAAAGAAACTCACTCAAAAACAAAAACGTCGACGCTGATCGAGAAACCGTTATTGGTCAAATGATGTAATATATATGTTCCTATTTTGTCTAGACACTTAACCGTTATGCATGGGTCAAATGATGTAATATATATGTTCCTATATTGTATACACACTTAACCGTCAAATGATGCAATATATATCGCCACAGTTATATACATTGTATCACCTTCCCTTCGTTCCTGCTCTCGGAAAAAAAGAAAAGGAAGAAAAGAAAAGGAAAAGAAAATAGAAGAAACAAACAGGAAAAGAAAAGGAAAGGAAAAGAAAATAGAAGAAACAAACAGGAAAAGAAAAGAAAAGAAAATAGATGAGTGATAGCAGTAGCGAGTTTTTGTAAAACGCGTTATAGCTATATCAAGTAGCAGTAGCGCGTTTCCGTAAAACGCGCTACTGCTACTTGATATAGCTATAGCGCGTTTTACAAAAACTCGCTACTGCTACTTCCACATACCCCCCCGCGCGAGCTTCCCTCCTCTGCTTCCTCCCCCAATTCCCCCACTCTCTTCTCCCCCTCGTCGCCGGAGCCCCTGCCCTCACCCTCGCCCTCTCTGGAGCCCGAGCGCCGACGCCGACCCCGACGTCGCCGTCGCCCGGCCCTGACCCCGACGCCGCACGCCTCCGTCGCCGTCGCCCGACCCTGGCCCCGACCTCGACGCGGCACGCCTCCCTCCTCTGCTTCCTCCCCTCCCAACCTCGGCCGTCGTCGGGCCTGCCTCCTCGCCCTGCACCATCTGTAAGCCCCACACCGTTCCTCTGTCTCTGCCATTAGGGTTCTAGCTAGCGTTATTAGGTTAATTTAGTTAGGTTTTAGTTAGGGCAGTAGGTTAATTAGGTTATCTATTAAGTTAGGGCAGTTGGTTAATTAGGTTCTTAGGTTAATTTACTTAGTTATGAACCCTAGGTGTCAAATTTAGTTATGAACCCTATTTTTTTGCGGTGATGAATTTAGTTATGAACCGTAGCTAGGTATCAAATTTTATTCAAGGAATTTTTGTTGGTATTTAAAGAAAAAACAGAATTGTTGCTATTTGATTTTTTTAGTTAAAGCTATTGTTGCTATATGAACCCTATATGATATGTGGACATGTGATTTGGACATGTGATTTGGACAATGATGGTTATGTGCAGGGTAAATGATCGAGTGGCCTATGTTTCGCCGGAATGTTGATTCATTTCCGTTCCGGTGAATTTCAGGCACTCGATATGTCCACTTTTTAGCAAAGGTCATGCCGAAATTTCCCGTGAATTTTGGCATGACTTGTGCTAGAAAGTATGCATATCGAGTGCCGGGATTTGCTGGGAAATGGCATTCCGGCAAATCATAGACCTTTTTTTATGTCATTACTCATTTTTATTATAGTTTAAGAATTAAACAAGGAGACTTAATCGTAGGAAACATGTCGAACAACAAAGAAACAGGGCCTTCTGACCATGATGCAGACGAGATGGATTATGAGGGTGAACAACAGTACCTCGACTTTTTGTCTGCTAAGCACAGTCAAGGTTTGCAGGACGGCCTCGTTGATGGTACTGACACCGACATCGACACCGACAGCGCCGGCACCGATGGCGGCACCAACACCGGCGGGGAAGGTATCGGCGGGGAAGATACCGGCGAGGAAGGTACCGGCGGGGAAGATACTGGCGGGGAAGGTACCGGCGCCGAAGCCGCTACCGAAAAGAAGAAGCAGAAGAAGCAGAGGATACGAAAACCTGACATACTCGGCATCGGACGACTGGTGATTACAAAGATGGCCCCTGGCAAGTTTGAGCCATTAGAGCCGAAAGAACCTCGCAAGTGCTACGGGAACAAAGTCGGATGCATCCTACGGGAATGCACGAGCATCAACGACGATGACATAAGGGGTTAAAAACATTTCATGTAGTTGCTCCTGACGAAGCTGCACAAGAGATTCAAGTTCCCCGACCGGGATGACGCCATAGAACACCCGTGGGATGATAAGAAGATGAAAAAGATTAACAATCACGCCCTGGGCATGTTCAACAATGATTTGGCCTCCTGGAAAGGGAGGGTGAAACAAGCTATTGAGGCTGAGGAACCCCTGTCCAAGATGCTGGAGGAAAATCCGACACTTACGGAAGAGGAGTTCCAAAAGTTCAAGGACACTTGCGCTACCGAGGCAACCAAGGCTAAGGCTGCGAAATTCAAGAGCCTTCAGCAAAGGAACACGGGGAACCAACGCCTCGAAAGTCGTGGCTACCTTGGCAAAAGGCCCATATGGGATAAGGAGGACGCGGAACGTGAAGCCGCGGGTCTCCCAGACCCCTTCGCGAAGTTCACCAACCCCTTGGAGCATGACTTCATTAGGGCCCACTACAAGTGGGACAAGGAAAATAAGGTTTTTTACACGGACCCGATCACGAGGAAATTGATTAGAATACTGGTAATTATTCTTTTACCACCTTACATTTAGCTTCTGATCAAGTCGACTACACATTCGTAAACGGTTCACGTTCCTTCTGTAGGACAACCAGCACAAGCTTGCAGCCGAAAGCCAGTCTTCGTCGATGAGGCCCAAGTGGGACACCCCTCTCAACCAGGCCTTGAACGAACTTAAGGGACTCCCATTGGACCAGCAGCCGCAATATGGACGTGTGCACGGCGCCGGAGACGGCGCCACGTGGAAGGTCTTTTACAACGAGGGCCCAGAGGCCAAGAAGCAGAAAAAGAAGTTCAGTCAGGCGGACATAAACGAGAAGGTGAAGCTTGCGTTCGAGAAAAAAGCAGCCGAGGATGCGAAAAAAGGAGCCGAGGAGAAAAATGAGTTGCTACAGTAGGCAGTCGCTGCAGCTGTAGATGCCTGCAGAAATGATTTCGCTACTAATTTGGTCCCGGCTATCATGAACTGGACGAAGGAAAATCCAGACAAGACGGTAGATGATTTCCCCATGCCCAGCTTCGTCGGGAGCAACTCGGTGAACAACACAACCGCACCATCACCTGCTCACGCAACCGCGCCTGCTCCCGCACCCGCACCCGCACCCGCTCATAGTAGCCCGTCCTCAGTCTCTGGCGCGCTAGGCGGGCCTTCGTCTTTGGCTGAGCTCGACGCCCTCACGGTAATTACATGTCGCACCAACATATATCTAGAATATTCCGTTTTTCGTTGCCTTTCGGATGTTTTACGCCGCAGACATGTCTTTGCAGGCCGACGAAACCCCGTGCACCGTACTCTACTTGATCAAAGGCCAGAAGGTGGACGTGGGAAAGGCGGTGATGCCCGGTGGGCACTTCAGGGTTACCTTGTCGAGTGTGAAATCGGGGCACGAGGATTTGCCTCCTCCAGTACGGCTAGGGGGAGAGGACGACGAGACCCCGCCGCGGCTTGGAAACTGCAAGGGTTGGGTGCTTCTATGGCCGAAGAATCTTCTTCGTCTGGAGCCGGCCGAGAGCACACCAATAACCACACATCAGCAAGCAGGTATGAACACCACCACCCCGCCTACGCAATTACCAGCGCCTGTACTAGTGCCGGGTGAGAGCGGCGGACGACGCGAGGAAGGGGGTCCAATAGTGGCTGATGTAATCGCCCCCGTATCAACAAAGAATGGATGATGAGATGGACGAGGACCCTCTTCAGTTCCTCAATACAGGCGCCTATGACGATGACTTGGAATTGTTGATGAGTCGGCCCTATGACGACTCGGGCTATCAGCATGCTGAGAGGAGATGGATGATCTACCCGGGCAGGAACGTCCTAGCAGGGTTGATTGCAAGAAGTCTCTCTTCATGCAATCCTCACAGGACACGCCTGAAGATGCCGCCTCAACACAGGCTCAACTAGCCGAGGGTCGTACAGTATGGAGAATAATTTGAGGTGTTCTTTTCCCCGCAGCAACGGGCACGCCATCCTTATCGTTCTTTACCCGCGAGTCTCCCACGCCGTGTATTTCGACCCTACTAGAAACTACGAGAAGAAGGACTACACCCACGTAATGAATATTCTAGATGATGCTCTCCAAGGCTTCAGCTTGAGGGGTGGCCACATGCAGATCAGGAAACAAAGGAACCGCAAGACGGGTTTCTCGCATAAAACAAACTTCTGCTGTGTCGGCGTTCTGGGAACGGGGGTACCCAGACCTGCCTGCCTGCGGCCTAGGGCATGGCCCACTTCGTCAGCCAAACACTGCTAGGCACGGCCCCACTCAAGACAAGGCCCTCGCGAGGGCCCTAGGCTTGCGAGGAGGAGCGGCATCAAGACCGGCAAGGGATGGGCCTCCCCAGGCCCCCTCCGGAGCGGAGGAGATCTCTATGTAGAGCCCGGCCTCAGGAGTCAAGGATGACGCAAGGAAGGATAGGCGGGCACCAGCGCGCCAAGCGGCGCAGTTTCCCCTTTGGTGCAAAGGGAGCAAGGGCGTACGCGGGTTCCAAAAGCATCCCCCAAAGGTTTCCATTCCGGTGCAACAAGACCAAGACCACTAGCCCTGCGGGAAGGATGTCATCGCCGAGCCCACCTCTGCATCATCGACAACTACTTTGCAGGCGAAGACCGCCTTTGGGCAGGATGGGCATGTACTCCTGTCCCCCTTCAAAATTGGCCGTTGTAGGATCCCTTCCCGCCATTGCGATAAGGGAAGACGACCCGGGCCACCACTATATATAGAAGCTAGGCTGCACTGTAGAGTGGGATCCGAAACCGGTCAATCCACTCATCCATCACCGAGCCGACAGAGGGCCAAGAACACCTTAGGAGCGCCCTCATGAGCCTCCAAAACACTGTACTAGTTCATCTACCACACCTCCTCGAGAGGCAATCCACCAAAGCAGGAGTAGGGTATTACGCTTCGCAGCGGCCCGAACCTGGGTAAACCATCGTGTTCATCTTCTTCCTCGTCATCGTGCGAGTTCATCGATGTGTCCATCGAGTAGCGAGCTAGGTAGGGCGAAGCTGCAGGGGATCTTCACACACGCCCCTGTGTTCGAATCTTAAGGGTTTTGCGTTGCCCGAAATCCGACATTTGGCGCGCCAGGTAGGGGGCGTGTCGAAATCTTCCTCAGGTCTCACCTCGCCTCCGCTCACCGCACTCATGGCAAAAGGATGTCGAGCCCGCGCTGAGCGGAGGACTGCCCGCGTGGCGTGGCCGGCGCCGGCGGATCGTGGCGCCTCGTGTCATTCTGCCAACCCATCAGCGGGCGCCATCATCGGCCGGACTCTCAACGGGCGCTGGGGTCTGTCACCTTCACCCACCACACGGCACGCCCCCGTCGCCCCGGCCATTCCCCGCGTTTGGGCCGTGCCGCCACTCTTCCGAGTCTGCCAAGACCCGACACACAGACATGTCGTGCTCCTCGTGGCGCACGAGCTATAGCGCCAACACGCTACCCGTGACCGCCGCATCGACGAGGCCATGAGTGCCCCTGGGCGCGACACCGCCGCCGACGAGGCCCAGGTGTATCTCAGTGAGGCTCGTGCCCGTGAACTCGCACGACCGGCGGGCAAGGCGCCTGGGCCACACGGGCGCGCTCGGGACGCCCGCGGCGGTCCGCGCTCACTGGGGACCTGGCTCGAGCCGCCGAGGGCGCAGGAGCTGGCCGCAGGCGCCGACAGAGACCGGTGGGAGTTGCTGGCCACACGAGAGGGGCGTCGCCTTCTGCCTCTCGGCACGCTCACCGGGACCAGCAAGGAGGACCGGAGGCTCAACTACGCCGGCGCCCGGGGGCTCGTGCAACTCTACAACGACCATGTTGACGCGCGCCCGGGCCACGAAGTGAGCAGCACCGGCTACCACGATGACAGGAGGCGCACACGCGACTTCGCGAGAAGCCCCCGCGCGGGCTGGTATGTGCAACCTCGCGGGGGCGGCTTGCGGGGCTGGCCTCGCGAGGGTGCCCGGCGCGGGGACCTTCGCGAGGCACGCCCGCTGGTAGGGAGCTGCCTTGAGCAGGCGTCTGGGTCTGGGGACCGGGGGCCACTTGCCTGGGAATGGGGGGTAGAACATGCGCCCTCGTTCCCGGGCCGGGAAGCCCCAGCTTGGAGACGGAGGGTGGAACACACGCCCATGTCTCCAGGCCAAACGATCCCAACCTGGAGACGAAGGGTGAACATACGCCCGTGTCTCCGGGGCGCGCGACGCTCGCTTGGAGACGGAGGGTGGAACATACGCCCATGTCTCCGGGACGGGTTTCGTTCGGTCACCAGCGGGCGGTCATGTACTCGCCCATGTCCCCAGGCCCGGCTCGCCCGACCTGGGGGCAGGGCCCCGAGTACCAGCATGGGAACCCCGGGTACCCTAGCGAGGCGCGCTGGGGCACTGCCCGGGGAGCCCAAGGCCTTCTTCTGGGGCGGGCCTTCCCGTCGGAGAGCGCAAGGGGCTCCCCTACGCTCAAGGGCCCGCCCAGAGCAGACCCTACTTCGCCACGACAAACCTGGGGGCTGGGAGTGGGCTTTGTGTCCGCGAGGCATGGAGCTCCCTATACACCCCCAGGACCAACCCGTGACACTCTCACGTAATAATGAGTGGGCTGTATACGCCCGGAGCCCCCCGAGGATGCGGAGGGGTTCCTCCCACGCAACGTGGCAGCCACAGCTCCGCGCTGGTGGAGAAGTCAACACTGCCCACCAATGGCTATGCCCATGCAACGTGGATGCCCTACGCTCAGCGCTGGGGGAAGACGAAGACGAGGACTACACTAAAAAGCCGGACGCGGCCGTTTTCTCGCTCTTTTTTGTATTCAAGTTGCAACCTTTGATAGTCCTTTTTGTGCTTGGAAGTTAGAGGATTTCGTAACTCTATGTTTAAAAAGAAAAAGGGGCGGGGACTTTTTCTCTCTTTGTTCTCTTGTTTTACCAATCTTGAGTTCTCTCTTTCCGGATTGGCGTTTTGCAAGAAGCCGTGCGCTCCGGCCCTCCCCGAGGCGCCTCGGAGCTGGATAGCCAGGCCCTGTCGCCTCAGGGACATGCACCTTTGCGCAGTCGACCCCCACTCGGGGGCTCCGACCGCAGCACGGTACAGCAGCATGGAGTCTCGGGAGGCCCCAGGGCCTCCTGAGGCAGTATCCAGCAGGACAAAATGGGGATCGCTCGAGCGTCAAGGGGGGCTCCTGAGCATCGAGCCTCAGGAGCCTTACCGGTCATATAGCCACTCACCCCTTGATGTCGTCCTTGGTGATCCGGTCAGCATCAAGGGTGTCGAGGTCCCACCTCGTGAAGTGCGTCCAGGTGATCCGGTCGTACCTAACGGTGGTAGGGAAATGTGCGGGACTGGGACCTGCCGACGTAGAGCCGCTTGAGCGTCAAAGGGGGCTCCTGAGCATCGAGCCTCAGGAGCCTTACCGGTCACAAAGCCACTCGCCCCTTGATGCCATCCTTGGTGATCCGGTTGGCATCAAGGGTGTCGAGGCCTGACCTCGTAGTTGCGTCCTGGTGATCCGGTCATATGCTATGGTGGTCGGGAAATGTGCGGGACTGGGGCCTGTAGACACAGAGTGCCGAAAGGGCTCCCGACTCGCCTCATTCACGTGAAGGGGAAACCCCTTGGACGTCCGGACCCCTCCCCAGGCGCTACGGCTAACCCCCATGACGTCGATGGCTACCGCAAGCGTGACAACCGGATTGGCGGCAACCCCGGACAAGATGAAGTGCGGCGCTACACACGTCGTCATTCGGGGACACATTCAAAGGTATTTTCCAAAATACATAAGAGTTGCCACTAGGCTGCACGCATAATCCTATCAGGAGAACAAGAAGGCTACTCAAGGGGGCGCGCCGTCGCCGCTACTCTCGTCACCACCGCCCGGCGACGGCCCCGCGCTCCCCGGCTCAGGCACTGCCCTCGGCTACGTCGGAAGAAAGCTCCGTTATCAGGTCGTCCACATGGTCCTTGACCCACTTGGCGAGGGAGGCACGAATCACTTCAGGCACAGGGCCAAGCACCGCCTCAAAATCGAAGTGCGGGTCGAGACGACGGAGGTGGCTGAAGATGTTCGAGGCCGCCCGCTCGAGGAGGTCGCGGCGCTTCTCCTCCGCAAGCATGCGGATCTTCTCCGCGCCCTCCTCAAGGCACTCCACGACCCTGGAAAAGAAGCCCAGGTACCCGGCGTCGTCTGGAACCAAGGGGCTCGAGACGCTCACACCGCAGATGTCGCTCAAGGCCCGGGTAGCCCTCCCCTCAAGGGACCGGAACATCTGGGAGCGCGCGTGCTGGAGGCCGTGAGCACGGCCCGCCTCGTCCGAAGCCTTTTCTACCAGGGAAGAAGCGCCTTTCACTTGTTTATAGAGAAAGGCTAGCTCGGCCTCGGCAGCAGCCTGGGCGTCCATCGCGGCTCGCCGGCGCCCCTCCTCCTGGTTTAACCTTTTCTTGAGGGCATCAACCTCCCCTTTCAGGTGGTCGCGACGCTGGCAGAAACGGGACTCCTGGAGCTTCAGCTTCGCGAGGTAGTCCCGGAGAAGGGAACGCCAAGCCTCTGCCACCTTGTTGTCGACCTCCTCTTGGAACTTCGCCTCGCGGGAGGCAAGGGACTCCTCAGCAAGCGACGCCTGGCGCTCCCTCACCTCCAGCCTCTCCTGCTCCAGGCTCTGCTCCAGCGCCTCCAACGCCAATGAGTCAACAGGCGCTCGGGGGCTCGCGCCGGCGGAGAGGAACTCGGTTGACGGGCCCTCAACTGTGGCCCTCCGCACCAGGATCTGCCTTTCAAGGTCGGCGTTGAAGGCCTGAAGCTCCCAGAGGCGTTCCTCGGAGGCCCTACGCCGGCAGTCGGCTTCCTGAGCCTCGGCAAGAGCGCGTTCGTGGGCCTCCACCGCTGCGGCAAGAGACTCCTCGAGCTTTGCATGGGCGCACTTGCGCTGCAGGCGGCCGAAATTCACGGCGACTTCGAGACGATGCCATTCCTGCGCAAAGCGCTGACGCTCCGTCTCCAAGCGGGCATCGCCGTTGGCAAGCTCTACCCCCAGGTGCTTTAGCGCGTCCACCGCTGTGTGGAGCAGACCCCACTGCGTGGTGCTCCGGTCGCCAGCGGGCTCAAGGGGCCAACCAGGACTCCCACCTTCCCCAGGGAGAACGGTGGAGGCGCGCGAGGAGCCACCAAGCCCGAACGAGTGCCAGGGGCTGGGGGCTCCCGCGCAGACACTCCGAAAGAAGGGCGCGACTCCTGGGGCCCCACGTCACCAAGCAAAGGGGGCCCGACGACACAGCGCGGCACGCCCCCAGAGAAGGCCACTCGCGGGGGAAGCGGCCCCATCCTGGGGAGCTGCAGGCCGTGGGCGAAGAAGGCCGCTGGGGGCTCACTCTCGGGGCCACCAGACTACCGAGCAGGCCCAGGTGTGGGCGCCCCGGTGGGCCGAACCCCGCGGCCAACGGGAGAGGAGACCGCAAGAGGTTCAACGGCTGTAGGAGTGGGCGACGCCAACCCGTCTCTTCCGTCGCCGGTAGGGAGCCTGCGAAACAGAAGATCAGAAGGAAGGTGCCGAAGAGAAGGTCGAGGGGGCGCAGGCACTTACTCATCTACGGCGATCCACTTCCTCTTCACCGGCGCCCACGGCACCGAGGAGCGGCCGCCCCTGGGCGCCTTTCTCTTTTGGCCGGCGCGGGGGCCGGGGGACGAAGAACCGACGACCGGCGGTTGATACTCAGCGGCGGAGGCGGTGACCTTCATCATCGGCAGGGCGTCACCCCCGACCTCGGGCTGGCCCGAGGCGGGAACCAGAGGAGCGGGCAGCGAAGGGCGACCCACCTAGGCCACGGGAAGGGTGGCGTCCCCCGAGTTCTCGGAGGTTGGGGCCCCCAAAAAAGAGGCACCCTGAGGGCGAGCCTCCTCTGGAGGAAGGAACCCCCACTCATCGAAACGCGGCATCTTCGCGACGAGGGCTTCCCGGTCCTTGTAGTTGTACAAGGGGAGGCCGTCCCGGGGAAGCTCGTCAGGTTCGCCACCAGTCAGGCGGCGGAGAAGCTTGCGCAGCAAGTCGGGGGAAAGATGCGGGACCTGGATCCTCATTGGATCACAGGGGCCTGTGAAGGCCCACATCGGACGGGAATGGTGCTGAAGAGGAGCGATTCGTAGGCGCGTGAACTCCCGCACGACCATCGCCATCGTCACGCCCGCCTGCTTCAGCCTCGCCAGCCTGGCTAGGACCCGCGCAAGCCCCGGGTCGGCCAGCTCCTCGTGCCCCCACTCGCGATTCGGCACTGCGGGGGACAGCGGGAGTTGGAACTGAGTTTCGGCCCCAATGGCGCTGACATACACCCATTGCTGCCGGATCCCTTCTGCTTCCGGAGAGAGTCCGGCATCGAGGGCCCCCCAGGCCGATGCGTCTGCCGTTCTCAAGGACATGCACCCAGAGCACTGTTCCCCCGAAGCCAGTTCAAGGGAGAAGAAGTGGCGCAACAAGGCCACAGAGGGGAAGACACCGACAAAGGCCTCACACAGGAACGCGAAAGCCGAGAGGAGGACAAGGGAACCAGGGTCGAGGTGGAGCACGTGGATCCGGTAATGCGAAAGCACGGCGGAGTGGAAACTTGAGAACGGCAGGAACACGCTCGAGAGAAGGGCGTGGATATGAAGGGGGACAGCGGGGGCATCCAGTTCGCCCCGAGGCCGCGAGCCTGGCCAGATCTTGGTGGCCCCCCACTCATTGGAGCCGGCGGCGACCACCAGCTGAACCTTCTCCAACCCCTCCAAGTTCACCACCGATGACCGGCCCAGCGCGGGCTTAGGCACCGACGCGGTCATCGGCACCCAAAAGCCTTCGCCTTCTCCCTTCTTCGGAGCCACGACAAGGGGAGCGAGGCGGCGCGCGTGCAGGGATTCAGCGAAAAGGGCAAGAGCCGCGGAAGAGGGGAGAACAGACGGTGAAATCGACGGGAGACAAAGGAGGCTTGGTGGCGTGTGCCGGACGACTCGATAAACCTGGCAAATGGCCGGCGCGGTATGGAGGAGAAGGGGCGACAGCCCCTCGGGCTACCACATATGAAGACTGGCCCGCAGGCATTTGGGGCCCGCGGCGCTTCGGGCCGCCCTCAAGGCTCCGCCAGAGACCAGCTCGAGTACGCCTTGGGCCCGGGGGCTACTGTCGGCGTTCTAGGAACGGGGGTACCCAGACCCGCCTGCCTGCGGCCCAGGGCATGGCCCACTTCGTCAGCCAAACACTGCCAGGCACGGCCCCACTCAAGACAAGGCCCTCGCGAGGGCCCTAGGCTCGCGAGGAGGAGCGGCGTCAATACCGGCAAGGGATGGGCCTCCCCAGGCCCCCTCCGGAGCGGCGGAGATCTCCATGTAGAGCCCGGCCTCAGGAGTCAAGGATGACGCAAGGAAGGACAGGCGGGCACCAGCGTGCCAGGCGGCGTAGTTTCCCCTTTGGTGCAAAGGGAGCAAGGGCGTACGCGGGTTCCAAAAGCATCGCCCAAAGGTTTCCATTCCGGTGCAACAAGACCATGACCACTAGCCCCGTAGGACGGATGTCATCACCAAGCCCACCTCTGCATCATCGACATCTACTTTGCAGGTGAAGACCGCCTTTGGGCAGGATGGGCATGTACTCCTGTCCCCCTTCAAAATTGGCCGTTGTTGGATCCCTTCCCTCCATTGCGATAAGGGAAGAGGACCCAGGCCACCGCTATATATAGAGGCTAGGCTGCACCGTAGGGTGGGATACGAAACCGGTCAATCCACTCATCCATCACCGAGCCGACAGAGAGCCAAGAACACCTCAGGAGCACCCTCACGATCCTCCGAAACACTGTACTAGTTCATCCACCACACCTCCTCGAGAGGCAATCCAACAAAGCAGGAGTAGGGTATTACGCTTCGCAGCGGCCCGAACCTGGGTAAACCATCGTGTTCATCTTCTTCCTCGTCATCGTGCGAGTTCATCGTTGTGTCCATCGAGTAGCGAGCTAGGTAGGGCGAAGCTACAGGGGATCTTCGCACACGCCCCTGTGTTCGAATCTTAAGGGTTTTGCAGAGCCCGAAATCCGACATGCTGCATCCATGTCCCGAAATCAAGTAGGAATGATGGATTCTACCTCCTCCATCTCATGATGAAGTTCAGAAGGGATCACCAAAAGCTTCGCATGACAACCAGAAACGATGATCATATCCGCAAGTGGGTAGAATCTCAAGGAGAAGCGGATTATAAACTTAGAGATGACTTCTTTCGCATCCAGAGGGACATTGCGACGATCATCATGAAAGAAATCGTCGAAGAGAAGGGGATGTTCCACCACGGCCCTATATCGCGAGCTAACGTCCGAACTCGCATAGGCATGCAACGTCAGGACCTCACATCGTTCAAGAAGCTAGGGTGCATCCTTGATGATCTGGAAGGATGGAAGTTCTAGTGATTTACGATGCCGATGATGATGATATGTGTCGGTTGAACTTGTATACTTTCTGTAGCGATGAAACTTTGTGATGTCCATGGTCCCTACCGAACTTGCGTAACGCTATTTTGTTAGTTTGGGTACGATGACCTGCGTACCTCTAGTTAATTAGTTTGTGTAAGATGAAACTGCGTTGATTATTTATGTTTACTATATGTTGCATCTAGTTGCTAACCCTTTCTTTTTCGTGTTGCTCAAGTATATTTTGTTGCATATGATTGTACATTCTCTTGATGAAGATGCATCTCTAACAGGTACCTAGATTCTTGATGGTGAAGTATCGGTGCTATGTCGTGTACAAAGGGAAGGTTCCGGGAGTATACGACGAGTGGTCTGAGTGTCAGGCGCAAGTGGAGGGGGTCTCGGGCGCCAGCCACAAAGGCTTCAAAAGCAGACAAGAAGCAGAAGCTATTTACTTGAGGAGGCTCACGCTAGCGCGAGAGAGGACTCATAACCGCCGCCTCATGTACTGCATAGTTTCGCTCTCACTCATAGTGATAGCTCTTCTCGTGTATATCATTGTTTAGATGGATGACGATGTAGTTGCAAGTATTCGAGACTTGTATCGCTATTTTCGAGAGATGATGATGAGAGACCACTTTGTGTTGGATGATGATTATGATGATGACATGAATTGATAAGACTATTTGTATGAGTATGCTATGATTACATTTGTATGTGTATGATATGCTAGATATTATTGTATAAAGCCTGTACAAATACAAAACAAATATGCAGAAAAAAAATCAGAAACTAATAAAACTAGCAGTAGCGTGGCTTCGTGTCCCTGTAAAGTTCGCTACTGCTACCCATGTTTAGCAGTAGCACGTCTTACTCTAGAGCGCTACAGCTATTAGCAGCAGCCCGTCCCGGTAAAGCACGCTACTGCTACCCATGTATAGCAATAGCGCGGGTCGACCAGCGCTACTGCCACAAGTTAGTTGTAGCACCGTATCAGTAGCACGGGTACGCGCGCTACTGATACACCTAAAAACCGCGCTACTGCTAGGCTTTTCCCTAGTAGTGGAAGCGGGAGCAGGCTGCCTCGCGGGAGCAGGCCCAGCGGCAACGAGACGAAGCTGACGCCCTCCGGGAGCAGGCCGCCTCGCACGAGGCCCGCCTCGACATGCGGGAGGAGGCCTCCAAGGCCTGGAAGAAGCAACTTGCCGCCCGCGAGGAGAGTGCCGACACACTGGAGTGCCGACTTGTGGCCACTGCGTCTTCGTAGGAGGCGGAGAAGAAGCGTCTGGTGGCGAGGAAGAGCGAGCTGGCAGCATCCCAGGCTTCTAACGCGAAGCAGGGGGGCCTCGTGGCTCGCGAGGGTGAGCTTCAGTCCGAAGTTAATGACCTCAGGAAGCAGCTGCGCGAGGTGGACGATGCCCGCGAGGAGGCGAGCCGCGACCTGCTGACCCAGGCGATGACGCGGCTCTTCTGCAACCTCCTCCACCTCGACCGCTGCTTCGACCTTGGCCAGATTGTGGCCCCGGTCCCGAGGGAACTCCGCGGAGCCTTGAAGCAACCATGAAGGAGCAGGTAGCCAGCTTCGTGCAGCTATATGCCTTCGGGCTTGACGTCGGCCAGGGCCGTGATGAGCCCCCTTGCGATGACGGCGAGGGCGACGCTAGGGACGCTGCTCGCACCTAGGCTCACCCCGTCACATCCCTACTTTACCCCACCCCCCTCCTTGTGCTTGTGCTAGCTAGAGTGTGCATCATGTTTAAATTTTTATTAAACTTGAAATGGGGATTGACAAACCCTAGCACTTCATTGATTACCAAATTCCAACAAATAAATTTTTCAATGAATACAAAATGGCCTTCAAAAATGTTCATCCTCTCTGCTAAATCTTGGAAACAACATACCAGAGGTGATGCACTTTTTAACAATCTTCTGGTATTTTAAATAAACCAGAAATATTGCTAAAAATGAAAACCAAATGACTATAAATATTTTAATTGCACCAAAAATGCTGAAACTTATTGTGGGGCTTAGAAATATTATAGTTACATCCTAGAATAAATTTCAAGATTTTTGTCTTTAGGGTTATTGCCCAAACAAATAAAACAGAAAGCAGAAAATAGAAAACAGAAATAATTAACAAAAGAGAGAGACCTCACATAGGTCTTACCTGGCAGAAGAGGTCCAGCCCAGGGGTACCCCCGTCTTCTTCCTCCCGCCAGTAGGCAGAGGAGAAGGAGGCCACAGCGCTCGCCACACGCTCCACGCAGCAGGTAGCTTGCCTGGCTGCTGAGCCACGTCCCCACCGACAGGGATGAGACCTGGAGAGGCATCCCAATCGTCCTCACCCCTCAATTCGCCCGTGTCTTTCTCCCTCGCCGCTGCTCGCCAGAACTTGAGCTCCTCGTCGTCGGCAATGGTGTGGCCATGGCCACAGGCACTGCATCTCTCACCCAAGCAAGCCATCATGCTCCGGGAGCTCCCGGCAGCCCCTAGAGCCCCCTAGATCTCCCCCTAGCACCCTGCTTAACCGTGTCGTTCGAGGTCGTAGCTCCGGCCGCCGCACTTACCCCTGCCGCCATCGTTTTGGACCACCCTGGCTCGTGTTGATGCCACCTTTAGATGTGACTTGCTCCCAGCTCCCTGTAGAGCCCAGGCAAAGCCTAAACCGACGCCTACAATGTTCTTCCGGTGAGGCCCGAGCCCCACCGTCGCTATTTTGGTCACCGCCGGCACGCCACTGCGTTTAAACGTCGGCGGGCTGCTAACTTGTGGACCCCACTGGTCAGGTTTGACCTGGACCAGGCCCTGTTGACTTGCTGATGCCATGCTGATATCATGGTGATGCAATAAATCTTTTCTGGTATTTAATATAATTAGAAAATTCTAGAAAATGTTTAAAACTTCTAAAATTCATATAAATTAATTTGTAAGTCAGATGAAAATAATTTATATATGAAAATTGGTCAAAAAATCCAAAGAATCCATTTGTGCTATTCTCATGCATTATAGAGCAACCTAAATAGGAGAACTTGGACTTTTAGCTCAAATGCAATATGTAACCACACATGTGGAGTTTGAATTTGAACCTCGGGTTCAACCCAACTTCATCTAACACTATTCATAGATGCATTAGCTCAAACACATCATATCGCCATGTCATGATCATGCATCATATTGTTGCACTTGTCGTGTGTTTTGATTGCTTCTTCCATTGTATCGTGGTAGGTTCTGCTTCCGAGGATACCCACGAGTACCCAGCTGAAGGGCAGTACCCTGCCAACGACCTGCAAGGCAAGCAACTCTTTTGAATATTCCGATACAATCCCATGCTCTCGCTCCCGCTCTCATTTATTGCATTAGGACAACAACACTTCAACTGTTACTTGTTTCGGTAGTTGAACCCATTCCTCTTCATGACCTGACATTGTCACAGTAAATAGCTGAACCAAGCAACCTAGCATACCTGGTAGATACTTGAGCCATGTTGTGCCTTTACCCTGCTATGCTTGCTATGCTTAGAGTTGTGTCAGGTCTGATTCATCTGGGTGATGAACCGTAGTGAAATGAATGTGTTCTGTTGATGAGAGTTAAATGTTGAACCCGATTTGGTAAAGGTGGCGATGAGAGGCTATGTAGGAGTACATAGCGGGTTGTCTCATTGGAACCGCTCTTAGGAACTGAGTTTCGTGTATGTGATCCAAGACTAGCTACTACCACACACTAGGCTTCGGGCGCTCCAAGCCCTCTCGGCTTATTAATCGCCTAGTAGTCTGTCCAGGAGTTGCAAGTAGTTTTTGGTGTTTGTAGACTATGTTGGCGGCCGTGCGTAGCGCTGACCTTAGGGGTGGGCTATGACGCGTAGGCAAGTGGCATGGTGTACCAAGTGGCACCCGAACGGTGGGCTTGGGAACCCTGCGCACATCATTTGAGGCCGTAGCAAAAACTTTGGCCGGACTTCCGTGCGGGTTCAGTCTCAAATAGGCGATAAACCTGGACTAGGGTCTTGTGTGGTTAACGGTCGTGGCCGACTCCCTCGTTGGGCTTCCGCTTGAAGGTTGTCGAGGTGCATGACCTGCACATGGCGATAAGTGGCGAGAGCGTGTGTGAAGAAGTACACCCCTGCAGGGTTATGGTCCGTTCGAATAGCCACGTCCTCGGATATGGACTAGTTGGAAACATATGTTGTTCATAGATAATCTAATGGATACTCATAAAAGTCTCAAGACAAGTGTGAGTACCATGGATAGCACTCTCATAGGAAGACGGGTGAGGGAGTCCGGGACTAAGGGGTCCTCGGGCTGTCGGCTCATTCCTCATGGGCCGACTTGTTGAGCTACTCTGTGGAGGGCCGAACTATGAGGCGACCCCGTGTTCAGGAAGGAAAGCTCCGAAGAATGGCGTGGCCTCCAGGCTTTGAAGATGGGATCTGCGTATCTATCCCCTGTAAAAGGTTGGTTATGTGTAACCCTAGGGACCCCTGGTGTATATATAAACCAGAGGGTCCCATTCGTAGAGGATAGGTGAACTCATCTAGGGTTTTAGCTTAGACGATCTCGAGGTAGATCAACTTTGTAATTATCATCCATGTCAATATAATCAAGCAGAACGTAGGGTTTTACCTCCTCACGAGGGCTCAAACCTGGGTAAACACTGTCTCCTTTGTCCCATGTTACCCATCGATCTAAGGTCCACAGCTCGGGACCCCCTACCTGAGATCTGCCGGTTTTGACACCGACAATGGTGCTTTCATTGAGAGTTCCGCTGTGATATCGCTAGAAAGGTCGATGGCTCGCCTAATCATCAGTGATCAATTATGCGACGGGGACACCTTCGTCCCTGGGCAGGTTTTCACCTTCGGTAGCATCACGCTGCGTGCTGATCTGACCGGCCATCTGGGCCAGATCGGAAGCTTCGCCCCCGATCAAGGAATCAGGTTTGAGAATCTGGAATTCTCCGCCGGCTCCCGGGGCAATCTAACCCCCACTGGGCTCTTGGTCTCATCCGATGAGTTCAGAAACCCCGAAGCCTTAACTTCGGGCCTCTTGCTCGGTCCCGCTCTCGGCTCCCCCTCTGCCGGAGAACCGCCCTTGTGTTCGGGCCCGGCCTTAGTGCCCGAGCACCCGAATTCGGCCCTTGCCGAACACCCGTCCATCACGGTCACCCCGGAGGTTATCTCCAAAAACCTTCGGGGGATTGACCCGGATGACCTCTCGAAGCTAAACGAGACGCTTGACCAGATCCAGTCGATGGAGATTGGGGACGACCGAAACCCGACCTATGTTCAGATCGGTCTGAGGTCAGGTCATGAGGAATTTCATTACCCACCCACCACCCACTTGGTAGCCACTGTCGAAGACTTAACCGACATGCTAGATTACGCCTCTGACGGGGTGGAGGATATGTACGAAGAGGTTGGCACCCCGACCCTTATCAACACGGGCCGGTGGACAGCCACCTCCTCTTATGATGTCTATATGGTGGATACACCCACTGACAAAGACGACAACACCCCCAAGCAGAACGGCGACAGATCCAAGGAGCCGTCAAAGCGTCAGAAGCAGCGCAAGCGATCCAAGGCGAACAAGGGAAGGGGAGTTATCGTGGGCACCGGGTAAAATGATACCCCGACAGATCCCGACGACCTCGAAGCCCTAGGGCCACCACAGGAGGACCTCGAGAAGCCCGATGACCCCGAGGACCCCAATGATTCCGAGGACGACAACTATCTCCCCCCAGTCGACGAGGACGATAGCCTCGAAGACGAAGACTTCAACATCCCCGAGGGTCCGCAGGATCAGGAACGCTTCAGGCGGCGGCTTATAGCCACCGCCCAGAGCCTAAAGGCAAAGCAGCGGCAGCTCCAAGCTGAGCAGGACAGCCTCAACGATAGATGGACGAAGGCCCTGGCAGCTGAAGAAGAGTACGGCACCGAGCGGCCGGTTCAAAACAAAAGTTACCCGCGTCAGCGCCTGCTTCCTCAATTCGACGACGAGGCCCTCGAGCCCACATCTCCTAGATACACTCAGCATGACCAACCAGATCGCCCCCCTCGAGGACGGGACAGAACGGCCGATGAGCCCGAATACATACCTGCGTTACCCCGAAGAAGAGGGAAGGATCCACTGCGGTATAGTGATTGGCATGACTTATGGCAAGACGTGAACTATAGAGCAGGTCACACTAGACCCATCTACAGATCCAGAGGATATTCCCCCGCTAGATGGGATGGAAACCGACCTTGGTTCAACCACAACAACAGAGACCGGGAAGGATACCGGGCACCAGCAGCCGATTTTCGGCACAACGTGGCCGGGTCAGAGGCGCCGCCCACCCACTGTGTTTCACAGACAAGGTTATACAACAACAGTTTCCCGAAGGGTTTAAACCCGTAAATATCGAACAGTACGACGGGACAACAGACCCCGCCATGTGGATCGAATATTTCCTTCTCCACATGCATATGGCCAGGGGAGATGATCTCCACGCCATTAAGTACCTACCGCTAAAGCTTAAAGGGCCAGCTCGACACTGGTTAAGCAGCCTCCCCGAAAACTCCATCGGAAGTTGGGAAGAGCTCGAGGATGCCTTCCGGTCTAACTTCTAGGGCACTTATGTCTGGCCTCTAGACTCTTCCGACCTAAGCAACGTGGTCCAAAAGGCAGGCGAATCGGCCAGACAGTGTTGGAACAGGTTCCTAACTAAGAAGAACCAGATTGTTGAATGTCTGGACGCCGAGGCAATAGCCTCTTTTAGGTATAATATGCGGGACGAATGGCTAGCTCGACAGCTCGGCCAGGACAGGCCGAGAACAATGTCCGCCCTCACCTCACTCATGACCCGCTTTTGCGCGGGCAAAGACAACTGGCTAGCTCGTCGCGGCCATAATCCCGAAGACCTGGGAACCTCAGAAACTCGGGATGGAAACGGCAAGCCGCGGCGCAACAAGAACAAACGCCTCCACAGCAACGGTGATGCTAATGATACGGCCGTAAATGCCGGTTTCCGTAGCTCCAAACCCGGGTAACGGAAGAAGCCCTCTAAAGGGAACAAGGATGGACCTACTGCGTTGGACAAAATCATGGAGAGGCCCTGCCAGATCAATGGCACCCCAGACAAGCCCACCACCCACACCAACCGTAACTGTTGGGTGTTTCGACAGGCCGGCAAACTGGCAGCCGAGGAGCAGAGAAAAGGCCCACACAGCAAAGACGACGAGGAGCTCCGAGGCCCGAACAATGGAGGCCAGAAACAATTCCCTCTAGAGGTAAAAACTGTGAACATGATATACGTCACACACATACCAAAGAGGGAAAGGAAACGAGCCCTTCGGGAGGTCTTCGCCGTAGAGCCTGTAGCCCCGAAATTCAACCCATGGTCGGTTTGCCCGATCACCTTCGATCGAAGGGATCATCTGACCAGTATCCGTCAGGGAGGTTCGGCAGCCCTTGTCTTGGATCCCATCATCGATGGGTATCACTGAGGAAGTCCGGGACTAGGGAGTCCTTAGGCCGTCGGGTTGTCCCTCATGGGTTGACTTATCGGGCCGCTTTGCAGAAGGCCGGACTATGAGGTGGAGCCGTGGTCAAAAAGGAAAGCTCCGGATATTGGCGTGGCCTTCAAGCTTTGAAGATGAGATCTGCGTATCTATCCCCGGTTGTAGGTCGGTAATGTGTAACCCTAGGTACCCCTGGTCTCTATATAAACCAGAGGGTCTGATTCGTAGAGGACAAGTGAACTCATCTAGGGTTTAGCTTAGACGATCTCGAGGTAGATCAACTCTGTAATTCTCATCCACATCAATATAATCAAGCAGGACATAGGGTTTTACCTCCTCACGAGGGCCCGAACCTGGGTAAACACTGTCTCCTTCGTCCCCTGTTACCCATTGATCTAAGGTCCACAGCTCGGGACCCCCTACCCGAGATCTGCCGGTTTTGACACCGACATTGGTGCTTTCATTGAGAGTTCCGCTGTGAGATCGCCGAAAGGGTCGATGGGGCATCTAATCATCAGCGAAGAGATCTGCAACAGGGACACCTTCGTCCCTGGGCAGGTCATCGCGTTCGGTGACATCGTTCTACAAGCCAATCCGACCGCCCCCCTCGGCCAGGTCGAAGGCTTCACCCCCGGTGAGGAAGTCAGGTTCTGGAGCCTAGAGTTCACCGCCGACCCCCGGGGGGATCTGGTACTGACGAAGCCCTAGCTCTTTTCATAGAGCCCGCGGGCCCCATGGCTTCAGATTCGGGATCCACAGACCCGGACACCGAGGCGGTCATTACCTCCGGTCCGGCCCTCAAGCCCGACCTGGCTGACACGCCCAAATCTGTTTCAGTCGAATATAACCCGAGAGCGTCCTCGAACGACCCCGGGGCAAGAGTGTCGCGGCTTGACTCCGGATACTCGAACAATGAGGATCCCATCGAGATCCCGCTGTTGCGTGGGCTGCTCGGCCAGATCCAAGCTATGAGCATGGTCGACGACCGATCTTCGATCTATGATCAAGTCGGACTCAGACCCAATGACGGGGAAATTCACACCCCACCCATCACACATTTGGCCGCCACCGTCGAGTGTCTGGTCAGGGGTTGCCCACTTCAGCCACCTGAACTAAGAACGGTTTACATCCCAGTCGCCGACCACCCAGGGCCCTCCGAGAATTCGGAAGCCGAAGCTCATCCCGAGGTTAAATCGGCACTAATCGCTGACCCGACACTTAAATTGGAACCAGTGTTACATAGTCCTATTAAGGCCTCAGACCCTGAGCCTGCTGTATTAAACCCCGCTGGAACATGGGACGCGACCGCCGAGGTCTTGGATTCACCTCCTGGGGGAATACGAAATTCTTCCTCGCCCACCACCCGACTCGAGCATTCGTCAAGAGACACTAAAGAGTTCGGTTCGGTGGGCCCGCAAGAAGTCAAACAACGGTCGGGGGAATCAGTCCATCACTTCTGGGCCAGATTCCTTCTCAAGAAAGATAGGGCAAAGGGCTGCAGCGAACAGGGCATGATCAACGCCTTATGACACAACTGCCGTGACGAAGGAATCCTCAACGCCCTAGCCCGGTGCCAAATTCAAACCTTCACCGAGCTGTCAAACTTGGTGCGCAAGTATTGCACCATGGAAAGCACTTAGCAAGTACAACAACTGCGCACGGAGCCGATCCAGTCCGAAGAACATAAAGGAATCCGGAGAAGACGCACACTCCCGCGATGGCCGGTCACACCTGAGCCCGTCGAGAAAAGGAATAAAACCCTGACATGCGCTAAAATGGTCCTTGATGGGCTACTGGAAAAACCATGCCCAATACACTTGGTCTTGCTAAACACAAACCCAACCCATAGCCTTCGGGAATGTTGGGTCGTCAGGCAAGTTGCGAAGAGTGGAGACAATATACTCAGTGCCCTGTCGTTGTTTTCTCACGACAGATGCCATGGGGTGGCTTATCGACAGTGGTTGGGGCTGAAGGATGCCGGTGGGCTCCGATAACGGGATTGGGGACAAGCGGTGCAAGACACACGACGTACCCAGGTTCGGGGCCCTCTGTGGGAGGTAGCACCCCTAGTCCTGCTTGTCTGGTTGATGAACCGAGTGGGCTACAAAGGTGCTCCTTGAGCTGTTGGCTAGAGGAGGAAGAAGGGGTCTGCTGGCTCTCCTTGCCTCTCTACGTGAGTGGGTGTGCGAGTGTGGGAATCGGCCCTCCCCTGCATGGGGTGGCTCCAGGGGGCTTTAAAGGCCAACCCCCTGGATTACAATACGCATATAAGGTGCCGGGGGGCCTGGCTGGCAGCCTCTCTGGTAGGTCAGGGGCCCCCCGGCTGTCGTGGTTTTGTCACGGCAGATGTCCGAACACTTAGGCTCGAGGCCATCGCTAAGACGGTGGACTCAAAGGGGTTGGTCGAGACGAGGGACACGAGTTTACCCAGGTTCGGCCCCTCAAGAAGAGGTAAAAGCCTATGTCCTGCTTGTGCTGTATTGATTGGAGTATCGATTACAAGGGAGCGGATTCGCTTGACCTAGTTCTCGATTGATTGGTTTCTTGTCTAAGCCGCCCCAGGGTCTCGCCTTTATATAGGAGGTCAAGGCCCTGGGTTACACGAGTCCCAAACCGACTCACACAACGTAGTTTATCCTGCCTCTAAGCTGCCTTGCCATCTTGGGCAAGCCGTCTCCGGGCGGCTCAACCGCCCGGGTCTCACACCATCTTCTGTCTCTGGGCCTTCGTCTTGGCCCGCCTGGTAAGCCACCATGCGGCCTGGCCTTCATCTTCCGGCCCACCTTAATGGTCTTGGTTATGAGCCGCCAGGTATGACCCGGCCCCTCCTGGGCGGGTCTTACCACGGGGTTATATCCCCAACATTAGGCCCCAGGTTGATTTGAGCCTGCTCATGTCAATCTTCAAACTCAGTCGGCGGCGAGTCTCACCTTTTGTCACCTGAAAAAGAAAACCCATAACCCGCCGTGACGTCATGTCGAATATGCTAAAAAGATCCTGTGACGTTTGCACCGGATCCTCTCATTGAATGGTCGGTCCGAAAATCGAGGCGCCCTCTTTGGTCAATCATCACTGTGCTTCCTTGATTCTCGCGTGCACTGTTGCCATCCCATCTCATAAATAGGGATACGAAGGGGCCCCCCTTTCCTCTCTCTGCTGCCATGTCTTCTTCTTCCTCCTTCAAACAGCCACGCCTCCGGAGCTCCGCCGCACCTGACCAGGCCTCGCCGTCGTCCCCAACGCCGGCCGCTGCATCGACCTGACTTGGACCAGAACTTCGCCAGCCCGTCCGCATCCGCGAGGTACTATTCTCAGCTCCCATTGAATCTGGAGTCATCTCCATTAGGGTCCCCCGAGTTCATCGGGTTCCTCTAGTGTTCTTCACTGTTCTTTGTAATATAGATTGTAAATGGCCCCTTGAATCTTATATTACTTGTCTATCCATTGCGGTTGCCCTTTTAATGCCAATGCCCACTTGCTTTGGATCTGCATAGCAATCACATCCACATGATGTCCGCCTGTTCTTCCACTCCCCCCTTTTTAGGTTTTGAATAGATTTTCATTTATCTTCATCTGTAGATCTTGCAGTCACGGTTGCAATGTGTGAAACCTGTTTTATCCCCACTTACAATATTCTCAGCAGTGCCTTGTCCACTTAACCCGCCATTGCATTGCCGGTTCTCTTGATAAAACGCATCGGCGGTTTAACGCTGATCATAGCTGCCTTAGTTATCTGGTATTTCTAACCCGCCACCTTCTGCACTTTCTCACAGTTTAACCCGCCAGCATGTCAAGAGCTCCCTCATCCTGCGATTGGGTCGGCTCCGGAGTCACCGAGCAACTTCTACTCGACTTTGTAGAATCGGGTATCCTGCCGGCTCAGGAAGTTATACATTGGCGGGTTCCTGGGCCAGAGATAAGACCTACTCCTAAGGAAGGAGAAGTTGTCATATTCACTGATCACCTCCTTCGTGGGTTTAGCCCGCCCGGGTCAAAATTCTTCCGGGACGTTCTTCACTTTTTCAAGCTTCACCCTCAAGACATAGGCCCAAACTCTGTCACCAATATGTGTCAGTTTCAAGTCTTATGTGAAGTTTACCTGCAAGAAGAGCCGTCTGTTGAGCTCTTCCGTGATTACTACTACGTCAACCGCCAAACTGAAGTGGCGGCTGGACCAAGTTTGGAGCTTGGTGTCGTTTCTATCCAGAGACGGAGAGACTTGCCCTATCCAGCAGCTATCTTACCAAGTCACCCCAAGGATTGGAACAAAACCTGGTTTTACTGCAAAGACACTTCTCCCAAAGAAGAAAATCTGCTGCCGGGTTATCGTCCTACCCGGCTTTGCAACACTGGAGATATCCCAGACCGGATGTCCGCCGCAGAGCGAGCGAAGTATGCTCCGGCTTTCGCGAAGATCAGGGCCTTAATGGCCAACGGCTTGACGGGCGTCGACTTAACCTGATGTTGGGTTAGCTGGAAGATCTTGCCACTAAGCCGGTGTGACCGGCTCATGCACCAGTTCACGGGTGAACCCAATGACACTCTCTGCTTCACCACCACCCCTCTGACAGAACAAGACATCAACTCCTCCGTCGAAACACTTCTTGGCGAAAAACAAGCGGCTTGCAACAAAGTTGGGCTGAAACCGTTCTATGTCAAGAACCCGGCTCCAGCTGTAAGAAATCTTTTCCCACAAAATTGGTCATTCTTGTCTTGACATTTTACCTTGCTCCTTTTAATCTTGTTGGCGGCTTATGCGCAGGCCGGCTCTTCTTTCTGGAAGAAGAAGTATAACCCTCCTGTGAGGAAGCCTAAGGCGGGTAAAACCCGTGCCCAAAAGAAGAAAACTGCCGCTCAAGAACCGCCTGAGCTTGACGACTCAGAGGTAGAACTTGACTCCCTTGGCCGTCTCTTTATGCAACTTATTGACAACAATTATTCGCAGGAGGAAACGGAAACAAGCCATGCAGACGCCCCTGAGGTAACCTACATTTCCTCTGACTCAGAAAACTTTCTACCAGAGAAAATACGACGGGTCATCCGGAAAGTCCCATTTTCTCATCCTCTTGCTTATTTAGACCCCAACTTTCTTTTGAAAAAGCAACAGCACAACTCCCGACGTCAGACCCGGAGCGCCGGCTCTGAAGAGCTTTTGGCCGGCTTATCAAATTCTCCGTCTCCGCGGAAACGGCCGGCTGAGGTACTCTTTTAACTAAGTCCAATTTTTAGTTCTTTCATTGTACCCTTACTCAGCTTTCATCGTCTTAAACCTTCTTTTAGGAGACGCCTCCTTCATCTGGCGACTCTACTGCAACCAAATTGCCTCCTCTGAAGATCAACCCAGAGTGCGCACCTTTGTATCTGCATCATACCTTTTTACCATCCTTGTCCTTTATGTAATAATCTTTTCTGTTTTCCAGGGCTCAAGCAAAATGAAGGAAGACAGGCGGGTCTACCGCTGCTCCTACTGCCCAAGAGCCGGAGATTGCTAAGCCGGACTCCCCTTCAACTCATGCTGAGCCCATTGACGTTATGAAAGATGCGCCTGAAGATACACATCAGCCCTCTGAGCCGGCTGATCATGACATGGCAACTGAAAGTCCTCCAAGGGCCGATCCTAAGCCGCCCAGTCCTTCAACAGCCATCGAAGACACAGTTCTTCCAGACTTTATCATCACTGGGACGGGTTATCAATCTCCCGAGCCTCATGTATTGACAAAACACACCAGCAAGGCTGAAGCTTCATTGCCTGAGAAACTTAATTTTGAATTCCCTGTGTTGGAGAAGCTAACTGCAGATGAGTTACATGCTGGTTATCTGAACCGCCTCTCCACAAGCCGGAACATGGAGCTCAAACTTGTTGGTCTGATGAAGAAAAAATATGAGGTACTCTTCTCTTGCTTTTCCTTATACCCTTATGTAGCCCCCAAGAGCTGGTTTAATATTGCAAATAGTAGACCGGGTCTTCCAATCTTTGTCATACTCCAAGTAGCTTAGCCTGTAGCCCCCAAGTATCGGGTTAGTATAGATAGTAAGCCGGTACTGAGTTGAAAAGTTTGATCTAATTGTAGCCCCCAAGTCCGGGTCATTATTGTTATGATGAGCCGGAACTTCAGTGCTAAAATGAACTGGAAAATCTTCATTGCTTGACAAAGCGCCGATTGTAGCCCCCAAGTGCCGGCTTATCTTTACGAAGAGGAGCCGGAACTTCATTGTAGACTTGGAAAACGCCGTGTGTAGCCCCCAAGTGCCGGCTTAACTTTACGAAGATGAGCCGGGACTTCATTGTAGACTTGGAGAGAAAACACAGACATTAGCCCCCAAGTGTCAAGTATATTGCTTGCAATCTGCTTGAGGCTTGTAGCATAACAGCTTCATCAATCATCTACCAACATCTCATCGTGGCGACTTAAACCTCCTGAACTGTTTTGTTTTTGTGCAATACAGGAAGCCTTGGACGCGGCCGAATCTAATCTGACCGGCGTAAAAGAAAGCCTTGCTTCGCAACAAACCGCCCGGTCTGAGGCGGAAGAAAAATGGCGGATTGCCGTCAAAGAACTTGAGAAGGTTCAGGCTGATTTTGCTGCCTTCCAGAAGACTGATGAATCTGAGCAAGCCGCCCTGTCAAAGCGCGCAGATGAAGCTGACAAACGGCTCCAGCTAGTATCAAAGGAGCTACAAACCCTGAAGCGCCATATATCCAGGATGACTTCTGCTATCTTTGGTAAGTATTGAAGACTTATAAAATTTCCTTGCCTTGTTTGAAAAAATTGTGCAGGCGGCTTATAATGCCTAACTTCCTTGCAGGTCAAAGAAGCCGCCAGCTATCTTTTGACAGCTTGTTGAAGCTTAAAGTAGTATATACCTTGACAGAACAGCTCTACTGTGGGACCCTTTGCACCATCAAGGCGATGTTGACTGAGAAAAGCATCCCCAAATTTATGAAGGGAGTGATAGAACTCTTATCAACTCTGCCTAAGCAAATCGAAGGGCTCAAACGATCAGCCGCTAGGAAGGGAGCAATGGCCGCGCTAAGCCGGTCTTTGACCTTTGCCCCTGAACTGACTGCAGAAGAGATTATGGATGGCTTTCCATCCAAGAAAGATGACGGCTCAGATTTCAAAGAAGCTGACTATGCCAAGTGTATGAAGGCCTCCAGAGTACTCGCATCAACACTGGCTGATGAAGTTGATCTGACTACGTACCAGGCGGCTTACGGCGAGGGCAGCAAACGAGTGCGCTGCCCAACTTTTGAAGCCAGGGACCTAACTCCTGCACGCCGTAAGCAACTCTTTGCCCCTGAAATTGACCTGTCCCCCCTCTTTGACGAGGCTCAGTTTGAAGCTTTAACAAACTGCAACTGGGATGTGGACAATCTTCAGATCGAAGAGGTCGAAGACCCGGTGCAGGATGACCCGCCATTGAGCTGAACACTTGCTTCTGAAACTGATAACCCGGCTTTCTGAGCCGCCGAAACTGGAAGTTGTACAGAAACTTTAAGTCCGTTGTATTTTGTGCTCCCTGGGGAGTTTTGTAATAGGGGTAGAAAAACTTGATTGCCTGAGCCGTGCCATCGCGCACGTATAAATCTTTGCACAATGATGCACTTTTATCTGTCTTGTGTTCACAATCATCTTTTCGTCATATTTCATGGCGGCTCATCTTAGGAGATAAACCCTGCAAAAACAAACAAGACAGAATATGCTCTGTATTGCTGTAAGGGCGGCTTGAAAAAGCACAACCCGGAGATGTTAAATCTCGTATAATCTTGCTTTCTTTTTGTGAAAACTCATATGCCGGTTCTTTTGGGTGGATTCGCTACTTGAACTCTCAACAGTACACGGTCTCTAGTGAGAGTGACCGTCAATTGCTTTGAGCGGCTCAGGGTCTCTAGGCGAGATTAACTGATAAGAGCGTAACGAACCAGAGAGAGACGCAGCAGGGCATGAGTACCCCCAGGGCCCATAAGCTACCTCTCACGTGACATAAATCCGTTGTTTGAACCTTAAACAGTGCAGGGTCTTTAAAAGAGAAACTGTTTTAAGAGTACGAACGGGACACATAGCGGAGAGTCGGCAGCAGATGGGTGAGTTTATCCTCGCTTTCCGAAAGCCGGCCCTCACGTGACAAGAGCCGCCGGTTTAACCTTGACCAGTACAGGGTCTCTAGCGAGAGTGACTGTCAAATACTTTGGACAGCTCAGGGTCTCTAATCGAGATTAACTGATAAGAGTTCGGCGGGTCACCTGGTGGAGCAGCAGCAGCATACAGGCAGGTTTAACTCGAACTTGCGGTGGCTGAAGAGCCGATCAAGAGGGTGTGTAAGCTAAACCCGGCGGGTTGGAAGCCCCCAAATGAACTTGTTGACGGATTCAACTTTTTGGGTATATGACCCGGCCTTACAGTGGCTGAAGAGCCGATCAAGAGGGTGTGTAAGCTGAACCCTGGTGGGTTAGAAGCCCCCAAGTGACCTTATGGTTGTATCCACTTTTGCATAATCTGAGATACAGAAAATGGCAGAGGCCCCGGCTTGCAGGGATGCCAACTTTATTTTATATATATATATATATATATATATATATATATGTGATATATACAATGATGATGTACAATGATGAGAGTCGATGACTCAAGTGTAGTAAGGCCGCAGATGAGCGATATTCCACGGCCGGTGGGTCTCCTACCCAGAAGTGCGTGACTCGTCTCGTACATCAATGAGATAATATGACCCATTGTTGAGATTTCTGCTGATCACAAAGGGTCCTTCCCATGGGGGAGAGAGCTTGTGCGCATCCGTCTGATCTTGAATCAGACGCAACACCAAGTCGCCTTCCTGAAACGTCCGGGTCTTAACTCTGCGGCTATGATAGCGACGCAGGTCTTGCTGATAACTCACCGATCGAGCCGCCACCAGATCACGCTCTTCATCCAAAGCATATAACGCGTCCTGACGCGCTGTCTCATTATCTGTCTCAACGTAAGCCGCCACCCTCGGCGAGTCATGACGTATATCACTTGGCAACACGGCTTCTGCGCCATAAACCATGAAGAAAGGCGTATAGCCTGTTGACCTGTTGGGAGTTGTTTTGATGCTCCATAAAACTGATGGTAACTCTTCTACCCAACAACCCGGCATTCTCTGTAGAGGAACCATAAGCCGGGGCTTGATGCCTCTCAAGATCTCCTAGTTAGCATGCTCCGCCTGACCATTGGATTGTGGATGAGCAACAGCAGAGACGTTAAGCCGGATGTGCTCGCTTTCACAGAACGCCTGCATAGCCCCCTTGGATAGGTTTGTGCCATTGTCCGTGATGATACTGTGAGGGTAACCAAAACGGTAGATCAATTTTTTGACAAACTGAACCATCGTAGCCGCGTCACACTTGCCGACCGGCTCAGCCTCAACCCACTTGGTAAACTTATCCACCGCCACCAAAAGGTGGGTCTTCTTGTCTTTAGATCTCTTGAAGGGCCCAACCATATCAAGCCCCCAGACCGCAAACGGCCAGGTAATTGGAATCATCCGCAATTCCTGAGCCGGTACGTGAGCACGTCGCCCGAACTTCTGACATCCATCACACTTGAGAACCAAGTCTTCTGCATCCTTATGAGTCGTCAGCCAGAAGAAACCATGCCGAAAAGCCTTAGCCACCAAAGATTTTGAGTCGGCATGATGACCACAATCACCGGCGTGAATTTCATTCAATATCTCCTTACCCTCTTCAGGAGAAACGCAACGCTGGAAAACACTAGTGACACTGCGCTTGTGTAACTCGCCATTGATGATAGTCATGGATTTAGATCGCCTGATGATTTGCCTTGCCAAGGTCTCGTCCTCGGGTAACTCGCCGCGAGTCAAGTACACTAAGTAAGGTAGCGTCCAGTCAGGGATAGCATGCAGAGCCGCCACTAGCTGCCCCTCCGGGTCAGGTACAGCCAGATCCCCCTCTGAAGGTAGCTTAACAGACGGATGATATAACACATCCAAGAAAACGTTAGGCGGCACCGGCTTACGCTGAGAGCCCAGTCTTGACAATGCATCAGCCGCCTCGTTCTTGCGACGGTCAATATGATCCACCTGATAACCCTTGAAGTGTCCAGCAATGATATCCACCGCCTGACGATAAGCCGCCATCTGTGGGTCTTTGGAATCCCACGTGCCTGAAACCTGCTGAGCCACGAGGTCTGAGTCGCCAAGACATCTAACCCGGCTCAGATTCATCTCCTTAGCCACACGGAGGCCATGAAGTAAAGCCTCATACCCAGCTGCATTGTTAGTACAGGGAAACATCAACCGTAACACATAACAAAACTTGTCACCTCTAGGGGAAGTTAAGACAACTCCTGCCCCTGACCCTTCTAACTGTCTGGATCCATCAAAGTGAATTGTCCAGTATGTGTTATCCGGCTTCTCCTCGGGCGACTAACACTCTGTCCAGTAGTTTATAAAGTCCACCAAGGCTTGAGACTTGACAGCTGTGCAAGGCACATATTTCAGATTAAGAGGCCCAAGCTCCAATGCCCACTTAGCAATTCTGCCAGTGGCTTCTCTATTTTGAATTATGTCACCCAACGGGGCAGAGCTAACCACGGTGATCTGGTGTCCCAAGAAGTAATGCTTCAACTTGCGATTTGCCATGAACACCCCATATATTAATTTTTGCCACTGTGGGTACCTTTGCTTGGATTCTATCAGGACTTCACTGACGTAGTAAACCGGCCTCTGAACCGGGTATTCCTTTCCTGCCTCCTTACGCTCCACAACAATTGCGGCGCTGACTGCCCTGTTGTTAGCCGCCACATAGAGGAGCAAAGGTTCCTTCTCAGCCGGAGCGGCCAAGACCGGCGGCTCAACCAGCTGCTTCTTGAGCGCCTCAAACGCTTCACCCGCCGCCTTACTCCAGACAAAATTGTCTGTTTTCTTAATCATTTGATACAGAGGAATAGCCTTCTCACCCAGGCGGCTTATGAACCGGCTTAATGCAGCGATCCGACCCGCCAGGCGCTGAACGTCATTGATGCACGCTGGCTCAGACAGGGAGGTAATAGCCTTTATCTTGTCCGGATTAGCTTCAATACCACGCTCAGAGACTAGAAACCCCAAGAGCTTGCCTGCAGGTACACCGAAAACACACTTTGCCGGGTTAAGCATCATCTTGTAAACCCGCAAATTATCGAACGTTTCCTTCAGGTCGTCAAGTAGAGTCTCCTTCTTCCTTGACTTGACCACAATATCATCCACATAAGCATGAACATTGCGCCCAATTTGACCATGAAGACAGTTCTGCACACAACGCTGGTAAGTCGCCTGGGCACTCTTGAGCCCAAAAGGCATAGACACATAGCAGAAAGCACCAAAAGGCATAATGAAAGCCGTCTTCTCTTGATCTTTAACTGCCATCTTGATTTGATGATACCCTGAATAAGCGTCCAGGAAGCATAAACTCTCACAACCCGCCGTTGCATCAATAATCTGGTCGATATGGGGGAGAGCAAACGGGTCAACTGGACAGGCCTTGTTAAGGTCCGTATAATCCACACACATACGCCACGTGCCATTCTTTTTAAGCACTAGCACCGGGTTAGCTGCTGCTAAGAGCCGGGCCACCTCTTCTCCAATAGCCTTGCGCCTCTCCTCATTGAACCGCCGGAGGAACTGTTTGACCGGCTTAAACTTAGGATCCACATTAAGGTGGTGCTCAGCGAATTCTCTCGGTACACCCGACATGTCAAAAGGCTTCCATGCAAAGATGTCCCGATTCTCACGGATGAATTCGATGAGCGCGCTTTCCTATGCGGGGTCCATGTTAGCCCCGATAGTGAACTGCTGTGATGAGTCGCCCGGCGTAAAGTCCACCAACTTGGTATCTTCTGCCACAAACTTGAGTGGCGGCTCAGATTCCGTGTTAGGCTTCTTCAGTGGAGTCATATCTTCCGGGTCAACATTTTCCTTATAAAACTTGAGCTCCGCTTCAGCACAACTTGACTCTGCGTAAGCTGCGTCATCTTCCTCACACTCAAGAGCCGTCTTCCGATCACCATGCACGGTAATCGTCCCATTCAACCCGGGCATCTTGAGCTGTAAGTAAACATAGCAAGGCCTAGCCATGAACTTGGCGTAAGCCGGCCGTCCAAACAGAGCGTGATATGGGCTCTTGATTTTGACCACTTCAAACCACAAAGACTCCACCTTGTAGTTGAATTCATCGCCAAAAGCTACCTCCAAAGAAATCTTTCCCACTGGATAAGCCGATTTTTCGGGCACCACACCGTGGAAAACTGTTGAAGAGGGCTTAAGATCCCTATCAAGCAAACCCATCTGGCTGAAAGTGTCATAATACAGGATGTTGATGCTGCTGCCACCATCCATAAGTACTTTAGTGAACACATATCCTCCTACTTGGGGGGCAACTACTAAAGCCAGTTGCCCCGGGTTATCAACACGCAGCGGGTGATCCTCCCTACTCCAAGTTATGTCATACTCGGACCACTTCAAATACCGCAGGAGAGCCGGCATGACTGCATTAACCGCCCGCTTATGCACCTTCCGGTCTCGCTTGTCGAGGCTGGTTGTAAAAACATGATACTAACCCCCACTGAGCTGTTTCGGGTTAGTCTGGTACCCCGATTGGTTATTCTGCTGCTGGCCTCCACCACCAGACTGTTGGTTATGACCTCCATGGTTGCCTTGACCCTAGTAACCGGATCCTGAGCCGCCAGCACCAAAGCCGGCTCCTGATCCGCCCGGCCCTGAGCCACCTGATGGCCCATTACCGTTATTTCGATGCTGTTGAAGGCTGTAATTTCGAAACTGTCGCATAATACTGCAATCCCTCCATGTATGGCCTGCCGGCTTATCAGGCCGGCTATGCTCTGGACAAGGTTTATTGAGCATCTCTTCCAGGTTGAAAGGAGCTTTGCCCTTGTTAAAGGGTGGCCTGAAATTCCCATTGCCCTTAGCACGATTGTTCCCGGTGCTGGTGTTCGCCACCAATTCTGACCCGCCATCCGGGTTCTTCCGCTTGCCCGGGTTGCCATTTCCGTCCGTGCTTTCTGTTGACCCTTGCCATTGTTGTTTTTCTTACCCTGACCTGATTTCTCATCATCGGAGCCAGGGTCCTTCATGTTATCGGAGTCTGCATACTTGTTGAGAGCCGCCATGAGCTCCCCCATATCTTGGCACGTGCGCTTGAGCCGGCCAAGGTTCTGCTTCAAAGGTGTGAAGTGGCAATTCTTCTCTAGAATCGAAACTGCTTGAGCTGCCGTAATCTGTTCAGAAGAGTGGATGATGGTTGAGACCTGCCGGCCCTAGTGATGAGCTGACTCGTCATCACGCTGCACACAATGGTCCAGATCCACAATCGTCATGCGCTGCTTGCACGTTCCTTGGAAATTTTTGATGAATTTCGCCTTTAATTCAGACCGGGAAATAATGGTGTTGGGTGGCAAGCCCTTCAACCACGTGCGAGCCGGCCCTTCCAGCATCATGATGAAATATTTGGCACATACTGCATCACTGACGTCCAACATCTCCATGGCCAGCTCATAGCTTTCGATCCAAGCTTCTGGAGGTAGGTCAGCAGTATAATTGGGCACCTTGCGAGGGCCCTTAAAATCCTTCGGCAGACGCTCGTTCCTCAGAGCCGGCGCTAAACACGGTACTCCCACAGCCCTGGAGGTTAATCCTGCCCCTACTGAGACAGAAGGTGCAACTGTGGGTTCCTGATGAGCCGCCGCCGCCGCCAGAGCCGCCGCTTCTCACTGTGCCCTTTCCCGATCCACCAGCGCATGAGCATCCAGAGCCGCCCGATCGACTAGCGGCGGGTTCCGATGTCGTTCACTGCTAGAAACCGCCGGTGACTCATAGCGCCGGCTGTAGCTACGGCTGGGGATGGGGGTTGAATGCACGCGACTCCGGCTATAAGTGTATTTCTCCTGCTGGGCCACCGCCGTCCGCAGGTATCCAATAGCGTTCCGCACCTCCTCTGCAAAAGGTGCCTCATCGGGGATGGGAATTGTATCAAGCCTGGTGGCCGCCGCCACCATGTTCTCCGCCGGGTTAGAATAATGACCCGGTGGCGTCGGAAAAAACTGTGGCGGGTTCTAGTTCCGTCGGGGCGGGTCTGGCTGCTGATGCTGAACCGCCGCCCGGCTTCCAGGTACTTCCGCAGTCCGGGTTACAGTCAAAGGCACATTCCGTCCCGTCCCTGGCGTGTTAAAAAGATTTCTGGCTTCATATTGATCCGGCAGGCGGGATTGATGCCTCATCCGATGAACCGCCGCTGCAGACTGCTGCTCTAGCTCAAGGTGGAAAGCATCCGCCCTAAGGCGCTCCGCCTCAGTATCCATCTGGGCCTTTAGCGCGTTGATTTCCTATTGGACTCCGGCCATCTGGCTCTTCAACCTCGTGATCTCCGCGTTGCGGGCCGGTTGGTTTTCAGCAGTGACCTCGGTTTTCATCAGGGTTGTAAGCTCGTTCATCAGATCCAAGAGAACTTGAGCCGGCGGCCTGCCAGCTCCAGACCCGGTTGCACCGGCGACTGTGCTACTGGGGGCCGGCGCTGAACCCGCCATGAAGACGGCAGCGCGGTTCGGCGGCTCATATTCCTCCGGCTCATGATATTCTGACTCGGGGTAATGCTCGATGTAGCCCCCAAGCCCACCATTGTGAAGCTGATAGATTGACTCCGTCTCTCCGCTCGAGGATCCATCCTCTGAGCAGATGAGGGTATCTTCCCGCGACATAGAAACTTCAAGCTCCATGCCCTGGGTGAAGCCGACGAAGACATGCTTCCTGCTCGGGTTAACGCGGGCGGGTCGCACGCATCGGGCGGGTTGCTTGTGCCGGGCCGGCTCGATGATGTCGGTGCAGATGTCCAGCCCGGGTTCAGATCCGCCGATCTTGCCGATGAAGACGTGGATTCCGCCGAAGGGGACCCGGAGCCCGTACTCAATTGAGTCGGCCTCGGGGCCCCAGCCGGCGTCGTTGATGTAGAGCCGGCCACGGCGACTCTTGGTCATCCTGCCAACAGTGTACCCCTCGATCCCTGGGAGAGAGCCCTTTGAGACCTCAACATCACCGAGCGCTAGCTCCACGGTGGGCGCCAACTGTCGTGGTTTTGTCACGGCAGATGTCCGAAGACTTAGGTTCGAGGCCATCGCTAAGACGGTGGACTCAAAGGGGTTGGTCGAGACGAGGGACACGAGTTTACCTAGGTTCGGCCCCTCAAGAAGAGGTAAAAGCCTACGTCCTGCTTGTGCTGTATTCATTGGAGTATCGATTACAAGGGAGCGGATTCGCTTGACCTAGTTCTCGATTGATTGGTTTCTTGTCTAAGCCGCCCCAGGGTCTCGCCTTTATATAGGAGGTCAAGGCCCTGGGTTACATGAGTCCCAAACCGACTCACACAACGTAGTTTATCCTGCCTCTAAGCCGCCTTGCCATCTTGGGCAAGCCGTCTCCGGGCGGCTCAACTGCCCGGGTCTCACACCATCTTCTGTCTCTGGGCCTTCGTCTTGGCCCGCCTGGTAAGCCACCATGCGGCCTGGCCTTCATCTTCCGGCCCACCTTAATGGACTTGGTTATGAGCCGCCAGGTATGACCCGGCCCCTCCTGGGCGGGTCTTACCACGGGGTTATATCCCCAACACCAGCCGAAGAGTCTTGTCGCTTGTAGGGCCCGCCGGCTGCGGGGTCCCATCAGGAGCCGGAGGGGGGCCCGTCGGCTGACCATCGCCACTGGCGTGTGCTTGTCACGCCGCAGCACAGGCCGACCGGTGCGGCGTCGTCTTGCGGTGGCCGGCCGCGGTCAGCGGTACGGCCGACAACACTGTAGCCATGCGGGGGGCAGGTAATGGAGTGGTTGGAGGCGTGCAGGCACTGTGCCGTCCGCCCGGTCGCAGTCGGTCGGAGTCGGCAGCACTGTTGCCTCCACTGTGGCCATGCGGTGCTGACCTCCGGTATACGGATGTCGCTATAGCCACGCGTGCCCTGCCTGCGGTACCAAGGGCACTGCTGACATGTCGCCCATCATGTCTTCATCCTGTGGGACGTGGTGATGTGACTGGCGCTGACCCGCCGACTGGCAGACTGTTGATGAGCCGGACGGCCTAGCAGTTCCGCCCTGAGCTAGCCGGCCTTGTGGAGCCGGACTATGGGGGGAGGCGGCTCGCCCCGTAGCCGTTTTTGAAAAGCGGGGGCAGTGGCCCGCTTGAGGCTACCCCGGGGTTATCCCCCCGTCAGTAGTCCCCGAAGCAGGGGAGGCCCGCCGGCTAGAGGCGGCGGACCTCGCCGGCTCGAATCTTGTGCCCGCGAGCCATCGGCGGGCACGGAGCCGGGCAGCGTGCGACCGAGTCGACCGGCATCGTAACCGGCCGACACCCCACGAGTCGCCTCGGTCCCTCCGAGGGGCAGAAGGGATGCGCCACATGTGATGCGCTGCGGGCCGCGACCTGACAAACCACGCGGAGGACAAGACCGGGCCGTGGGGCGGGGCCCGCTCGGCCGCGGCCTCGGCCCACGCGCGCAGATCTTTTGCGGCCAGGGCCGACGGTTGGCGTTCCCCACACGCCTTAATGTCCCCCAGTGCGGGGCGGGGGTAGTGGGGTTCGTGCGCGTCGGATCCCCTCCCCACTACCCCACGCGGTGTTTAAATGGGAGGGGGAGCGGAAGGGCCATTCGCTCCATCGCCCCCGTCCTTCGTCTTCTTCGCCCGTCCCCCTCCCCACAGCGAGAGAGAGAGAGAGAGCAGGACTTGCGCACTTTCCGTGCCGCCGCTCGCCGCCGACGTCAGTCGTGACATGCCAGTGCCCGTCCGCCCCGCAGCCGCGGCCGAGCCACCTTTGGGCCGGATGGCAGGTAAAGGCGCCTAGGACGGCAGCGACATGGATGAGGCCTACATCGAGCATCTCCGCCACCGCCGCCAGCTGCCGCTGGCGGAGAACATGGAGGCGCGCATCGCGGGGGCGAAGAATGCGCCGGTTCCACGGGAGGGTGAAGTTGTGGTCTTCGCCGAGCACTTCGCCCGCGGGCTAGGCCTGTCGGCGAGCACGTTCTTCCGGCGCTTCCTCTCGCGCTTTGGGCTGCAACCACACCACCTCAGTGCCAACGCCATATTGCAGTTCGCCATGTTCATCGCCCTTTGCGAGGGCTACTTGGGAGTAGAGCCACGCCTCGACCTTTGGTGCCGGCTCTTCTACCTGAAGCGGCAAACGGCAAAGAACAGGGTCGTAGGGGGAATAGACATGACCGCCTGCGGAGCCGCCCTCGTTCACAGCCGCCGAGGAGCCGACTTCGCCCAGCTCCCGCTGCAAGACTCGGTCAAGAGCTGGCAGAAGGGGTTCTTCTACGTGAAGAACGTGAAGCCGGACGAGGACTTCATCAACCTCCCCGACTTCGTCGATCAGCCACCGATCGCGATGCTGAACTGGAGGACGCCTCTGCCCCAGTCACCCGAGACGGCGGACCGGCTATGCGCCCGGCTGGTCGTGATGACCGGGACGGAAGGTCTCACGGTCGTGGACCTGCTCACACCAATGGTGGCATGCCGGGTGCAACCGCTGCAGCGCCGGCCGCACCTCATCTGCCAGATGGGCGGCCGGCACGACCCATGCCGTCTCTCCACAAAGGAGTTGAACGCGGTGCAGATGGCAAGGTGGGTGAACTCCATTTCCGCCGCCAAGATGAACGAAGGAGGATGGCAGTGGGGCAAGGCTCCGTACAGCTAGGAGCGCCCGGCCCCACGGGTACGTGATGAGCCGCGCACCCTTTTTTGTTTTGTTGTTGGTGCCCTTCCCCCAGCCAGACGTTGGGGGGTCTCTTCTGCTCGTAGGTTTTTCCTTTGTTACAGGAGTACGGCGAGCCTGCAGCCGACGTGGCAGAGTCGGACCCCAAGGAGGTCGAAGATGTCGATGACGTGGAGCCGGCTGATTCAGAGCGAGCCGGCGCGTCAGGGGCCGGCAGAACGGAGGCAGAGGGGACCGGGTCTGCCGGTGAGTTTCTCCCCCAGTCGCTTTTGCAGGACTGGTCTGATGACGACGCTGAGCCGAGGGAGATGCACGATGCAGTGGCCCCAGAGGACCTCAAAGTCTCGGGGGACGACAGCACTGCGCCGAGGAAGCGCGTTCGCCGAGCTGACCGCGTCCTGGGACGTGACGACACGACCGCGGCCGACCGGAGGAAACAGCCGGCCAGCTCCCGACCGGCTCTCAAGCGAGCAGCCGACGGTCAGCCGAGCGGCAGCCGCGGAGGCGGCGGAAAGAGACCGCGGGCTGCCCCAGCGGGCCCCGTCAGGAGGACGGTCCCCGTTAGCGTCGGGTAAGTTTTCTTCGGATTTCTTTTTGATTTCTGTTGGCCTTCCTTTCTCATCCCGTCGTTCAGGGAACCGCACGCTCTGGGGAAGACGGCCCCTTCGAGAGGCGCCGCAGGCGATGAAGCTGCGGAGGCAGCTCGCAAGGCCGCCGCCGAGGAGAGGGAGTGCGAGGGGTGGCGAGACCGGGAGGCGGCCGAGCGGGAGCGGCTCGAGGAGGAGCGCCGGCCGTGGGAGGAGGTGGCGTGGAAGCAGGCACCAGGGGAGCCCGCGTGGAGGTGGCGGGCCAATCCGGGAGCCGTTTCCCCCGAGCAAGGAGAGGAGGTCCAAGAACACGCATGACCCCGCGCGGCGGACGGAGGCGGACGCGCAGGCCGAGGAGAGGGCGCGCGCTGCCACGAGCGCAGCGGATGCCGCCAAGGAGGCGGACCCGGATCGCGGCAGCGTTCCGCCAAGGGCCGACGACGCGCCGTCGGGGGCTGACGATGTGCCGCCGGAGATCGACGCCATGGAGCCGGAGGCCCCGGCCCCGGAGGCGGGCTGGGGCGGTGCCGCCGGAGGTGGCGCGCCGGGGGTCAAGGTCGCGGCGCCTGGTGGAGCGACCATCGCTGGATAGTCAGCGTAGGCGGCATGCCCGTCCGTCGGGACGCCTGGAGCTGCGCCGCTAGGAGGAGCAGGTCCCTTGGTTGCCGCGGCACGGGGTCCGTCTGGTCCTGTTGGCGGGAACCAGCCGCATGAGACCTGGGCTGCGGCCGGCGGCATGCCTGAGGGTGGTCTGGCTTCGATCCACTTGGTGAACTTGTCAACGGCCACTAGTAGATGCGTCATGCCGCCTCGTGCGGTCTTGAATGGTCCCACCATGTCGAGACCCCAGACGGCGAAGGGCCACGAGAGGGGGATAGTCTGGAGTGCCGTAGCAGGCAGGTGGCTCTACGTGTTGCCTCTTCTAGGGCCGTCGGCCAGTAGAAGCCGTGGCGGAACGCCTTGGCCACCAGGGTCCTTGAGGAGGCGTGATGCCCGCACTCACCTTGGTGGATGTCTTGGAGGATCTCTTGCCCCTTTTCCGGCTCAACACAGCGCTGGAAAACGCTGGTTGCGCTACGATGGACCAGCTCGCGGTTGATGATGCTATAAGCAGGGGCCCGGCGCTGGATTTGTCGGGCCGTGGCTTCGTCGGGAGGGAGCTCGCCGCGCAGGAGAAGGCTAGGATTGGCTGGGCCCATGCGGGAGCCAAGACGAGAGCCGGCTCCGGGTCGGATTGAGTTCCGGAGGCAGCCGGAGCCCCCAGGACCGAGCCGTCGGTCCCCGGGACCGAGCCGTCAGTCCCTGGGACTAGGGCCATGGTCGGCGAATCGATCGTCATTAGGACAGCCGCGGGGGTGGAGTTGGCCACCGCGGGGGCAACAGCGGTCGGAGCCAGCTGAGCCGGCGGAGCCGCCGGGCTCGACGAGGAGCCGGCGGGGTCCGCCGGTACGAAAATGGACTCCGACTCAGCGGAGGGCTTGATCGACGGCTTGAGCAGCCGCTCAAGGGAGACGCCGGCGGGGATGGCTTGACGGGTGGAGCCGATTTTTGCCAGCGTGTCCGCCTCCTCGTTGTCCGCCCAAGGGACATGGTGAAACTCACAGCCCTGGAAGGAGCTGGTGAGCTGTTGGACGAGGAAGCGGTAGCTGGCCATGTTGGCATCCCTGGCATCCCATTCGACAGAGACCTGCTGCACCACAAGGTCCGAGTCGCCAAAGCAGAGGATGCGCCGGATGCCGATCTCCTTGGCGAGCCGGAGGCCGTGGACGACCGCTTCGTACTCGGCCACGTTGTTGGAGGCGGCAAAGTGGATCTGGAGCGCGTACTTGAGCTGGTCCCCCTTCGGGGACGAGAAGACGATACCGGCTCCCAAGCCAGTTCGCATCTTCGAGCTGTCGAAGTGCATGCGCCAATGCATGGAGTCCGGAGGCGGCGGCACAAACTGAGTCTCGGCCCAGTCGACGAGGAAGTCGGCCATGGTTTGCGACTTGATGGCAGTGCCCGGCTCGTATCGGATTTCGTAGTCGGCGAGGGCGATGGCCCATTTGGCGATCCGACCGGTGGCGTCCCGGCCGCCCATGATTTCGCCGAGCGGCGCCGTGCTCACCACGGTGATGGTGTGCTCCTAGAAGTACTGCTTGACCTTCTTTGCTTGGAGGCGGAGAGTACCTCGCTGAGGTAGTAGACGGGGCGCTGGACCGGCAGCGCCCTGCCCTCCTCCGGCCACTCCACCACCAGGACGACGTTGATCACGCGCGTGGTCATCGCGATGTACGCGAGCAATGGCTCCTTCTCGCCCATGACGGGTGCGCTGGAGAGGGCGCGCTTGAGGTCGCGGAACGCTTCGTCCGCCTGGTCACTCCACTCGAATTTGGTCGTCTTCTTCATGAGCTGGTAGAGGGGCAGCGCCTTCTCGCCCAGCCGGCTAACGAACCGGCTTGTGCATGCGCTCGATGGCCCTGATCTTCTCCGGGTTGGCTTCGATGCCGCGCGCGGACATGAAGAAACCCAGGAGCTGGCCGGACGGCACGCCGAAAACACACTTCTCCGGATTGAGCCGGACCTTGTACTCGCGCAGGTTGGAGAAGGTTTCCCAGAGGTCGTCGAGAAGGCTGAAATGCTTCTTGGTTTTGACGACGACGTCGTCCCCATAGACGTGGACGTTCCTGCCGATCTGGGGTAGGAGGCACTTCTGCATGCAGCACTGGAAGGTGGCGCATGCATTCTTCAAGCCGAAGGACATGGTGATGTAGCAGTAGGCCCCAAAGGGGATGATGAAGGAGGTCTTCAGCCGATCTGCCGGGTCCAGCTTGATCTGGTGGTAGGCGGAATAGAAATCCAGGAAGGACAGCAAATCATAGCCGGCCGTGGAGTCAATCACCTGATCGATCCGGGGCAGGGCGAAAGGATCCTTGGGACAAGCCTTGTTCAGGCTGGTGTAGTCGATACACATGAGCCAAGTCTTGTTCTTCTTCAGCACTAGGACTGGGTTGGCCAGCCAATCCGGGTGGAAAACTTCCATGATAAAGCCGGCTGCGAGCAGCCGGGCGATCTCTTCTCCTATAGTATGCCGCTTCTCCTCAGAGAAACGGTGCAGGGGTTGCTTGACCGGCTTCGCATCCGGCTGCACGTGAAGTTTGTGCTCGTCGTACTTCCTCAGAACACCCGGCATGTCCTTGGGGCACCATGCAAAGATGTCCCGATTCTCACAGAGGAAGTCGACGAGCACACCTTCCTATTTGCTGCTGAGGTTGGCGCTGATGGTGACGCACTGCTTGGGGTTGGCCGGGTCGAGCGGCACCTGCTTGGTGTCTTTGGATGGCTGGAACGACGCCTCGCTGGACGGCTGGGACGGGGGAGTCGGCATGGCCGGCTGCTCAGAGGCGTGAGCCACGAGCCGGTCGAGTTGCCGCCTCTCCGCCGCAATCACCGGGGCCTCGGCCAGCCGGCTGCTGTCGCGCGCGCACTCGATCGACTTCTTGTAGTCGCCATTGATGGTGATGATGCCCTTGGGACCCAGCATCTTGAGCTTGAGGTAGGCGTAGTGGGGCACTGATGTCTACTACACAACCTTCTTCTTGTAGACTCGTGTTGGGCCTCCAAGCGCAGAGTTTTGTAGGACATTATAAAGATGAAGTATATGAGGCAACCTCAATTCCATTTTTTTAGTTTTCTTTTATAGACTAAACTAGTGATAAAACAATAAACTAAAAGATTCAATTGCAGGATCTAAAGATATACCTTCAAGCACTCACCTCCCCGGCAACGGCGCCAGAAAAGAGCTTGATGTCTACTACACAACCTTCTTCTTGTAGACTCGTGTTGGGCCTCCAAGCGCAGAGTTTTGTAGGACAGTAGCAAATTTCCCTCAAGTGGATGACCTAAGGTTTATCAATCCGTGGGAGGCGTAGGATGAAGATGGTCTCTCTCAAACAACCCTGCAACCAAATAACAAAGAGTCTCTTGTGTCCCCAACACACCCAATACAATGGTAAATTGTATAGGTGCACTAGTTCGGTGAAGAGATGGTGATACAAGTGTAATATGGATGGTATATATATGTTTTTGTAATCTGAAAATATAAGAACAGCAAGGTAACTAATGATAAGAGTGAGCACAAACGGTATTGCAATGCTTAGAAACAAGGCCTAGGGTTCATACTTTCACTAGTGCAAGTTCTCTCAACAATACTGACATAGTTGAATCATATGTAAATCCCTCACGTGCGACAAAGAGTTCACTCCAAAGTCATAAATAGCGGAGAACAAACGAAGAAATTATTGTAGGGTACGAAACCACCACAAAGTTATCTTTTCCAATCAATCTTATGAAATATCCCTATAAGTGTCACGAACAGCCTTAGAGTTCGTACTAAAATAACACCTTAAGATACACATCAACCAAAACCCTAATGTCACCTAGATACTCCAATGTCACCACGAGTACCCATTGACTTGATTATACGATATGCATCACACAATTTCAGATTCATCATGTTCAATCCAACACAAAGAACTTCAAAGAGTGCCCCAAAGTTTCGACCAGAGAGTCAAGACGAAAACATGTGCCAACCCCTATGCATAGATTCCCAAGGTCACGGAACCCGCAAGTTGATCACCAAAACATACATCAAGTGGATCAATAGAACATCCCATTGTCACCACGGATATCCCATCGCAAGACATACATCAAGTGTTCTCAAATCCTTTAAAGACTCAATCCGATAAGAAAACTTCAAAGGGAAAACTCAATTCATCACAAGAAGATAGAGAGGGGAAAACTCCATATGATTCATCTATATTAATAAAGCTCGCGGTACATCAAGATCGAGTCATCTCAAGAACACGAGAGAGAGAGAGAGATCAAACACATAGCTACTGGTACATACCCTCAGCCCCGAGGGTGAACTACTCCCTCCTCGACATGGAGACCGCCGGGATAATGAAGATGCCTCCGGTGATGGTTTCCCCCTCCGGCAGGGTGCCGGTACGGGATCCCGATTGGTTTTCCGTGGCTACAGAGGCTTGCGGTGGCGAAACTCTCCATCTAGGTTTCTTTTTGGGGGGATTGGTATTTATAGGAATTTTTGGCGTCGGTCTCACGTCAAGGGGGTTCCCGAGGGGCCCACAAGCCAGGGGGGCGTGCCCTAGGGGGGGGGCCCTAGGCTTGTGGCTGCCTCGGGACTCCTCTCCGGTATCTTTTTGCTCCAGTATTTTTATATTTTCCAAAAATATTCTCCGTAAATTTTCAGCCCATTCCGAGAACTTTTATTTCTGCACAAAAAACAACACCATGATAGTTCTGCTAAAACAGCGTCAGTCCGGGTTAGTTCTAATAAAATCATACCAAAATCATATAAAAATATTGTAAACATGGCATGAATACTTCATAAATTATAGATATGTTGGAGACGTATCAGCATCCCCAAGCTTAATTCCTGCTCGTCCTCGAGTAGGTAAATGATAAAAGAAATAATTTATGAAGTGTGAATGCTAGCAAGTGCACAAGTTTGATCAATGATAATTCCAATCACTTTTTCTAGCATCAATATAAACCATAAACAGTAGCTCATCTCATAAAACTTCTCATGATCAAGTAACAAGCTATTCACATGTTAAAGTATAGACCAGAATGTTTCTTGAAAACTAACAAACCATATTCCTAGTCATCGAACAATTGCAATTCATCTTATTTTCAGGAAGGGACTATGTAAGAGCTTTGATTTAGCAAATTCCACATACTCAACTATCATATAGTCTTCCATGATTATTGACACTCAAAGCATATTTTTAGAACAAATAGCATTCATCGAACAAAGAGAAAGATAGGGGCTTAATGTTTCGCCTCCCAACTTATTTATCATATAGATAACTATCAACAATAATAATACATGATCAAATATATTTGTGTGGATATATATGTCTAGATCATTCCCCAACACATAACGCTTGCCAAGAGAAAAAGGCGAAATATAGGAAGTGGTGAAGATCACCATGACTCTTGCATAAAGGTAAGTACTAGAAAGTAAAAGATAGGCCCTTCGCAGAGGGAAGGAGAGTTTGTCATGCGCTTTTTGTTTTTGGATGTGCAATCCCTTAATGCAAAGGAACGTCGCATTGTATTGCCCTTTGTGATAGCAACCTTTATTATGTAGTCCGTCGCTTTTATTTCTTTACCATCACAAGTTCGTACAACGCTTATTTTCCCTCACAATAAAAGATCATACATATTTAGGAGCAATTTTTATTTCTTTTTTTTGCACCGATGACAACTTACTTGAAGGATCTTACTCAATCCATAGGTAGGTATAGTGGACTCTCATGGCAAAACTGGTTTAAGGGTGTTTGGATGCACTAATAGTATTTCTACTTGGTGCGGAAGTTTTGGCTAGTATGAGGTGGAAGCAAGCACCACATGTTGGAGGATCCATAAGAATATAACTTCTATACAAATATACCCAAACAGAACTCATTAAGTTGTCTTCCTTGTCCAATTTTAACTAATTTGCTCAAGTTTGAAAATAATTAATGATCTCACAATCATAGAAGATGTCCAAGATAGTATATTTATATGTGGAATCTCTCTTCCTTCAATATTCTTTCATGAATTGTTCAAGTGACCAATGCGGTGTTTGCTAACTATCAATAAATTTTACCACCTATACTTATTATGTGTGAAGTCATTACTCCCCATGGGATAAGTATATGAAGCATATTTAATTTCAGATTTATGATATTCAATTCATTCAACCATTTACTCATAGGATATAAGTGAAGCACGAGAGTGAATGACAAACTACTCCAAAAAGATATAAGTGAAGATCAATGAGTAGCCAACAATTAAATAACTATGTGAGGACTCTCTCATCTAAAAATTTCATATCTTAAGCATTTTATTAAACATCAAGCAAGAGAAAATAGCACTCCAAGAATAGCACGCATCATGTGAACGAATAAAAATTTAGGCTCAACATAGGCTAACCGATAATTGTTGATGAAGAGAGGTGGGATGCGTAGCATCCCCAAGCTTAGATGCTTGAGACTTCTTGAAATATTTACTTGGGGTGCCTTGGGCATCCCCAAGCTTGAGCTTTTATATCTCGTTCAATCCTCTCATATCATGGTTTCAGCTATTCTCAAAAACTTCATCCACACAAAACTCGAAAAGAACTCGTGAGATAGGTTAGTTCACATAATAATAAATCAACTCTTTATGTACTGCAAAGATAAGTTGCACAATAATTTTCCAACATCATCTACTGTTTACTATCGTTTCCACAATTTATATCTACCAATATAGGCTATGGAAACTATAGGATAAGTAGATAACAAAACTATGACAGCAATCTGTCCAAACAGAACAGTCTGTAGCAATTTATGAAAACAGTGTACTTCTGTAACTCAAAAAATTATGAAAATTTATGACATTCTAAATAATTTATATGAAAATACTGTGTAGAAATTTCAGAAACTTTCCACTTTCCAGTAAAATATGAAAATTCAAACACTACAGCAAAAGTTTCTGTTTATACACAGCACACATCAAACATGCAATTCAAGCATCCTAAGGCAATTCTTGGAACTTTTTATTGAAAAACAAGAATATAAATAACACCTAACAGAGAATATAAAAATATAATGCCGATCCAAGCAAAGCACATATTATGAGACGAATAAAAATATAGCTCCAAGTAAGATATACCGATAGTGTTGAAGACGAAAGAGGGGATGCCTTCCGGGGCATCCCCAAGCTTTGGCGCTTGAGTCTTCCTTGGATATTACCTTGGGGGTGCCTTGGGAATCCCCAAGCTTAGGTTCTTGTCACTCCTTATTCTCCTCATATCGGTGTCTCACCCAAAACTTGAAAACTTCAATCACAATAAACTTAATGGAACTTCGTGAGATGGGTTAGTGTAATAAATAAAGATCATTCACATATGTACTGTCAATACAAGATTAATAGTTGTTCCCACATAATACCTAATGTATTCTATCATTTCCATAATTTATACCACTAAATATAAGCTATGGAAACACTAAAACAAGCAAACTATGCATGCAAAACAGAATCTGTCAAAAACAGAACAGTCTGTGAAGATCTGTAGTGTAACCATACTTTCCTATATCTAAAAATTATGAAAAATTAGGACAACCTGAAGAATTTGTATATCAAGACTGTGTAAAAATTTCAGAGCATTATCACGCTCCAGTAAAAAATGAAAATTCCTGTACTGGAGTCAAAAGTTTCTGTTTTTGGTTCAGCATCAATTCTACTCATCTTATGAGTCATCCCAAAGGCTTTACTTGGCACTTTATTGAAACAAAAGCTATAAAAAATGATTACTACAGTAGCTTAATCATGTGAACACACAAAAACAGAAAGTAAAAGTGTTGGGTTGTCTCCCAACAAGCGCTTTTCTTTAATGCCTTTTAGCTAGGAATGATGATTTCAATGATGCTCACATAGGAATAATAATTGAAACATGCAAAAGAGCATCATGAATCTCATGACAAGCACATTTAAGTCTAACCCACTTCCTATGCACAGGGATTTTGTGAGCAAAAAATTTATGGGAGCAAGAATCAACTAGCATAGGAAGGCAAAACAAGCATAACTTCAAAACTTTGAGCACATAGAGAGGAAACTTGATATTATTGCAATTCCTACAAGCATATGTTCCTCCCTCATAATAATTTTCAGTAGCATCATGAAGGAATTTCACAACATAACTATCACATAAAGCATTATCTTCATGATCCACAAGCATAGAAAATTTGTCACTCTACACATAAGCAATTTTCTTCTCATTCATAATTGTCAGATTTCGTGCTCCGCAAAACCCTTAAGATTCGAACACAGGGGCGTGTGCAAAGATCCCCTGCAGCTTCGCCCAACCTAGCTCGCTACTCGATGGACACAGTGATGAACTCGCACGATGACGAGGAAGAAGATGAACACGATAGTTTACCCAGGTTCGGGCCGCTGCGAAGCGTAATCCCCTACTCCTGCTTTGGTGGATTGCCTCTCGAGGAGGTGTGATGGATGAACTAGTACAGTGTTTCGGAGCCTCGTGAGGGCGCTCCTGAGGAGTTCTTGGCCCTCTGTTGGCTTGGTGATGGGTGAGTGAATCGAATGGTTTTTCATCCCTTGCTACGGTGCAGCCTACCCTCTATATATAGCGGTGGCTTGGGTCCTCTTCCCTTATCGCAATGCCGGGAAGGGATCCCACAACGGCCAATTTCGAAGGGGGACAGGAGTACATGCCCGCCCTGCCCAAAGGCGGTCTTCGCCTCCAAGGTTGCTATTGATGATGCAGAGGTGGGCTCGGCGATGACATCCGTCCTGCGGGGCTCGGGGTCGTGGTCTTGTTACACCGGAATGGAAACCTTTGGAGGATGCTTTGGGAACCCGCGTACGTCCTTGCTCCCTTTGCACCAAAGGGGAAACTGCGCCGCCTGGCGCGCTGGCGCCCGCCTATCCTTTCTTGTGTCATCTTTGACTCCTGAGGCCGGGCTCTACATAGAGATCTCCGCCGCTCCGGAGGAGGCCTGGGGAGGCCCATCCCTTGCCGGTCTTGACGCCGCTCCTCCTCGCGAGCCTAGGGCCCTCGCGAGGGCCTTGTCTTGAATGGGGCCGTGCCTGGCCGTGTTTGGCTGATGAAGTATGCCATGCCCTGGGCTGCAGGCAGGCAGGTCTGGGTACCCCCGTTCCCAGAACGCCGACAGTAGCCCCCGGGCCCAAGGCGCGCTCGAGCCGGCTTCCGGGCGAAGCCTCGAGGGCGGCCCGAAGCGCCGCGGGCCCCAAACGCCTGCGGACCAGGCTTTACACGCGTCGAATGCCTGGGCGGCGACGCCCCCACTCCCCGAGGGCGTCAGGAACTGCTCCAAGTCAAATTCACACGACGCCCGTGCGCAGCGCCGGCCATCATTGCCCTTCCTTGAATGCTGCCGCTGCTTCGGACCTCTGCTCCTCGGGCCACGTGGATGTGACCCTTCAGTTGGCAGGGGAAGTGACGCGGACGGTACTGCGTCGATCGAACCGCCTCGCGGCGCCCGAGAGGCGCACGACGCCTGCTCTCCCACGACGCCTTGTGGCTGCAGTCATGCCTATAAATCCGCCCCGCCCCTGGCAGGGGAGGGGCATTCTAGTCTTGAGGCATCTTCCTGCTTTCTTCACTCCGTCGAGAAAATCCTCTCTTCTTCCCATCTCCTCGCCCTCCATGGCGTCTGGAGGAAGTGGCGCGGGTGCGGGAAACGCGCGGCACCGCCGGCTCCCTCGTCCTCCTCCGGAGGCAGCGGTGGGGGGCCCTCAGGGCCGGCGCAGGTTCGCCGGCGCTGGGCCCTGGTCGACGAGTGAGTATTCCGCCGACTCTCTCTTCTTTAGTTGTTTTGCCCAGCGTTCCGAGCATGATCCTCTCCTTCTCCCAGGGCGCCTGCGTCCAAGAAGCGCAAGCTTGATGAGCTTCAGGAGGAAGCGAAGGTGCTGCGGGCCCAGCTGGCGACCGCCGAGGCCGCCTTCCAAACCGCCCTCCGGGGCGAAGCGGAGGCCAGGGCGGAGCTGGCGTCCCTCCAGGCCCAGGTCCAGGAGGCGGCCGACGCCGTGCAGGCTGCCCAGGACAAGGCGGCGCATGCCAGGCTGCTGGAATCCCAGCGCGCCAAGCAGTTCCTGGGCATCGCTAGCCGCGCGACCGGCACGTTGAGCCGGTTCGTTGGGGACGCCCCCGTGCTGCCGAACGTGAGCAGCGACAGGGGCTACCTCGAATTCTTCCAGAAGGTGGTGGAGGCGCTGGAGACCGGCGTTTCCCGCGTGAACGCGGACAGCGAGTCTGACGCGCGCGACCTTCTGGACCTCGCCTTGACGCTCGTCTTCTCCAACCTGCGCCGCCTCGCCCCACAGCTCGACCTCCGGCGCGTCGGGGAGCCGGTGCCTAACGGGCTCCAGTGCCCCCTTCGGGACGAGGTGCGCCCGCACGTGGAGTCCATGGTGGAGCGGTTCGTCCAGGTACTCTACAACTCAAACTCCCAATACTAGACACATCAATCTTCCTCCTCGGTGATTAAACCGAAGCAATGGAGACCAAAGCTCTGATACCAATTGAGGGATCACTAGAAGAGTGTCTAGAGGGGGGGGGTGAATAGACTACTAGCAGGAATTTAAAACCTAGCCTTTTCCCAAGTTAATTGGTTGGCAGATTTTAACAGTTATAGCAAGTCTAGCAAGTCTAACAGCCCTACACATGCATGTCAACAAATATGGCAGCGGAAAGTAAAGACATTGCACATGAAGTAAAGAGTAGAGATATGGAGATCAAACGCAATTGGAGACGCAAAGATTTTTCACGTGGTTCCGATAGGTGGTGCTATCGTACGTCCACGTTTATGGAGTCTTCAACCCACGGAGGGTAACGTTCGCGAGAGTCCACGGAGGGCTCCACCCATAAGGGTCCACGAAGTAGCAACCTTGACTATTCCATAACGGCTTCCGTCCACGATGGACTAGCCTCACTATGGGTAGATCTTCACGAAGTAGGCGATCTCCTTGCCCTTACAAACTTCTTGGTTCAACTACACAACACGAAGTAGGAGGCTCCCAAGCGACACCTAACCAATCTAGGAGGCACCACCCTCCAAAAGGTAATAGGATCGGTAATGACAATGAACTCCTTGCTCTTGTGCTTCAAGATGATAGACTCCTCAACACATAATCACTCTCTCACAGATTTGGCTTGGTGGAAGAGATGGGATTGGTGGAAAGCAACTTGGGGAGGCAAGAAATCAAGATCCATATGGTTGGAGTGGAAGATCTTGACCTCAACACAAAGGTAGGTGGCTCTCTCTCAGAAAACTGGATGGGGCAAGTATGGAATAGTTCTGAGTGCTTCTCTTTCGAGTAGGTGGTGGTGAAGGGGTATATATAGGCATCCCCAAAAATCCAACCGTTACACACAAAATGACCAACTCGGTGACACCGATGTGTTAATCTCGGTGGTACCAAAGTGACCAAAAGGTGGCCACTTTTGAATCTCGGTGAGACCGATATAGGAAACTCGGTTGCACCGATAAGGTGACCAACGGTCAGATTGACATTCTCGGTGACGCCGATCCAACAATCTCGGTGGTACCGATATTGTGAATTTGCGTAACAGAAAGTTGGCAACCTAAACTCGGTGGCACCGGAATGGAATCGGTTGCACCGAAGTGGCTAGGGTTTGGCTGAGTCTGTCTGAGTTTGGGAATCGGTGGCACCGAGTGAAAAGTGTTGGTTGCACCGATTTTGAATATTTGGCTATGGACAGACTTTGTGGAAGAGCTTGTGGGCGTTTTTGGTGACTATCACTTGTGCACGTATGAGCATTTTGTTCACCAATCAAAACCTTACCCCCTTTTAATAGTATTGGCTTTCTTATGGACTCAAAGTGATTTCTCACAAATGTAAAAAGTAGAGTCCTCTTGCTTGAAGCTTTGCCAATCCATTTCCTTGCATCTTGGGGTATTTCCACAATCTCCACAATCCTTTTGCCAGCCCTCTCTGTGGACTATATCTGAAATACACTAGGTAAAGGTGTTAGTCCAAGAGACAATGTATATAGTCATGAATTATCAAAACCACCAAGGGAGCATGTTGTGCTTTCAATCTCCCCCTTTTTGGTAATTGATGACAACATACAATCAAAGCTTCAAATAAAGATATACATGAATATAGTGAAGACTTTGAGAGACACATGACTTAGATTTGCTCCCCCTAAATGTGTGATTCCTTTAAAGGATAGTTGCTTTGGAATGCATAGACACACATGTAGTGGAAGGGATATAGTAAGTCATATGTATCTTGGCTATATGCATCAAATATATAGGAATGGGATGTATCTTTGTTCAAGACTTCACTCTTGCAAACAATATGTGCAAGAAGCAAGGGATCATCTTGACCAAAGATGTGATGCAAATACTTACCTTGAGTTCTTGAGCATTCTTGTAGTAGAAATACAATTGAGAAAACAATGTTAGGAAACACAAGAGTATTCAACCAATCAACAAGGCAATAGAACTCAAAAATACCAAGATATGGAGAACATATAGAAGATAGTATTTCTTAAGATTGATATGTCTCCGAAATTATTTCTTTCTCCCCTTAGATATGACAATATTAGAACATCCTCTCCCCCTGAATCTCAGCACGTAGATATTGGGATTGGATAGGGTGAGAAAAGTAAACTTCCAACTCATCTTAGATGTTTCTCCAAATGAATTTTTTTCTCCCCCTACTTTGATATTCTCCCCTTGTTTATGATATTGGCTCTCCCCCTTGATCATATCTCCCCCTTTGCATAAGCATGTATCTTCCTCTTTAGCATGAAGCTTTGGTATTCTCCCCCTTTGGCATTAATTTCCAAAAAGGTCAAACACATGAATAGATACAGGGATCATTGATAGGAAGGGATCCTTGAGAACAAGGGTCATTGAATGTAGGGTTCATGGAAATGAAAACTGAGGGAATCATTGAGAAGAATTTCTCTCCCTAAGATTATCTTTTGTTATTCTCCCCTGATTTTTTTTTGAAACGGGATCATCGAAGTAACATAATTATTGCTTAAAAGATTACAAAAGAAACATAAATTCACAACTGCGAACATAAATAACAAATCGGTGACTCCGAGACAGATAAATCGGTGGTACCGAGATTTTGTGGTGCAACTTATGTGCAATGTCGGTAGAACCGAGATATATGTATCGGCGGCTCCGAGGCAAAAGCGACTAAAACAGAAAAGAAATAAGAGACCAAGTTTCTGTTTTTAAAAAAAATTCAAAGGGAATGTGAAAGGTTTTACAAAGGGATATCAACTAGAGAAGATTTGAGTGGTTCCAAGAAGTCTTCGCAAAATAGAAAGTGAACCATCCAAAATACTTAACTAGATGATGGGCGGTGACTAGGTCACCTATATTAGAGTATATTGACTTAGGAGCCAAGCAAGAATACTTGATCATAGGTCATACTCTACGTTAAGCTCAAAATGGGGTTACCATTTTTCGATTAAGCATTTTAATGTCTTCATATCACTTGAGTTGCTTTAGCTCATGACTTGGAGTAAAGCCTTTTCAAGGATATGAGTGCATACCTTTGAGTGATGTTGATGACGAGGCTTGTAGGTGAACTTGTTGAGGATGCTCGAGGTTGATGAAGATCATCTTGAGTTGGGGGCAAACCTTCTCGTTTGAGTACACTTGTCACCTACATAGGTTAGTCATGCAAGTAAGAGCAATAGATATATCCATTTGACATGATACCAATAGAGATTTAGCAATGATCACATCAAGTATATGTCAAGGATATGGTTGAGTTATCTTCTTCCTTCCATCACCAAGAGGGATTGTGGATACTTGGTCATGACAAGATTGCTTATGATTTGAGTTGAGGGCAATCTTGTGGAATGAAGCTCTTCCAAGTACCTACAAAAGATTAGATGTAATACAAGGGAGCATAGAATTCCATGGCATAAGATAACATGTTAGTGCTTCATGGAAATGTCAAGAAGGCTCATGCCCTTGCATGCATTCGAGTGAGTCGAGCTCAAGTTTGAAGCATCAATGATGTTCAACTCACTCCTCAAATAGCAAAATGTTTTCTCACCCAGTGGTTTGGTAAAGATATCGGCCAATTGCTTGTTATTGCGAACATGCTTAAGATTGATATCTCCTTTGGCAATATGATCACGAATGAAATGATGTCTAACTTGAATATGTTTTGTTCGAGAATGTTGCACAGGTTTATGACCAATTTTAATAGCACTTTCATTGTCACAAAGTAATGGAAGGTTTCTAACATGGATTCCGTAATCCTTAAGCATTTGTGTCATCCATAATAATTGTGCACAACAAGATCCAGCAGCAATATATTCAGCTTCGGTAGTAGATAAAAATACCGAGTTTTGTTTCTTGGAGGACCAAGATACAAGAGATCTACCCAAAAATTGACAAGTACCCGAGGTGGATTTTCTATCAACCTTGTCACCAGCATAATCCGAATCAGAATAGCCAACAAGGTTAAAGGAAGATCCTTTGGGATACCAAATGCCAAAGTTTGGTGTTTGTATCAAATATCTCACAATACGTTTCACTGCCAAAAGAGTACACTCTTTAGGTGCAGCTTGATATCTAGCACACATGCAAACGCTAAGCATAATATCGGGACGAGAGGCACATAGATATAGCAATGAACCAATCATAGATCGATAAACCTTTTGATCAACCGGTTCGTCCTCCTTGGTAAGATCAACATGACCACTAGTAGGCATAGGAGTTTTCATACCTTTGCACTCTTGCATGTTGAACTTCTTGATCAAGTCCTTGGTATACTTAGTTTGAGAGATGAAAGTTCCTTCTTTCGTTTGCTTGATTTGCAAACCAAGAAAGAATTTCAGATCACACATCATGGACATCTCATACTTCTCGGACATCAACCTTCCAAATCTTTCACTGAATTGTGGGTTAGTAGATCCAAAGATAATATCATCCACATAGATTTGGCACACAAATAATTCACCATTAACTCTCTTAGTGAACAAGGTTGCATCAATTGTGCACGTATGAGCATTTTGTTCACCAATCAAAACCTTACCCCCTTTTAATAGTATTGGCTTTCCTATGGACTCAAAGTGATTTCTCACAAATGTAAAAAGTAGAGTCCTCTTGCTTGAAGCTTTGCCAATCCATTTCCTTGCATCTTGGGGTATTTCCACAATCTCCACAATCCTTTTGCCAGCCCTTTCTGTGGACTATATCTGAAATACACTAGGTAAAGGTGTTAGTCCAAGAGACAATGTATGTTGTCTTGAATTATCAAAACCACCAAGGGAGCATGTTGTGCTTTCAGCGGAGCGCTTGGCTCTTTGTGAAACACCATCGAAAAGAGAGAATTCGAGACTAGTAAAACGAGAGAACATAGAGAGTAAAGTTTCCGCCCCTTTTTCTTTTAAATATAGAGTTTTGAAATCTCCAAACTTCATTCCAAAAAATGGCAACTCGAACACCAAAAAGAAGCAAGCAACTGCCGCGTCCGGCCCCTACGCTAGTCTTCGTCTCCCCCCAGCGCTGAGCGTAAGGCATCCACATTGCATGGGCATAGCCATTGGAGGGCAGTGTTGTCTTCTCCGCCAGCGCGAAGCTGTGGCTGCCACATTGCGTGGGAGGAACCCCTCCGCGTCCTCGGGGGGCTCCTGGCGTATACAGCCCACTCATTATTACGTGAGAGTGTCACGGCCGTAGATAGCTGGGCAAGCCCCCAGGCGCGTAGCCTGGTGGCTCCCAACTCCGTCAAGAACCATCCCGTGCATTTCTGCCCGGTTGCGCGCCCTTATGACCCTAACCCGAATGCATCGTTCCCCGCGCGACCGCAGGATTGCGCTCCCGAGGCCCAAACATGAGCACGATGCATCGGCGCAGCCATAAGGGTGTTTTGTCGATGAAGCTGCCTCATGAAGCGTCCGTGCGCTGGCCGGACAACGTCCTGAGGGCCTCGTGAGGCCTAGCCTCCCGAGGCCGTGCCGGCGCTGCAGTTGCCGCGGGTGGCCCGCGTTGTTTGTGTCTTGTCGCTCCCCCCAGGCCATTACTCCTGAGGCCTCGGGGCTTGGTCTGGCGTCGCTTGCCCGCGGGGGCGCCGGCTTGCGCCGCGCCCCGCGGGCACCCTCCCGCTCACGCCGTCCAGGCCTGGTGCTCCGTCGTCGGAAGCCCCCAAGCCCGGCTCGGGGAGGACGCCCAGGGTGCTCCTTACTCTTGGGGGTTGATGGCGCCTGCGGCGGGCGCCTGACCCATCCCGCCGTCAGGCGGCACGACGTAGCATGGCACATAGGGCTTCACGTAAGGGCTTGGTCCTCCTCCTGAGCCGTCCGGCGGGGCGCCGGGGACGGCTCCTCCTAGCGGCGGCGGGAGGCCGCCCCGCGCGCGTCGCTCGCAGACCCTCCTGCGACGGGCCTTAAAACGGAGTTGCTTACCTCTGCCACCGCCGTTGGGTGGGCCGCGCGTCTCCTGGCGTGGGTTGCTTCCTTGGCGACCTGGTGCACCTTCGCCGTTGTTGCTTGTTTGTCCAGACGCCAGCGCCGCTTGTTCGCTGCGTCGGATGGCGCGCTCCCGCCTGGTCAACCCAGGCTGTTGAAGGTCCACCGGGTTATGGAGGCGCGTGTTGGTGTGCGCGCGGGGCGCCCCGTCGTTTCCTCCGTGCGCTTTGTCGTCGTGGCCGGGCTGCGCCCCGAAACCGGTCACCGGGATTCGGAGGAGAAGGAGCACAGCGTGTGGCATGCCTCGCTCAGGCCCGCCCGGTGCTGGAAGGGTCGCACCGCCGGCGGGCTGGGGAGCGGGCGCGGCAGACGATCCCCCGGCGCCTGACGCCTGTGGTCTTGAAGAAGAGTGAGGGGCCACGGCCCTTTGCGCGACGGTGACCAGCTCCGCGATGCGGTCGGCCCATGCGTCGAAGCCCCCGTGCGTTGGGCGGTGGCGGAGCATCTCGCTTGCCAGCAGTAGCGCATCGTGCGCGTTGAGGTCTCCCACGTAGGTGCGGCGCGTCGTCGGTGCCGAGGGCGCCGCCCGCCCGCCGTGTGCTTGGGCGGTGCGAGAGGCGGTGACGGTGGAGGCGATGCTGGTCGTTTGATACTGACCGCCCAGTACCATGCCGCCGGAGCGTGGGCCCCCGGTGGCAGTGGCGGGGTCGACGGAAGCTGACCCTCTGCGGCCGGGGGAAGCTTGTTGAGCGCCGGTCATCGGAGCAGTGAGGCGCGGGAAGAACGAAGCTTGGAGAAGACCCCGACACGCCCCCTACCTGGCGCGCCAAATGTTGGATTTCGGGCTCCGCAAAACCCTTAAGATTCGAACACAGGGGCGTGTGCGAAGATCCCCTGCAGCTTCGCCCAACCTAGCTCGCTACTCGATGGACACAGCGATGAACACGCACGATGACGAGGAAGAAGATGAACACGATAGTTTACCCAGGTTCGGGCCGCTGCGAAGCGTAATACCCTACTCCTGCTTTGGTGGATTGCCTCTCAAGGAGGTGTGATGGATGAACTAGTACAGGGTTTCGGAGCCTCATGAGGGCGCTCCTGAGGAGTTCTTGGCCCTCTGTTGGCTTGGTGATCGGTGAGTGAATCGAATGGTTTTTCATCCCTTGCTACAGTGCAGCCTACCCTCTATATATAGTGGTGGCTCGGGTCCTCTTCCCTTATCGCAATGCCGGGAAGGGATCCCACAACGGCCAATTTCGAAGGGGGACAGGAGTACATGCCTGCCCTACCCAAAGGCGGTCTTCGCCTGCAAAGTTGCTGTTGATGATGCAGAGGTGGGCTCGGCGATGACATCCGTCCTGCGGGGCTCGGGGTCGTGGTCTTGTTACACCGGAATGGAAACCTTTGGAGGATGCTTTGGGAACCCGCGTACGTCCTTGCTCCCTTTGCACCAAAGGGGAAACTGCGCCGCCTGGCGCGTTGGCGCCCGCCTGTCCTTTCTTGCGTCATCTTTGACTCCTGAGGCCGGGCTCTGCATAGAGATCTCCGCCGCTCCGGAGGGGGCCTGGGGGGGCCCGTCCCTTGCCGGTCTTGACGCCACTCCTCCTCACGAGCCTAGGGCCCTCGCGAGGGCCTTGTCTTGAGTGGGGCCGCGCCTGGCCGTGTTTGGCTGATGAAGTGGGCCATGCCCTGGGCCGCAGGCAGGCAGGTCTGGGTACCCCCGTTCCCAGAACGCCGACAATAATAGTGGGAGCACACTCAACAAAATAACTATCATGTGAAGCATAATCTAATTGAAAATTAAAATCATGATGACATGTTTCATGGTTATCATTATTCTTTATAGGATACATGTCATCATAATAGTCATCATAAATAGGAGGCATGCTTTCATCATAATTAATTTGCTCATCAAAACTTGGGGGACTAAACATATCATCTTCATCAAACATAGCATCCCCAAGCTTGTAGCTTTGCATATCATTAGCATCATGAATATTCAAGGAATTCATACTAACAACATTGCAATCATGCTCATCATACAAAGATTTAGTGCCAAACATTTTATTGACTTCTTCTTCTAACACTTTGGCACAATTTTCCTTTCCATCATTTTCACGAAAGACATTATAAAGATGAAGTATATGAGGCAACCTCAATTCCATTTTTTTAGTTTTCTTTTATAGACTAAACTAGTGATAAAACAATAAACTAAAAGATTCAATTGCAGGATCTAAAGATATACCTTCAAGCACTCACCTCCCCGGCAATGGCGCCAGAAAAGAGCTTGATGTCTACTACACAACCTTCTTCTTGTAGACTCGTGTTGGGCCTCCAAGCGCAGAGTTTTGTAGGACAGTACCAAATTTCCCTCAAGTGGATGACCTAAGGTTTATCAATCCGTGGGAGGCGTAGGATGAAGATGGTCTCTCTCAAACAACCCTGCAACCAAATAACAAAGAGTCTCTTGTGTCCCCAACACACCCAATACAATGGTAAATTGTATAGGTGCACTAGTTCGGCGAAGAGATGGTGATACAAGTGTAATATGGATGGTAGATATAGGTTTCTGTAATCTGAAAATATAAAAACAGCAAGGTAACTAATGATAAAAGTGAGCACAAACGGTATTGCAATGCTTAGAAACAAGGCCTAGGGTTCATACTTTCACTAGTGCAAGTTCTCTCAACAATACTGACATAGTTGAATCATATGTAAATCCCTCACGTGCGACAAAGAGTTCACTCCAAAGTCACAAATAGCAGAGAACAAACGAAGAAATTATTGTAGGGTATGAAACCACCTCAAAGTTATCTTTTCCGATCAATCTTATGAGCTATCCCTATAAGTGTCACGAACAGCCCTAGAGTTCGTACTAAAATAACACCTTAAGATACACATCAACCAAAACCTTAATGTCACCTAGATACTCCAATGTCACCACGAGTACCCATGGGCTTGATTATACGATATGCATCACACAATTTCAGATTCATCATGTTCAATCCAACACAAAGAACTTCAAAGAGTGCCCCAAAGTTTCTACCGGAGAGTCAAGACAAAAACATGTGCCAACCCTTATGCACAGATTCCCAAGGTCACGGAACCCGCAAGTTGATCACCAAAACATACATCAAGTGGATCAATAGAACATCCCATTGTCACCACGGATATCCCATCGCAAGACATACATCAAGTGTTCTCAAATCCTTTAAAGACTCAATCCGATAAGAAAACTTCAAAGGGAAAACTCAATTCATCACAAGAAGATAGAGAGGGGAAAACTCCATATGATTCATCTATATTAATAAAGCTCGCGGTACATCAAGATCGTGTCATCTCAAGAACACAAGAGAGAGAGATCAAACAAATAGCTACTGGTACATACCCTCAGCCCCGAGGGTGAACTACTCCCTCCTCGACATGGAGACCGCCGGGATGATGAAGATGGCCTCCGGTGATGGTTTCCCCCTCCGACAGGGTGCCGGAACGGGCCCATGATTGGTTTTTCGTGGCTACAGAGGCTTGCGGCGGCGGAACTCCCGATCTAGGTTTCTTTCTGGGGGTTTTGGTATTTATAGGAATTTTTGGCGTTGGTCTCACGTCAAGGGGGTTCCCGAGGGGCCCACAAGCCAGGGGCGCGCCCTAGGAGGGGCGCCCCTAGGCTTGTGGCTGCCTCGGGACTCCTCTCCGGTATCTTTTTGCTCCAATATTTTTTATATTTTCCAAAAATATTCTCCGTAAATTTTCAGCCCATTCCGAGAACTTTTACTTCTGCACAAAAAACAACACCATGGTAGTTCTGCTGAAAACAGCGTCAGTCCGGGTTAGTTCTAATAAAATCATACCAAAATAATATAAAATTATTGTAAACATGGCATGAATACTTCATAAATTATAGATACGTTGGAGACGTATCAGGCACCGCCATGAACTTGACGAGCGCCGGACGGCCCAACAGCGTGTGGTAGGGGCTGTTGAGGTCCACCACCTTGAGCCACACCGGCTCGCGGCGGAAGTGACTCTTGTTGCCGAAGAGGACGTCGAGCCAGATCTTGCCAATGGGGGAGCAAGACTGCCCCGGCACGATGCCATGGAAGACCGTTCGGCTCGGTTGCAGGTCCTTCTCTTTCAGCCCCAGCTTGAGGAGCGTGTCACGGTAGAGGATGTTGATGCTGCTGTCCCCATCGATCAGCACCCGCGAGAAACGGCAGGTGAGTGATACGTCTCCAACGTATCTATAATCTTTGCTTGTTCCATGCTGTTATATTATCATTCTTGGATGTTTTACAATCATTTTATTACAACTTTATATCATTTTTTTGGGACTAACCTATTAACATAGCGCCAAAGTGCCTGTTGCTGTTTTTGCTTGTTTTTTACTTCGCAGGAAATCAGTACCATACAGAGATGAAATGCTGCGGGGATTTTTGTGGATTTTTTACGGACCAGAAGAAACCAGATGGGTGTCGGGACCCCGATCCTAAGCCATATGAATCCAGCCTGTAACATGTCACACCACTTTGCGGCCTCACGCACGGTAACCCACGGCAGCCACCTTACCTTGGCCGGGACCGTTTGCGCCTTTTGGCTCACAGATATGAACATGTCGCTAGCATTCACACGTCAAAGAACCCGGGTCGACATTACTAGTTATAGACCCAAGTGGCACAACCGTACAGGGACAGGCATACATAACCCAACAATGCAGGTGTCGGTCATCAGCGTGTGTAGACGAGTCATAGCAATCTACAGGGACTCCATTACACCGTGGGACATAAATGTCATCAACTGCGCATAGACGAGTCATAGCAAGCTACATGGACTCCATTACACTGCGAGACATTTCCCCGAAGGGACAGACACAGCAGCAAGAAGGATACACGCCGGTCAATCAATGTGTCCGGAGCAGTAGCAAGCTACCAAGGCTCGGTGGAAGCTCAAAGAGGCATTTCCCCGTAAAGCAGGCTACTAAAGGTATACAGCTAGGTGTCGAATCACACACATACCAATGCATTTCAATCATACACGCACTATGCACGATATGCGTAGATACAACATGGCATCACGAGAAAACTCTACAACATAACATTTATTTAGGAGGCTCCGAAGACCCAACATAGTATAATGTTACAAGCAGGTGGGTCAAATGACCCAACATTCAGAGCATACAAACAACAAGCGGAAGTTACATGTCTGGGTACAAACATCTAATAAAAGCGGCTGGAAGAGCCTGAAAATCTACAACGACCCTACCAAAGGAGCCATACCTCTGTCTGGGATTCCCAAGCTAATCCGGTCAACATCGGACTTCACGGCGTAAGAATCACTAATGAGACTGAAGTCTCATCTGCAAAAACATAATTAAGCAAACGTGAGTACAAAGGTACTCAGTAAGACTTACATCAGAACTATCTACATATGCATCATTGTCAACAAAGGGGGTTGTGGAGTTTATTGCAGCAAGCCAGCTTTGACTCTTGGCTAACATGTACTATGACTATGAGTACCTTCTTTGAGGTAGCGTATCACACACGAGTCCACATATTCACCACATCAATACACCACTATGGATCCTCTCTCGTCTTCCTACGAGAAGCCATCCATAGCACTCAGACTTATCTGGAGCATTTTTAGAGTATCCATTTAAAGTTATCTATGAACAATGCAAGTCTCCAAGTAGTCCATATCCGCGGACGCGGCTATTCGAATATATAGTTTACCCTGCAGGGGTGTACTTCGTCACACATGCTCCTGCCACTTACCGCCATGTGCACGTAAAAAGGCACCTCGGCAACCTTCAAGCGGAAGCCCAGCGAGGGAGTCGGCCACGGACGTTAACTTACAACGACTCACGTCCAAGGCTGTCGCCTATCTGAGTTGGAACCCATAATGGAAGTCCGGCTGAGGTTTCGAACATGGCCTCAAACGTTGTGAGCAGGGCCCCAAGCCGGTCCCGATTGGGCCGTTCATCCATTTCGCAGGCCGTGCCACACCTATCAATGTTTCGAACTACTGAGACTCCTGGACTAAGAACAGGGTAGGTTGATATGCCAAGAGGGTCCATTGGTTTCGGGCCCAATGTGCGGTAGTAGCTAGTCTTGGAACACAAACACGGAACTCAGTTCCTATGAGCGGCTTCAATGAGACAACCCACCATGTACTCCTACATGGCCTCTGATCGCTACCTTTACCAAAACAGGTTCAACACTTAACCCTCATCATCAGGACACAATCGTTTCACTCCGGTTCATCACCTAGATGATTCAGACCTGACACAACTCTAAGCATAGCAAAGCATAACAGGGTGATAGCACAACATGGCTCAAGCATCTACCAGGTATGCTAGGTTGCTTAGTTCAGCTATTTACTGTGACAATGACAGGTCATGTAAAGGAGTGGTTTCATCTACCGCAACACCAGTAGCAGTTGAATCGCATTGTCCTAATGCATTGAAATGAGAGCAAGAGCGAGAGAGTGGGATTGTATCGAATATGCTCAAGGGGGGTTGCTTGCCTGACTCTTCTGAAGATAACAGTGAGTCTTCATCGGTGGCATCGATATCAACGTCAGAGTAACGTCTACCGAGAGGAAACAATACTGGCAAACAAGGAAATGAATACATTCAATGCAATGCAGCAGACATGATGTATGACATGGCAACTTAAGGTACTGAATTGACCTAAGGTTATAATTAACCAAGTTAATTGAAGTGGAACTCAAACAAGTTTGAATTCCAACTCCAAATGATATTTCATACATTGCCCTAATCATAAAATGTCCTAGTTGGTGATGTTAACTTGTTCAAACATGCATGAGAATGGCATAAACAGATTCATTGGATTTTTCTGATCATTTTTCATATATAAATTATTTTAATCTGACTTACAGATTATTTTCTATGAATTTTTGAAGTTTATATCATTTTCTGGAATATTTTTATTAGAATACCAGGAACATTTTCTTGGAACTATTTGAAGCAATTTTTATATTGCTTATTTGACAAAATTTTGGATGGTGAGGCCTTGTCATTCCTCATTTCATATTCAGAAGAAAATAAAAATGCATGCATGAATGCATTAGCAAGCAAAGTGAAACTAGGGCTGTGACAACTCACCCCCACTAAACAAGAATCTCGTCCCGAGATTCAGTCGTAGGGTAAGAGTACAGAGGGGATACTAAACGATCACAATCTTCATGATCCAATTGCCCTTCTCGAAGATGTTGATTCATTGCATCATATTGATCGTGACACCCTTGCTTTGGAAGCTTCACCCAACACATCAACAAGGAGCAGAAAACTCTACAAGAATCGATCTCCTCAAAGATCGAGCAACTCATGATCAACTCATGGAATGGGACGTAGGAATGTCTCTTGAGCTGAGACACAAAACAAACATTGAGGGCGATGGAATGAGGCGGATGATGGAGGTTTAATTGGTAGGCAACAATTCCACGCTAAATTAGATGGTGATGAGGTTTCAAAGTAGCGAGGAGTTAGTTGCCCTTCATACCATAACGGGCACCGTAAGAAAGGTGACTCGTAGGATTATCCCTTAAGTGGCAAAAAGAATTACTTTTGATACAGAGATCATTGGAACTCTTCATACCAGCCAAGGCAATTCACAATGACCATTTGAAGGAATTCAAAAAATGGCATACTCAGATCGGGAGGGAATTGGAGTTATAAAACAACTCGGCAAACGGAAGGCACATTCTGATTGATACCGAAGATATAACCCAGTGTCTGAGCGTGCTTTCAAGAACTTGAGCATTTCCATATTCATCAAGGTTTTACCAACATCCATGCCAAGGATCTTGGTCACATCATACTACCATGATGAATAATGATGGGGGATGCAGATGCAAAGGAAGACAACACTTTCTCAGATTTCACCTTAGCTATGCCAAGGGAGTGAAATCTGGATGATCGACCGAGAGACATTTAGCACTCCACTTCTATTGTTCTCCTTGATGTACTAGCATAACCCAATTGTAGGTATTGTTTGTTATCTAGAGCATCAAGTAAAAGTCGGACTTCGGGATCTCAAAAGGGTCCATGAGGAACAACTTCTAGAATAAGTCATACCAAATCCTCATGTAGAAGTGGTCAAATTTGCTGAATCAAGATACTACAATGATAGATCTTCCGACTAGGTGTGTCGGTCAAAACATCAACCTTGCGGAAACCTACATCATAGATCTTGGGAAAAATTCAACCATCATATCTGCCTGAGATTCAGATCTGGTTGGTGGTAGGGTATTTCAGGCTCAGCCTATCTGAACGAAAAAAGTTGCAACACAAATCGAAGAGACGACGTTGCAGGATTCTCAAGAAATGAACTGCAGAAGCAAGCTCCAAAACATGAGCTGGATTGCAAGACTCGCGTGGACACACTGTCCAAGAAAATCGTGACCATATGGAGTTCTTACAACGAAACACTACCGAGTTCTGGTTGGGAACCAACTTCGGGGATATCGAGGTCCTTGCATAAGTCCGGATTAGCTCATAAGAAGGAACTCCTTTCCCTTGAACAAGTCATTCAGTGGCTTAAGGTGCTAGGGACACGTATGGATTGGAGATGACTAGTCTATCAACCCATAGAATACTTCGCACAAGCGTGATTGACTTGGGATGACTCCGGAGGCAACAAAATAACCTATCCTGAATTCACGGCGGCAACTTGCATCAAGTACACGTGAATTAGAGGAAGTCACTTCCTACACCTACCATATACTTCAAGCGCTAACACGAAGATAATGCTTACAAAATTTTCCAATGCCAGCTTAATTTTCATCATGAGTTATGGAGGAGATAAGGATGTTGTCAATGGGCTCAACAGCAATTCATCAAGGTATCCATGAAGATGGAATTCCACAACTATGTGAGCAAGATAATAGCATTGGTCAGACCAAATGATATAATGGTGCATGCTCGAGGAATGAACTACGGGTAAATTAACATTACGATAATCATTGGTTCTGATTTTGATTTGATGATAGCCCACACTCAAATCAAAGATTGGACAAGACAATAGAGACAACAATTGATCACACGGATCAATCGATGATGATATCGTCTTCCTTCAACACACACGCAAACACAAGATATCCCTTCGACATGAACTAAGTTAGATCAATCTTTTATCTTTCAACTCTCCAAGTTGTTGTTTAGCTTAACCAACTAACTCAGGGGTATCCAACACAGAGTCTTGGAGAAGGGGTGGTTTACAGGAAACCAACTTGATCACGAACTCAACATAACGGTCAGGGGACAACCTGGTGATACTTCCGAGAAGATATTCGGAAAATCACGGACTACCGATATGTTATCAAGCTCGGGAACAATCTTGCTTTTCAGGGCAAGATGATATGATCAAAAGAGCGAAGGATTGACACAATCCTAACTCGTTGATCGAACAGTGCACCATGAAAGATGGACTAGGTGGCACAATCAATCTTAGAATGATGATTCAATAACCAACACACAAAGAATGAAGTTATTGTCCATTAACTTCCAAGCAATGGAATTGCTAGGAGTATTGATTTCACACATCACGGTTCACTTGTCGATGTTCCGGTTACAACCAACTCGGAGGCCAAGGAATGAATAATGATGGCGAGAAGCGAGAAGTACCACCGTATCAAGAATTCATGGGAGGTGGTTCAATTCTCACGATACTCTTGACATAAGGAGGGTAATACTTCAAGGTAGAACAGAGCAAAAGCTGGATTTGCATTTTGATCTGCGGAATACAACTACTTCGACCCAATCCAAGAAATGGATGAGGTACTGGAGTTTGTTTCTCCTAGGCATTCTGAAATAGAATGACCTGACAGACCACAAGAATAATAGGCATCGATGAATACGAATGCACAACTACTCTTGACTATCCACTGATAGAAGAAGGTCGAAATACAAATGAAGGGGGCAACTCAAGAGGACATGATTTTTCTGAGTTGTGGATGCATAGGTCAGCATGTCGAACGAGTTCAACAAAATTCTTCCGGATAACCCATGCGGAAAGGTAGGATTAGCAGAGTCACAAGTCTGGAATGGAGAACTCATCAAGAGCACTCTTGTGGTGACCTTCAGTTCACGAGGAACTTCTGCCATAATGGCTCATGGTATTGGAAGAATGATATACCACGAACCTTGAAGACTATAACAAGGTTACTAACCATCCAAAAGGAATGAGCAAACACTATCAACAGGAGTGAGCGGAATGATTCTCTGGTTCAAGAACCCAGAAACAGAATACCTACTGACTAAGTAGCATCACAGAATGCATCGATAACGATGGCCAGAATTATCACACTGGAAACACACAACACAACTAGACTATTGGGTGGTTCACTGGAATAACATGGTTTCCTAACACTTCAACAAATATGTCAAGGAATGGAGTACCTCAACACGATAATTGGTGTGCTTTGTCTGGCCAAAAGACATTGATTCGAGATGAAGGAATTTTGCAATTGCATCAGATTATCTGTCAACCTTGGATAACTCGAACATCATAATGGTTGTACGGGCGTGAAATATGAGGCAACATTCATGAAACTGACAACGAAACAACTGAATTCTTATGAAGACACTGATCCAGGAAGATAATAAATTTCCTATAAGTCTCCAGCATAGTAACGCGTCATCCTGATAGATAGATGAGAAATCCTAGTTCTTAATCCCCGTAGAAAAGAAGAGGGTGACTTGGAATTAGAATTACACGAGGAAAGGAGTAAAAAGAATCTTACGTTCCCTTCCACAATCAATTCCCTTATATAACTAAAGCAGTTCTAGACTTAACATCGACCAGTTTGGCTTGGTAATCCTACAGGCAGTCAAGCTCTGATACCAACGCTGTCGGGACCCCGATCCTAAGCCATATGAATCCAGCCTGTAACATGTCACACCACTTTGCGGCCTCACGCACGGTAACCCACGGCTGCCACCTTACCTTGGCCGGGATCGTTTGCGCCTTTTGGCTCACGGATATGAATGTCGCTAGCATTCACACGTCAAAGAACCCGGGTCGACATGACTAGTTATAGACCCAAGTGGCACAACCGTACAGGTACAGGCATACGTAACCCAACAATGCAGGTGTCGGTCATCAGCATGTGTAGATGAGTCATAGCAAGATACAGGGACTCCATTACGCCGTGGGACATAAATGTCATCAACTGCGCGTAGACGAGTCATAGCAGGCTACATGGACTCCATTACACTGCGAGACATTTCCCCAAAGGGACAGACACAGCAGCAAGAAGGATACACGCCGGTCAATCAATGTGTCCGGAGCAGTAGCAAGCTACCAAGGCTCGGTGGAAGCACAAAGAGGCATTTCCCCGTAAAGCAGGATACTAAAGGTATACAGCTAGGTGTCGAATCCCACACATACCAATGCATTTCAATCATACACGCACTATGCATGATATGCGTAGATACAACATGGCATCACAACAAAACTCTACAACATAACATTTATTTAGGAGGCTCCGAAGATCCAACATAGTATAATGTTACAAGTAGGGGGGTCACATGACCCAACATTCAGAGCATACAAACAACAAGCGAAAGTTACATGTCTGGGTACAAACATCTACTAAAAGTGGCTGGAAGAGCCCAAAAAGCTACAACGACCCTACCAAAGGAGCCAGACCTCTGTCTGGGATTCCCAAGCTAATCCGGTCAACATCGGACTTCACGGCGTAAGAATCACTAATGAGACTGAAGTCTCATCTGCAAAAACATAATTAAGCAAACGTGAGTACAAAGGTACTCAGTAAGACTTACATCAGAACTATCTACATATGCATCATTGTCAACAAAGGGGGTTGTGGAGTTTATTGCAGCAAGCCAGCTTTGACTCTTGGCTAACCTGTACTACGACTATGAGTACCTTCTTTGAGGTGGCGTATCACACACGAGTCCACATATTCACCACATCAATACACCACTATGGATCCTCTCTCATCTTCCTACGAGAAGCCATCCATAGCACTCACACTTATCTGGAGCATTTTTAGAGTATCCATTTAAAGTTATCTATGAACAATGCAAGTCTCCAAGTAGTCCATATCCACGGACGCGGCTATTCAAATAGATAGTTTACCCTGCAGGGGTGTACTTCATCACACATGCTCCCGCCACTTACCGCCATGTGCACGTAAAAAGGCACCTCGGCAACCTTCAAGCGGAAGCCCAGCGAGGGAGTCGGCCACGGACGTTAACTTACAACGACTCACGTCCAAGGCAGTCGCCTATCTGAGTTGGAACCTATAATGGAAGTCCGGCCGAGGTTTCCAACATGGCCTCAAACGTTGTGAGCAGGGCCACAAGCCGGTCCCGATTGGGCCGTTCATCCACTTCGTAGGCCGTGCCACAGCTATCAATGTTTCGAACTACTGCGACTCCTGGACTGAGAACTGGGTAGGTTAATAGGCCGAGAGGGTCCATTGGTTTCGGGCCCAATGTGCGGTAGTAGCTAGTCTTGGAACACAAACACGGAACCCAGTTCCTATGAGCGGCTTCAATGAGACAACCCACCATGTACTCCTACATGGCCTCTGATCGCTACCTTTACCAAAACAGGTTCAACACTTAACCCTCATCATCAGGACACAATCGTTTCACTCCGGTTCATCACCCAGATGAATCAGACCTGACACAACTCTAAGCATAGCAAAGCATAACAGGGTGATAGCACAACATGGCTCAAGCATCTACCAGGTATGCTAGGTTGCTTCGTTCAGCTATTTACTGTGACAATGACAGGTCATGCAAAGGAGTGGGTTCATCTACCGCAACACCAGTAGCAGTTGAATCGCATTGTCCTAATGCATTGAAATGAGAGCAAGCACGGGAGAGTGGGATTGTATCGAATATGCTCAAGGGGGTTGCTTGCCTGACACTTTTGAAGATAACTGTGAGTCTTCATCGGTGGCATCGATATCAACGTCAGAGTAACGTCTACCGAGAGGAAACAATAATGGCAAACAAGGAAATGAACGCATTCAATGCAATGCAGCAGACATGATGTATGACATGGCAACTTAAGGTACTGAATTGACCTAAGGTTATAATTAACCAAGTTAATTGAAGTGGCACTCAAACAAGTTTGAATTCCAACTCCAAATGATATTTCATACATTACCCTAATCATAAAATGTCCTAGTTGGTGATGTTAACTTGTTCAAACATGCATGAGAATGGCATAAACAGGTTCATTGGATTTTTCTGATCATTTTCATGTATAAATTATTTTAATCTGACTTACAGATTATTTTATATGAATTTTTGAAGTTTATATCATTTTCTGGAATATTTTTATTAGAATACCAAGAACATTTTCTTGGAACTATTTGAAGCAATTTTTATATTGCTTATTTGACAAAAATTTGGATGTGAGGCTTGATCATTCCTCATTTCATATTCAGAAGAAAATAAAAATGCATGCATGAATGCATTAGCAAGCAAAGTGAAACTAGGGCTGTGACAATGGGCCAAAGAACACCAGAAGAGGGGGCCCAGTGTGTCCAGCACCCACATGGGCGCGCCAGAGGCCCCCTGGCGCGCCCTGGTGGGTGCTGGGCACCTCCAGCATCCCCTCAACTGACTATTGTGCCTATAAATTCCCTGGAAATCCAAAAACCCTAGGGGAGTCGACGAAACACAATTCCAGCCGCCGCAAGTTCCAGAACCGCGTGATCCAATCTAAACACCGGAGGGGTTCATCTTCCTCATAGGTGCCTCTCCGATGATGCGTGAGTAGTCCACCATAGACCTACGGGTCCGTAGGCAGTAGCTAGATGGCTTCTTTTCTCTCTCTCTTATGATTCTCAATACAATGGTCTCTTGGAGATCTATTTGATGTAAACTTTTGGGGTGTGTTTGTTGGGATCCGATGAATTTTGAGTTCATGATCAGTTTCTATCCATGAATACTATTTGAGTCTTCTTTGATCTCTTATATGCATGATTACTTATAGCCTCGTATTTCTTCTTCGAATCTTTGGTTTAGTTAGGCCAACTAGATCGATTTTTCTTGCCATGGGAAGAGGTGCTTTGTGATGGGTTCGATCTTGCGGTGTTCTTTCCCAGTGACAGAAGGGGCAGCAAGACACGCATGTATCGTTGCTATTAAGGATAACAAGATGGGGTCTATTCCTACATGAATAGATCTTGTCTACATCATGTCATCGTTCTTATTGCATTACTCCTTGTTCCATGAACTTAATACACTAGATGCATGCTGGATAGCGGTCGATGTGTGGAGTAATAGAGGTAGATGCAGGTAGATACAGAAGTAGAACCAATTTTTTTGCTGGAACGTGATCTTGAGCTGAAATTTTAGCACAGTGTTGCTATACAAATTCCTTACGTTTTCCTAATTGTTCTGAAGTTTTAGAGTTACATAAGTATGGTTATGGTATAGATTATTACAGACTGTTCTGTTTGAGACAGATTCTATTTTTGTTGCATTGTGTGCTTGTTTTGATGAATCTATGGGATATATTGAAGGGTATGAGCCATGGTAAAGTTAAAATACAGTAGGTATGATGCAATTATAAAATTTGAATGGGTTTACAACAGTACCTAAAGTAGTGATTTGCTTTCTTATACTAACGGATCTCACGAAGATTTTGTTGAGTTTTGTGTGATTGAAGTTTTCAAGTTTTGGGTGAGATCACGATGGATGAAGGAATAAGGAGTAGCAAAAGCCTAAGCTTGGAGATGCTACCGCACCCCCAAGATATATCCAAAGAGTAACAAGCAACTAAGCTTGGCGATGCCCCCGAGTGGCATCCCCTCTTTCTTCTAACGACCATCGGTATTTTACTTGGAGCTATATTTTTATTCGTCACATATCATGTGTTTTGCTTGGAGCGTCTATCTTTGCTTTCTTTGTTTGTTAGTTTTTCCTTTGTATCCTTGCTGAACACACCTATTTGAGAGAGCCACAATCATGCTATGATTTGTTAGAATTGCTCTATGTGCTTCACTTAAACCTTTTGAGCTATAGGAATTGCTCTAGTGCTTCACTTATATCTTTTTGAGCACGGTGTGCTTGGAAACTTTTGTGGAAATACTCTCATGCTTCACTTAGATTAATTTGAGAGTTAGTAAAATTTTGAAGAAATCCTCTCATGCTTCACTTATACCTTTTTGAGAGATGAAATCTTTATGCTCATGTGCTTCACTTAAATTTGTTTGAGCTTGCCAAAAAGCAATGGCAATATATGAAACTAGTCCCAAAGTGATAGATATCCAAGGAGGATATAATAAAAACTTTCATGAAGATCATTGGACAAATTAAACTTGATTCCTTGAAATAGTTTTGAAACATGATGATAGTAATATGTGAGTCATGTTAGTGAGTAATTATGCTTAGTAGGAATATTGGTGTTAAGGTTTGTGATTCCCTATGCATGCACGAAAGTCAATAGTTATGCAATGAAGTTACATCCTACTTGTGGTGCATTATTCGGTGTTAGTTATGTTCAATGCTCACTTATCTGATTTTTCGTTTCTTGGTTTGGTTGCTTCCCAATCTTTTTGCTAGCCTTCACTTGTACTAAGTAGAAATACTACTTGGGCATCCAAAATACTTAAACCAAGTTTTGCCTTATGAGTCCACCATACCTACCTATATGCGGTATTTCCATGCCGTTCCAAGCAAATTTGCATGTGCCATCTCTAAATTTTCAAAATAAATTTTCTCTTTTGTGTGCCCGTACCGCTCAAGAAACGGTGGGGAGTGTCCAATATTTTTCCATGCTAGATGTGTTATTCTCAAGATGAGTGTTTATTCACTTGTCATTGCACGAGAGTGCGGCGGTAATAGGGATGCCCATTCCCGAAATGAAAAAAAGAAAAAAATATTTACTTTATGTTATCAAATAATAAATTATAGGAAAGTGTTGGTATGGAAGGCAACCGTGGATACGGCCCGCCATGGAAAGTGAAAGTTTGGTGGAAAAAGGAATAAACTTTATTTTCTGTTTGGGAACCGCCTATGATATATCTAGCATGGAAAGTATTGTGAGCTACTTTGTCGTTTTCGTTGACAGGAAAAGCATGCCACCCAAAATATTTTCTCTCTCTCAATTTAAACCTTGAGCTCTGGCACCTCTACAAATCCCTACTTCCCTCTGCGAAGGGCCTATCTATTTACTTTATGCAATTTTTTTATTTTTGCTTTGAGTCTCCATCTTCTCTTATAAGCACCAACTAGGGGGCACTATGATCCTACTTGAGCATTGGGCATAGCTAATATTTGAGTGTGTTTCATGAATGGATCAATGATTGAGGATGATGGGCTAGGGATAACTTTCTTACTGTTGATATTTTGAAAGACATGGTTGCTTGTTGACATGCTTGAGTATTGAAGTCATTATGTTAAAACTAAACTATTGCTTTGAATCACTTACAAGTCCAAATGTCCATGCTATACAAAGAAGAAAAGAATATGATGAACATGTTAGGCAGCATTCCACATCAAAAATTCTGTTTTTATCATTTACCTACTCGACGACGAGTAGGAATTAAGCTTGGGGATGCTTGATACATCTCCAACGTATCTATAATTTTTGCTTGTTCCATGCTGTTATATTGTCATTCTTGGATGTTTTACAATCATTTTATTACAACTTTATATCATTTTTTTGGGACTAACCTATTAACATAGTGCCAAACTGCCAGTTGCTATTTTTGCTTGTTTTTTACTTCGCAGGAAATCAGTACCATACAGAGATGAAACGCTGCGGGGATTTTTGTGGATTTTTTACGGACCAGAAGAAACCAGATGGGCCAAAGAACACCCGAAGAGGGGGCCCAGGGTGGCCAGCACCCACATGGGCACGCCAGAGGCCCCCTGGCGCGCCCTGGTGGGTGCTGGGCACCTCCGGCACCCCCTCAACCGACTATCGTGCCTATAAATTCTCTGGAAATCCAAAAACCCTAGGGGAGTCGACGAAACACAATTCCAGCCGCCGCAAGTTCCAGAACCGCGAGATCCAGTCTAAACACCATCACGGAGGGGTTCATCTTCCTCATAGGTGCCTCTTTAATGATGCATGAGTAGTCCACCATAGACCTACGGGTCTGTAGGCAGTAGCTAGATGGCTTCTTCTCTCTCTCTCTTATGATTCTCAATACAATGGTCTCTTGGAGATCTATTTGATGTAAACTTTTGTGGTGTGTTTGTTGGGATCCGATGAATTTTGAGTTCATGATCATTTTCTATCCATGAATATTATTTGAGTCTTCTTTGATCTCTTATATGCATGATTACTTATAGCCTCGTATTTCTTCTTCGAATCTTTGGTTTAGTTAGGCCAACTAGATCGATTTTTCTTGCCATGGGAAGAGGTGCTTTGTGATGGGTTCGATCTTGCGGTGTTCTTTCCCAGTGACAGAAGGGGCAGCAAGACACACATGTATCGTTGCTATTAAGGATAACAAGATGGGGTCTATTCCTATATGAATAGACCTTGTCTACATCATGTCATCGTTCTTATTGCATTACTTTGTTTTTCCATGAACTTAATACACTAGATGCATGCTGGATAGCGGTCGATGTGTGGAGTAATAGAGGTAGATGCAGGCAGGAGTCGGTCTATCTATCTTGGACGTGATGCCTATATAATGATCATCGCCTTGGATATCGTCATGACTATTCGATTTTCTATCAATTGCCCAACAGTAATTTGTTCACCCACCGTGCGCTATACTCATGAGAGAAGCCACTAGTGAACCCTACGGCCCCCGGGTCCATTTTTCCTATCATATTGCTTTCCGATCTACGTTTTTTGCAATCTTTGTTTTCAGATCTACAAAACCAAAAACCCAAAAACATATTGCTGCATATTTACTCTTTTTATTTGTGTTCTTGAGAGATCTATCTCTCCTATCTATCACTACCTAATCTATCTTATTACCGTAGAGAGATTGACAACCTCTCTTTCGCGTCGGGTTGCAAGTATTTGTTGTTTGTGTGCAGGTGCTACTTATTGGGTGGTATTGATCCTCCTACTAGTTTGATAACCTTGGTTTCATAACTGAGGGAAATACTTACCGTCGCTGTGCTGCATCATCCCTTCCTCTTTGGGGAAATACTGACGCAGTCCAAGCCACGTCAGTGAGCCTCTCCGAGACAATGGTGGGATCGAGGATGAGGGCGTAGCTGCCCGGGTTTGGCATCACCGCGAGGTGGTCCGCCCGGCTCCAGGTGACCGGCTTCTCGGACCAGTGCATGAAGTGGGGGACCGAGGGCACAATGGCGTTCACCTCGTGTCGGCGCTGATGCTGGCTATGTTTGTCGGTTCCCTCGCTGGTGAAGACGACGTAGGCCCTCCTGGTCGGGGAACTGGTCGTGGAGATGGCCGTCGTTGGGAGCCGGAGCCAGTGCTGGCGCAGGAGCACGGGGAGCCGACGGCGGAGGAGCCGGAAGGCCCTCGCCCCGGGCTAACCGCTAGGAGAAGCTGCACTGCCGAAGCGTATGCGTGGCCGGCTTCACCCCTGAGTGCATCTTGCACGGAGCGTCGAGCATCTGCTCGAAGGTGAGCTTGGCCTGCCAGGTGGTCTTGCCGGTCCGCTAGCGCTGGCTGGAGGCCTGGACCTCTGGTTGTTCTTCCTCGATGGTGGCGACCTGTTTGCTCCCATAACGGGGTTCCAACTGGTCGGCCTTCCGCTTATTGTTCCGCTGCTGCCGGTTGTCGGCAGCCGGCCGCGGCACGGCGGGCGGTGGGATGGCCTTGCCGGATGCGCTGACTTGATCTGCATTGCGAAGTCTGCCGTGGCGTACTTGTTTGCCTTGGCCATGAGGTCCACCAAGGTGGCCGGCTCCGAGCACATGAGCTTGTGCTTGAGGAGGGTGCCGTCCCGGTAGCCCTCGGAGAAGTACTGGATGGCTTGCACCTCGTGCACCCCCTCGCACGAATTGCGGAGCTTGGTCCACCGCGTGAGGTAATCGCGAAGAGATTCCTCCGGCCCCTGGACGCACATGGCCAGCTCGCGGGGGCGGCTGGGCCGCTTGTAGGTGCCGGTGAAGTTGCGGACGAACGCCTCCTCGAAATCCGTCAAAGCGTTGTTGCTACCGACCGCAGGCTGTTGGGACAAGTACGGGACGATCCGATCAGCATGAGGGGGACGTAGCGCACCGCGACATGCTTATTCCCTCTGGTGATGCCGACTGCGGTGGTGTAGTCGATCAGCTAGTCCTCTCGTTTGGCGGTGCCATTGTACTTCAGAGTGTTGCAGGGGAGCGTGAAGCCGGTGGGAAATGGCCCGTCGCGGATCCGGGGGCCGAAACACGCCGGCCCGATCGGGCCTTCCTCCAGGAGGGCGGATTGCACTAGCCGGTCGATGCGCGTCCGGGCGTCGTTCTCGCTCCACGGGATGCGCGGGCCGAGCTGGGCTGCGAGCTCGGGGCGGACAGTCGGGGCGGGCGAGTGCGCGCGCTCCCGCCGCAGGGCAGGGTGTGGGTGCGAGTACGCCGGCCGCCTCCTTCCGTGGCATCGTTGCGCCGGCTGATGGCCGCCGGCGGCTCGTTCCCATGCTGGGAACGCCTATTGCGAGACCCAGCGCCCCCCCCCCCCCCCCCCGGCCGGAGCCGCGGGGGGAGGAAGCCTGCAGTTGGCAAACCATCCCCCTCGGGGAAGGGAATCTCGTAGCCGGCGTTGGCCCGGTCCAGCCGGTCCTGTTGGGCATTGGCGGTGGCGATGAGGTCTTGGATGTGCCGCTCCTGCTCCGTACGTTCTTCGCCCTCTAGATCGGCCAGGTCGGCGTAGGCCACCTGGGCGGCCCTCATGTTGGCCGCCGGCGTGTCGTAGGTGGGCAGCCTGCCACCAAGGATTTCCGCGACCACGCGGCCGCGGCTGCGTACATCTCCGCGCCGGCTAGGCTCGTTGCCGGAAGGGGTGAGGCCGTATGCGGAGTTGTACCCGCGCAGCGTGGACTCCATCCGGCGCTTGGCGATTGCAAGGGTGGTTGCCTCCGTGAGCAGCAGTTGGCGAGCCGCCTCCAGCTCAGTCGTACCTGTGGCCGGGTTGGACGTCGGCGTGATGGGGGTGCTGAGGCCCCGAAGCGCGGAGCCGAGGGGGTTGGAAGTGCCGGTGTCGGCGGCCGCGGCAGCCGCCAGCGCCTCTGCCCTGGCGCGACCGGTGCTTGTGGAGCTGGTGACCATCACCTCCACGCAAGCGCGGGAGTCATGAGGGCCGCCCAAGGCGATAGCGCCCACAAACGAGGGCGGGTCGAGGCAGTCGAGTACCCCACTTGGATACTCGTCGGCAGCTGGATCGTTGGCGAGGTGCAGCTTACCGAAGCGTTCGGTGAGGATGGCGATGGTGGACGGAGTGTCACCGCGGTGCAGCTCGTTGGAGAGGTCGGTGGAAACGCCCGCAGGGTGGGCGGGAACGAGGTTCCGTGCCGCGGGGACGAGCCCCACGAGCGTGCAGATCAGTTCGGACGCGGAGCACCCGGGGGAGTTGGCGAAGGGTCCCGCCCGGAGTGTGACTCCGGCCGGCGTCGCGGACGGCCCCATGGTGGGCGCCAACTGTCATCGTTTTCTCACGACAGATGCCATGCGGTGGCTTATCGAGAGTGGTTGGGGCCGAAGAACGCTGGTGGGCTCCGGTAAAGGGATTGGGGACAAGCGGTGCAAGACACACGATGTACCCAGGTTCGGGGCCCTCCGTGGGAGGTAACACTCCTAGTCCTGCTTGTCTGGTTGATGAACCGAGTGGGCTACAAAGGTGCTCCTTGAGCTGTTGGCTAGAGGAGGAAGAAGGGGCCTGCTGGCTCTCCTTGCCTCTCTACGTGAGTGGGTGTGCGAGTGTGGGAATCGGCCCTCCCCTGCATGGGGTGGCTCCAGGGGGCTTTAAAGTCCAACCCCCTGGATTACAATACGCACATAAGGTGCCGGGGGGACCCAGCTGGCAGCCTCTCTGGAAGGTCGGGCCCCCCCGGCCGAAGAGTCTTGTCGCTCGTAGGGCCCGCCGGCTGCGGGGTCCCATCGGGAGCAGGAGGGGGGCCCGCCGACTGACCATCGCCACTGGCGCGTGCTTGTCAAGCCGCAGCACGAGCCAACTGGCGCGGCGTCGTCTTGCGATGGCCGGCCGCGGTCAGCGGTACGGCCAACCACACTGTAGCCACGCGGGGGCAGGTAATAGAGTGATGGGAGGCATGTAGGCACTGTGTTGTCCGCCCGGTCGCAGTTGACCGGAGTCGGCCGCACTGTTGCCTCCACTGTGGCCATGCGGGGGCTGACCTCCGGTATGACAGATGTCGTTGTAGCCATGTGTGCCTGCCTATGGTACCAGGGGCACTGCTCACATGTCGCTCCTCATGTCTTCGTCCTGTGGGACGTGGTGATGCGACTGGCGCTGACCCGCCGGCTGGCGGGTTGTTTATGAGCCGGATGGCCTAGCAGTTCCACCCTCATCTAGCCGGCCCGGCGTAGCCGGCCTTGTGGAGCCGGACTACGGGGGTAGGCGGCTCGCCCCGTAGCCATTTTTGAAAAGCGGGGGCAGTGGCCCGCTTGAGGCTACCCCGGGGTTATGCCCCCGTCAGGCCCTAACTCCGGACAACAGTTCAGCAGTGCCACCCGAATATAACGCGGAGATCCTATCGATCTACGAGACGTTTTCTTCGAGAAATCAAAGGAAAAGGGCTCTTAGAGAACTCCATCAAATTCACCATGTGGCAGCTGCAAACTCATGGACGGACACTCCAATTACTTTCGGGGAAGCGGACCAACCGATATCCAGAACAGAACGAACACCTGCCGCCCTGGTATTACAACCCAATAGTCGATGGTTTCAGGCTGAACAAGGTACTAATGGACGGCGGCAGCGGTCTAAAACTCATCTACGAGGATACATTGGACAAAATGCAGTTCGATAGATCTCGCATCGAATGCAGCAACACTACCTTTCGGGGAATCGTCGCCGGAAAAGAAGCACGTTGTACCGGACGAGTAACACTCGATGTAGTATTCGGCACACCCGAGAACTACAGATCCGAAGAGCTTCTTTTCCACATCGTGCCCTTTCACAGTGGCTACCACACTCTCCTAGGACGTGACGCCTTCACAAGATTTCATGCCATACCACATTACGGGTATATGAAGCTCAAAATGCCAGGACCCAACGGCGTGATCACAGTTATCAGCGACCCCAACAGAGCTCTTCGGGCGGAGAACAAAACAACATCCCTAGCCCTCGAGGTACTAGCCAAGACTCTCGCCGTAGAAGAACTCACCACGCTCCGCTCTATTGTGGACAAGGACGATGTGGTCCTTGGCAAGCGGCCGAAATCCACATCTTTCAAACCCGCGGACGAGATCATCAAGTTCCAGGTCCATCCAACGGACCCCAACAAAACAGCGTCCATCGGTGCTCAGCTGGACCCCATGATCGATGAAGCAGTGCGCGCATTCCTCTACAAAAACTAGGATATATTCGTCTGGCATGCCTCAGATATGCCGGGAATCCCACGGGGGCTGGCGGAACATAGCCTGAACATAATAGAAGGCTTCAAGCCCGTCAAACAGGCTTTGCGCCGATTTTCCGAACCAAAGCGTCAAGCTATGGGCGTGGAACTCACTAAATTGCTCAAAGCCAGGTTCATTAGAGAAATCAAACACCCCGAGTGGTTAGCAAACCTGGTGATGGTGCCCAAGAAGGACAAATTTTGGCGGTTATGCGTCGATTTCAAAGACCTCAATAAAGCATGCCCCAAAGATCATTTTCCCTTACCCCGCATAGAGCAGATCATCGATGCAACTGCCGAACATGACTCGCTATGCTTCCTCGACACTTACTCCGGATACCATCAGATAAAAATGAAGGAATCCGATCAGGCCGCAACCGCCTTCATTACCCCCTATGGGCCATTATGCTTCAATACAATGCCTTTCGGGTTAAAGAACGCATGCGCCACATACCAGCGCATGATTCAAACATGCCTGGCAAAGAAAATTGGCAAAACAACCGAGGCCTACGTGGACGACGTGGTCATCAAGACCAAACACGCTGACCAGTTGGTAGACGACCTCAGACAAACCTTTGCTAGTCTGCGGGAATATGACATACGGCTTAATCCGGACAAGTGTGTCTTCGGAGTCCTTGCTGGTAAACTACTCGGATTTATTGTCTCACAAAGGGGAATAGAGGCCAACCCCGCTAAGATACGATCCCTATCCCAACTTGCTGTTCTCACGGAGATAAAACACGTCCAAACACTAGCAGGCTGCGTCACGGCCTTGAGCCGCTTCATCTACCGACTTGGAGAAAAAGCCCTGTCCCTTTACAGGCTGCTCAAACGGACCAAAAACTTCGAATGGACCGACGAGGCAGTAACGGCCCTTGAGGAAATTAAAACACTGCTAGCCAGGAATCCCACCTTAGCAGCACGTGGCGCTAGAGAACCGATGTTATTGTTTATCTCGGCCACCAATCAAGTGCATGCAGATATCCGCACTATCAGAAGATAGCCTACACGGTGTTTATGTCATCACGCAAGCTCCGCCACTATTTTCAAGAGTGTGCAGTCACAGTGACATCCGAGGTACCCCTCAATGACATAATCAACAACAGAGACGCCACCGGCCGTATAGCCAAATGGGCTGTCGAACTCCTTCCGTTCGAGATCACCTACAAGCCACGCCGAGCTATTAAGTCTCAGGTGCTGGCCGACTTCCTCGCCGAATGGACAGAAGCCGAACTCCCTAGAGAGTACAGCACATACGCCCATTGGACAATGTATTTCGATGGATCTAAAACCCTCGCCGGACTGGGGGCTGGAGTCGTCCTCACATCCCCCACTGGAGACAACATCCGATACGTACTTCAGATCATGTACGCTGATTCAAACAACGCGGAGGAATATGAAGCACTGTTGCACGGGCTGCGAATGGCGGCATCAATGGGGATACAGCGGCTCGAAGTACGGGGAGACTCCAATCTTGCTATATCGCAAATCAATGGCGAATTCGATGCCAAAAACCCGAAGATGGCGGCATACAGAAACGCCGTCCTAAAGATCTCCTCACGGTTCGAGGGAGTAGAATTCCACCACGTCTCCAGAGACAACAATCAAGCTGCCGACATCCTCGCCCGCCTGGGCGTGAAGTGCGATCCCGTCCCCAAGAACATATTCCTAGAAAGGCTTTTCAAGCCATCTGTGGTATGGCAGGACAAGAATACTAGCGCGGGGACCAATGGTGCGGACCAAGTTGTCCACCCCATGGCTGAACCGGACGAACAAATCATCGGCGGCTCTATAGTTGAAGAGACACCTTCGGCTCATGAGGTCATGGCAGTAATCGCACCATGGACTGAGCCCTTCCTGGCTTACCTTCTACGCAAAGACCTCCCCGATGACCAAACTGAGGCAAGACGCATAGTACGTCGGTCCAAAGCCTACAAGGTACATGAGGGTGAGCTATACAAGAAAAGCACCACGGGGATCCTCCAACGGTGCATCTCAGAGGAAGAAGGGAAGGAGCTTTTGGCCGAGGTGCATGCAGGCATGGGTGGTCATCACGCAGCGGCGAGGGCCCTGGTAAGCAAGGCCTTTCGAGCCGGGTTCTTCTGGCCCACCGCCCGAGCGGACGCCCGTACACTCGTCCAACATTGTGTGGGATGTCAACTCATCGCAAACTAAAGTCACATGCCCCCAACGGCTCTTCGGACAATTCCGATCACCTGGCCTTTTGCGGTCTAGGGGCTGGACATGGTCGGACCACTTAAAGGGGGGACCAAGAAAAAGAAGTACCTTCTACTAATGGTCGACAAGTTCACCAAATGGATCGAAGCAAAACCAGTAAGTTCAGCTAAGTCCGAACCGGTTATCGACTTTATATCCGGCGTGGTACACCGTTATGGTGTCCCTCACAGCATAATAATAGACAACGGATCCAAATTTACCGCCCAGGAGGTAAAGGACTGTTGCGCTAACTTGGGCATCAAGGTCGACTACGCGTCGGTGTATCACCCGCAGACCAATGGACAAGTCGAACGGGCCAACGGCCTCATTATGAATGGTATCAAACCTCGTCTGGTCCGGTCTCTTCAAGAATCTGACTGCCATTGGGTGGAGGAGCTCGACTCCGTGTTATGGGGATTGCGCACCACCCCAAACAGGTCAACAGGGTACACACCGTTCTTCATGGTATACGGTGCTGAAGCAGTCCTCCCATGTGACATCATCCATGATGCTCCTAGGGTGCGCATGTACAAAGAAAAAGAGGCCGAATTAGATCGGCACGACGACTTAGATGCCCTAGAGGGAGAGCACGATATAGCTCGGGCTCGATCTGCCTTTTATCAACAGCAAGCTCGGCGATATCAAAGCAGGGAGGTTCGAGCGAAGGCATATAACGTGGCGAACTCATCTTACGACTCCCAGAGAAACAGAAGCACAAACTTCACCCCAAATGGGAGGGACCCTTCGTAATTGACGAAGGACTGACAAGGGGAGCTTATCGCCTCCGCACCCCATAGGACAACAGCCTCGAACCAAACCCATGGAATGCAGCTCGCCTTCGACGCTTCTACGGATATACCGGTGTCGCTACCTCCTCATGAAAACTTTTTGTATCTGCGCCTTTATAAGTTTCCCTGTTTACTTCCACAGGATTGTTTAGACTTTCCTAGGCTATGTTCGGCTTAACCGAATTGCACCAAATCCTTTTTTTGACATATATAAGATTGTCTTGTTTTACCCGGCAATGCCTGGGGGCTTCGTTAAAAGCCAAGCAGTTATATATTTACCCTTTGTGCATCCTCCTAGTGTCATTTTTACGCCCCTGTATGCTGTTGGGTTCTACCGTAGGTGCATCGCATGCGAATTAAAAATTTCCTACGCGCAGAACATCCAAGAACATGCTACGGAGATGGATCACAGCTCATTACCACTAGACGCGCAGTGCCGTGCAGCGGAAGTAGAGTTGGGGCAGCGTGTTCCCATGGTCCGTCTCTCCCTCGTCCGATCTCCCTCGAACAGCCGATCCGATCTCCCTCGCGTAGCTGGTCACCGGATTCCACGTATAGGTTTGCCGGAGCAACGCAAGTGCACCGCCTCTAACGGTATCCGCGCGTGCAGCAGGAACACCATGCGGCAGACTGCTAGGTCCGATCACACAGTCGGCGGCGGCAAGTGGAGGTGGCTAGTTGCAACACATGCAAATCACTAATGATGGCGCCGAAGCGATCAACCAGATGGATGTGCCGCGCCTCCACTATATATAGGCATCCGGCGCGGGCTCAACTCTTGGGCCTCGCACGGATCCTAAAGCCCACGTGTTCCTTCCCTTAAGCATGCGCCCCCTTTGGTTCTCGTTCACTTGGTCGCGAGTCGGATCACATCTGACTCGACTAGTCAGTAGCGGCCTCTAGCAAAGCGTGCTGACTCCAAGTGTCCGATGAAGCTGGTTAGGCGAACCTGTACTTCACACTTCTGTTCCCTTTGCCACACGATATATGTTCTCGTGTTCAAGGCGACATGGTCATCCTTGTTGCAGCACGACCTCTTTCTCGTTCCGGTGAATCCGACCAACACTTCGGATTATCTCATAATCCTCATCGCATGGCCATGCTTATCTAGGTCGGAGCACCCGAGGGGCCCACAGTATATCTCTCCTCATCGGAGGGGCAAATCCCATTTTGCTCGACCATGTCTCGCGGCATGGGTCTGGACAAGCCCGAAACCTACCTTTATAACTGCCCTGTCACGGAGTAGCGTTTGGTCGGCCCAAAGCAAGTCTGTCACCATCCCGAGTACATGCGCTAGCTTAGGTCTTAGGACACAGAACGTATGTTGTACTAGAGACTCACAGATGACCTATCGATGCGTCTCATAGCTGGGTCTATCCAACTCAGACCTTATCTCGATTCGGATTCGACTACGTCGAATCCGATTAGATCTTTCTGAGTCCATATTATCCGGCTAGCATCCAATGCAACATGGTCAGTGAGACCAGACCATCCACCGTGTCATATGCTAGTCTAACTGGCTGCGCGTCCACACAGCCCTTTTGACTAGGGACCATTTAGGACAGTCATCATGCAATGCATAGTCTCACAAACAAGTCACGTACTTGTTAATACACATCATTGATAATGTCCAAGGCCTATGTTTATTCATAAACACATAGGAAATATCATCATACATGATTGCCTCTAGGGCATATCTCCAACATTCTCCAACTTGCACTAGAGTCAATCAAATAGACATCGAATGCCCATAGCTCTAATGTGCCCCTCATGCTTGGGTTGTGGAAGTGGCTTAGTCAATGGATCTGCAACATTTTCATCCGTATGAATCTTGCATAAATTAGTATCACCATTCTTTACGAGCTTTCGTATCAGGTGATACTTTCGGTCTATATGCCTGGTCTTGTGGTGCTGTCTCGGCTCCTTGGCATGTGCGATGGCACTTGAATAGTCGCAATACAGGTCCAACGGTTTTGCCCAGCCTGGGAACACGCCAAGATCCTCCAGGAACTTCCGAATCCAAACACCTTCCTTTGCGGCTTCACAAGCCGCAATGTATTCGGCCTCTGTTGTGGAGTCGGCCACCGTATCTTGCTTGGAACTCGTACAGCTCACTGCTCCTCCATTCATGACATACCCGAATCCAGTTTGCGATTGACAATCATCCCTGTCGATTTGGAAACTAGCATGAGCGTAACCCTTTACGCAGAGCTCCTCCTCACCTCCATAAACTAAGAACATCTCTTTGGTCCTTTTCACGTACTTCAGAATTGCTTTCACCGTTGCCCAGTGACTTTCACCTGGGTCGGCCTGGTATCTGCTTGTTAAGCTTATTGCAAAGGCAACATCAGGCCGAGTACATAGCATGGCATACATGATGGATCCTATTGCCGAAGCATACGGAATCCTACTCATCCGGTTTCGCTCATCAGAAGTCGTAGGACTCTAAGTCTTGCTTAGCCTTATACCATGTGAGACGAGAAAGAACCCTTTCTTGGCCTCACTCATGTTGAATGTCTTCAACACTTTGTCTATGTATGTGCTCTAGCTTAAGCCGAGCAACCTCCTCGATCTATCTCTATAGATCTTAATGCCTAAAATGTATAATGCTTCTCCAAGGTCTTTCATCAAAAAATTGCCATTCCATGATTCCTTGACTGAGTTCAGCATCGAAACATCATTTCCGATCAGCAGTATGTCATCCACATACAGGATCAAAAATACTACCGAGCTCCCACTAGACTTCTTGTATAAACAATAGTCCTCTTCGTTCTTGATGAAACCAAGGTCAACGATGACTTCATCAAAACGAATGTTCCAACTCCGAGCTGCTTGCTTCAATCCATAAATGGATCTCTTGAGCTTGCATATTTTACTAGCATTATTTGGATCGACAAAACCTTCAGGCTGTATCATGTATACATCTTCCTTTAAATTTCCATGAAGGAAAGCCGTTTTGACATCCATCTGCCATATCTCATAATCGAAATATGCAGCTATAGCTAGTATGATCCTCACCGACTTTAGCATCGCTACCGGCGAGTAGGTCTCGTCGTAGTCAATTCCTTGAACTTGTCCATAACCTTTAGTGACAAGCCGAGCTTTGTGGATCTGAACATTTCCATCCACATCGGTTTTCTTCTTAAAGACCCATTTGCAACCAATGGCAATTACGCAGGTGGCGGATCAACCAAGTCCCAGACTTGATTATCATCCATGGACTTTAACTTGGATATCATGTCCTCCAGCCATGCCTCAGAATCTGGGCTCACCATCACTTCCGCATATGTGGCCGGCTCGTTGCTTTCTAGCAACAACACATCGCGCACTCTACGCAATCTTTCCGACCTCCGTGCTTCAGGTGCCGACTCCACTACGGGTTCCCTGACCAACTCCGGTATGATCTCATCACCAGCCGAGTTGTCCCCGAGTGGCTCTCGAATTTCTTCGAGTCGCACCGTTCTCCCACTAGCTTCCCGACTGAGAAACTCTGTCCCTAGGAAAACCCCATTACGAGCAACAAACACTTTGTTCTCTTCTCGGTTGTAGAAGCTGTATCCCAAGGTTTCCCTCGGATATCCCACGAATATGCATTTATCCGACTTGGGTGTAAGCTTGTGCGACATGAGTCGTTTGACAAATGCTTCACAACCCCAAATCTTTAGAAAAGACAAACTAGGACTCTTCCCAGTCCACATCTCACGTGGTGTCTTATCTACGGATTTTGATGGTACCCTATTAAGTGTGAAAGCTACAGTTTCTAGAGCGTATCCCCAGAATGACAAGGGTAAATCTGATTTGCTCATCATCGATCGGACCATGTCCAACAAGGTTCGATTTCTCCGTTCTGACACGCCGTTTCTCTGCGGCGTACCCGGAGGTGTGAGATAAGGTACTATACCTCGGCTTTTCAGATGATCATCAAACTCCTGGCTCATGTACTCACCTCCACGATCTGATCGTAGAAGCTTTATTGTCTTGCTGAGCTGATTTCCAACCTCATTTTGAAACTCTTTGAACTTTTCAAAAGTTTTCGACTTGTGCCTCATCAAATAGGCATATCCATATGTACTCAAGTCATCGGTAAAAGTCACGAAGTACTGATAGCCACCTCTGGCCGTTGTGCTCATTGGACCACACACATCACTGTGTATAAGCTCCAACAGCTCGGACGCCCTCTCACAACTCTTTGCAAAAGGAGACTTAGTCATCTTGCCGAGCAAGCATGATTCGCATGTCACGAACGACCCGAAGTCGAACGAAGTTAGGAGTCCATCATCATGGAGCTTCTTCATGCGTTTCAGACTAATGTGTCCAAGACGGCAATGCCAAAAGTAGCTCAGATTTATCTCATTAGGCTTATGCCTCTTGACATTCACGTTATAGACTGGTTCCGTTTCCAGATTCAGAATAAATAGCCAATCTACAATGGGTGCATAGCCGTGGAACATTCCATTAAAATAAAATGAACAGCCATTGTCCTTTAAACTGAATTCATAACCCTGACTCATCAAGCATGAGGCAGAAATAATGTTCCGACTAAGTGCGGGAATGTAATAACAATTATTCAATTCCAAAATAAATCCAGAAGGAAGCTTGAGCTGCATCGTGCCGACCTCCAACGCAGCAACTCTTGCTTTGTTGCCGACCCTGATGTCAATCTCCCCTTGTGCCACACGCCTAGTTCTTATCAGCCTCTGCATTGAGTTGCAAATATGAACAACCGATCCGGTATCAAATACCCAAGAGCTACTAGGTATGTCAGCAAGGTAAATGTTTATAACATATGTAACAAGTGTACCTTTGCCTGAAGAAGCATTTCCGGCCTTCTTGCCATGCTTAGGAAGCCACTTGCTACAGTTCCTCTTCCAGTGACCAGTTTCCTTGCAATGAAAGCAAACTGTCTTTGAGTCTGGCCCCGGCTTTGGCGCAATGGCGGAGACAACCTTCTCCGTGCCCTTTGCCTTGCCCTTTTTCTTGGACCAACTCTTCTTGAACTTAGCCGATTTCTGCACCATCAACACTTGATGCGTGCCTTTCTTAATATCCTGCTCTGCCACCTTGAGCATCCCATGCAATTCAGTGAGCTTCTTATCCATGCCATGCATATGATAGTTCGAGACGAACGTCCCATAGCTAGGTGGAAGAGAACCCAGAATTGCATCCATGGACAGCTCGTCCCCAACCGATCCAAAGCTTGCACATACCCGATCATCTTGATCACATGCGGGCTCAGTGGATCACCCTCTTTTAGCTTACAATCCGTCAAGGATTGCCAGACGTTGAACCTTTTGGTCCTAGCCTGCACCTGAAACATGCTCTTGAGACTCTCGATCATATCGAAAGCCTCAACGTTTTCGAAATGCTGTTGCAAATCGGGCTCCATACAAGCCAGCATGAGGCAGCTAATCTCGTTTGATTCATCAACGAGTTTCTGATGGGCATTCTTGGTTGTGGCACTAGCATTATCGGCAGGTTCTTCTGGAAGTGGATCCTCTAGAACATGTTCCTTTTTATCGTGCTTGAGAACGATTCTCAAATTTCTATACCAGGTGGTAAAGTTCGTTCCATTCAGTTTATCCTTTTCCAGAATTGATTTTAATGCAAAGTTGGGTTGAGCAGGTGGTGCCATTGATCTACAACAGAAAATATGCAATCACTAAGCAAGGTGTTTATCTAGAGTAATTCAAGCCTTAAACAAAACTACTCCCACTGAAGTCGGCATCCCTCCGCAAACTCTTAGTGATTCAGGACCCGTCTAGCGCGAGCGACTAGTGAGCTTTAGCATCACTGCTAGCCAACTTGCCTATTCGGTAAGCAACTCCTTGCTAATCGTATCTCTATACGACTCCTGTCGATCGGGTAGGTATCTTATACCCCGGCTCCCAACCTTCTTTGCCACAAGGCCCAAAACCATTTTGATAGCCTTGTCAAGTTAACCTGATGCAGTGCATGTCCGTGTTCGACACGAACCCTCCAGTTCAAGGACACCTAGTAGCACCTCAATTTTATGAGCCCACCACTAGATGTACTTGATGTGCGAAGGAGCAACATCCGGAATGGCAATGTGCTTGATATTAACGAGGGATCTTTCTACCATTCTAACATGCATAGAAACAAGAAGCAATATCAATCACGTATAAACATAAATATGTGAAATAGTATGGCTCCTTCATGGATGTCCTTCCAGGCCGGCTCCAACTCCGATGACCAAGGCGGAACTCCATCTTGTTCGTCACACCGGGACGCCAAAGCCTCGAACTTGATCTCTGTTCTCCAACTACTACAACTAGTAATGAATTTACAGAGAATCGCAAGTCGACACACAGGTCGTTATACAATATAATGACAACACCTTAGCTCCTGCCGGCTGACAATCATGACACGCAGGTCATGTTAAATTACACACATGCATCACATACATATGAGCCATACTATTCACATCAAACCTGCAAAACAAAGTTGTGCATAGAATCGCATTCTACCAGTTTGTGTGATCGTGTACGAAATACAAGACGCTACGCACACGGCGGATACCGACCGGTAGGGGTAGGTTGTGTCACGACCTCATCGATTCCGATGGACAAAAAATATAGCCTCAAGGACCCCGATGTGCAGTTGATCTCATCAACTGTGCACATAGCCGATCTCATGAACGACGACAGATCTCATCCGCCGCCTACACATATCAAATATGCATCCGATCTGAATCCAAATCCTATAGCAGAGGCTCTAATACCACTGTTGGGTTCTACCGTAGGTGCATCGCATGAGAATTAAAAATTTCCTACGCGCAGAACATCCAAGAACATGCTACGGAGATGGATCACAGCTCGTTACCACTAGACGCGTAGTGCCGTGCAGCGGAAGTAGAGTTGGGGCAGCGCGTTCGCGTGGTCCGTCTCTCCCTCGTCCGATCTCCCTCGAACAGCCGATCCGATCTCCCTCACGCAGCCGGTCGTCGGATCCCACGTACAGGTTTGCCAGAGCGGCGCAAGTGCACCGCCTCTAACGGTATCCACGCGTGCAGGAGGAACACTGTGCGGCGGACTGCTAGGTCCGATCACACAGTCGGCGGCGGCAAGTGGAGGTGGCTAGTTGCAACACATGCAAAGCCCTAATGACGGCACCGAAGCGATCAACCAGATGGATGTGCCGCGCCTCCACTATATATAGGCATCCGGCGCGGGCTCAACTCTTGGGCCTCGCAAGGATCCTAAAGCCCACGTGTTCCTTCCCTTAACCACGCGACCCCTTAGGTTCTCGTACACTTGGTCGCGAGTCGGATCACATCCGACTTGACCAGTCAGTAGCAGCCTCTAGCAAAGCGTGCCGACTCCAAGTGTCCGATGAAGCTGGTTAGGCGAACCTGTACTTCACACTTCTGTTCCCTTTGCCACACGATATATGTTGTTGTGCTCAAGGCGACATGGTCATCCTTGTTGCTGCATGACCTCTTTCTCGTTCAGGAGAATCTGAACAACACTTCAGATTATCTCATAATCCTCATCGCATAGCCTTGCTTATCCAGGTCGGATCACCTGAGGGGCCCACAGTATATCTCTCCTCATCAGAGGGGCAAATCCCATCTTGCTCGACCATGTCTCGCAGCTTGGGTCTGGACAAGCCCAAAACCTACCTTTATAACTACCCTGTCATGGAGTAGCGTTTGGTCAGCCCAAAGCAAGTTTCTCACCATCCCGAGTACATGCGCCAGCTCAGGTTTTAGGACACAGAATGTATGTTGTACTAGAGACTCACAGATGACCTATCGGTGCGTCTCGTAGTTGGGTCTGTCCAACTCAGACATTATCTCGACTCAGATCCAACTACGTCGAATCCGATCAGATCTTTCTGAGTCCATATTATCCGGCTAGCATCCCATGCTACATGGTCAGTGAGACCAGACCATCCATCGTGTCATATGCTAGTCTAACTGGCTGCGCGTCCACACAACCCTTTTGACTAGGGACCATTTAGGACAGTCATCATGCAATGCATAGTCTCACAAACAAGTCACGTACTTGTTAATACACATCATTGATAATGTCCAAGGACTATCTTTATTCATAAACACATAGGAAATATCATCATACATGATTGCCTCTAGGGCATATCTCCAACATATGCATCAATTGTACTTAAGTTTTTTGCGAAACTGGGTTGCCTCGCTCCTGTGATTACCCTCTACGTTCCTGAATGTTCGGCTAGAGGGTAAAGGGAGCACCTCTGCGATTGTTACGACCGGGTTATCTGGATACATACCTCAGACGGGTGAAGCCAAAGGTTAGCACTCTTAAGGAACAAATTGATCGGCTACGACGGAGGAAGGTATAATTAGTTGTCTTCACCACAAATCTGGATTTTTCTCCAAACATTGCTCCTACTTGCCCGATTACGGGTACATAGCTAGGAAATTTGCAATCAACGCAGAAACCCGAAGAAAGGAACCCATTAAGGAACTATTTTCTCCAGAAGATGTTTCTTACATTAAGCAGTAATATAACATACCCCTCCAGTGTGCGTTTCGTCTATTCAAACCACATGCCCGGATTGCCTAGTTCCCTAAAAATGATCTCCTGTTACTCCGGGATATACAATACGGAACACTCCCCAGCTATTGGCAGGGGAGGCGGAAGCCGATGGACGGATTAAGACAACGTTTATAACACGGAGGGAAACAATTAGGTGCCAAGTACATAGCTACATAGAGCCAAAATGTTACACAGATCGGTCGAGATCATCTATTAGGACATCCAGGGCCCAGTGTTCCTGAGAGAGACGAGCAGCGGGCATCACTTGATCATAAACCAGGTGAAGGGGTATTTCCTGTCCATCCAGCCATGCTGGCCCAACCCGGGCCAGGTGCTCCGGGTTGAGTTTGGTGAAGCGGGTCTTCACCATGGCCCACACCTCCCGAGCCCCCTCTCGACAAGCTGATGTTTTCCATATCTCAAAACGGCTTCGGGATCCTTTAAACCGCTCTGCCAGTTCGGCCATCCCTTGTGGAGGTGTCTCGGCTGGCCAGAGTGCCCTTATCATGCTCCTCACAGCTTTCCTGGCTCGTTCGTGCACTATGGCCAGTTCTTTCAGCAGATCCCCACCAAATGAGCTGATCTCTTCTTCCGGACAGCCTGTTAGGAGGCCTACGCATGGTATCTGGTACATTACTTACATAGCACAACAAAGAATAACCTATGACACTTCAGGTTAGAAATTCACTTACAGAACATGCCGCCTTTTAATATCTGGTTCTCCTCTTGGGTCTTTGCCAGTTGAGTCTTCAAACTTACAATTTCTTGGGCTTGTCGTTGGCTTTCCCCCTGGAGTTGGCGCTTTTCTTAGCGACATCGTTCCAATACGGGGAGATTAGCCTCAAGCTGAGACTCAGCATACCTTTGAGCTTCACGGGACTCATCCAGATCCCTCTGCATCTGACCTATGGATTCAGCTGCTACAACACAATACCTCGTTAGAGATGGCGTTCCTAATTTTTATCGGCACTTAATAAAGTACCTTTTTTACTTACAATGTGCCTCTCTGGTGAACTTTTTCACCTCCTCCGGTTCGGCCTTGACAGCCTTTAAATCCGTCTGACTGGATTCAAGATCCTTTGACAACCTCTCGTTTTGCTACCTTAAATCCTGTAAAAAGGCAATGCAATGATCAAACCCTTAATTCGGTCGTCCCAACCAAATCAAGGTCCGGGGGCTATTAGGTTAGGACTTATGTTCGGTTGTCAAAACGAACTACTTACCCGCATATTGAAAGACTTCATTCTGGCAGCTCCTTCGAGGCCAGCTCGGGCAGCTCCAAGGTGAGCGTCCACCAAACTAAGAGCGTTAAACTCCTGGTCGGAAAATGCCGGATGGCGCAAGGATTCCCTTCGATGCCGATGATTCATTGCGCTCTCGACCTCAGAATTAGTAACCGAAACTCCCTCGGAATCTTCTGGGAGTTGATCCGCAGCTGGAGCTTCTGCTTCAGCTCCCCCAGGGGCTGAAGGCTCGGGTGAGTGGTGGTTGTGTGCGCCTCGATGGCGTCTTCGGGTTGCTCTGCTCGTCTCCTAAGTATTCTGATAAAAGAGACTATGAGTATTTATGGCAATAGCAGTCGAAAGGCAGAGGCAAACCAAATTCCTTTTGGTGGGGGCGCGGGTGATGTGTTTTCCGCTATCGCCCCTCGCTTGGGTCTCCCGCCCGCACTTGGCACAGACCCTGCAGGGGTAGCCCAGGAGGGTGTCCGGCGCGTAGTTCGACGACCCTTGGGGGTAGTGGTTGGTATAGTCGGAATGGCAGGAGGCTTGCGTACTTTTCGAGATGAGGTTTTCTTTTTTGCTTACGGTTGAAGAGGCAAGGGTTCGAGGATGATCGGCCGTAAGGGCCACCTTGTGTTCATCGACGCTTTCCTAGTAGTAGACTCCGTCCTCGAAGGTCATTGCAATCTCCGGGTCATCATGGAACCCGGGATCATCATCCCGGGAGTAGTTCTCTGGTTGGGGGTGGGACAATTAACTGTCTCGACCCAATGTCTCCATTTCTGTTAAGAAAGGCGGAAAGTTTTTTGATCGTTAAAATCAAATATAGGCATCTGGGATTCAGGGATTAAAATCAAACTTACCCATTCGATGGGGTTGTAGCTGGAGAAGCCTTCCTTGATTGTCAGGCGGGCGAATTCTTCTTTCTCCCCTTTAAAGAGGTCGGCAAGGATGACTGCTAGCGCCTCCCGATTTTCCGGCCCCTATCGTCGGGAACGGGTGGTATCGCTTGTCCCGTTGTAGCACCACAGAGGGTGCGTTCATTGTTGGAGCGGTTGGACACACCGGGTGATCGCCGTGGCCATCACATCGATGATGGTCAGCTTGTTGTGAGCTAGCAGCTTCACCTTGGCGGCCAGTCATTTTACCTCGGCGCTCTCCTCTTGAGAAGGACTCCTCGGTTGCCAGTTGAATCATTTCTTTAAAGGGGCCTCGGAGTATTCGGGCAGACCCCTCCGAGCTGGGTCGAAAAAGGGGACGTCTTCAATATAAAACCATTCCGAGGACCACTTGTTGGTCTCCTTCTTCGGGGTCCCAATAGGTTACCCCGTTCCGGCTATGCGCCATAGCTCGGCTCCGCCCACTTACCAAATTATTCCTCCCCTAGTTCGGGGGACAAGGCAGAAGTATTTTCGCCATAAATCAAAGTGAGGATCGCAGCCCAAAAACATCTCGCAGAGGGCCACGAAGCCTGAGATATGAAGGATCGAGCCGGGGGTGAGGTTGTAGAGCTGAATCCCGTAGAATTCTAGCAGGCCCCATAAGAAGGGGTGAATGGGGAATCCTAGTCCCCGCAGAAGGTAAGAGATGAAACAAACCCTCTCATCCCCGTGCGGGGTAGGGAAGTTCTTCGTGAAGGCCTCGCCATCTACAGAGGTCAGCCCAGCGTGAGTGGATGTCAGATCCGAGGTGGGAAGATACCCTTGCACTTCAAGATCGCGCAGTTGAAGAAGGGAGACGGAGCAGCTTGCCTAGTCTCCTGGGAGGGGTCATGGGGGCGCGTGGATGAACCTGGAGCTCTTGCCATGTCGCTGAGCTCACAAGCTTTAGGACTCCGTGGTGGTGATGAGGGGAAGGATGTCGCCTATAAAGGATACGATCTACTTAAATAAGAGTTTTGCCCTGATCTACAAGGAGCGGTTTTGTAAAGGACTGCTGGGTTACCTTTCTTTATTCTACCCAGGGAACGAGGGGCGCTATCGGTCTTCGTGCAGGAAAGTTAATGTTGTGGGCCCCGTGATGCTTCGGCAATTGGGGGCTTGTCGGCGACCGCATTGTTGTTCTACAGAACAGAAGGACTGAAGGAACTTGCCTCGCGAGCCGGATACTTTGGGTACGCAGAGCTGCCGAAGACTGTATACCCCGGCATTGGAGGCTAGTTCGAGGGCTACTGAGGGAGTCCGGGACTAGGGGGTCCTCGGGCCGTCGGGTCGTCCCTCATGGGCTGACTTATCGGGCCGCTTTGCAGAAGGCCGGACTATGAGGTGGTGCCGTGGTCAAAAAGGAAAGCTCCAAATATTGGCGTGGCCTTCAAGCTTTGAAGATGAGATCTACGTATCTATCCCCGGTTGTAGGTCGGTAATGTGTAACCCTAGGTACCCCTGGTGTCTATATAAACCAAAGGGTCTCATTCGTAGAGGACAGGTGAACTCATCTAGGGTTTAGCTTAGACGATCTCGAGATAGAACAAATCTGTAATTCTCATCCACATCAATATAATCAAGCAGGACGTAGGGTTTTACCTCCTCACGAGGGCCCGAACCTGGGTAAACATTGTCTCCTTCGTCCCCTGTTACCCATCGATCTAAGGTCCAGAGCTCGGGACCCCTACCCGAGATCTGCCGGTTTTGACACCAACAATCACCTCACAAGAGTCCTTATGGATGGAGGAAGTAGCCTTAATCTAATTTACTTAGACACGGTGAAAAAGATGGGCATATATCTATCAAGGATCAAACCCAGTAACACTACCTTTAAAGGAGTGATTCCAGGCGTTGAAGCCCGCTGCTCCGGCACTGTAACGCTGGAGGTTGTGTTCGGTTCACCCAATAATTTTCGCATCGAAGACTTAATCTTCGACATCGTACCGTTCCGCAGCGGCTATCACGCACTGCTCGGCCGCACAACATTCACCCGCTTCAACATTGTTCCCCATTACGCCTATCTGAAGCTCAAGATGCCTGGACCCAAGGGGGTCATAACCGTCAACGGCACTACAGAGCGCTCTCTCCGCACCGAAGAACACACCGTGGCCTTATCAGTCGAATGCCAATACGACAGTGAAGTACCAGGGTCCCAATCAGTCATCAAGACACAACAAGCGGGCAAGCGAACTCGAGCCCAACCGGATCTGCCAGAGCCATCTCCCGCTCAACACAAATAGGGATACGCTCTTCACAGCACGGCCCGGTTACCCATCAGGTATGTCCCTCGAAGACACAATTTTGCTCTCAAAATACAATGGGCAGCTGTGGGGACCCACTTCTGAGGACTGGATGTCCGTCTCAACCGAACTACAGTCCAAACGCTTCTTCGGACAGAAGCAGGATACCATCAAGGATCTCCCAAGCATCAAGCTTACACACCCTATGGCGGCTTCTCAATACCCCCTTCCCCAAGGTCCGTTCGCCAACAGCAACTACCTTTAAAGGATTCTACCGCTCCCCGCTCAAGAGCAAAGGAGTAAGCACGCATGCAGCAGGGCACATGGAGGATATCAAGCCACCCATCGAAGGCCCTGCGTAAAACACTATCATGTAAAGATTGTTTTCTTTTTCAAAATAAGAATTACCTGTAACAGCCGCCTCGGCATTATGAATTATAAGACTGTTACTCGCGTCCTGTTTTCAGCACTTTTATGATTACACAACTTGTTTCACACTAACCGGCACCGTAAGGTAAAACTTCCCGGTACATGATAGGTGCGATCGGCTAATAGACCGGGGTCTTGGATATAATTCCCGCCCCAAGCATCGACCCATCACTATGTTTTATGTGTTCAGCGTCTCGGATATTGCGTTATAGGAATTGGTTCTGAATTATGTCTTGGGTCAATAGTTTGGTTGCCCCGCTCCTGTGCTTGCCCCTTTACATTCCGCTAGTTCGGCTAAAAGGGCAAAGGGAGAACCACTGCGATTGTATTCCCAGCTGGCCTGGCGAAGTACCTCAGTGGAGAAAGCTGAAAACTGACTGTCATAATAAGCGAGAACTGGTCTGCGATCCGAGCTTAAGTGTCAAACTAAGAATCGATGGAGATTATTCCATGTCATACGAGGGGTTTGTACCTTCCCAAACCTTGTGGTACTAGTCTCAAACTTTGGTCAAAACGACTACCACAAAATACTGGGGGCTCGTCACCAGCCCCCGCATTCAAGCTCCTAAGGCTAAGTGAAAGCACTAAAGCCACATAGTCTGATTGCCTCGCTTCCCTCACACACTACCACCTACGGGCTTCGATATATCGGCTAAGGGTCCAGTGCAGAGGTCGAAACACCCCTCGTAGTATCTACATGGGGGCTGAAGCCGACGACTGGCAACTTTCAGATTAAAATGGCCACGCAGGAGTCAAAATAATGCAAAATATTCGGGACAACATTATAAAGCGAAATTGTCTTAAGGGCACAAGATAACACCCTCACTCATACATTACATCCTTGGGGCATTGGGTCTCTATCGACCGAGCACCCTCTAACGTGGCACGGAAATAAAGCTCGGGGCACCTATGTTCCTTCCCAGGAGGCGGGGACACGATGGCCATCTGAATCGGCTTCACCCTCGGCCAATGCATCATTGTCCTTGCAAATGCCATCCGCACTCCCTCGATACACACGGAGTGCTTCTGGGCTTCAATCTGCGGCGCGGCGTCGCAAAGTTTCTGCAGCAAGCCAAAATAGCTGCTCGGCAACGGCTCGGAAGGCCACAGCTGGATGAAGAAACCCGTCAAGGCCGGCTCCGCCATCCTGTGCAGCTCCATCGGCTGCTTCATCTAATAGCTGAGAAGGGGACGTGGCTTGGGGGTTTGAATTGAGCCCAAAAAAGCCTCTGCTCCACATCCCCGTCTCGGGCCGCAAAGTGCCTTGCTGCGTCCGCCGCACTCCTCGGGAGGTCCGTAAAGGCGCCTGGGGAACGCCACAGCTGTGTAAGAAAGGTGAACATGTTTCCACCAAAGGCACATTGCAGTAAGTATGGCTTACCATCCGCAATCAGCCTGACTTGGCGAAGTTTTTCTTCGAAGAACTGCCTCTCGGAGGATAGCGTGGATAGCTCGGTCGCCTGATCCTTGGCCTTTTTCTCCAGGGTCTCGCACTTAGTGCTTGCATCCTAGAGCTCCTGTTGCACCTCGGCCACTCGAGCCTCATGCTTGCCGCTCTCAACCTTTAACGAGCTTAGCTCGGCGGCCGCCATATCGGCCGCTGCCTTCTGATCGGCGGCCTCCTACTTGGTCTTCCTCAGCTCAGCCTTGAGGTTTTCAACCTCTACACTTGCGGCTGCTGGTATAAATGGAAGCAAAATCAGGAACCAAAGCCGGAACAATCCTTACTAATGCGAAAAACAATAAACTTAGCAAGCATGGTTCAAACCTACCTTGCATCTCGTCGAACCGTTTGTTCAGACGATCAAGCTCCTCATCGGAGCTCTTGAGCTTCCGGTTCAGCTCGGCCAGTTCAAGGGCATTGGAGGCCCCAGCTGAGGACGAGGCCTGCAAAACAACTTGTATATAAGCCACCATCTGAGCTATTTGGTCCTCAACTATTTGCTAAAACATTCTCCTATTATAGTCTCATGGCCACAAACCGCCCTTGAGTTCACCCATGTTTCTAGGTTCTATGACCCCAGGGCAAGTTTTTTAAACTCACCCATGGCTCGGGGGCTACTATACCTATAAGGAATACATAACCTTATAAATAAATTTGTTCTTGTGAAAAGAACAATACATGGCCTACCTTGAAGCCCGCCAGTAGACCACTAAAAGCTTCCTTCAGTCCGTTGTCAACGGACTGAATGCCTTGTAAAACTGTACCCATAAGGGTGAGGTGATCTTCGGCAATAGAGGAGTCAGAAAAAGCCTCCTCCATCATGGCTGGCCACCCGGTCATGGTCTGCTCTGTCATGGGCGGCACCGGTGGTGGCACTTCCTCTACCCCTCCTTGGGGAGGCAAAGTCGATGACGTCGGAGGCACTGAGGTCTGCGGAGTTGACTGTGGAGGGAGCCCGGATGAATTGCGGTCCCCCTCTTTGCTTACCAGGAGGGGTTTGACCTCCTGGGCTTTGGCGGCCGAGGCATGATCCTCGGCCAGGGCCTCCTGGTCTTCGGTGGCCGAGGTATGCACCTCGGCCATAACCATCTCACCCCCAATGTTCGACGCATGAGGGGTCCGACGGGATAACACCTCCGTGGCCTCGTCTGCGGATGAAGGGGTGTGGTGCGGGACGCTATCCCGCTCTCTGCCAGCTCGGACGGTGGAGAATCCCCCTCCGAGACCTGTTCGGTCGGGAGATCTCGGGCCGGGCTACGACACGGAAGGCACTTGGCCGGTTAGTAACGGAAACTCCATGTAAATATACTAGACGGCATCCGAACTCAGTACCTTTGAGCTGGGGGCTTGACCCTGGGGTTCCGTCGGTGAACCCTCTCGAAAGCCCTGGAATCCTCATTGGAATCTGGGCTGTCATCCGGCAGGACCACCTTGGCCCTGCAGGGCTTCCCGGGGGCGAAGGGAGGCAGATCCTTCTGCGCGTCCTCCGGCGCAGCCCTCTTCCTTGTCTGGGGAGAGTCAACCTCCCCCCCGTCTTCTGCATGCTCTTCTCGTGGGCGGAAGAGGCTTGGGTCTCTCCGGACTTAGTATCTGGAGGACCCCTAGGACGGAGGCCTTCGTGGGCCTCCTTCTTCTTCTTCTCTTTCTTCTCCGTCGCCGCATACGGCGCCACGACCAGCATTGCCATCAGTTGGGGTGACCTGGGGTCCTCGGGCAGGGGGGCTGGACTGTTGATCCTCACGGCCTTGTCCAGCCAACCCTGCAAAGACAAGAAAGAGGATTAAATCCTTGTCGATGGTCAAAACTCGGAATAAAATAGAAACCCTGTCATACCTTCAAGGGTGGGGTGTCGCCATCTAAGTCGATGTCTTGTTCTTCGGACGGCCATTCCTTCTGGGGCTTGAATAGCACTTTCCAAAACTTCTCGTGAGTTGTGCGGTAGAACTTGTGCACGGTGGCCGGGTCCCCGAGCTTGTAGGACCACATCGGGGTGTCCGGGCGCTGGCATGGCAGGAGGCAGCGGTGGAGCATGACTTGGACCAAGTTGGTCAGCTCGATTTTGGACTCCACCATTTGTGCGACGGGATTCTGCAGCGCCTTCACCTCTGAGGCAGATCCCCAGTCGAGGCCTTTCTTGACCCACGAGGTTAACCTCGTGGGGGGTCCGAATCTGAACTCGGCTGGCGCCGACCAGTCTGCGTCTCGTGGCTCGGTGATGTAGAACCACTCCTTTTGCCAGACCTTGACGGTGTCGATGAAGGTGTCATCCGGCCACTCGACCCGCGGAAGCTTGCTGATCACAGCCCCTCCGCAGTCGGCGTATTGGCCACTGACGGTCTTCGTCTTCATGTTGAAGAACTTGAGCCATAGGCCGAAGTGCGGATGGACCCGCAAATAGGCCTCGCAGACGGTGATGAAGGCCGAGATGTGCATAAAAGAGTTCGGCGGAAGATCATGGAAATCTAACCCATAGAAGAACATCAACCCCCTGATAAAGGGGTGGAGTGGAAAACCTAGCCCCCGAAGGAAATGGGGGATGAATACCACCCTCTCGCCCGGTTTCGGAGTAGGCACCACCTGGCCTTCTTCTGGAGGGCGGTGGGCGATGTTGGGCGAGAGGTATCCAGCAAGCTTCATCTCCCAGATGTCGTTGTTGGCGACGCAAGAGGCTTCCCACTTGCCTTACGAGCCCGAGCCGGCCATGGATGAGCTCGGGGAGGGTGGCTTGGAAGGGGAGGAAGAAGAAAATGGATCTAGGCGCTTGAGGCTTGGATGCGAGAAGGAATCGAGTCTGGATGCGTAGAAAGGCCTTGGGGGTTTTCTCCTTTTTATGGTAAGCCGTAATACCAAGGGTCCTCTTTTACTGCCGCAGGCTTTGGCACTTCCCGAAACAATCGTGTCGTTATACGTGCGCGGGGTTACCCACATCATTACTCATATCCCATGAAATACGGGGCACGATCTTCTTATTGATAAGGCGTGCAGATAGAAGAGCAGCCTCGATCCGTGAATCGAGTTTTCGTAACTGGTTGTTGTGGCCTTTCGTCAGAAAGGTTGTCAGATGAGGGTACTATTCACACCCGGGCGTTTGGCCTTCAAGGATAAACAATGCGTGTTTTGGAAGACAGGGTGTCGTCAAGAACCAAGTTGGAATCAGCCGAACATAGATGGAACTCGCCTCGCAAGCCGAATACCGTGGAAACGCGAAGCTGTCGAAGACTGCATACCTCGGCATTGGAGGCTAGTTCGGGGGCTACTGAGGGAGTCCGGGACTAAGGGGTCCTCGGGCCGTCGGCTCATTCCTCATGGGTCAACTTGTTGGGCTACTCTGTGGAGGGCCGAACTATGAGGCGACCCCGTGTTCAGGAAGGAAAGCTCCGAAGAATGACGTGGCCTCCAAGCTTTGAAGATGGGATCTGTGTATCGATCCCCTGTAAAAGGTCAGTTATGTGTAACCCTAGGGACCCCTGGTGTCTATATAAACCAGAGGGTCCCATTCGTAGAGGACAAGTGAACTCATCTATGGTTTTAGCTTAGACGATCTCGAGGTAGATCAACTCTGTAATTCTCATCCACGTCAATATAATGAAGCAGCACGTAGGGTTTTACCTTCTCACGAGGGCCCGAACCTGGGTAAACACTGTCTCCTTCGTCCCCTGTTACCCATCGATCTAAGGTCCACAGCTCGGGACCCCCTACCCGAGATCCGCCGGTTTTGACAACGACAATGGGAGAGGATCCATGGTAGTGTATTTTTGTGGTGATTAGTGGGCTCGTGTGCGCTATCTCAACTTTCTCAAACTACTGGTAGTCGTAGTACAGGATAGCCAAGAGTCAAAGTTGGAATGCTGCATGAAACCCCACAACTCCCCCTTGTTGATACATGTGCATGAGTAGTTAGATCTGATTTAAGACTTGCTAAGTACTTTTGTACTCACGTTTGCTTAATAAACTGTTGCAGACGAGACCCACGATCCCTTTGGTGGGTTCTTCCTAGACGTCAACGACGATGAGTAGCTGGTATCCCAGCTACGACCGGGCCCCCTCGGAAGGGGGTTGTAGATAGTCAGGCCACGTGCTTTTTTATGCTTTCATATGTCTGTACTCAGACGGCTTTATGCTTCCGCATGGCTTGTATGATTTTGTTTGTATGACTTGAGTGTCAGGTCATGTGACCCCTACCTGTATGAACCTATTATGCAAGGCTCTCTGAGCCTTTTAAATAAATGATGTGTTGTAAAGTTTTGTTGTGATGCCATATTGTATCTATGCATATCTTGCATGTTGTGCGTACGTGTGACGTGCATTGGTATGTGTGGGATTCGACACCTAGTTGTGTGCCTTTGGTAGCCCTGTTTACAGGGAAATGCTTGTTTGTGCTTCCACTGAGCCATGCTAGCTTGCTACTGCTCCGGACACATCGATTGACCAGCATGTATCCTTCTTTGCTGCTATGTCTGTCCCCACGGGGAAATGTCTCACAGTGTAATGGAGTCCATGTAGCCTGCTATGACACGTCTACACGCAGTTGAGGACAGAAATGTCTCACGGTGTAATGGAGTCTGTGTAGCTTGCTATGACTCGTCTACACATGCTGATGATCGACACCTGCATTGTTGGGTTACGTATGCCTGTCCCTGTACGGATGTGCCACTTGGGTTCTATGACTAGTCATGTCGACCCGAGTTCTTTGACATATGATTGCTAGCGACATATTCATATACGTGAGCCAAAAGACGCAAACGGTCCTCGCCAAGGTAAGATGGCAGCCATGAAGATTACCGTGCGTGAGGCCGCAAAGTGATGTGATATGTTACGTGCTGGATTCATATGACTTAGATCCGGGTCCCGACACCCCCTGGCCTATTATTGTAACTAGATCACTGAAGGTGCGCGTTGCCGCGCTCGTCCCTTTTTACAATGGAATGATAGGTATTTTATAAATATCTGAAAACATGATCACTACCCATATCCAAGCCACACAATAACTCTCGTGGTTGGAATCACAATATGGCACCTATAATTTCATTGAATCCATACATGTAAACTGCAAACAGACTCAAATATGAAAACAGCAGTAATCATTACTTCTTTCTGAACAGGCACACTACAAAGATAACATTTTAAGGCGAGAGAGCGTTGTCATTTTTCTCTCGTCTGGAAAGGCGAGCCCTTCTGTTTTAACTTCCAGGAATGCTTTGCCCTTACCAAAAAAGCAACAACTTTAGATTGCTCCTACCACGAGAAAATTAAGGCATCAAACCTGCAATGACTGGAAAACAGATGATACAAAGGTATACCAGAGGGGAAATCCCTTGATGCACTCGAGTGTTGCTGCCCCTCATAAATAAAAAACAATTTGGTAATTACATAAAAAGACCAAAAGGCCAAAACATTTTTGGATACAAAGTTGACCTAGCCCTTTACCCGTATAAAAAGTTTAGGGCAGAAATAAACTTCCGCTGAACCCAGAACAAGAAAAAGAAATTTCCTAGTGTAATGTTCATGTACAATAACTTGTATATAGTCTTTATTTTCTTTTCCATCGCGCACAATACGCTGGAAAGTATTCCTTTGCGAAACTTTTCATACATGTACCAATGTTGGACATGTATATTCCCAGGAATTTTCAAGATTTTTCAAACTTTTTTCAATTTTCTTTGGAAATGCAAGTAAAACTATTATCTAATGAAGAAAATTACGTGATAATGGCAGAGGCAAGGTCCCAAAAAAACACTCCATGGACTATCTCCCATGGCCAAACGTATTTTCTCTCAAACTGATGTTTGAAAGCACCTCGGACCCTCACAGTGCCCACGAACAATGATCGAATTGTTAATATAATTGCTATATGGATTACAATCACTACTATAGTGTAACTAATTTAGAGCACCGAAAACTGAAATTAAAGGTCAATTTTGTTGTTTTTACTCTCTTTAGCACAAAATTAATTAAACACTAAAAATTGGTCAATGTTGAACATAGTGTTACATGATAAAAATAACTTGTACACAGCTAGATCTGTATATATATTTGCTCTAATTCAAACTAATGGTCAAAAAAGGCAGAAATCTCCTCTCCAAAATGAAATAATTTACTAACTCAAAGTAAAGATAGAAATAATTGAAGGGACAGACTAATTGTCTTGCGAAAGTAACCTGCAGGCTAAAAATGATTTTTTAGAACTGAAGCATACTACAAATCTACTTTCCATTTTGGACAACCAAGTGGCAACTACTCATTGTTTTGTAAGTAGCAGATTAAAAAACAACTTTTTTTCTAAATTTGGTGGAACACGGTCCTTAGTATGGTGACTACATAATTTGGATTATCGAGTTGGAGTTTGTCAACTTATGTTATTTGCATATGTGCCATAGTGTTGGTAATGGAGGAGGCCATGAGTGTAGGTTCTAGCAATTTCAAAAGTGGGATAGGTAGAATGGAAAAAAGTCAAACTAAATTTAATGGAGCAATGGTAATAAACAAAACCAAGACCTTAACTGGTAATAACAAAGTACAATATCTGCGTGCCTGGAATCGAATTAAAATTTAATTTTACTGTATATAACAGCAACATGGATGCAAATATGTGTTTGAAATTTACAGTTTTAAAAATGGCTGTCAGTAGCTGTTAATTTTCTCTTCTTTCAGGTCCATCTAATCACATGAAGCGCAAATTCATACTACAAATTAGCATCGGGAGATCCATCAAAACTTTCAGTTACTAAAATAGTGGAGCGTTTGCTAAATTTGGGCTATCACAGGATTAAAGCCATGCACTGGGGAGATCCATCTAAACTTTCAGTGACTAAATTAGAATGGGGAGATCCATCTAAAATTTCTGTGACTAAATTAGCATGGGGAGATCCATCTAAATTTTTAGTGACTAAAATAGTGCAGCGTTTGCTACTTTAGGGCTATAAAGCGACATGCTAGAAGAAACATTGATCACAAATGTAAAAGGAGATAGATAAATCGGAAATCTACTGTACAAAAAACTATTCAGAATCATGAGAAATTCGTGTTCCTTGGGCCACACAAAAATGAGTTTAAAGGAAGGGCATTGAGCGATATCCCCTATGAATAGGAAGAGTTGCCACAACATTTTTATGTTTATGATTTTTTTTCTGGATAGTTGATGATGCAAGGTAGTAATGACAATAAATTGTTATACTGAAAGCATGATCCTCTAGTCTGAACAGTATCACTACAAAAGAAAATAAAAAACAGATCTAAGCCGCAAGCAAAGAAGAAGGTTACAACCAGAATATCTCATTTCTATGTACATTGTATTTGTCAGGCAAGATAAACGCACATGATATCACGTCAGATGATTTGATTTGCTGCAATGTTGGTCTAAATCACATTCACTCCGTGCATCAATAGAGCAAATTATATTTCAGAGTAGGCATTTGTGGGAGGTACTATCCAATAATATTGTGGATGAAAGCAAACAAGAAGGCATGACAGAATAATCAATCATGGTAAAAGAGACCAGTAAGAGGTCTTCGACGTTTGACACAAAGGTTGGCGGAGTCCTTTTGGTTGCACATGACAGATCAAGTTGTCTGACTATGAAGTTAGCAATGTGAAATTGCTCAGATGGATCCCGTAACATAGCTCACATCAGTTAGGCAACATATCTTTCATGTGAGCAAATGTCAAGAAAAAGAAATTATATGTTAGTTGAGAGGTTGAGATACATACCTTCCCAATCACTACTGGCCAATAAGAATAATAACCCTGTTCGCAGCCTAGCAGAAGATGGCACCTATCTTGAGTTAATTAGGATATCCACCTAATAAAAACACAGGTATGTGCTGATTGTTAATACAAAAAAACATCATGCCAGAAGTTTTAAGAAACCAGTGACAGTTATGAGGACTTGTCATTATCAAAATTCCATCTGTATTAAATTAAAATGTTCAAGCAAACATCGACTTATTATAACTATGGCACACCTTCACTAACAAAATGATGGTTAGTGAACTAAATTTGAGAACACCTTTGCCAACACAATCAGACGCTCCATCTCTTAATTCAAATGTCTCATATATTCCCAAAATTCATCGATCCAAATACTGAAACTGAACAGCCCCGATGGATCCTAGATACAATACATCATTTCTTTTCACTTTCTTCCGGGAGAAATTTGGAACTGTCATTTTACTGATTTATTATTCAGTCTGTACATAAATTCTTTTCACTTCATTCTTCCTAGATGCACAGTCACAGCAGATTGTCATACTTATCTGTACAGAAACTGGCATCAATAAATCAAGAGATTGTAGTTACCAAGAAAGAGAAAAGAGCATTGGAATGGAGAGGGGTAGCCATATCATTAGATAAAGTAGGGGAGAGGGGTGATAGAAGAGGGGTAGAAACGGATTACCTGCAAAACTGCACGGTTGTTACAGACGTAGAGTGGTGAATACGGCAAGGCAAACATGGTGAGGGTGCCGGAGGTGTCACATCACGTCGCATCGGCTGAACTGTGCACCGTTACTTGGGTCTAAAAATCAGGACCACTCCATGGTGTGGACATGCCGCCATCCGAAGCGAGCATGCGCGATGCGAAAGGTGAAGGGGGAGCTCCTGGACCCATAAGGAAGAGGGAGCGCCGCCAAAGCATCAGCCTGCGTCACCACAGAGGATTAAGGCTAGCCCGCTGGGTTCAGATGAGATGAAGAAGGTGGGTTCTGGAAGAGTTTGGGCATCCACATCGCCTAGAGTAGCCGCCGCCGTCAGCGCGATCAGAGAAGGGTTGAGGCCAATGGGAGAGGAGAGGTCGGAACGGGAGCGAACGATTTAGAGACAATAGCCAGAATGCCACTATGAGAAACCAAACTTGCCAAAATACCACTATGAAAAACCAACTTGCCAAAATACCACTACTTTCAGTTTTCTTTAGCCAAAATACCACTAGTGCCTAACTGAGACTAACACCATTCAAAAAAGACTTCTATGCCCTTACCTCTTCATAACTCAAGCATACATTTCAGTAACAAAAGGAGCAGGTATAGTGCAACAGTTTAGCAGCCAATTGACATAGAAACACGAACTCAACATAATCTTACTTCGCATCATCCAGCCGCATTTCAGCAGCATTTAGAGAACATTCCAGCAGCACTTTTACTAACATTTCAGCAGCATTTCAATAGTATTTCAGCAGCATTTTGGCATGAAAACATCACCAATTCAGCATAATCTGACATTGTATCATTAACCATCAATATAACAACACTTCAGCAGCATTTCAATAGTATTTCAGCAGCATTTTGACATGAAAACATCACTAATTCAACATAATCCGAGTTTGTATCATTCACCATCAATACATAATGGTTCGAAATAAGATAACATAAACAGCGACACATAATAATGGTTCAGATCAGCACTTCTTCAAACAAAAGATCATGGTTCTCACAACCATAAGCAAAAGATCATGATTCTCCCAACGAAATGCACTAAACTCGCCGCAGAGGGCTAGGAGCAGCAGTTTTGCTCCTTGTAGATGCACTAGGAGGTGTAGAAGCAATTGCAATAGCTGCTGCCATCTGCCTTGTCATTGGACTTGTAGGAGTATCAAGTTGAGTACCTTGCTTAGTTGGTGTCTTAGGAGAAGTAGTTGCAATGCTTGCTTCGACCTTTGACTTTTTCCTACAATTCAAAGAGAACAATATTGTTAGTAATTAATATGCAAGACACGGAGTAGCATCATGAAAATAATATACAACTGAAAGAGATTAGGCATATGAAATAATACCGCGGAGGAGGAGTAGCATCTCGATCCGCGTCACTTTCCATCTCTGGCTCCTTGCATGTCTTTTGAAGATGGCCTATTGCTCCACATCTTTTGCATTTATGTCTTCTACCGGTTCCACCTTCAGTGTAATTTCTTATCCTCCTAGTTCTTGGACGTCCAGCACTCTTGGTAAGTTTGGGAGGGATCATATCAAATCCACGATTTATCTTGGGCCATTGGGACCTACCCCTAATTGGCATGAGAACTCCAGCATATGCCGCTTGGAACCTTGCCACGGAGAAGCACTCAGCAACATAATCCTCTAGCTTTGCTTTTTTTGAGAAGATGAACTGAAGAGCATGTGTACATGGTTTACCACAAATCTGCCATCTCCTACAAGAGCACTCGTTTTTCTCCAAGTTAACGGTGTGCCTCCATCCATTTCCTGAAATCTCAGCTATATTTGGTGATGCTCTTGCTCCAAATAATGCAGCCCCTTGCTTTTCATATTCAACTCCTTTATCACACTAGGTAGTATGTAACCTAGCAGCGCTTCACCAACGGATCTCCTTTTCTCGAACAATATCATTAACATTTCCCTAAGCTTGTCAAAAAGCTCAACAAGTGCAAGTTGCTTCACATCCTTAATCCAATTGTTGAAAACCTCTGCCAAATTATTGCTAACATACTCAACTTTTGTCATTGCTGAAAATTTGCTTCTTGTCCACACTCGGTTGTGATGCATGTTCAAATAGGCTATTGCTTCGGTGCTTTGTGCTTGTATTTCTGCCATTAGTGAATCGTGCTTCTCTACTTCATATGTCCAAGCTGCAGGCCACATATTATCTAGTATGTCACCTTTGAACTTTTTCTTGAAGTTGAGCATTAGATGCATCATGCATTCTCTATGTTCACAATTAGGGTAGACCTTAGAAATGGCATTCTCCAACCCATTACATGCATCGGTATGGATGGCAAGCCCTTGTGGCTCTCCAATGGCTAATTTCAACTGCAATAACATCAAAGAACATAAATGTCAAATAAATAACAATAGAAAGAAAGAAATCAGCAATAACATGTGCCAAAGCAAGAAGGAAACAATAGTATTAATCATACCATGAAAGTGTTAGTGTTTGATAACTTGGAGGCATGTATCCTCCATGGACAATCCTCATCGGTGCAATTAGCCCTAAATCTCTTAGTGTCACTATAGTGCGTGTCAAAGGTCCAATCTTCTCTAATTGCTAGTTGTCTCAATGCGACTCTAAATGCTTTGGAGTTAGGAAATGTGGCTCCCACTTCGAAACAAGGATTTTTCTTATCATGGATATAAGTAGGAGCCACATTATTCGCAAGTAAAATCTCATCATCCCCTCGCACATATTGTGGATCATAAGAGTTGTCAACATCTAGTGTTCCCAATGGTACTCTTGCAGCCTTTGGCTCGCCTTTTTTTCCGTGGCTCGGCATTCTCCTTTGACTCCGCATTATCCTCATGCAAATAGGTGTTCTCCTCATCGCATCCCACGGGCTCATCATCTTCATATTCTCCTTCATAGGCTTGCTTCGGCCAAGCAAAGAATGGAGCATGAACCGGCTGATCATCCATCTCCTCGGCCATGACAGGAGCTTGTTCATCGCGTTGCCGTTTGTTCTCAATGGTCACACCAAACCTTACTATTTTTGTGTTAGAACACCTATCAAACAATTCAGCTATCTCTGATTCAGAGATCAATGGGATGGTGTTATCTCCAACTCCATACCAAATGGTCATTCTCTGATCAGGAGCCCACTTGAACTTCTCCTCCACGACCTCCTTTATCCGTGCCACAGACAAGTCCCGACCAACCATGAAATCCCATGTTTTGCCCCTTTTATACACTCTTCTGCCGTCTACAATCGTCAAGAAGGATTGAACATCTATTTCAACCTTGAAATCACCCATTGAATCCACTCTGAAACGCACAAACACAGGAAATTCTAAATTTGCTGCACTTGTAATGAAAAAACATGAAAAAGGGGGAGGGTCGTACCTTCGGTCACAGGGGGGGAGGCAGGACGAGGCGAGCTGCTGCTGGAGCCCAGCCAGGCGCCGCCCTCGGCGACCTGCAGTGAGCTGCGGCTGGAGCCCAGCCAGGCACCGCCGGCGAGCTGCGACTGCAGCGGCGGGCCGCCTAGCCAGGCGCCGTCCTTGTGGTGCTGCAGAAGAAGGCCGGCGGCGGGCGGCAGAGGAGGCCAGGGGATGGAGGAGGGAGAGGGTTAGAGGGAGGTGGGGGCGGCAGGAGAAGGCCGGGCGGCGAGGGTTGGCTGCGCCGCCATCGTTGTTGGTGCGAGCTCTCGATGGGAAAAACTGGATATGGATAGGGTTAGCCTCATGGGGGGTAATTTTGGTATATGTGAAAATCTGAGAGGAGCCTAACGGTTTGACTAACGGCAACGCATTGAAAAGTAACAGAAGTGTTATTTTGTCCATGAAAATAAAGAAGACAATGGTATTTTGGCAAGTTGGTTTTTCATAGTGGTATTTTGGCAAGTTTGGTTTCTCATAGTGGCATTCTAGCTATTGTCTCAACGATTTAGGGTGGAGGAGGAGTTGGGTCGCTTCACAGGGTCGATGCGCACTGACAACCCAATGGGGTTACCTGGTCTTTCTAGCCCAGTAGCTCTGATTTTGTTTTGGGAGCATCGGCCCCAAAACTGTAGCACCGAAGGAACATCCAACGACTAAAAACATCCACATCCTGAGTTCTAACGGCCGAAACAGCTAGGGATGTGAAAGGGCCTGAAAAAGTGCTCAGTTATAATGTTTTTAAATAGAGTAGGTGCGGCCTGTGGGGCGTGAAAAACTTGCTTGGTATTTTTTGTATTAAGTACTCACGTTTTATGTGTTCTTGCCCTTCTTCCGAGGCCTTTCTTCCCCTTTTACGTTGCATCGGTGTCCTGCGTCACTGGGACCCAGCCCTCGAGGAAGGATGCACCATCACTGGGACCCAGCCCTCGAGGAAGGATGCACCGTTACTGGTGAGCCTAGAGCGTGTGCTCGGAAAGACCAGAGGGTGCAGAGCTCTTAGGGCTGGTAGGAGTCCCTGAGGTGCGATGCTCAAGCCCCCCCCCCCCCCCTTGATGCATAGGTGGCTCATGTCAAGGGAATCAGACCTTTCCGAGAAGGGAACGAGAGGGAGGAGTCCCTGAGGGGTGTTTGAACTTAGCTCCTTCAGGATGCATGGCCTGGGGACGATCCTCTGCAGGGAGTGGCTCGCGGAGCGCGGGTCCTCGTGAGGCTCCCTGCCCCTCGCGGCCTGGGGCTCGCGGAGCGTCCCGAGGGTAGGCCCCGAGGCCTTTGGTATCCTGCATCAAAGATGTTGCCAGGCTTTTGTAAAGTACACAGCGGGGCACGCTTGCAGGGTCACCTGTGGGTGTTATGCGAGGAGACTAGAGCACCAAGGACCTAGTGAGGTGACGTACACGAGAGCGGGCCCGCGAGCCAGAGCTCGGTCGCCTGGGTTTTGCAGTGCTGCTGGAACTGACACGAGCACAGACATCGTGCCCAGCCCCCGCTCGCATGACAGACACGAGGGAGACCTCGAGCGCGCCCCCTTGAGGCATGCTCTGCCGTCTGTGGGCGAAAACAACTTTTTGGAGGAAATGAGCTTTACTCATGCATGAAATAGGTTCGTTACATAACAGAAAGTTACATGCTGTCGTGCTGGACACGGGTCAGCCCGAGGTAAATGCAGCTGAAAAGCACCCTCATTAAGCTTGGAGATGTTGTCGTGTTGGACATGGGTCAGCTTGAGGTTGATGCAGCTGAAAAACACCCTCGTTAAGCTTGGAGATGCTGCCGTGCTGGACACGGGTCAGCCTGAGGTTAATGCAGCTGAAAAGCGCCCTCGTCGAGTTTGGAGATGCTGTCGTGACGGACACGGAACAGCCTAAGGTTAATGCAGCTGAAAAGCGCCCTCATCGACTTTGGAGATGCTCCCATGACGGACACGGGACAGCCTGGCGTTAATGCTGCTAAAAAGCGTCCTCATCGAGTTTGGAGATGTTGCCGTTGTGGGCACGGAGCAGCCTGAGGTTAATGCAGGTGAAAAGCGCCTTCATCGAGTTTGGAGATGTTGCCGTGATGGACACGGGACAGCCTGAGGTTAATGCAACTGAAAAGCGCCCTCATTACGTGACAAAAATGCTGACGTGATGGACATGAGACAGGCTGAGGTTAATACAGCTGAAAAGCGCCCTCATTGTCAAAATCCACCAGCACGGAGCATGGGGCTTTCCACAGGAGTGGGAAGGGGTGCCGCACGGGGCTGGAGATTGGTCATGGGCCATTTTCGGATGTCTTGCGGCGCGGGACTCCAGACTCATGCGCATAAGCCTCTCGAAGGTGGCCGCAGCCCCCTTCAAGACGAAAGGCATGCACATGAGCGGAGATGGGGAGAGGGGCCTCGCGAGGCGGCCTTGGCTGATGAGGATGTAGTCGATGCAAATGCGCCATTCGGAGACAGTGGTGGGGTCTACGGTTAGCCTGCAGCCGCGAGCTTTGCGGGGTCCTGTCGCGCCTTGGCGCTCACCTTCCTCCTTCTCCCAAGGCGATTGATGCCCTTCCTAGCGCTCAACGAGCCACGCATGTTGGTGTGCGGCTTAGTGAAGCTCGATCGCCTCCCTCTGCGGGCCGGGCTCGGCTGGTGTTGTCCACTCTGACACACCGGAGCTGGCCCGGAGGGAGGCGCCAAGCGCGCCTTCCTATTTGGAAGGCAGGCCACCGCTAGCGGCGAGGTAATTGTCGGCATCGCGCCCGCTTGGCGACGTCTCCTCGGGTTCGGCCCGGTCCCGAGGGGGCAGGGGCTTCTTCCTTGTGGGCGACCCCTCAACAAGCCTGAAGATGTCTGTCGGGACCCCGATCCTAAGCCATAAGAATCTAGCATGTAACACTTCACATTACTTTGCGGCCACACGCACGGTTATCACCACGGCTGCCACCTTACCTAGGCCGGGACCGTTTGCGCCTTTTGGCTCACGAATGTGAATATGTCGCTAGCATTCAAATGTCAAAGAACCCGGGTCGACATGACTAGTCGTAGAACCCAAGTAACACATTCGTACAGGGACAGGCATACGTAACCCAGCAATGCAGGTGTCGGCCTCAACGTGTGTAGACGAGTCATAGCAAGCTACAGGGACTCCATTACGCCGTGGGACATAAATGTCATCAACTACGCGTAGACGAGTCATAGCAGGCTACATGGACTCCATTACACTGCGAGACATTTCCCCGAAGGGACAGACACAGCAGCAAAGAAGGATACATGCCGGTCAATCAATGTGTCCGGAGCAGTAGCAAGCTACCAAGGCTCAGTGGAAGCACAAAGAGGCATTTCCCCGTAAAGAGTACTACTAGAGGCACACAACTAGGTGTCGAATCCCATACATACCGTTACACGTCACACGTACGCACGACATGTCCGATATGCATAGATACAACTATGGCATCACAACATAACCATACAACAACACAACATTTATTTAGAAGGCTCAGAAGAGCCTTGCATAATATGTTCATACAGGTAGGGGTCACATGACCCGACACTCAAGTCATACAAACATGTTCATACAAACCAAGCGGAAGCTTAAAGCTGTCTGAGTATAGACAGTTGAAAGGTAAAAAGGCATTAAGCCTGACTATCTATAGCCCAACCCAGGGCATCAGATCGTAGCTGGGATACCAGCTACTCGGCGTCGTCGACGTATAGATAGAACCCACCAGATGGGTCCATAGTCTCATCTGCAACAGTTATTAAGCAAACATGAGTATAATCGTACTCAACAAGTCTTTAAAACATACCTAAACTATTCATGCTCATGTTTCAACAAGGGGAGTAGTGTGGTTTATGCATCAAGCCAGCTTTGACTCTTGGCTAGCCTATACTACGACTACCAGTTCTTTGAACAAGTTTTGAGAAGGCGCACACGAGTCCACTAACACCACATCAATACACTACCATGGATCCGCTCCCGTCACCCACGAGAGTGCCATCCACGGTACTCACACTTGTCTTGAGTCTTTTAAGAGTAACCATCAAGTTAGCTATGAACAGCATAAGTGCTCCAAGTAGTCCATATCCGAGGACGCGGCTATTCGAACAGATTCATTACCCTACAGGGGTGCACTTCTTCACACACGCTCTCGCCACTTATCGTTGTGTGCTCATAAAACCAGGCACCTCAGCAACCTGCAAGCGGAAGCCCAGCGAGGGAGTCGGCCACGATCGTCAATCACACAAGACCCTAGTCCAGGCTATCGCCTATTTGAGACTAAACCCGCACGGAAGTCCGGCCGAAGTTTCTGCTACGGCCTCAAACGATGTGCGCAGGGTTCCCAAGCCCACCGTTCGGGTGCCACTTGGTACACCATGCCACTGCCTACCGCACCGTAGCCCACCCCTAAGGTCAGCGCTACGCACGACCCCCAGCATGGCTACAAACACCAGAAACTACATTGCAACTCCTGGACAGAGGACTAGGCAGTTGATAAGTCGAGAGGGTCAATTAAGTATCCCAACATGTGGTAGTAACTAGTCTTGGATCACAAACACGAAACTCAGTTCCTAAGAATGGTCCCAATGAGACAATCCTCTATGTACTCCTACATAGCCTCTCATCGCTACCTTTACCAAATCGGGTTCATCATTTAGTTCATCACATCAGAACAACACTGTTTCACTCCGTTTCATCACCCAGATGAATCAGACCTGACATAACTCTAAGCATAGCAAGTATAGCAAGCAATGTAGGTAAAGCACATCAAGGCTCAAGCATCTACCAGGTATGCTAGGTTGCATGGTGTAGCTATTTACCGTGACAATGACAGGTCATGCAGAGGAATGGGTTCAACTACCGCAACAGATAGATAGTAGAAGCGTTTGTCCTAATGCAATAAACAAGAGCAGGAGCGAGAGACTGGGATGTTATCGATATGATCAATGGGGTTGCTTGCCTTGCAGGTTGGCTGGGAGGTACTCTCCTTCATGGGGATACTCGAGGGTATCTGATGGAGCAGAACCTACCGCGACATAGACGAAGTAACAATCAATACACGGCAAGTGCAACAATATGATGCATGATCTTGACATGGCAACATGCTATAGATGAGCTAATGCATCTATCATTAGAGTTAAATGGAGTAAGGTTGAATATAGGTTCAAAATCGTTCTCCATATGATATTCCATATATTGCATTATTGCAAAATGTCAATGTTCATCTATCTAGGTTGCTCTAACATGCATGATAATAACACCAATAGATTCCTTGGATTTTTCTGATAATTTTTCATATATAAATTATTTCAATCTGAGCTACAGATTAATTTCTATGATTTTCTAAGATTTTAGCATTTTCTAGAATTAAATTAAATCAGAAATGCTTTACTGCATCAGCATGACGTCAGCAGGTCAACTGACCGTTGCCAGGTCAAATCTGACAGCCAGGGCCCACACGTCAGTGGCACAGGGCTAATCCCAGTCAAACCCGGCGCTAATTCGGCTTTGACCCCCTGTGGGGCCCTCTGTCAGCGGCTCTAGGGGTGGGTTAGTGGCTAATTAAGCCGGCCACGTCAGCCCCGACCGGAGGGTGGTCGCCGGCGACCATCCGACATGGCGGAGGCTCGCCGGAGTGCTCTACGGGCGGTGGATGAGCCAGATGAGGGCACCAGAAGGAAGCCCGCAGCCGCGCGTATCCATCTGAACCATCCATGGGTCAAGGGGGTGGCCGGAGCAAGGCCGGCGACAAGCTTGGCGGTCGCCGGAGCTCGGCCGACCACGGGCTCGACGCCATAGGGCACGGGGGCGAAGAGGGTTTGAGGGGAAATGGCCAGGATCTCATAGCGGGGCTGATGGCAACGTCGGGGAGCTCGGGGAGGGCTTGACGGTGGCGGATCATCGGCGTTGAGCTCCGGGGCCAAGGAGGAAGAAGGCGTCGATGGCGGAGATGGGGAGCTTCCGGGGATGCTTGGCTCGGCGAGGAGCAGCAGCAGGTCGAGGCGGAGCTGAGGAGCTGCTCGGGGGCGAGGGGGAGCGGCGGAACTAGGCTAGCGACGGCGAGCTCGAGCGGCGGCCATGCCGGCAGAGGGGAGACGAGAGCGAGGGGGGCGAATGGCGAGGGGGCCGATCCAGATGGCTCTCCTGTGCCTAACCACCTTGCCAGCGCGTCGGGGAGGCCAGGCCGGCAGCCTGTTGCGTGCCGACGGCACAGCAAGCGGCGGCCAGCTCCTCCCCTGCCTACTGGCAGGAGGAAGACGACATGCTGGGTGGTGGGCTGGGCCACCACTTCCAGGTAAGCCCAGGTAAGCTTTCCCATTTTTCCTTTTTGTTTCAGTTTTCTAATTCTGTCACTTGTTTTATTTTGTTTGGGCCAAATTCCTAGCTCAAAAACTATTGAAGTATTTTATAGGGCATTGTTTGAATATTTCAAACCCCCACAAAAAGTTTCAGCATTTTTGTATGACTATAATATTTATAGTGCTTTATTTGACAATTTCAGTAGCATTGAAAGTTTATTTTAAATGCTATATTTGTTGTGTAAAATAAAATGTCCTCTGATATGTTGTTGCCAACATTTATCAGAAATAGTGAACATTTTTTAAGGGCATTTTGGATTCATTTAAAATTCACAACATTTGAATTGGTTTAATTAGGGTGAGGTGCTGGGGTTTCTGTTAATCCCCATTTCATGTTGATGCAAAATTGAAACATGATGCACATTTTAGCTAGCACAAGCAAGGGAAGACTAGGGATGTGACAACTCACCCCCACTCAAAAGAATCTTGTCCCGAGATTTGGAAGTCGTCGGGAAGAGCGCGGGATACTCTAGTCGAAGACGGTCCTCCCTTTCCCATGTGGCTTCCTTCTCGGAATGGTGTGACCACTGAACCTTGAGAATCTTGATGTTTTGACGTCGAGTGGTACGCTCAGCTTGATCGAGGATACGAACAGGGTATTCTCGATATGTAAGGTTATCTTGGAGATCAAGCATTTCGTGGTCCACTTCGCGGACAGGGTCCGAGAAGCAACGCCTGAGTTGCGAGACGTGGAAAACATCATGAACCTTGGAAAGATGCGGTGGAAGTTCCAATTGGTAGGCAACCTCTCCTCGTTTAGCAAGAATGCGAAAAGGACCAATGTAACGAGGAGCCAACTTGCCCTTGATACCAAATCGTTGGGTACCCTTCAGACGTGTAACCCGAAGGTAAGCCTTCTCATCAACTTCATAGGTCACAGCCTTATGATGGCGATCATATTGGCTTTTTTGACGAGATTGGGTTGTTTTCAACTTTTCACGAATAATGTGAACTTGATCTTCTGCATCCTGGATCATATCCGGTCCAAAGAGTTGCCTCTCTCCGGTTTCTGACCAGTTAAGAGGTGTTCGACACCTTCGTCCATAGAGAACTTCAAAAGGGGCTTTGCCTAAGCTTGACTGATAACTATTGTTATAAGCAAATTCAGCAAATGGAAGGCACTTCTCCCAATTCATACCGAATGATATAACACAAGCTCTAAGCATGTCTTCCAAGATTTGATTGACTCGCTCGACTTGACCACTTGACTGTGGATGGAAAGCAGTGCTAAAGGATAGGTGAGTCCCCATAGCATTTTGGAAACTTTCTCAGAATCGGGAAGTAAAGATACTCCCACGGTCTGAGTTGATCTCCAAAGGAACATAATGAAGAGACACTATTCAAGAAATATATAGATCCGCTAGCTGACTAGCAGTTATACTCTCGCGAACAGGAAGAAAATGAGCCACTTTGGAAAGACGATCAATGACCACAAAGATAGCATTATTCCCTCTCTTGGTCCTGGGAAAACCGGTGATGAAATCCATACCGACCTTGTCCCATTTCCATTCAGGAATAGCTAAGGGTTGAAGGGTGCCAGCAGGCCTTTGATGTTCTACCTTAACGCGATGACAGACGTCACAGTTAGCAACGAACTGAGCAATTTCTCTCTTCATTCTGGTCCACCAGAACCTCTGGCATAGGTCCTGATACATTTTGGTACTACCAGGATGAATCGTGAGAGGGGAATCATGAGCCTCCTTAAGGATCAGCTGTCGTAGGCGTTTGCTCTTAGGAACCACCAAGCGGTTCTGGAAGAACACAACACCCTGATCATCCTTGGAGAAATCTTTGGCTTTTCCGCTAGCGATGTTCTCCTTGATCCGGGATATACCCTTATCATACCTCTGAACAGCTATGATTTGATCCCTAAGAGTAGGTTTCGCCACCAAGGTGGAAAGGAATCCTTGAGGAACAATGTGAAGGTTTAACTTCCGAAATTCCTCATAGGGAAGCGGTTGACCTTGTTGTAACATCAGATTGTTACAATAAGACTTACGACTTAGTGCATCAGCCATGACATTGGCTTTCCCCGGGGTGTAAGTTATCCCTAAGTCGTAATCTGTATTCAACTCAACCCACCGTCTTTGCCTGAGATTCAAATCCGGTTGGGTGAAGATATATTTCAGACTTTGGTGATCAGTGTATATCTCGCAACGATTACCCAGAAGGTAATGTCGCCATGTTTTAAGTGCATGAACTACAGCTGCAAGCTCAAGATCATGTCTTGGATAATTATCCTCATGTGGACGCAAATGTCGGGATGCATATGCAATCACATGACGATCTTGCATGAGAATGCAACCTAATCCTTGTCGCGAGGCGTCGCAATAGATAACAAAGTCCTAAGAAAAATCTGGTGGCACCAACATGGGTGCAGAAGTCAGGCATCTTTTCAGTTCCTGAAAGCTGTACTCGCATTGTGGGGTCCACTCAAACTTTTTATCTTTCTTGAGGAGTTCAGTAAGAGGTTTCGCAACCTTGGAGAAGTTCTCGACAAAGCGGCGACAATAGCTCGCTAAGCCAAGGAAACTCCGAACTTGCTTAACCGATTCAGGTTGAGTCCAATCAAGGACGGCCTGAACTCGCACGGGATTGACAGCAATGCCCTTGCCAGAGATTACATAACCTAGATAGGTCACTTCTGGTAGCCAGAATTCGCACTTGGAGAATTTGGCATACAGGCGATGCTCTCAAAGTTTCGTCAATACCAGCCTGAGATACTCGGCATGATCTCGTTCGTTCTTTGAGTAGATGAGTATATCATCGAGGTAAACCACGACGAAATTATCCTAGTACTCCATGAAGATCGAATTCATCAAACGAGAGAAGGTGGCTGGGGTATTGGTTAATCCGAAGGACATAACGGTGTACTCGTATTGGCCATAACGAGTAACAAAAGCCATTTTTGGAATGTCCCCGTTCCTGATTCTGATTTGATGGTATCCCAACCTCAAATCCATTTTGGAGAAGACTGAGGATCCAGCGAGTTGATCATACAAATCGTTGATCTTGGGAAGCGGATACTTGTTCTTGATTGTGACCAGGTTCACTGGTCGGTAATCTACAACCATCCGGTCCGTTCCATCCTTCTTCTTGACGAAGAGGACGGGGCAAGCCCAAGGAGAAGAACTAGGGTGGATGAATCCCTTTTTCAAGGCCTCATCGAGTTGTTTCTTTAGCTCGGCTAGTTCTAAGGGTGCCATCTTATAGGGTCTTCTGGCTATTGGGACAGTCCCTGGAATGAGGTCTATCACAAACTCTACATCTCTGACAGGTGGAATACCTGGCAGTTCCTCTGGAAAGACATCCGGAAAGTCACGGACCACCGGAATATCCTCAAGTTCTGGAAGAGGGTTAGCATTGAGAGAATAGAGTTGGCACTTAGCCACTCGAGTTGAAAAGGTGACTATCTCACGTGAAGGATGTGTAAGCTGAACATTCTTAGAATGAGTATCAATCTTGGCATAATGGCCTTTCATCCAGTCCATACCCAAGATGATATTGATGTCCGAAGACTTCAGAGCTATCAAGGAAGCTAAGAAGACTAGCCTATCCATGAGAATCTCATTGTCATGGCTCACTCTAGAAGTTTGCCATTTTGACCCAGGAGTCTGAACTACTAAAGGAGTGGGCATATCACAAAAGGTCATGTTATGCAACTGTGCATAACTTTCTGAGATGAATGAATGAGATGCACCAGTGTCAAATAGAACAGATGCTGGATGACTATTGACAAGGAGCGTACCAAGCACAACGTCGGGGTCATCATGGGCCTCTTCAAGGGTGACATTGTTCACACGGCCACGAGCAGGAGTTGGCTTCACATAATAAGCCTTGCCCGGCTTACCACGTCCAGCTGGCTTGGCGTTGTTCTGGGGACACTCAAGAGAATAGTGTCCAGGCTCTCCGCATTTGTAGCAGATCACAGTTGAAGACCTCGGAGCAGCATTAGCAGCATTTCCACCATAGGGCTTGGCTGGAGGGTTGTTCTGATTTGGACGAGGCGCCTCATAGGATGGCCTCGCAGTGTACCTTGATGGCAGAGCAGTGTTGGGCACCCACACCCGGCGCTTATGGGAACCTGAGCCGAATGAGGAGCTGAAGTCACGAGAGTGCTTCTTGGTTGCCTCGTAATCGGTATGTCCAGTCTCGGCATTGATAGCCTTGTTGACAAGAGCCTGGAAGGTAGCGCACTCATGCAGGCGCAGATCACGACGGAGCTCGGGATTAAGTCCCTTGCGGAACCCAGCTTGCTTTTTGGCGTCAGTTGACACTTCCTCGAGTGCATAGCGGGCTAAGTTTCTGAACTCGCGGCTGTAAGCATCCACTGTCAGCTTACCCTGAGTGAAGGCACATAACTCCTCTCTCTTACGGTCCATCAGACCTTCAGGAATATGGTGGGTGCGGAAGGCACTACAAAAGTCAGCCCATGTAGTAGCGGGGCCCTCTGGGCGCATAGCCTCATAATTTTCCCACCACTGACTGGCGGGACCTTCAAGGAAGTATGCGGCAAAGTTAACCTTGTCCGCTTCAGCCACATTTGCAGAGCGGATCTTGCGAGTCATGCTGGAAAGCCAATCATCCGCATCGAGAGGGTCGACTGAATGATGGAACTTTGGTGGATACAGCTTCACGAAGTCATTGAGGGACATTGCATCATTACGCTTATTGCGGGGAGGGCGTGATGTATTCTACTCAATACGCTCTAGCAGCCTGTTGGTCTCTCTCTTGTTGCGTTCGTCCTCAAGCATCACCTCCGCCAAAGATGGCGGGTGAGGCAGGTTCTCTTGCCTTGCTCCACTACCCTCGCCCTGCTCATAAGCAGGAGCGGGGTTGTTCCTGGTGGAAACCATCTTGGGGAAAACAAAACCCACATCTTAGACAAGGGAGACAATAACTCTAGGATATGAGATATGGAATATACTGAACAACATGGAATGCAGGGGTAAACACCCGAACAACATGGTACAAGCAAACTGCCATATATACACCATGATTCATACACACCATGATATAGTTCAGTACAAACCCAAGCTGAAGTACAAACTAGTGAGAAGATAAAGCAACTCATCGGAGGCATTACAAGCTTCCTATACATTATTTTTCTACACCTCGGGAACTCAACTCACACCTCAGTCATATTCCACAAGACGCGCGGGACTGTGGGAAATACAACTGCTACAATACTACTACCTCCACTCACGGTATCAAGCATCTACGTAGAACATCTCATACAGGTTACCTCCGTGACCTGGAAGCTGAACCTGAGGGTCTGGAAACATCCTGGCCTGAGATCCCTGTGAACCATAAGGACACGGATGTGGCCTAGGTCCTCTCGCTGGCGGCAGCAGCGGTCCTCGAAGAGGAGTGATGCCTCCAACATCGGGCCAGTCTACGCGAGCGGGCAGATGAGTCCGTAAGGGGCTCAACATCTCCAAATCTCCATAACCAGTCTGGACGACGGGTGCAAGTTGTGTCAGTGCGGTCCAAAGACGTGCACGGGTGGCATATAGCTCCATACGAAGTGCCCGAGCATCACGATCCCTGTTCTCTAACAACTGAGCAGTCACCTGGAGCATAGGATCCTCATGAGAGTGATCATAATAGGCTGCAGCAAGATAGCTATCCTCTCCTCCTAGCATCGCTGGAATATAGCAGAACTCTGTGTTCTGAAGTAGACCATGGTGAGCTCTCATAATGGTCAACATCGTGTAGGCGGCCTCCTGAACTGCCATATCAATGGTGACACCTAGTCCATACGTCCAATGAAGCGGCTCTGCAGCTCCAGGATATGATGGATATATCCTAACGGTACACAGATACTGGCTCTGGTTGAAGTCGCGGTACTGTTCCTCCACAGTATATTCCGGGTACCAACGATAACCGGTCTCCATCATGACTCTGACCAACATGGCCGTGTGACCCGGTACATCAATGCACCTGGTCAAACGGACCACCTAACGAGAAGGACGGGGAGGCATCTGAAACAAAGGATAATGCAAAGTGCTTTAGAGATCCTAGCAGAAATCGGATAGCATAACGGCTGAAAATGCTCAAAAACAATTTTGAGACATCCTGAAAAGATTGGATAGCATAGCCACTCAACTTTCTAACATCAAGATTCTAACCAAATGATTGTCACACAGAAGCAATACTTCATTGACTCTCAAGCAATTTAGTCTACAAGTCCATGGTTAGTAACTCGTCATCCTGAGAGATAGATAAGAAGCCTAGTCCTTAACCCCATAGAAAAGAAGAGGGTGACTCAGAATAGAATGACTCGGGAAGAGGAGTAAAAAGAGCCTTACGTTCCCTTCCACAATCAATTCCCTTACATAACTAAAGCATTTCTAGACTCAACTTCGACCAGTTTGGCTTGGTAATCCTACAGTCAGTCAGGCTCTGAAACCAACGCTGTCGGGACCCCAATCCTAAGCCATAAGAATCTAGCATGTAACACTTCACATTACTTTGCGGCCTCACGCACGGTTATCACCACGGCTGCTACCTTACCTGGGCCGGGACAGTTTGCGCCTTTTGGCTCATGAATGTGAATATGTCGCTAGCATTCAAATGTCAAAGAACCCGGGTCGACATGACTAGTCATAGAACCCAAGTAACACATCCGTACAGGGACAGGCATACGTAACCCAGCAATGCAGGTGTCGGCCTCAACTTGTGTAGACGAGTCATAGCAAGCTACAGGGACTCCATTACGCCGTGGGACATAAATGTCATCAACTGCGTGTAGACGAGTCATAGCAGGCTACATGGACTCCATTACACCGCGAGACATTTCCCCGAATGGGCAGACACAGCAGCAAAGAAGGATACATGCCGGTCAATCAATGTGTCCGGAGCAGTAGCAAGCTACCAAGGCTCAGTGGAAGCACAAAGAGGCATTTCCCCGTAAAGAGTACTACTAGAGGCACACAACTAGGTGTCGAATACCATACATACCGTTACACGTCACACGTACGCAAGACATGTCCGATATGCATAGATACAACTATGGCATCACAACATAACCATACAACAACACAACATTTATTTAGAAGGCTCAGAAGAGCCTTGCATAATATGTTCATACAGGTAGGGGTCACATGACCCGACACTCAAGTCATACAAACATGTTCATACAAACCAAGCGGAAGCTTAAAGCTGTCTGAGTACAGACAGTTGAAAGGTAAAAAGGCATTAAGCCTGACTATCTACAGCCCAACCCAGGGCATCAGATCGTAGCTGGGATACCAGCTACTCGGCGTCGTCGACGTCTAGATAGAACCCACCAGATGGGTCCATAGTCTCATCTGTAACAGTTATTAAGCAAACATGAGTACAATCGTACTCAGCAAGTCTTTAAAACAGACCTAAACTATTCATGCTCATGTTTCAACAAGGGGAGTAGTGTGGTTTATGCATCAAGCCAACTTTGACTCTTGGCTAGCCTATACTACGACTACCAGTTCTTTGAACAAGTTTCGAGAAGGCGCACACGAGTCCACTAACACCACATCAATACACTACCATGGATCCGCTCCCGTCACCCACGAGAGTGCCATCCACGGTACTCACACTTGTCTTGAGTCTTTTAAGAGTAACCATCAAGTTAGCTATGAACAGCATAAGTTCTCCAAGTAGTCCATATCCGAGGATGCGGCTATTCGAACAGATTCATTACCCTGTAGGGGTGCACTTTTTCACACACGCTCTCCCCACTTATTGTTGTGTGCTCATAAAACCAGGCACCTCGGCAACCTTCAAGCGGAAGCCCAACGAGGGAGTCGGCCACGACCGTCAATCACACAAGACCTAGTCCAGGCTATCGCCTATTTGAGACTAAACCCGCACGGAAGTCTGGCCGAAGTTTCCGCTACGGCCTCAAACGATGTGCGCAGGGTTCCCAAGCCCACCGTTCGGGTGCCACTTGGTACACCGTGCCACTGCCTACCGCGCCGTAGCCCACCCCTAAGGTCAGCGCTACGCACGGCCCCCAGCATGGCTACAAACACCAGAAACTACATTGCAACTCCTGGACAGAGGACTAGGCGGTTGATAAGTCGAGAGGGTCAATTAAGTATCCCAACGTGTGGTAGTAACTAGTCTTGGATCACAAACACGGAACTCAGTTCCTAAGAACGGTCCCAATGAGACAATCCGCTATGTACTCCTACATAGCCTCTCATCGCTACCTTTACCAAATCGGGTTCATCATTTAGTTCATCACATCAGAACAACACTGTTTCACTCCGTTTCATCACCCAGATGAATCAGACCTGACATAACTCTAAGCATAGCAAGTAAAGCAGGTAAAGCACATCAAGGCTCAAGCATCTACTAGGTATGCTAGGTTGCATGGTTTAGCTATTTACTGTGAAAATGACAGGTCATGCAGAGGAATGGGTTCAACTACCGCAACAGATAAACAGTAGAAGCGTTTGTCCTAATGCAATAAACAAGAGTAGGAGCGAGAGAGTGGGATGTTATCGATATGATCAATGGGGTTGCTTGCCTTGCAGGTTGGCTGGGAGGTACTCTCCTTCAGGGGGATACTCGAGGGTATCTGATGGAGCAGAACCTACCGCGGCATAGACGGAGTAACAATCAATACACGGCAAGTGCAACAATATGATGCATGATCTTGACATGGCAACATGCTATAGATGAGCTAATGCATCTATCATTAGAGTTAAATGGAGTAAGATTAAATATAGGTTCAAAATCGTTCTCCATATGATATTCCATATATTGCATTATTGCAAAATGTCAATGTTCATCTATCTAGGTTGCTCTAACATGCATGATAATAGCACCAATGGATTCCTAGGATTTTTCTGATAATTTTTCATATATAAATTATTTCAATCTGAGCTACAGATTAATTTCTATGATTTTTCTAAGATTTTAGCATTTTCTGGAATTAAATTAAATCAGAAATGCTTTACTGCGTCAGCACTGCATCAGCATGACGTCAGCAGGTCAACTGACCGTTGCCAGATCAAATCTGATAGCCAGGGCCAACACGTCAGTGGCACAGGGCTAATCCCCGGTCAAACCTGGTGCTAATTGGGCTTTGACCCCCTGTGGGGCCCTCTGTCAGCGGCTCTAGGGGTGGGTTAGTGGCTAATTAAGCCGGCCACGTCAGCCCCGACTGGAGGGTGGTCGCCGACGACCATCCGACGCGGCGGAGGCTCACCGGAGTGCGCTACGGGCGGCGGATGGCCCAGCTGAGGGCACTAGAAGCAAGCCCGCAGCCGCACGCATCCATCTGAACCATCCATGGGTCAAGGGGGTGGCCGGAGCAAGGCCAGCGACGAGCTTGGCGGTCATCGGAGCTCGGCCGACCACGAGCTCGACGCCACAGGGCACGGGGGCGAAGAGGGTTTGAGGGGAAATGGCCAGGAGCTCACAGCGGGGCTGATGGCAACGTCGGGGAGGGCTTGACGGCGGCGGATCGTCGGCGTTGAGCTCCGGGGCCGAGGAGGAAGAAGGCGTCGATGGCGGCGATGGGGAGCTTCCGGGGATGCTTGGCTTGGCGAGGAGCAGCAGCAGGTCGAGGCGGAGCTGAGGAGCTGCTCGGGGGCGAGGGGGAGCGGCAGAGCTAGGCTAGCGATGGCGAGCTCGAGCGGCGGCAGAGGGGAGAGGAGAGCGAGGGGGGGCGAATGGCGAGGGGGGCGATCCAGACGGCTCTCCTGTGCCTAACCACCTTGCCAGCGCGTCGGGGAGGCCAGGCAGGCAGCTTGCTGCATGCCGACGACACAGCAAGCGGCGGCCAACTCCTCCCCTGCCTACTGGCAGGAGGAAGACGACAGGCTGGGTGGTGGGCTGGGCCACCACTTCTAGGTAAGCCCAGGTAAGCTTTCCCATTTTTCCTTTTTGTTTCTGTTTTCTAATTCTGTCACTTGTTTTATTTTGTTCGGGTCAAATTCCTAGCTCAAAAACTATTGAAGTATTTTATAGGGCATTGTTTGAATATTTCAAACCCGCACAAAAAGTTTCAGCATTTTTGAATGACTATAATATTTATAGTGCTGTATTTGACAATTTCAGTAGCATTGAAAGTTTATTTTAAATGCTATATTTGTTGTGAAAAATAAAATGTCCTCTGATATGTTGTTGCCAACATTTATCAGAAATAGTGAACATTTTTTAAGGGCATTTTGGATTCATTGAAAATTCACAACATTTGAATTGGTTTAATTAGGGTGAGGTGCTGGGGTTTCTGTTAATCCCCAATTCATGTTAATGCAAAATTGAAACATGATGCACATTTTAGCTAGCACAAGCAAGGGAAGACTAGGGATGTGACAATGTCCTCGTTGGCTGGGTGCTCAGCGGAGGCGACCTTGTAGGCGTGCTCAAGGGTGTGGAGCGTGTCCTTCTCGTCGCGACAGATGGTGAGGGTGTCGCTGCAACCGGGCATCTTGACGAGGCCGTAGGCGTGATGGTGTTGTAGGGCAGGCCGATGTAGGCCACGTCGACGATGAACTCCGTGCGGTAGTTCTTGCGGGTGCTGAAGGTAACGGGGAGGCGCTACTGACCGATGGGGAGGGTGGAGCCATCGGTGACGCCCGAGAAGGGCCTCGTGGGCATCAGACTCTCGTAGGGCACGTGAAGTGTCTCGAAGGTCTCTATGGAGAGCACATTGAGACCTGATACATCTCCAACGTTTCTATAATTTTTGATTGTTCCATGCTGTTATATTATCAATCTTGGATGTTTTACAATCATTTTATAGCAATTTTATATCATTTTTTGGGACTAACCTATTGACATAGTGCCAAGTGCCAGTTGCTGTGTTTTTGCTTGTTTTTGACTTCGTAGAATATCAGTACCAAACGAAGCCCAAACACCGCGAAACTTTTTGGAGTTTTTTTTGGGCCAGAAGACAACTTGGGAACCAAGGAAGCACCTGAGAGGAGGCCCGTGGAGGCCACAAGACACCAGGGCACGCCAGAGGCCCCTGGCGTGGCCTGGTAGGTTGTGCCCTCCACGGGACCCCTCTCCATTGCCTATCAACTCTATAAATACCCAAATATTCCAAAAACCCTAGAGGAATCGACGAAACACAATTCCAGCTGCCGCAAGTTCCAGAATCATGAGATCCAATCTAACACCATCACGGAGGGGTGCATCGTCTTCATGGGTGCCTCTCCGATGATGCGTGAGTAGTCCACCATAGACCTACGGGTCCGTAGGCAGTAGCTAGATGGCTCTCTCTCTCTCTCTCTCTCTCTCTCTCTCTATCTCTCTCTCTCTCTCTCTCTCTCTCGCTCTCTCTCAATTCTCAATACAATGGTCTCTTGGAGATCTATTTGATGTAATGACTTTTTGCGATGTGTTTGTTGGGATCCGATGAAGTTTGAGTTCATGATCAATTCTATCCATGAATATTATTTGAGTCGTCTTTGATCTCTTATATGCATGATTACTTATAGCCTCGTATTTCTTCTTCGAATCTTTGGTTTAGTTAGGCCAACTAGATCGATTTGTCTTGCCATGGGAAGAGGTGCTTTGTGATGGGTTCGATCTTGCGGTGTCCTCTCCCAGTGATAGAAGGGGCAGCGAGGCACACATGTATTGTTGCTATTAAGGATAACAAGATGGGGTCTATTCCTACATGAATAGATCTTGTCTACATCATGTCATCGTTCTTATTGCATTACTCCGTTTCTCCATGAACTTAATACACTAGATGCATGCTGGATAGCGGTCGATGTGTGGAGTAATAGTAGTAGATGCAGAATCGTTTCGGTCTACTAATCTTGGACGTGATGCCTATATAATGATCATTGCCTTGGATATCATCATGATTATTTGATCTTCTATCAATTGCCCAACAGTAATTTGTTTACCCACCATGTGCTATACTCATGAGAGAAGCCACTAGTGAAATCTACGACCCCCGGGTCTATCTTTTAACATATTGCTTTCCGATCTATCTTTTTTCTGCATTTGCTTTCAGATATATTATTCCAAAAACCCAAAAATACCTTGCTACACTTTTTATTTGCACCTTTTATTTTGTGTTCTTGCTCGATCTATTTATCCAATCTCATATAAACCGATCTATCTTTTACCATGGAGAGATTGACAACCTCTCTTACGCGTCGGGTTGCAAGTATTTGTTCTTTGTGTGCAGGTACCATTTACATAGTGTTTCTTGGTTCTCCTACTGGTTCGATAACCTTGGTTTCATAACTGAGGGAAATACTTACCGTAGCTGTGCTGCATCATCCCTACCTCTTTGGGGAAATACCGACGCAGTCTCAAGCCACGTCAAGACCCACCCGCCGTCGATGAGAGTCTTGGTGACAGCCACGTTGCTGATGGTGGGTGTGCACAGTAGGGGGATGACACCCGCGGCCGTGGTGGATTTGGGGTGGCACTGGCGTCGAAGGCGATGGAGAACTCTCACCACCTGAGACGGCTGGCGGACTCAGGTGTCGGGAGAGCCGCGTTCACCTTGGGAGAGAACTGCTTGAGGTGGCGGCCGGCGGAGGGGCCTGGGCCCCGCCTAGGATGCAGGCCACCCTACGGGGCTCCTAGTAGCCCCTGTCGTTCTCGGCAGGAGGGGGGTCGTTGGCGCGGGGTGGGGCAGGCAGGGCAGGGAGGTCCGCCTGTCGCGGCTGGCTCTGTCAGCCCTGACGACTGCCGGTGCCGGCTCCGCCGTTGCGGTTATCTCCCCAGCGGCCGCCGCTGCCTCCTCCGCGGCTCCCGAGGCGCTCCTTACGGCAGCCGCGGCTACCGGCGCGGACCTCACGGAGGAGCTTGAGCTCGTAGCAGTCTTCGGTACGATGCGTGTTTGTGTTGTGGTAGACGCACGAAGTGCGACCATCCGTCTTGGCCTCGCCTCCGCCATCGCCGCGCTTGCCGTCTGGTTCGGCCACAAGCACGGCGGGTGACGTGGCTTGAGACTACGTCGGTATTTCCCCAAAAAGGAAGGGATGATGCAGCACAACAACGGTAAGTATTTCCCTCAGTTATGAAACCAAGGTTATCGAACCAGTAGGAGGATCACTACCACCCAATAAGCAGCACCTGCACACAAACAACAAACACTTGCAACCCGACGCGAAAGCCAATCTCTCGACGGTAAAAACATAGATTAGGTAGTGATAGATAGGAGAGATAGATCTCTCAAGAACACAAAATACAAAAGGCAAATAAAATATGCAGGAATATATTTTTGGGTTTTGGTTTTGTAGATCTGAAAACAAAGATGCAAAAAGATAGATCTGAAAGCAAGATGCTGGAAAAGTAGACCCGGGGGCCGTAGGATACACTAGTGGCTTCTCTCATGAGTATAGCACACGGTGGGTGAACAAATTACTGTTGGGCAATTGATAGAAAATCGAATAGTCATGACGATATCCAAGGCGATGATCATTATGTAGGCATCACGTCCATGATAAGTAGACCGACTCCTGCCTGCATCTACCACTATTACTCCACACATCGACCGCTATCCAGCATGCATCTAGTGTATTAAGTTCATGGAAAAACAGAGTAATGCAATAAGAACGACGACATGATGTAGACAAGATCTATTCATGTGGGAATAGACCCCATCTTGTTATCCTTAATAGCAACGATACATGCGTGTCTTGCTGCCCCTTCTGTCACTGGGAAAGAACACCCCAAGATCGAACCCATCACAAAGCACCTCTTCCCATGGAAAGAAAAATCGATCTAGTTGGCCTAACTAAACCAAAGATTCGAAGAAGAAATACGAGGCTATAAGTAATCATGCATATAAGAGATCAAAGAAGACTCAAATAATATTCATGGATAGAAACTGATCATGAACTCAAAATTCCTGGGATCCCAACAAACACAACACAAAAGTTTACATCAAATAGATCTCCAAGAGACCATTGTATTGAGAATCATAAGAGAGAGAGAGGAAGCCATCTAGCTACTGCCTACGGACCCGTAGGTCTATGGTGGACTACTCACGCATCATCGGAGAGGCACCTATGAGGAATATGAACCCCTCCGTGATGGTGTTTAGATTGGATCTCGCGGTTCTGGAACTTGCGGCGGCTGGAATTGTGTTTCGTCGACTCCCCTAGGGTTTTGGAATAATTGGGAATTTATAGGCATCAGAGGCGGTGGAGAGGGGTCCCGAGGAGGGCACAACCCATCAGGGCGCGCCCTGGTGGGTTGTGGTCTCCTCGGCCCACTTCTCCGGTACTTCTTTGGCCCACTGGGTGTCTTCTGGTCCAGAAAAAATCTCCAAAAAGTTTCATCGCGATTGGACTCCGTTTGGTATTGATTTTCTGCGAAGTAAAAAAACAAGCAAAAACAGCAATTGGCACTTTGGCACTATGTCAATAGGTTAGTCCCAAAAAATGATATAAAGTTGTTATAAAATGATTGTAAAACATCCAAGAATGATAATATAAGAGCATGGAACAAGCAAAAATTATAGATACGTTGGAGACGTATCAGCATCCCCAAGCTTAATTCCTACTCGTCCTCGAGTAGGTAAATGATAAAAACAGAATTTTTGATGTGGAATGCTGCCTAATATGTTCATCATATTCTTTTCTTTTGTATAGCATGGACATTTGGACTTATAGATGATTCAAAGCAATAGTCTAGTTTTAACATAATGACTTCAATACTCAAGCATGCTAATAAGCAACCATGTCTTTCAAAATATCAACACTAAAGAAAGTTATCCCTAGCCCATCATGCTCAATCATTGATCCATTCATGACACACACTCAAGTACGATCATAGTGCCCCCTAGTTGGTGCTTATAAGAGAAGATGGAGACTCAAAGTAAAAATAAAAATTGCATAAAGTAAATAGAAAGGCCCTTCGCCGAGGGAAGTAGGGATTTGTAGAGGTGCCAGAGCTCAAAGTTTTAAATTGAGAGAGAAAAATATTTTGGGTGGCATGCTTTTCCTGTCAACGAAAACGACAAAGTAGCTCACAATACTTTCCATGCTAGATATATCATAGGCGGTTCCCAAACAGAAAATAAAGTTTATTCCTTTTTCCACCAAACTTTCACTTTCCATGGCGGGCCGTATCCACGGTTGCCTTCCATACCAACACATTCCAAGGAATTTATTATTTGACAACATAAAGTAAATATTTTTTTTTCATTTTGGGAATGGGCATCCATATTACCGCCGCACTCTCGTGCAATGACAAGTGAATAAACACTCATCTTGAGAATAACACATCTAGCATGGAAAAATATTGGACACTCCCCACCGTTTCATGAGCGATACAAGCACACAAAAGAGAAAATTTATTTTGAAAATTTAGAGATGGCACATACAAGTTTGCTTGGGACGGCATTCAAATACCGCATATAGGTAGGTATGGTGGACTCATAAGGCAAAACTTGGTTTAAGGATTTTGGTGCACAAGTAGTATTTCCACTTAGTACAAATGGAGGCTAGCAAATAGATTGGGAAGCAACCAAACCAAAAAACGAAAATTCACATAAGTGAGCATTGAGCATAACTAACACCGAATAATGCACCACAAGTAGGATGTAATCTGATTGCATAACTATTGACTTTCGTGCATGCATAGGGAATCACAAACCTTAACACCAATATTCCTACTAAAGCATAATTACTCACCAACATGACTCACATATTACTATCATCATGTTTCAAAACTATTACCAGGAATCAAGTTTAGTTTTCCCAATGATCTTCATGAAAGTTTTTATTATATCCTCCTTGGATATCTATCACTTTGGGACTAGTTTCATATATTGCCATTGCTTTTTTTGACAAGCTCAAACAAATCTAAGTGAAGCACATGAGCATAAAGATTTCATCTCTCAAAAAGGTATAAGTGAAGCATGACAGGTTTTCTGCAAAATTTTCTACTCTCAAATTAATCTAAGTGAAGCATGAGAGTATTTCTACAAAAGTTTCCAAGCACACCGTGGTCAAAAAGATATAAGTGAATCACTAGAGCAATTATATAGCTCAAAAAGTTTAAGTGAAGCATAGAGAGCAATTCTAAAAAATCATAGCATAATTTTGGCTCTCCCAAGTAGGTGTGTACAGCAAGGATACAAAGGAAAAACAAACAAGCAAAGCAAGCAAAGATACAAGACGCTCCAAGCAAAACTCATGATATATGACGAATAAAAATATAGCTCCAAGTAAAATACCGATGGTTTTTGGAAGAAAGAGGGGATGCCACTCAGGGGCATCCCCAAGCTTAGTTGCTTGTTACTCTTTCGATATATCTTGGGGGTGCGGTAGCATCCCCAAGCTTAGGATCTTTTCACTCCTTATTCCTTCATCCAAAACTTGAAAACTTCAATCACAAAAAACTCAACAAAATCTTCGTGAGATCCGTTTGTATAATAAAGCAAATCACTACTTTAGGTGTTGTTGCAAACCCATTCATATTTTATTATTGCATTATACCTACTGTATTTTAACTTTACCATGGCTTATTGTCACACCCTGTGTTTTGCCTCATGACTAAGTTAACATAGCTCAAAAATTAGGGCCAATTAAAACTTTTTGAGTGCATACGAATGCTTGACTTGTGTGCTATTTGCTTGCTTGTTTGATTGCTTGCTAGTGCTCTATAATCATAAAACTCCCTCCTACTCTCAAAACTCTTTTCCTTGATCTAAAACTCTTGTCCAATGATCATACCATGTGTATTGGACCTAAAATTATTTTTTATCAAAATTTATTTTTGCCAAAAAGGATTCATTCAAATTAGGTTTTCAAAAACCCCCTGAATTGAGGATTGTACTACAAGTCCTCAAATTGGGTGGAATATTTTACACCAAAGGATTTGTTTGAAACTCACTATATATATGACTTCCCAAAACCACCAAATATTATTTTAAAAGATTATTTTACTATTTTATTTAAAGGCTTTTTCTTGAGGCCAGAAATGGTCTTTTATAGGGAAAAAATATTTTTATGCTTTCAAAATATTTGAGAAAATTTAGGAAAACTCAGTGGACATATATTGTCCATATATAAGAGTTTAAACACATGGTCTTGTTCAAAATAATGGACAAAACCCTTCAAAACCATTTCTGCCTATTTCAAGTATTTGAAATATTTCTATAAGAAATATTCTCAAATAAATCCAAGAAAATCCTAGCATGTCACATATGACATATGTGACCATCTTGCAAAGTTTCATCTCAATCCCAATTGTTTGGATTCACCAAAATATTCCAAAACCACTCCTGTCCAGAACCAAATTTGAACAACTGTACATTGTGAAGTTTCTTCCCTTGACCCCAAACTTTGTGGACATGTTATAATACTCCAATAATGCATCCACACCAAGTGGTGCATCAAGGAGAACAGATTAACTTGTCCAAATCCCCCCAAACCCCTTCTGCTGATTTCAAGAATTGGAAAGTTTTGCATTGTCAAGTTTCCCCATTTGGTCCCAAACTTTTTTTGCATGCTCTAATGCCAAAATAATGCCACCACCCCAAGTGGTGCATTTAGGAGAATAGTTTAGCATGCCTAGATCTACAGAAATCTGATTCTGTTAGTTTCTAGGGTTTACAAAGTTTACATTGTGAACTTTCTTAAATCAATCTCAAACTTGGTGATCAACCTTGTTTCTACCTTCTATTTAGTCCTGTTAAATCTCATGGCAAGAAAACTCCATTTGCTAGCCAAAACACTCATCAAACACCTTATGTATGTTTAGTAAAAGTCATGTTTCCACCTCTTAACTTGTTCTCCTTGCCCCCAAATTTTTACCACATTCTCACATTGATGCATTTCATCTCCAGCAAGGAAAACCCAGCTCTGGTTCCATGGTTAAGTAGGGTAAAACCCCATTTTACCCTTCTGGACAGCAGGAATCTCCCTCTCTCTCCACTCCTCTCTCACCCTGGTGGATCACCAGAGCATCCAATGCCTCCCCCACATTGTTCAGACCTCCCTGGACCCACTGGACAGGGTTGGCCGCGCCCAAAACGTCGTTGGCATGCAGTGGCATGTCATACGCGCGCTCTGGAGCGCGCTACAGTGCGCACCCGCACTGTAGCCGCCGCCCAATCCCCGGCCCCGACAGCATTGGGCCTCCCCCTCGTGTCCCCCGATTTCGCCTCGGCGTCCGGGACACGGCACGCTGTCGGCCCCCTCCTCTCTGCCCGTCCTGTGGCCTCCTCGCACGCGCGCCATGGCCGCCCAGCTCGGCTAGTGGCCGGCCTCACACGCGCGAGGCCCTATCGCTTCCCCGCTCCCTCTCTCCATCTCCCTGGACGTAGGCCACGTCCACGAACTCCGTAGACATGCCCCTGGAGTCCCCCTGTGACCCTAGCCTCGCCTGTGACGCGACCATGGACGCCGTCCACGGTGGGCTCGCGCACCAGTCATTTAAGCAAGCCCGGAGCTCCCCTCTTGCCCTCTCTTGCTCCCTCTCCTTCCCAGGAACCTCCTGGACCGGCACCCTCGTCCTCCCTTACCCTCCAACCCTCCCCATGGCCGCCATGGCACCACCTCGGCCCCGGCAAAATTCACCTGGGTCCGGCCCTCCCCTCTCCCAAAAATGCTGCCAGGGCAACTCTAGCTCCACCACCACCCTCCCTTTCTCATCATTTCCTCCTCCGATGGCCGAAGCACCGAGCTCCATGGCCGTCCTTGCCGGAATCCGCCGCGGGTAAGGCTGCGCTCGAACTGGCACTTCCCGGCGAAGGAAAGGACCCCCAGGGGGTGCGGCCCTTCGCCCCGATCTCACCGGTGGCCGGGGCGCCGCCGGAGGTGGCCGGAGCCACCGGGGCGGGCGCCGGCCGGCGCTCGGTCGGGCTCCTCTGTCCTCCCCTGTGCTGGCGGGAGGAGGAGGGAGACCCTGCCAGCGGGGCCCGCCGGTCAGCCTCTAAGCCCCCCCCCCCGTTTAAGTGGTCGCGCCTTCCGCTGAAGGCGTCTCCCCGCCGAGAAGACGTACTTCCTGGAGTACGCAACCGGCGTGGCCGTTCCTCCGCCAGGCCGAGCCACTGGGCCGGCCCAACTCCAGCTCTGCGCACTGTGCGCGGTATAACCCAAAGGGTATATTCCCTTTTTCCATTTTGTTTTCTATTTCTTCACAGATTTGTAAAATCCATAGTAAATTTATATGGCTTCCAAATTTGATGATTCAAATTTCTGCATCCTCCTAAAAATGCCACCTATTTACTGGTGCCACTTGCATATTTTTTCTACCACAAGATTTTGTGCTGTTCAAATTTAAATTCCAATTTGAACTATTAGAGGCCACTTTATAAAATCCCTAGAGCATTCATTATAGCTGAAAATGGAGTGATTCAAGTTCCTAGGTGCATATAAAATCATGTCTTAGGATGTGAACATTTTTCCTTAGACCTATTCTGCTATGTGAAATATTGGACCATTTCTTCATATACGATCCACTTTGCAAACCCCTAGGATATTCATACCAACTCCAAATCCAGTAGAACCAATTCCTAAAATATTCTAAAATCATTCCCTAATTTCTGGGTGCATCCACTCATTTTTACAAAAATATTTCCTGTAGGCTTCTTATAGGATCATCGCTTCATTCATTCCCGCCATTCAAAAATCCCCCTTCATCCACATCCAATGAAACATCCTTGGTTATTTTTCTTATGACTAGAGGTGTCCAAGAAAAATAAAACTCCTATTTATAGAGCACTTTATTTTTCTGCTTGTTGTGTTGCTTATTGCGGTTGTTTCCGGCGATAGTTGACGAAATAGACGAAGTGCTCGGAGTGGGACGAGAAGCGTGTCAAGACCTCGAAGACATTGCTAAGCCAGGCAAGCAGCCCTTTGACCATGACTATGAACCCTTTTATTGCATGTCATATAACACTTGTTGTTCCGATGAATTGATCATGTTGATAAGGTACCCCCCCCCCCTTCGATGGGATGCCTCCGACACTTTACCGTTGATACTTGCATCGTGCATGACCCTACCATCCTTATGAGGGTTGTGCGGGTGGGAGTAGATAGGATGCTTAGTAGATGCTACGCAAAGTGGGACGGGAATATGCATGGTGTTGGAAACAAAAGTATTTTCAAAGAGTTTTAAAAAAACCCCGTCGGGTGCCACTAATGCCCGAGGGAGATGATGTTGAGCTAGGTAACCACTTGAGAAAGAAGTGGTGTACCGGAGCAAGTTGTGTGTGTGTTTTCGAAAACGGAGAGATTTAAGATTTGCTGACCGTCCCAACCTTACATGTACGACCACGATACCCCTTATGGGACGGGGCTTTGTTAATTACCTTGGTGTGTACTAGCATGGAGCCCGCATTACTAGTGGCGGGAGTGGCATGGTCACTCTCAATACGGGGTCGTGCCTGATAGGGCGACCATGCGCTGTCTTTACAGGCACCGGGCACACCGTTGTGTTCCTTCATGGATGGTACTGTGTAGAGCAAGGCTCGTGTTTGTACATCATGAAGACACGGACCAACGAGTGGACTCTTTGTTTAGTATCGCTAGGGGAAAGGCATTGTTCGGGTGCTTACCTCAGGTATGTAATATACCGCGAGTCGTGGATGACACGGAAGTTCCCCGAGTCTTGTGGGTAAAGCGTGCAACCTCTGCAGAGTGTAAAACTATTCGAATAGCCGTGTCCACGGTCATGGACAGTTGGAGGTCCTGCTTAAACTACGTCCGAGGTTTTCATAAACTTGGTGTGTGTGTGAGAGTGAATGACACAAAAATGATACTTGAGCTAAGTCCGACGACTTGGCATGATGATGAACATGAGATGTTCAACCCCTGCTTATGATGATAACCGTGAATTGTTTACATGAATACCTGTCATCAGTTGATGCATGCTTACTTAAGTTACTTGATCATATCATTGCACTTAAAATTAGCTTTCTGCAAAACCTACCTACTTAGTGCTATATCATGCATTGTTGTACCTTGTTTCAAAACTTGGGTTGCTTGCGAGTACATTCAAAGTACTCATTGGCTTGCCACTGGTTATTTAATTGGCCAGTCATGGAAGAGCAGGAATATGGCGAAGAGTTCGTTGGTGACGAACATGCGAACTAGGACGCTTCCCAGTCATAATGCCTGTAGGTTTAAGGCAGATGGCATGGGTTCACGCTTTCGATCAAGATTTCCGCTGCTTGTTATGTTTAAGTGTTTGGCCCTTGTGGCCCTATCTATGTAAGACTTGACCTTCATGGTCCTTATTCCTATAAGACGCTAAATGTGGATGTAAGACTCTTGTTATTCAGCTTCTGTGTGTTCAGTGAGCATTGATCTCTGGGATCACTGTACACGTGCATTCGGTGATCACGACTTATGAGTCGGGGTCCCCACACTTATACCCCCCGATACAAACCATAGATTCATCAAAACAAGCACACAATGCAACGAAAACAGAATCTGTCTTAAACAGAACAGTCTGTAGTAATTTGTACTCTAACCATACTTCGGTAACTCTAAAAATTCTGAAACATTAGGACAACGTAAGTAATTTGTATAGCAACACTGTGTTAAAATTTCAGCTCAAGATCACGTTCCAGCCAAAAATGAAAATTCATATACTGGATGCAAAGTTTCTGTTTCAGATTCAGCATCACTTCTACTCATCTTATGAATCATCCTAAAGGCTCTACTTGCCACAAACAATAAATAAATCATAAAAACACAATAATAACAGATGCATAATTGTGTCAACACTCAAAAACAGAAAGGAAAAAGAAAAAATAAATTTATTCATTGGGTTGCCTCCCAACAAGCGCTATCGTTTTACGCCCCTAGTTAGGCATGATGATTTCAATGATGCTCACATAAAAGGTAGTAATTGAAATATGCAAAAGAACATCATGAATCCCATGACAAACACATTTAAGTCTAACCCACTTCTTATGCATAGGGATTTTGTGAGCAAACAATTTATGGGAACAAGAATCAACTAGCATAGGAAGGCAAAACAAGCATAACTTCAAAACTTTGAACACATAGAGAGGAAACTTGATATTATTGCAATTCCTACAAGCATGTGTTCCTCCCTCATAATAAATTTTAGTAGCATCATGAAGGAATTCAACAATATAACTATCACATAAATCATTCTTTTCATGATGCGCAAGCATAGAATTTTCATTACTCTCCACATAAGAAAATTCTTTATCATCCATGGTAGTGGGAGCAAACTCAACAACATAACTATCATGAGACACTTGATTGAGATAACCACATTGCAAATTGAAACCATGATGATAAGATTCATGGTTATCATTACTCATTATAGCATACGTGTCATCACCATCATCATGAATAGGAGGCATGCAATCATCATAATAAATTTGCTCATCAAAACTTGGGGGACTAAAAATATCATCTTCATCAAACATAGCATCCCCAAACTTGTGCCTTTGCATATCATTAGCATAATTGACATTAATATAATTTATAGTAACATCATTGCAATCATGCTTTTCAATCAAGGATCTATCATGAATCACCTTATAAATTTTTTCTTTCAACACTTCATCAAAATTTTCAGATTCATGATTTTCAAGCAAAACTTCATAGAGATAATCAAGTGCACTCAACTCACTAGAAATTAGTTCATCATAATTTGGTCTTTCGAAAAGATTAGCAAGTGGATGAGGATCCATATCAATAGATTTTTAGCAAGCGAAGATGCAAGCAAATAGAAGGCACATGGCAACACAAGCAAAGATAGCAAACAAGCAAACAAAAAGAGATCCAGCAAGAAAAAGGCGAACGAAAAAGAGGACGAATAAAACGGCAAATTTGTGAAGTGGGGGAGAGGAAAATGAGAGGCAAATGGCAAATAATGTAATTCCAAGGAGATGAGATTTGTCATTAGGAACCTGGTAGATGATGATGGAGTCTCCTCGGCGCTTGAGATAGGCACGTAGAAGAGACCACTTCCTCCCCGGCAACGGCGCCAGAAATTCCTTTGACGTGGCTTGACACTGCGTCGGTATTTCCCCAAAGAGGAAGGGATGATGCAGCACAACAACGGTAAGTATTTCCCTCAGTTATGAAACCAAGGTTATCGAACCAGTAGGAGGATCACCACCACCCAATAAGCAGCACCTGCACACAAACAACAAATACTTGTAACCCGACGCGAAAGAGAGGTTGTCAATCTCTCTATGGTAAAAAGATAGATTAGGTAGTGATAGATAGGAGAGATAGATCTCTCAAGAACACAAAATATAAAAGGCAAATAAAATATGCAGCAATATATTTTTGGGTTTTTGGTTTTGTAGATCTGAAAACAAAGATGCAAAAAGCATAGATATGAAAGCAAGATGTTGGAAAAGTAGACCCGGGGGCCGTAGGATTCACTAGTGGCTTCTCTGATGAGTATAGCACACGGTGGGTGAACAAATTACTGTTGGGCAATTGATAGAAAATCGAATAGTCATGACGATATCCAAGGCGATGATCATTATATAGGCATCACGTCCAAGATAAGTAGACCGACTCTTGCCTGCATCTACCACTATTACTCCACACATCGACCGCTATCCAGCATGCATCTAGTGTATTAAGTTCATGGAAAAACGGAGTAATGCAATAAGAACAATGACATGATGTAGACAAGATCTATTCATGTAGGAATAGACCCTATCTTGTTATCCTTAATAGCAACGATACATGCGTGTCTTGCTATCCCTTCTATCACTGGGAAAGAACACCGCAAGATCGAACCCATCACAAAGCACCTCTTCCCATGGCAAGAAAAATCGATCTAGTTGGCCTAACTAAACCAAAGATTCGAAGAAGAAATACGAGGCTATAAGTAATCATGTATATAAAAGATCAAAGAAGACTCAAATTGTCAGGACCCCGATCCTAAGCCATATGAATCCAGCCTGTAACATGTCACACCACTTTGCGGCCTCACGCACGGTAACCCACGGCTGCCACCTTACCTTGGCCGGGACCGTTTGCGCCTTTTGGCTCATGGATATGAACATGTCGCTAGCATTCACACGTCAAAGAACCCGGGTCGACATGACTAGTTGTAGACCCAAGTGGCACAACCGTACAGGGACAGGCATACGTAACCCAACAATGCAGGTGTCGGTCATCAGCGTGTGTAGACGAGTCATAGCAAGCTACAGGGACTCCATTACGCCGTGGGACATAAATGTCATCAACTGCGCGTAGACGAGTCATAGCAGGCTACATGGACTCCATTACATTGCGAGACATTTCCCCGAAGGGACAGACACAACAGCAAGAAGGATACACGCCGGTCAATCAATGTGTCCGGAGCAGTAGCAAGCTACCAAGGCTTGGTGGAAGCACAAAGAGGCATTTCCCCGTAAAGCAGGCTACTAAAGGTATACAGCTAGGTGTCGAATCCCACACATACTAATGCATTTCAAACATACACGCAATATGCATGATATGTGTAGATACAACATGGCATCACAACAAAACTCTACAACATAACATTTATTTAGAGGGCTCCGAAGAGCCAACATAGTATAATGTTACAAGCCGGGTGGGTCACATGACCCAACATTCAGAGCATACAAACAACAAGCGGAAGTTACATGTCTGAGTACAGACATCTAATAAAAGCGGTTGGAAGAGCCTGAAAAGCTACAACGACCCTACCAAAGGAGCCAGACTCCTGTCTGGGTTTCCTAGCTAATCCGTCGATGTCGTCGTCAGAAGAAACATAAAGCGAACAACGTCTATCTCTGCAAAAATGTAAATAAGCAACAGTGAGTATGAAGGTACTCAGCAAGTCTTACATCAGAACTATCTACATATGCATCATGTATCAAGAACGGGATTGTGGGGTTCACTACAGAATGCCAACTTTGGCCTTTGGCTAGACTGAAATATGATAAAGTATCCAACATATCACTACTCTCTCGTCTCCCTACGAGAGAGCACACACGAGTCCACATGTTCACCATATCAATACACCACTATGGATCCTCTCTCGCCCTCCTACGAGAAGCCATCCATAGCACTCACACTTATCTGGAGTATTTTAGAGTATCCATTCAAATTGTCTATGAACAATGCAAGTCTCCAAGTAGTCCATATCCGCGGACGCGGCTATTCGAATAGATAGATTACCCTGCAGGGGTGTACTTCGTCACACATGCTCCCGCCACTTATCGCCATGTGCACGTTAAAAAGGAACCTCGGCAACCTTCAAGCGGAAGCCAGGCGAGGGAGTCGTCCACGGACATTAACTTACAACGACTCACGTCCAAGGCAGTCGCCTATCTGAGTTGGAACCCATAATGGAAGTCTTGCCGAGGTTTCCAACATGGCTTCAAACGTTGTGAGCAGGGCCCCAAGCCGGTCCCGATTGGGCCGTTCATCCACTTCGCAGGCCGTGCCACACCTATCAACGTTTCGAACTACTGCGACTCCTGGACTGAGAACAGGGTAGGTTAATAGGCCGAGAGGGTCCATTGATTTCGGGCCAAATGTGTGGTAGTAGCTAGTCTTGGAACACAAACACGGAACTCAGTTCCTATGAGCGGCTTCAATGAGACAACCCACCTACATGGCCTCTCATCGCTACCTTTACCAAAACAGGTTCAACACTTAACCCTCATCACCAGGACACAATCGTTTCACTCCGGTTCATCACCCAGATGAATCAGACCTGACACAACTCTAAGCATAGCAAAGCATAACAAGGTGATAGCACAACATGGCTCAAGCATCTACCAGGTATGCTAGGTTGCTTGGTTCAGCTATTTACTGTGACAATGGCAGGTCATGCAAAGGAGTGGGTTCATCTACCGCAACACAAGTAGCAGTTGAATCGCATTGTCCTAATGCATTGAAATGAGAGCAGGAGTGAGAGAGTGGGATTGTATCGAATATGCTCAAGGGGGGTTGCTTGCCTGTTTATCGGAAGAACTCAACTATTCTTCGATGTCGTCAATAACTACGTCTCGCAAGTTTATTAACAAGATCAAACAAGGTATAAATTAAGCATGGCAAATGCTTCACAATGATGCATGATAATGTCATGGCAATATGTTGCTGGTTTGAGCTAATGCATCTATCAACATGTTAAATGAAGATGGTTTGAACCCAAGGTTCAAATTCAACTCCATGTGTGAGGTTACATATTGTGTTTGGAACAAAATGTCCAAGTTTGCTATTTAACTTGCTCTATCATGCATGAGAATGCCACCATTAGATTCATTGGATTTTTCTGATAATTTTTCATATATAAATTATTTCAATCTGAGTTACAGATTATTTTCCATGATTTTTAGAAGTTTATATCATTTTCTAGAATATTTTTAATACATAAATCATTTACTGCATCATCATTGCATCATGATTGCGTCAGCAGGTCAACTGGCCCGAGTCCAGGTCAAACCTGATGACCGGGGCCCGCACGTCAGTGACACGGAGTTAATCCCCGCGCTGACTGGGGTTTGACCCAACCTAGGGGCCCACTGTCAGCGGCTGTGGCTTAATTAAGTGGAGGGGTTAGGCGCTCATGGCCATGCCACATCAGCACCCGCCGAAGTGAGACCGCCGGTGACCATCCGACGCGGCGGAGGCTCGCCGGAATCGCACAACGGCCGCGGTTGGACGATCTGTGGGCACCAGGGCGTAGCCCAGGCTCACCCGCATCCAGGGGCATGTGGCTGGTCGCGGGGGCGTCGGAGACGACGGCCACGACGAGCTTGGCGGCGACCGGCGTTCGGCCGCGTGCGGGCGCGGGGCTGTGGTGCACGGGGAGGCTAGCTAAGCGGCTTGGCGGCCTCACGAGGGCTCCAGGAGCACGCAAAGGTGCTCGTTCGCGAGTCGTGATGGCTGTGGCCACGGCCACGCCATTGCCGGCGGCGAGGGGTCTCGGGCTCGCGGCGAGGCGGCAACTAGAGGACGGGAGGGACAACGGAAAGAGGGGGAGGAGCACCGGAGGCTCACCGCGGTTCCAGGGGAGGCGACGGAGAGGCCGGGGAAGGGCGGAGTTCGGCGAATTTCACGAGGATGCCACCGGTCCCGAGGTTGAAGAAGACGCAGACGGCGGCGCTGCAGGGCACGGGGCCTTGCTTGGGTCGACGGGGAGCTTCAGGGTGTCAAGGAGGACCCTGTGGACGTGTCAGAGAGGCGAGGCAACGGCAGTAACTACGGCAGCGACGAGCGGCAGCGACGGCGGCTCGGGTCCGGTGCGGGAGAGAGCAGAGAGAGAGGGAGAGAGTAGCAGAGAGAGGGGATGAGCTCGATGGGGTCCAGGACGTCTCAGGGCCCTGGATAGGGACGCTGGGGGGGGGCGACACGGCGAAGTAGGAGCTGGCATGGGCGTTGACCGTGCTCGGCTTCGCCTCTGCCTACTGGCAGAGGTAGAAGATGAGCCTGCCCTCCTGGGCTGGGCTGGCTTCTGCTCCAGGGAGGCCCAGGTAAGCCTTTGTCCTTTTTCTTTTTTTTGTTTTCTGACATTTGTTTTAGTTTGCAAATTATAGCAAACCATTTTAATAAATGCTGAAAATATATATGTGGACTAAGTGGAAGTATCCAATGCCACATATTAATTCTCAGAATTATTGGACATATATTTTCCATATAGAAAATATATATCTATTGCCAATAGGGTTTGAATTAATTCAAATGCCCAAGATAAAATGTTTCTGTGATCCAAATATATTGGTTGACATTTTTAGCTCAAATCAATATTTTATTAGAAAACCAGGGACATTTTCTTGGGTTTATTTGAAGCAATTTTTATATTGCCTTTTGACAAAATTTGAATGATGAGGCTTGATCACACCTCATTTCCATTTCATTTGAAAATAAAATGCATGCATGAATGCATTGGCAATCATAATTAAACTAGGGCTATGACAACTCACCCCCACTAAACAAGAATCTCGTCCTGAGATTCAGGCGTAGTCGGGAAGAGTACAGGGTACTCAAGCCGAAGACGATCTTCGCGCTCCCAGGTTGCTTCATCCTCGGAATGGTGCGACCACTGAACCATGAGAAACTTGATGCTGCGACGTCGAGTGCTGCGCTCGGCTTCATCGAGAATACGAACAGGATATTCTCGATATGAAAGATCATCTAGAAGATCAAGCGTTTCGTGGTCAACTTCGTGGACACGATCCTTGAAGCAACGCCTGAGTTGAGAAACGTGGAACACATCATGAACTTTGGAAAGTTGCGGAGGTAGTTCCAATTGGTAGGCAACTTCTCCTCGTTTCGCGAGAATGCGAAAAGGACCAATGTAACGAGGAGCCAATTTGCCTTTGATACCGAAACGATGGGTACCCTTGAGAGGTGTCACCCGAAGGTAAGCCTTCTCGTCAACTTCATAACTTACTTCTTTATGACGACGGTCATATTGACTCTTTTGACGAGATTGGGCGGTTTTCAGATTATCACGAATGATGCGAACTTGCTCTTCTGCATCCTGGATCATATCTGGTCCAAAGAATTGTCTTTCACCGGTTTCTGACGAGCTTAATGGTGTTCGACATCTTCGTCCATACAGAACTTCGAAAGGAGCTTTGCCCAGACTAGATTGGAAGCTGTTGTTATAAGCAAACTCGACGAATGGAAGACATTTCTCCCAGTTCATTCCGAATGAGATAACACAGGCTCTGAGCATATCTTCGAGAATTTGATTGACTCTTTCTACTTGACCACTTGACTGAGGGTGATAAGCGGTGCTAAAGGAGAGATGGGTTCCCATAGCATTCTAGAAACTTTCCCAAAATCAAGAAGTGAAAAGACTTCCATGATCTGAATTGATCTCTAGAGGAACACCATGAAGAGAAACTATTCGAGAGATATATAGGTCTGCTAACTGACTAGCAGTTATATTTTCTCAAACTGGAAGGAAATGAGCAACTTTCGAAAGGCGATCGATGACCATGAAGATGGCATCATTCCCTTTCTTAGTCTTTGGAAAGCGGTTGATGAAATCCATACCGACCTTGTCCCATTTCCACTCGGGAATAGCCAAGGGCTGAAGAGTGCCAGCAGGCCTTTCATGCTCTGCCTTAATACGACGACAAACGTCACATTTAGCAATGAACTGAGCGATTTCTCTCTTCATCCGGGTCCACCAGAACCTCTAGCATAGGTCCTGATACATCTTAGTACTACCGGGATGAATCGTGAGAGGAGATTCATGAGCTTCCTTAAGGATCAACCACCTTAAGTTTTGTATCTTGGGAACCACCAAGTGATTCTCGAAGAATACGACACCTTGATCATTTATAGAGAAACATCTAGCAGCTCCGCTAGCAATATTCCTCTTGATTCAAGAAATATCCGGATCACATTTCTGGGCTTCCATGATCTGATCCTCAAGAGTCGGTTTCGCCACCAAGGTAGAAAGGGATCCTCGAGGAACAATGTGAAGATTTAACTTACAAAATTCCTCGTGGAGAAGTGGTTGACTTTGTAGCAACATGAGGTTGTTACAATAGGATTTACGACTTAGTGCATCAGCCATGACATTGGCTTTGCCTGGGGTGTAAGATATTCCTAAGTCATAGTCCGTAATCAACTCAATCCATCGTCTTTGCCTGAGATTCAAATCTGGTTGGGTGCATATATATTTGAGACTCTGGTGATCAGTGTATATTTCGCAACGATTACCCAGAAGGTAATGTCGCCAAGTGACAAGTGCATGAACTACAGCGGCAAGTTCCAGATCGTGTGTTGGATAATTCTCCTCATGTGGACGCAACTGTCGAGATGCGTAGGCAATCACATGACGATCTTGCATAAGGATGCAACCTAGACCTTGTCGCGAAGCATCACAGTAGATAACAAAGTTCTTTGTGAAATCCGGGGGTACAAGTACCGGGTTAGTAGTCAGTCGTCTTTTCAACTCCTGAAAACTTTCCTCACACTTTGGAGTCCACTCGAACTTCTTATCTTTCTTGAGGAGTTCAGTTAGAGGTTTGGCAACTTTGGAGAAGTTCTCAACGAATTGGCGATAGTAGCTCGCTAAGCCAAGGAAACTCCTAACTTGCTTCACCGATTCAGGTTGAGTCCAATCAAGGACAGCTTGAACTCTCTCGGGATTAATAGCAATACCTTTCGCAGAGATTACGTGGCCTAGATAGGTCACTTCTGGCAACCAGAATTCGCACTTGGAGAATTTGGCATAAAGGCGGTGCTCTCGAAGTTTCATCAATACCAGCCTAAGATGCTCAGCATGTTCTTCTTCATTCTTCGAGTATATGAGGATATCATCGAGGTAAACCACAACGAATTTGTCTAAATACTCCATGAAGATCGAATTCATTAAGCTGGAGAAGGTGGCTGGGGCATTGGTCAGACCGAAGGACATGACGGTGTACTCGTATTGGCCATAACGAGTGACGAAAGCCGTCTTTGGAATGTCCCCATTCCTGATTTTGATTTGATGATAACCTAATCTCAAATCCATCTTGGAGAAGACTGCGGATCCAGCGAGCTGATCATACAGATCGTTGATCCCGGGGAGCGGATATTTGTTTTTTATCGTGACCAGATTAACCGGTCGATAATCAAAAACCATCCGATCCGTACCATCCTTCTTCTTCACGAAGAGGACATGACAAGCCCATGGATAAGAGCTAGGACGGATGAAACCTTTCTTCAAAGATTCATCGAGTTGGATTTTAAGCTCAGCTAACTCTTGGGGTGACATCTTATATGGTCTCCTAGCAATGGGAGCAGTTCCTGGAATAAGGTCTATGACAAACTCTACTTCTCTGTCAGGTGGAACACCTAGCAATTCCTCACAAAAGACATCCGGAAAGTCATAGACTACCGGGATGTTTTCAAGGTCTGGAAGAGGATTGGCATTGAGAGAAAAAATCTGGCCTTCTGGGATATGGGTCTGGACATTGACTATCTGGCCAGAAGGATGGGTAAGCTGAATAGACCTAGTGAAACAATCAATTTTGGGATGATGAGCTGTCATCCAGTCCATCCCCAAAATGATATTGATGTCTGAAGTTTTGAGTGCTATCAGCGAGGCAAGGAATACTAAACTATCGACAAGGATTTGGTTCCCATGGCTTACTGTATTAGTTTGCCATTTGGAACCTGGAGTTTGAATTGTTTGAAATATGCCCTAGAGGCAATAATAAAATGGTTATTATCATATTTCTTTGTTCATGATAATCGTTTATTATCCATGCTAGAATTGTATTGATCGGAAACTCAGATACATGTGTGGATACATAGACAACACTATGTCCCTCGTAAGCCTCTACTAGACTAGCTCGTTGATCAGAGATGGTCAACATTTCCTGACCATAGACAATGAGTTATCATCTGATAACGGGATCACATCATTAGGAGAATGATGTGATGGACAAGACCCAACCGTAAGCATAGCAGTTGCTCGTGTCAGTTTATTGCTACGGATTTATCCATGTCAAGTATATGTTCCTACGACCATGAGATCGTGCAACTCCCGGACACCGGAGGAATGCCTTGTGTGTATCAAACGTCACAACGTAACTGGGTGACTATAATGGTGCTCTACAGGTATCTCCGAGGGTGTCTGTTGGGTTTGCATGGATCCAGACTGGAATTTGTTACTCTGTGTGACGGAGAGGTATCTCTGGGCCCACTCGGTAACACAGCATCACAAGAAGCTTGCAAGCAATGTGACTAAGGAGTTAGTCACGGGATCTTGTGTTACGGAACGAGTAAAGAGACTTGCCGGTAACGAGATTGAACTAGGTATGGAGATACCGACGATCGAATCTCGGGCAAGTAACATACCGATGGACAAAGGGAACTGCATACGGGATTGTCTGAATCCTTGACATCGTGGTTCGACCGATAAAGATCTTCGTAGAATATGTAGGAATCAATATGGGCATCCAGGTCCCGCTACTGGTTATTGACCGTAGAGTTGTCTCGGTCATGTCTACATAGTTCTCGAACCCGCAGGGTCTGCACACTTAACGCTCGGTGACGATTTAGTATTGTTGAGTTATGTATGTTGGTGACCGAAGGTTGTTCGGAGTCCCGGATGAGATCACGGACGTCACGAGGAGCTCCGGAATGGTCCGGAGGTAAAGATTTATATATGGGAAGTCATATTTTGGCGAACGGAAAAGTTTCGGGTTTTTCTGGTATTGTACCGGGAAGCTTCTAGAAGGTTCCGGAAACTTCCAGAGGAGTTCGGAAGTCCACCAAGGGTTCCACCACGTCCCAAGGGTTTGCATGGGCTGAGGGGAGGCGCCCTAGCCTTATTGGGCCAGGCGCACAAGTCCCACAAGGCCCATGTGGCTTGGGAGAGGTGGAAAGTCGACCTGTTTATGGAAAGGGAGGGAATTGGACTAGGAGTCCGACTCCTCCCCCTTCGCTGCGCCCTAGGGCTTGGAGGGGCTGATCTCCACACCCCTCCACCTATATATAGAGGGGAGGGGGCGCCCCAAGAGCACACACGAAGCCCTTGGCGCCCCTCTCTCTCCCTAGATCGTTTTCTCCTCCGTTCACGGTTTTGGTAGCGCTAGGCGTAGTCCTGCCGGGATAGCACCACCACCACCACCGCCACCATGCCGTCGTGTTGCCGGAGAACTCATCTACTACTACAACCTCACTCGCTGGATCGAGGAGGCGGAGACGTCATCGAGCTGTACGTGTGCTGAACGCGGAGGTGCCGTCCGTTCGGCGCTAGATCGTGATTGGATCGCGGGACGGCTTGCGATTTGGATCGCGAAGACGTTCGACTACATCAACCGCATTTCTTAACGCTTCCCGCTTAGCGATCTACAAGGATATGTGGATCCGATCTCCCCTCTCGTAGATGCTCATCTCCATGGATAGATCTTGTGTGTGCGTAGGAAATTTTTGTTTCCCATGCAACGTTCCCCAACAGCGGCATCATGAGCTAGGTCTATGCGTAGATGAGATCACGAGTAGAACACAAATGAGTTTGTGGGCGTTGATATTCAGATTGCTTCCCTCCTTAGTCTTTTCTTGTTTCAGCGGTATTGTGGGATGAAGCAGCTCGGACCAACCTTACTCGTCCACGTACGAGAGACCGGTTCCATCGACTGACATGTAACTTTGTTGCATAAGATGGCTGGCAGGTGTCTGTCTCTCCCATTTTAGTTGAATCGGATTCGACAGAGGCGGTCCTTGTAGAAGGTGAAATAGCAACTTGTATATCACCGTATTGGTTTTGCGTAGGTAAGAATCGTTCTTGCTAGATACCCATAGCAGCCACGTAAAACATGCAACAACAAATTAGAGGACGTCTAACTTGTTTTTGCAGGGTATGATGTGTTATGATATGGCTAGAAACATGATGAGATATATGTGATGTATGAGACGACCATGTTTTGTATAGATTATTACGACTTGCATGTCGATGAGTACGGCAACCGGTAGGAGCCATAGGGTTGTCTTTAATTTATTTTCGCCTTTTTGCTTTACTTCATCGCTATGAGTTAGCAATAGTTGTAGAAGCAATAGTTGGCGCGACAACCTCATGGCGACACATTGATGGAGATCATGGTGTTATGCCGGTGACGATGGAGATCATGCCGGTGCTTTGGAGATGGAGATCAAAAGCACAAGATCATGGCCATATCATGTCACTTATGATTTGCATGTGATGTTAATCCTTTTATGCACCTTGTTTTGCTTAGGACGACGGTAGCATTATAAGGTGATCCCTCACTAAAATTTCAAGATAAAATTGTGTTCTCCCCGAGTGTGCACCGTTGCGAAAGTTCATCGTTTCGAGACACCACGTGATGATCGGGTGTGATAGACTCTACGTTCGCATACAACGGGTGCAAGCCAGTGTTGCACATGCGGAACACTCGGGTTAAACTTGACGTGCCTAGCATGTACAGACATGGCCTCGGAACACTAGAGACCGAAAGGTCGAGCATGAGTCATATTGTAGATATGATCAACATGGAGATGTTCACCATTGAAACCACCTCATCTCACGTGATGATCGGACTTGGGTTGGTGAATTTGGATCATGTAGCACTCGGATGACCGGAGGATGTCAATTTGAGTGGGAGTTTTTAAGTAATATGATTAACTGAACTCATTATCATGAACATAGTCAAAATGTCTTTGCAAATTATGTTGTAGATCAATAGCTCGCACCGTAGCTCCCCTGTATTTTTGATACGTTCCTAGAGAAAAAGTAAGTTGAAAGATGATGGTAGCAATTATGCGGACTGGGTCGGTGATCTGAGGATTGTCCTCATTGCTGCACAGAAGGCTTATGTCCTCGATGCACCGCTCGGTATGCCACCCCCTCAAGCGTCATCTGTGGATGTTGTGAACGTCTGGCAGACATGTTCTGATGACTACTTGATAGTTTAGTGCGCCATGCTTTACGGCTTAGAATTGAGGCTCCAAAGACGTTTTGAACGTCACGGAACATATGTGATGTTCCAAGAGCTGAAATTGGATTTCAGACTCGTGCCCGTGTTGAGAGGTATGAGACCGCCAACAAGATTCTTTGCCTGCAAGATGAAGGAGAATAGCTCAATCGGTGAGCACGTGCTCAGATTGTCTAAGTGCAACAATCACTTGAATCAAGTGGGAGTTGATCTTACAGATAAGATAGTGATTGATATGGTTCTCCAAGTCACTGCCACCAAGCTCCTAGAGCTTCGTGATGAACTATAACATGCCAGGGATGGACATGATGACCCCTGAGCTATTCGCAATGTTTTACACTGCGAAAGGTAGAAATCAAGAAAGAGCATCAAGTGTTGATGGTAAGACCACTAGTTTCAAGAAAGGCAAGGTCAAGAAGGGAAACTTCGAGAATGGCAAGCCAGTTGTCACTCCAGTGAAGAAACCCAAGATTGGACCCAAACCCGAGACTGAGTGCTTCTGTTATGAGGGGAACGGTCACTGAAGCGGAACTACCCCAGATACTTGGCAGATAAGAAGGCTGGCAACGTCAACAAAAGTATATTTGATATACAAGTTATTGATGTGTACTTTACTAGTACTCCTAGTAGCACCTGGGTATTAGATTCCGGTCCAGTTGCTAATTTTGGTAACTCGAAGTAAATGCTACGGAATAAACAGAGACTAGCTAAGGGGGAGGTGATGATGTGTGTCGGAAGTGTTTCCAAGGTAGATGTGATCACCATCGCATGCTCCCTCTACCTTCGGGATTAGTATTGAACCTAAATAAATATTATTTGGTGTTTGCGTTGGGCATGAACATGATTAGATCATGTTTATTGCAATATGGTTATTCATTTAAGTCAGAGAATAATGGTTATTCTGTTTACATGAATAATACCTTCAATGGCCATGCATTCAATGTGAATGGTTTATTGAATCTCGATCATAGTGATACACATGTTCATAATATTAATGCCAAAAGATGCAAAGTTAATAATGATAGTACCACATACTTGTGGCACTGCCGCTAAGGTCATATTGGTATAAAACGCATGAAGAAGCTCCATGCTAATGGATCTTTGGACTCACTCGATTTTGAATTGCTTGAGACATGCGAACCATGCCTCATGGACAAGATGACTGAGACCCCATTTTCCGGTTCGATGGAACGGGCAAGTGACTTATTGGAAATAATACATATTGATGTATACAGTCCAATGAGCATTGAAGCACGCGGTGGATATCGTTATTATCTTACCTTCATAGATGATTTGAGTAGATACTGGTATGTTTACTTGATGGATCACAAGTCTGAAACTTTTGAAAAGTTCAAGAAATTTCAGAGTGATGTTGAAGATCATCGTGACAAGAAGATTGAATGTCTACGATGTGATCGTAGAGGTAAATATCTGAGTTACGAGTTTTGGTATATATTTAAGACAATGTGGAAGTTGTTTCACAACACATGCCACCTGGAACACCACAGTGTAATGGTGTGTCCGAATATCGTAGCCGTACTCTATTGGATATGGTGCGTTCTATGATGTTTCTTACCGATTTGCCACTATTGTTTTGGGATTATGCATTATAGACAACTACATTCACTTTAAATAGGGCACCATCTAAATCTGCTGAGATGACACCGTATGAATTATGGTTTGGCAGAAACCTAAGCTGTCATTTCTTAGAGTTTGGGAATGCGATGCTGATGTGAAAGGACTTCAACCTCATAAGGTCGAACCCAAAGCGGACAAATGCGTCTTCATAGGATACCCTAAGGAAACAGTTGGGTATACCTTCTATCTCAGATCCAAGGGCAAAGTGTTTGTTGCTAAAAACGGGTCTTTTCTCGAGAAAGAGTTTCTCTCGAAAGAATTGAGTGGGAGGAAGGTAGAACTTGATGAGGTTATTGAACCGTCACTTCAGTTGGATGGTAGCACAACGCGGAAATTTGTTTTTGCGGCGCGCACACCAAATGAAGAGGAAGCTAATGATGTTGATCATGAAACTTCAGATCAAAGTTACTACTGAGCCTCGTAGGTCGACAAGGAATCGTACCACCCCTTAGTGGTGCGGCAATCATGTCTTGGAGGTCATGTTGTTAGACAACAGTGAACCTACGAGCTATGAAGAAGCGATGGTGGGCCCAGATTCCAACTAATGGCTAGCAGCCATGAAATACGAGATAGGATCCATGTATGAAAACCAAGTATGGACTTTGGTAGACTTGCCCAATGAACGGCAGGTCGTTAAGTACAAACGGACCTTTAAGAAGAAGACAGACGCTGATGGTAATTGTCACCATTTATAAAGCTCGACTTGTCGCAAAGTGGTTTCCCACAAGTTCAAGGAGTTGACTACGATGAGATTGTCTCACCCGTAGCGATGCTAAAGTCTGTTGAAATTATGTTAGCAGTTGCTGTATTTTTCGATTATGAAATCTGGCAGATGGATGTCAAAACAAAGTTTCCTTAACGGTTTCCGTGAGGAAAGGTTGTATGTGATACAACCAGAAGGTTTTGTCGATCCTAAGGATGCTAAAAGGTGTGCAAACTCCAGCGATCCTTCTATGGACTGGGGCAAGCATCTCGGAGTTGGAATATACGCTTTGATAAGGTGATCAAAGTTTTTGGGTATATACAAAGTTTATAAGAAACTTGTATTTACAATAAAGTGAGTGGGAGCACTATAGAATTTCTGATAGGTATATGTGGATGACATATTGTTGATCAGAAATAATGTAGAATTTCTGGAAAGCATAAAGGGCTGTTTGAAAGGAGTTTTTCAAAGGAATACCTGGATAAAGCTACTTAAATATTGGGCATCAAGATCTATAGAGATAGATCAAGACGCCTGATAAGACTTTCAATAAGTACATACCTTGACAAGATTTTGAAGGAGATCAAAATGGATCAGTCAAAGAAAGAGTTCTTGCCTGATTTGTATGGTGTGAAGTTGAGTGATACTCAAAGCTTGACAATGGCAGAAGAAAGAGAAAGGACGAAGGTCGTCCCCTATGCCTTATCCATAGGCTCTGTATAGTATGCCATGCTGTGTACCACACCTGGTGTGTGCCTTGCCAAGAGTCTGTCAAGGGGTACAAGAGTGATCCAAGAGTGGATCCCTGGACAGCGGTCAAAATTATCCTTAGTAACTAGAGGACTAAGGAAATATTTCTCGATTATGGAGGTGATGAAGAGTTCGTCGTAAAGAGTTACGTCGATGCAAGCTTTGACACCAATCAGGATGACTCTTAGTAGTAATCCGGATACGTATAGTGGAGCAGCCATTTGGAATAGCTCCAAGTGGAGCGTGGAAGTAGCATCTACAGTATGACATATATATTTGCAAAGAACACACAGATCTGAATGTTGCAGACTGTTGACTAAAACCTCTCTCACATGCAAAACATGATTGAACCCCAGAACTCATTGGGTGTTAGATTCATAACAATGTAAATCACATAGCGATGTGAGCTAGATTATTGACTCTAGTGCAAGTGGGAGACTGTTGGAAATATGCCCCAGAGGCAATAACAAAATGGTTATTATCATATTTCCTTGTTCATGATAATCGTTTATTATCCATGCTAGAATTGTATTGATCGGAAACTCAGATACATGTGTGGATACATAGACAACACTGTGTCCCTAGTAAGCCTCTACTAGACTAGCTCATTGATTAGAGATGGTCAAGGTTTCGTGACCATAGACAATGAGTTGTCATCTGATAACGGGATCACATCATTAGGAGAATGATGTGATGGACAAGACCCAACCGTAAGCATAGCAGTTGATCGTGTCAGTTTATTGCTACTGCTTTATCCATGTCAAGTATATGTTCCTACGACCATGAGATCAAGCAACTCCCAGACACCGGAGGAATGCCTTGTGTGTATCAAACGTCACAACGTAACTGGGTGACTATAAAGGTGCTCTACAGGTATCTCCGAGGGTGTCTGTTGGGTTGGCATGGATCCAGACTGGGATTTGTTACTGCATACGGGATTGTCTGAATCCTTGACATCGTGGTTCGACCGATAGAGATCTTCGTAGAATATGTAGGAACCAATATGGGCATCCAGGTCCCGCTACTGGTTATTGACCGTAGAGTTGTCTCGGTCATGTCTACATAGTTCTCGAACCCGCAGGGTCTGCACACTTAACGTTCGGTGACGATTTGGTATTGTTGAGTTATGTATGTTGGTGACCGAAGGTTGTTCGGAGTCCCGGATGAGATCACGGACGTCACGAGGAGCTCCGTAATGGTCCGGAGGTAAAGATTTATATATGGGAAGTCATATTTTGGCGACCGGAAAAGTTTCGGGTTTTTCCAGTATTGTATCGGGAAGCTTCTAGAAGGTTCCAAAAACTTCCGGAGGAGTCCGGAAGTCCACCAAGGGTTCCACCACATCCCAAGGGTTTGCATGGGCTGAGGGGAGGCGCCCTAGCCTTATTGGGCCAGGCACACAAGTCCCTGAAGGCCCATGTGGCTTGGGAGAGGTGGAAAGTCCACCTGTTTATGGAAAGGGAGGTAATTGGACTAGGAGTCCGACTCCTCCCCCTTGGCTGCGCCCTAGGGCTTGGAGGGGCTGATCTCCACGCCCCTCCACCTATATATAGAGGGGAGGGGGTGCCCCAAGAGCACACATGAAGCCCATGGCGCCCCTCTCTCTCCCTAGATCGTTTTTGCCTCCGTTCACGGTTTCGGTAGCGCTAGGCATAGCCCTGCCGGGATAGCACCACCACCACCGCCACCACGCCTTCATGTTGCCGGAGAACTCATCTAATACTCCGACCTCGCTCATGGGATCGAGGAGGCGAAGACGTCATTGAGCTGTACGTGTGCTGAACGCGGAGGTGCCGTCCGTTCGGCGCTAGATCGTGATTGGATCGCGGGACGGCTTGCGATTTGGATCGCGAAGACGTTCGACTACATCAACCGCGTTTCTTAACGCTTCCCGCTTAGCAATCTACAAGGGTATGTGGATCCGATCTCCCCTCTCGTAGATGCTCATCTCCATGGATAGATCTTGTGTGTGTGTAGGAAATTTTTGTTTCCCATGCAACGTTCCCCAACATGAATTACTAATGGAGAGGGCATAACTTCGAAGGCAATGTTATGCAAGGAGGCATAACATTCAGAGATGAAGGAGTGGGATGCTCCTGAGCCAAAGAGAACTGAAGCTGGATGAGAATTGACAAGAAGCGTCTTAAGCATGACGTCAGCATCATCTTGAGCTTCTTCTGCAGATACATGGTGCACACATCCACGAGAATAAACAACTGATCTGGCATTAGGCTTCTTGGTTGGAGGCTTGCAACAAGCAACACCACTTGAAGAAGAGGGTGGAACATAACCACGCTGGGGACAATCCCTTGAATAATGCCCTAGCTGGCTACATTTGAAGCATGCTCCATAAGTGGGACGTGGATTTGGGTTGATCACTTGCTTGACGAGGTTCTTCTGGGGAGCACATGGCATCGGCAGACGAGGCGCCACATAGGATGGCCTCGGTGCATATCCAGCAGGAAGAGCGGCGTTCGGGATCCATATCCTACGCTTCAGGGATATAGCAACTGAAGATGACCCGATATCACGGGTGTGCTTGCGGGACTCCTCATAGGTCATCCTGCTTGTCTCCGCTTGGATTGTTTTGTTCATAAGAACCTGGAAGCTAACGAACTCATGCGGACTGAGATCATGACGAAGCTTCGGGTTAAGGCCTTGATACGTCTCCAACGTATCTATAATTTTTTATTGTTCCATGTTATTATATTATCTGTTTTGGATGTTTTATATGCATTAATATGCTATTTTATATTATTTTTGGGACTAACCTATTAATCTAGTGCCTAGTGCCAGTTTCTGTTTTTTCCTTCTTTTTGAGTATTGCAGATAAGGAATATTAAATGGAGTCCAAACGGAATAAAATCTTCGGGATGATTTTTCTTGGACCAGAAGAAACCTACCAGACTTGGAGATGAAGGAAGGAGACCTGCCGGGAGATCACAAGCCTGCAGGGCGCGCCCTAGGGGGGGGGCGGCGCCCCCTGGCTTCTGGGCCCCCTGCAGGCCCTCCAACCCTAATCTTCGTCCTATAAATTCCCAAATATTCCCCCAATACCAAAAAGAGCCATGAAAATACTTTTCCGCCGCCGGAAGCCTCTGTTCCCGTGAGATCCCATCTTGGAGCCTTTTCCGGTAATCTGCCGGAGGGGGATTCGATCACGGAGGGCATCTACATCAACTCCATTGCCCCTCCGATGATGCGTGAGTAGTTCACCGCAGACCTTTGGGTCCATAGCTAGTAGCTAGATGGCTTCTTCTCTCTCTATGTTCTTCAATACCATGTTCTTCATTATCTTCATGGAGATCTATCTGATGTAATACTCTTTTGCAGTGTGTTTGTTGAGATCCGATGAATTGTGGGTTTATGATCAGATTATCTATGAATATTATTTGAATCTTCTCTGAATTCTTATATGCATGATTTCATATCTTTGCAAGTCTCTTCGAGTTATTGGTTTGGTTTGGCCAACTAGATTGGTAATTCTTGCAATGGGAGAAGTGCTTAGTTTTGGGTTCAATCTTGCGGTGTCCTCACCCAGTGACAAAGTAGGGGTAGCAAGGCACGTATTTGTATTGTTGCCATCGAGGATAAAAAGATGGGGTTTTCAGCATATTGCTTGAGTTTATCCCTCTACATCATGTCATCTTACTTAATGCGTTACTCTGTTCTTCATGAACTTAATACTCTAGATGCAGGCAGGAGTCGGTCGATGTGTGGAGTAATAGTAGTAGATGCAGAATCTTTTCGGTCTACTTGACACGGACGTGATGCCTATATGCATAATCATTGCCTTGGATATCGTCATAACTATGCGCTTTTCTATAAATTGCTCGACAGTAATTTGTTCACCCACCGTATTATTTTTCTTCAAGAGAGAAGCCTCTAGTGAAACCTATGGCCCCCGGGTCTATTTTCCATATTATATTTTCAGATCTATAAACCAAAAATACCAAAAATACTTTGCTGCAAACTTTTTACTTTTGTTTTACTTTTCGTTTTAGCAATCTTTCATATCTATCTCTATCAGATCTCATCCTTGCAAGTAACCGTGAAGGGATTGACAACCCCTTTATAGCATTGGGTGCAAGTGTTTGATTGTTTGTGTAGGTGCAAAGATTGGGGCCTTGCTTGTACCTCCTACTGGATTGATACCTTGGTTCTCAACAACTGAGGGAAATACTTATCTACTTTGCTGCATCACCCTTTCCTCTTCAAGGGAAAACCAACGCAAGCTCAAGAAGTAGCAAGAAGGATTTCTGGCGCCGTTGCCGAGGAGGATACATAGCAAGTCAAGACAAGAACTCTCCCGTCAACTTGTCAATTTCTGACGTGGTTGTCAGAGGGATCTACATCAAGCCTACCAAGTACCCATCACAAACTCATCTCTTGCATTTACATTATTTTCCATTTGCCTCTCGTTTTCCTCTCCCCCACTTCTAAAACGATTTTCACAAAAAACCAAAAAGATTTGCCTTTTTATTCGCCCTTCTTCCGTTCGTCTTTTCGTTTGCCTTTTGTTTGCTAGTGTGTTAGAACGGTTAAACTTATGGCTAGCCTTGCTACGATCGCTAGTTCTCCCGAGAGTGAAGTTCTTAATTTTAAGCAAAGGGAGGGAGAAAACTTAAAAGATGCTTGGTATAGAATTTGCAATGCTCAAAATAGATCTACTCGTAAGCAATCTACTACCGTTCTCCTTCGAAATTTTTATGTGGGTGTTTCTCCTTGGAATAGATATGTTTTGGACACCATTACGGGAGGAAACTTCTTGGGTAGCCATACCTTTGATTCTTATAATGCTATAACAAATTTGGTAGGTTCACCCCCACTCATGGTTAATGAAACAATCTTAACTTTGGAACATGTGATGCGAAGGCTTGATATTATTGAAAATAAAGTTGCTACTATAGAGCTCATTGAAAACTTGGATAAAAAGATTCATAATCATATTACTCAATATGGATCTAAAGTAGGAGTTACTTTAAAAAACCTAAGGGAAAAAGAACCCATAGTTAATGAAAAATTGGATCAAGATTCCTCTAGAATTGGAAAGCTAGAGGACATTATTACCAACTTGGGTTCTGCTTTTGCCTCTGTTCAAACCACTCCAAAATTTCCTCCTTCTAAGACTGCCAAGTTTGTTTATGTTCCTAAAAATAAGGGTGAATCCTCTAGTAAAGGGGATGAAGATCTTAAGATGATAAGTGTTCACACCAGCTTTATCAATATTGTTAGGGAACCTATTACCACAAGTGAATTTCTTGACTTCTTGCCTAGGAGCATTATTATTGATAAGAGCGAAGAACCTCCTAGGGTTTATAAGTGTGCAATTGAGGAATTGCATACCAAAGATGACAATACCTAGATCTATTGCGTTATGCCTAGCTAGGGGCGTTAAACAATAGCGCTTGTTGGGAGGCAACCCAATTTTATTTCTGTTTTTGTTTCTGTTTTTGAGTGCTTTACACATTATTACCTCTGTAGTAATTGTGTTTTATTGTTTTAATTAGTGTTTGAGCCAAGTAAGACCTTTGGGATGGTCTACGGTGATTGTTGATTTGATTTTGCTGAAAAACAGAAACTTTTGCGCTCAGTCTAGGAATTTTATAAATTCACCAGAGCGTCGACTGAGTCTGAATTTTTTACAAAAGATTGATATACAAATTGCCCAGGTTTTCCTAATTTTTCAGAATTTGTGGAGTTACAGAAGTATTTGAAGTTTACAGATTGCTACAGACTGTTCTGTTTTTGACAGATTCTGTTTTCTTTGTGTTGTTTGCTTATTTTGATGTATCTATGGGTTGTATCGGGGGGTATGAACCATGGAGAAGTTAGAATACAGTAGATATTACAGCAATATAAATAAAGAATGAGTTCACAACATTACCTAAAGTGGTGATTTATTTTTCTTATACTAACGGATCTCACGAGTTTTCTGTTGAGTTTTGTGTTGTGAAGTTTTCAAGTTTTGGGTAAAGATTTGATGGACTATGGAATAAGGAGTGGAAAGAGCCTAAGCTTGGGGATGCCCAAGGCACCCCAAGCCATATTCAAGGATACCAAAGAGTCTAAGCTTGGGGATGCCCCGGAAGGCATCCCCTCTTTCGTCTTCAATCCATCGGTAAATTTACTTGAGGCTATATTTTTATTCACCACATGAGATGTGTTTTGCTTGGAGCGTCTTGTATGATATGAGTCTTTGCTTTTTAGTTTGCCACAATCATACTTGCTGCACACATCTTTTGAGAGGGACACGCATTAATCGTGAATTTATTAGAATACTCTATGTGCTTCACTTATATCTTTTGAGCTAGGCAATGTTGCTCTAGTGCTTCACTTATATCTTTTTAGAGCACGGTGGTGTTTTATTTTATAGAAATAATTGAACTCTCGTACCTCACTTATATTATTTTGAGAGTCTTTAAGCAGCATGGTAATTGGTTTAGGTTATGAATTTAGTCCTAATATAATGGGCATCCAAGAGGGATATAATAAAAACTTTCATATTAAGTGCATTGAATACTATGAGAAGTTTGATTCCTTGCATATAGTTTTGAGATATAAAGATGGTGATATTAGAGTCATGCTAGTGAGTAATTTTGGATTGGTAGAAATACTTGTGTTAAAGTTTGTGATTCCCGTAGCATGCACGTATGGTGAACCGTTATGTAACGAAGTCGGAGCATGATTTGTTTAATGATTGTCATCCTTTGTGTGAGGGTCGGGAGCGCGCGATGGTTAACTCCTACCAACCTCTCCCCTAGGAGCATGCGTCTAATACTTTGCTTCGATAACTAATAGACTTTTGCAATAAGTATGTGAGTTCTTTATGACTAACTAGGAAACATGCCCGTGCGTTGCAACGGGACTGCAAAAATCAACTTCTAATCTATCGACTTGTGTAATCCTAACCTCAGTTTGGCCTTTCATATAAGGTTTTAATTATTTTTTATTTGATCTATTTTATATATTTTGTTTTATTTAACATGTATAACCTAGTACTCCCCCCGTTCCTAAATATTTGTCTTTTTAGAGATTTCACTATGAACTACATACGGATGTATATAGACATAATTTAGAGTGTAGATTCATCCATTTTGCTTTGTATGTAGTTCATAGTTGAATCTCTAAAAAGACAAATATTGAGGAACGGAGGGAGTAGTTGTTAATTATTGCGAACCAATCTGTGGCTAGATGGTTATAGGGACATTGGTATCACAGCCCACCCGGGTTCAAGTTCTGGTGCTCGCATTATTCATGTATTTATTTTAGGATTTCTGGCGATGCGCATTCAGTGGAAGGAGACGTTTCCATCGACGACAAGATGCCTACGGTGACTTCGTAAATCTCAAGATGATATACCGGCTCAGTCTTTCGGAGGTCCTCATAGGAGTAGGGTGTGCGTGTGTGCGTTCGTATGGTGAATGTATGCGTGTTAATATGAGTGCTTGCATCTGTACCGTGTTAAAAAGTAGTTGTTAATTATTCTTTATTTGAGTATAAGAATATACTACTTTTATGAAAAAAAGCACCACAATCTCTCGGGTTTAATTAGCTCAATGATATCTTCAAACAAAACACCAGTGTGTCTGCTTGTTGATTTCCATGTCGGCTCATTGATATTGATACTCCATGCAAATTGGAACGTATATAAACCGATGGAGCTCGGTTTAAGGGAGTTGGGTGAGACTAAACGTGACTCGTACCAGGATTTAACGCACATCTGCTGCCATTGATTCCTTTTGGCAAAAACAAAAAACTGCCATTGAGTCCATTGGTGCACCATGTCTGCTGCCATCCATCAAGCTGCCTGCCTACCTGCCAGCCAGCGTGCTAGCGTGCGTGCCTAGATTGCTGCCGCCCACGACCATGGAGCACGCCTCCCAGCTTGTCCTGCCGTGTTGTCGGCACTCTTGCTTAACCTCCGTCATCGGTTGCTCCCAAGCGCCGCCTCCATGGGCGCCCTCGTCGGCCGCACCTAGCACCCACCGCAATGGTCTCTGGCCGCCAGCGGGTCGACGACACCATTGATTCCATGGTGACTCTATGTATCCCCGTCTCCAACTCTGGCACAACACCACCATCCATCGTTCCATGCCAGCCTCGAGCTCCACCTCCATCATCTCGTTATGCTACGGCCGTCCCTCTCCTTCCTCACACTTCCATGCTCCGCCCCGTTGATGCCCTGCTCGGCCACAAGCACCTGGCCCGGCCGCATCCTCCTCCCGGCCACACAGGCGCCGCTCCGTCTCCACCTGCTACCCGTCTTGGTCCTGGAGCTAGCTGGCCAACCAGCAGTCCCACGCCATCCGATTTTCAACCGAAGTGTTTTCTCCGTCAAGGCTGCTATAGACGTTGGCGTCGGCACGCCTCCAAAATCTGCACGACGCCGATGCCCGCGCTTGCCAAGCTTCGTCCGTCGTCCTTCCTCCTCATCAACGGGCTTTGACTCCGACCAGCTCCCTGCTTGCGCCCAGTTTCGCCTCTCGCCTCTCGGTTGTTTACGTCCACACATGTTGCTGTATGCTCTCCCGAGCCCACGCACAGTGTCCCGCTTTGCCTGGCCCGGGCAGAAACGCTCAACAAAACAATGAAACGTTTTTAAGGTTCTAGTACAGACAAAATTTTAGTACCACCTCAGATAAAAATATATCTACACAGAACGAAAAAAAACGTAAGCGGGACGAAACCAAGAATATCACCTTGCTTTATTAGTATATATATATATATATATATATATAATATATATATATATATATATAAAATAGGTATAGATGTGAGTCCATGGATTATACGCACTCTCACCCTTCCACCTTTGCTGGCCTCTCTAGTACCGCGCAACTTTCGCCGGTGCATTAAACCCACCATATACCTTTCCTCAAAACAGCCACCATACCTACCTATTATGGCATTTCCATAGCCATTCCGAGATATATTGCCATGCAACTTTCACCGTTCCGTTTATTATGGCAGGCACCATCATTTTCATATTGCTTTGCATGATCGTAAGACAGCTAGCATGATGTTTTTATGGCTTGTCCGTTTTCTGATGTCATTTTCTATGCTAGATCGTTGCACATCCCGGTACGCCACCGGAAGCATTCATATAGAGTCATATTTTGTTCTAGGTATCGAGTTGTAAGTAAATAAAAGTGTGATGATCATCATTATTAGAGCATTGTCCCATGAGAGGAAAGGATGATGGAAGCTATGATTCCCTCACAAGTTGGGATGAGTCTCCGGACTTTACAAATAATAAAAGAGGCCAATGAAGCCCAAATAAAAAAAAGAGGCCAAAGATGCCCACCAAAATAAAAAAAATAAAAAAAATGAGAAAAGAGAGAAGGGACAATGCTACTATCTTTTTCCACACTTGTGCTTCAAAGTAGCACCATGATCTTCATGATAGAGAGTCTCCTATTTTTTCACTTTCATATAGCTAGTGGGAATTTTTCATTATGATGCACACCCACTTAGTTTCTTTTTGAGCTTTCATACACTTATAGCTCTAGTGCATCCGTTGCATGGCAATCCCTACTCACTCACGTTGATATCTATTGATGGGCATCTCCATAGCCCGTTGATACGCCTAGTTGATGTGAGACTATCTTCTCCTTTTCCTCACAACCTCCACCATATTCTATTCCACCTATAGTGCTATATCCATGGCTCACGCTCATGTATTGCGCGAAAGTTGAAAAGGTTTGAGAACATAAAAGGTGTGAAACAATTGCTTGACTTGTCATCGGGGTTGTGCATGATTTAAATACTTTGTGTGGGGAAGATGGAGCATAGCCAGACCATATGATTTTGTAGGGATACCTTTCTTTGGACATGTTATTTTGAAAGGAAACAATTGCCTTGTTAGTATGCTTGAAGTATTATTGTTTTTATGTCAATATTAAGCTTTTGTTTTGAATCTTATGGATCTGAATATTCATGACACAATAAAGAATATTACATGGATAAATATGTTAGGTAGCATTCCACATCAAAAATTCTGTTTTTATCATTTACCTACTCGAGGACGAGCAGGAATTAAGCTTGGGGATGCTTGATACGTCTCCAACGTACTTATAATTTTTGATTGTTCCATGCTATTATATTATCTGTTTTGGATGTTTTATATGCATTAATATGCTATTTTATATTATTTTTGGGACTAACCTATTAATCTAGTGCCTAGTGCCAGTTTCTGTTTTTTCCTTGTTTTTGAGTATTGCAGATAAGGAATATTAAACGGAGTCCAAACGGAATAAAATCTTCGGGATGATTTTTCTTGGACCAGAAGAAACCTACCAGACTTGGAGATGAAGGAAGGAGACCTGCCGGGAGATCACAAGCCTGCAGGGCGCGCCCTAGGGGGGGGCGCCCCTCTGGCTTGTGGCCCCCCTGCAGGCCCTCCAACCCTAATCTTCGTCCTATAAATTCCCAAATATTCCCCCAATACCAAAAAGAGCCACGAAAATACTTTTTCGTCGCTGGAAGCCTCTGTTCCCGTGAGATCCCATCTTGGAGCCTTTTCCGGTAATCTGCCGGAGGGGGATTCGATCACGGAGGGCATCTACATCAACTCCATTGCCCCTTCGATGATGCGTGAGTAGTTCACCTCAGACCTTCGGGTCCATAGCTAGTAGCTAGATGGCTTCTTCTCTCTCTATGTTCTTCAATACCATGTTCTTCATGATCTTCATGGAGATCTATCCGATGTAATACTCTTTTGTGGTGTGTTTGTCGAGATCCGATGAATTGTGGGTTTATGATCAGATTATCTATGAATATTATTTGAATCTTCTCTGAATTCTTATATGCATGATTTCATATCTTTGCAAGTCTCTTAGAGTTATTGGTTTGGTTTGGCCAACTAGATTGGTAATTCTTGCAATGGGAGAAGTGCTTAGTTTTGGGTTCAATCTTGTGGTGTCCTCACCCAGTGACAAAGTAGGGGTAGCGAGGCACGTATTTGTATTGTTGCCATCGAGGATAAAAATATGGGGTTTTCATCATATTGCTTGAGTTTATCCCTCTACATCATGTCATCTTACTTAAGGCGTTACTCTGTTCTTCATGAACTTAATACTCTAGATGCAGGCAGGAGTCGGTCGATGTGTGGAGTAATAGTAGTAGATGCAGAATTGTTTCGGTCTACTTGACACGGACGTGATGCCTATATGCATAATCATTGCCTTGGATATCGTCATAACTATGCGCTTTTCTATAAATTGCTCGACAGTAATTTGTTCACCCACCATATTATTTTCCTTCAAGAGAGAAGCCTCTAGTGAAACCTATGGCCCCCAGGTCTATTTTCCATATTATATTTTCAGATCTATAAACCAAAAATACCAAAAATACTTTGCTGCAATCTTTTTTACTTTTGTTTTACTTTTCGTTTTAGCAATCTTTCATATCTATCTCTATCAGATCTCATCCTTGAAAGTAACCGTGAAGGGATTGACAACCCCTTTATAGCGTTGGGTGCAAGTGTTTGACTGTTTGTGTAGGTGCAAAGATTGGGGCCTTGCTTGTACCTACTACTGAATTGATACCTTGGTTCTCAACAACTGAGGGAAATACATATCTACTTTGCTGCATCACCCTTTCCTCTTCAAGGGAAAACCAGCGCAAGCTCAAGAAGTAGCAGGCCTTTTCTGAACCTTGCTCGCTTCTTGGCATCTGTGGATACCTTTTCTGGGGCATAACGCGCGGGGCGTCCAAACTCTCGACTATAGGCATCCACATCCATCTTGCTTACGATTTATCAGGTCCTGGGAAATATGATGCTCACGAAAAGCCTCACAGAACTCCTTCCATGAAGTAGCTTGACCTGCAGGTCGCATGGCCTCAAAGTTCTCCCACCATAGGGTGGCGGAACCTTCAAGGTGATATGCGGCATAGGTGACCTTGTCTCCTTCAGCCACGTTTGCATAACGTAGCTTGTTGTTGATGCTCTGGAGCCAATCATCTGCATCTAGTGGCTCAATGGAATGATGGAAGGTGGGTGGTTGCAACTTGATGAAGTCTCTGATGGATACTAGCTCATTGTGACGATGGGCTGTATTCTGCTCGATGTACTCCAACAGACGGTTGGTGGCACGCTTGTTCCTCTCAACTTCTAGCATAACCTCTGCCAACAGAGGCGGGTTGGGAGGATCTTCTTCATCCCTACCATCTCCATGGTTCTGACCACGACTAGCAGATCTCCGGGTTACTGACGACATCCTGATGGAATACCAGGGTTCAGAAACAAGGAAGAACACCGGAACATATCTAAACCTAGAAGAACTCGGACAACATAATGGCTGTACGGGCATGAAATATGAGGCAACCTGCACAAGATTTGGGTAACATAATAACTCAACATCATGGTTCAAGGCACAGTGAGAATATTGGCATCACTTGTCACGACTCTGATGGAACATTACTTGACACAAACAACCATTCTATAAGTCTGCGGTCCAGTAACTCATCATCCTAGCAGATAGGTAAGAAGCCTAGTCCTTAATCCCGTAGTAAGGAAGAGGGTGACCCAGAATAGAGTAACTTGAGGAAAGGAGTAAAAAGAGCCTTACGTTCCCTTCCACAATCAATTCCCTTATATAAGTAAAGCATTACTAGACTCAACATCGACCAGTTTGGCTTTGTAAACCTACAGATAGTTCAGCTCTGATACCAACGCTGCCGGGACCCCGATCCTAAGCCATATGAATCCGGCCTGTAACATGTCACACCACTTTGCGGCCTCACGCACGGTAACCCACGGCTGCCACCTTACCTTGGCCAGGACCGTTTGCGCCTTTTGGCTCACGGATATGAACATGTCGCTAGCATTCACACGTCAAAGAACGTGGGTCGACATGACTAGTTGTAGACCCAAGTGGCACATCCGTACAGGGACAGGCATACGTAACCGAACAATGCAGGTGTCGGTCATCAGCGTGTGTAGACGAGTCATAGCAAGCTACAGGGACTCCATTACGCCGTGGGACATAAATGTCATCAACTGCGCGTAGACGAGTCATAGCAGGCTACATGGACTCCATTACACTACGAGACATTTCCCCGAAGGGACAGACACAGCAGCAAGAAGGATATACGCCGGTCAATCAATGTGTCCGGAGTAGTAGCAAGCTACCAAGGCTCGGTGGAAGCACAAAGAGGCATTTCCCTGTAAAGCAGGCTACTAAAGGTATACAGGTAGGTGTCGAATCCCACACATCCCAATGCATTTCAAACATACACGCAATATGCACGATATGTGTAGATACAACATGGCATCACAACAAAACTCTACAACATAACATTTATTTAGATGGCTCTGAAGAGCCAACATAGTATAATGTTACAAGCAGAGTGGGTCACATGACCCAACATTCAGAGCATACAAACAACAAGCGGAAGTTACATGTCTGAGTACAGACATCTAATAAAAGTGGCTGGAAGAGCCTGAAAAGCTACAACGACCCTACCAAAGGAGCCAGACTCCTGTCTGGGTTTCCTAGCTAATCCGTCGATGTCATCGTCAGAAGAAACATAAAGCGAACAACGTCTATCTCTGCAAAAATGTAAATAAGCAACAGTGAGTACGAAGGTACTCAGCAAGTCTTAGATCAGAACTATCTACATATGCATCATGTATCAAGAACGGGATTGTGGGCTTCACTACAGAATGCCAACTTTGACCTTTGGGTAGACTGAAATATGATAAAGTATCCAACGTATCACTACTCTCTCATCTCCCTACGAGAGAGCACACACGAGTCCAGATGTTCACCATATCAATACACCACTATGGATCCTCTCTCGCCCTCCTACGAGAAGCCATCCATAGCACTCACACTTATCTGGGGTATTTTAGAGTATCCATTCAAATTGTCTATGAACAATGCAAGTCTCCAAGTAGTCCATATCCGCGGATGCGGCTATTCGAATAGATAGATTACCCTGCAGGGGTGTACTTCGTCACACATGCTCCCGCCACTTATCGCCATGTGCACGTTAAAAAGGCACCTCGGCAACCTTCAAGCGGAAGCTAGGCGAGGTAGTCGGCCACGGACGTTAACTTACAACGACTCACGTCCAAGGCAGTCGCCTATCTGAGTTGGAACCCATAATGGAAGTCCGGCCGAGATTTCCAACATGGCCTCAAACGTTGTGAGCAGGGCCCCAAGCCGGTCCCGATTGGGCCGTTCATCCACTTCGTAGGCCGTGCCACACCTATCAACGTTTCGAACTACTGCGACTCCTGGACTGAGAATAGGGTAGGTTAATAGGCCTAGAGGGTCCATTGGTTTCGGGTCCAATGTGCGGTAGTAGCTAGTCTTGGAAGATAAACACGGAACTCAGTTCCTATGAGCGGCTTCAATGAGACAACCCACCATGTACTCCTACATGCTTCCTCTCATCGCTACCTTTACCAAAACAGGTTCAACACTTAACCCTCATCATCAGGACACAATCATTTCACTCCGGTTCATCACCCAGATGAATCAGACCTGACACAACTCTAAGCATAGCAAAGCATAAAAGGGTGATAGCACAACATGGCTCAAGCATCTACCAGGTATGCTAGGTTGCTTGGTTCAGCTATTTACTATGACAATGACAGGTCATGCAAAGGAGTGGGTTCATCTACCGCAACACAAGTAGCAGTTGAATCGCATTGTCCTAATGCATTGAAATGAGAGCAAGAGCGACAGAGTGGGATTGTATCGATTATGCTCAAGGGGGGTTGCTTGCCTGTTTATCGGAAGAACTCAGCTGTTCTTCGTTGTCGTCAATAACTACGTCTCGCAAGTCTATCGACAAGATCAAACAAGGTATAAATTAAGCATGGCAAATGCTTCACAATGATGCATGATAATGTCATGGCAATATGTTGCTGGTTTGAGCTAATGCATCTATCAACATGTTAAATGAAGATGGTCTGAACCCAAGGTTCAAATTCAACTCCATGTGTGAGGTTACATATTGTGTTTGGAACAAAATGTCCAAGTTTGCCTATTTAACTTGCTCTATCATGCATGAGAATGCCACCATCAGATTCATTGGATTTTTCTGATAATTTTTCATATATAAATTATTTCAATCTGAGCTACAGATTATTTTCTATGATTTTTAGAAGTTTATATCATTTTCTGGAATATTTTTAATACATAAATCATTTACTGCATCAACATTGCATCATGATTGCGTCAGCAGGTCAACTGGCCCGGGTCCAGGTCAAACCTAACGACCGGGGCCCACACGTTAGTGACACGGGGTTAATCCCCGCGCTGACTGGGGTTTGACCCAGCCTAGGGGCCCACTGTCAGCGGTTGTGGTTTAATTAAGTGGAGGGGTTAGGCACTAATGGCCATGCCACGTCAGCACCCGCCGGAGTGAGACCGCCGGCGACCATCCGACGCGGCGAAGGCTCGCCAGAATCACGCAACGGCCGCGGTTGGACGATCTGCGGGCACCAGGGCGTAGCCCAGGCTCGCCCGCATCCAGGGGCATGCGGCTGGTCGCGGGGGCATCGGAGACGACGGCCACGACGAGCTTGGCGGCGACCGGCATTCGGCCGCGTGCGGGCGCGGGGCTGCGGTGCACGGGGAGGCTAGCTAAGCAGCTTGGCGGCCTCACGAGGGCTCCAGGAGCACGCAAAGGTGCTCGGGCGCGAGCCGTGATGGCTGTGGCCACGGCCACGCCATTGCCGGCGGCGAGGGGTTTCGGGCTCGCGGCGAGGCGGCAGCTATAAGACGGGAGGGACAACGGAAAGAGGGGGAGGAGCACCGGAGGCTCACCGCGGTTCCAGGGGAGGCGACAGAGAGGCCGGGGAAGGGCGGAGTCCGGTGAATTTGACGAGGATGCCGCCGGTCCCGAGGTTGAAGAAGACGCGAATGGCGGCGCTGCAGGGCACGGGGCCTTGCTTGGGTCGATGGGGAGCTTCAGGGCATCAAGGAGGACCCCGTGGACGTGTCGGAGAGGCGAGGCGACGGCAGTAACTACGGCAACGATGAGCGGCAGCGACGGCGGCTCAGGTCCGGTGCGGGAGAGAGCAGAGAGAGAGAGGGAGAGAGTAGCAGAGAGAGGGGATGAGCTCGAGGGGGTCCAGGACGTCTCTGGGCGCTGGATAGGGACGCTGGGGGGGGCGACACGACGAAGCAGGAGCTGGCACGGGCACTGGCCATGCTCGGCTTCGCCTCTGCCTGCTGGGAGAGGTAGAAGACCAGCCTGCCCTCCTGGGCTGGGTTGGCTTCTGCTCCACGGAGGCCCAGGTAAGCCTTTGTCCTTTTTCTTTTATTTGTTTTCTGACATTTGTTTTAGTTTGCAAATTATAGCAAACCATTTTAATAAATGCTGAAAATATATATGTGGACTAAGTGGAAGTATCCAATGCCACATATTAATTCTCAGAATTATTGGACATATATTTTCCATATAGAAAATATATATCTATTGCAAATAGGGTTTGAATTAATTCAAATGCCCAAGATAAAATGTTTCTGTGATCCAAATATATTTGTTGACATTTTTAGCTCAAACCAATATTTTATTAGAAAACCAGGGACATTTTCTTGGGTTTATTTGAAGCAATTTTTATATTGCCTTTTGACAAAAAATTGAATGATGAGGCTTGATCACTCCTCATTTCCATTTCATTTGAAAATAAAATGCATGCATGAATGCATTTGCAATCATAATTAAACTAGGGCTGTGACACAAATAATATTCATGGATAGAAACTGATCATGAACTCAAAATTCATCGGATCCCAACAAACACACCGCAAAAGTTTACATCAAATAGATCTCCAAGAGACCATTGTATTGAGAATCATAAGAGAGAGAGAGAGGAAGCCATCTAGCTACTACCTACGGACCCATAGGTCTATGGTGGACTACTCACACATCTTCGGAGAGGCACCTATGAGGAAGATGAACCCCTCCATGATGGTGTTTAGAGTAGATCTCGCGGTTCTGGAACTTGCGGTGGCTGGAATTGTGTTTCGTCGACTCCCATAGGGTTTTGGAATATTTGGGAATTTATAGGCATCAGAGGCGATGGAGAGGGGTCCCGAGGAGGGCACAACCCATCAGGGCACGCCGGGGCCCCCCTGGCACGCCCTGGTGGGTTGTGGTCTCCTCGGCCAACTTCTCTGGTACTTCTTTGGCCCACTAGGTGTCTTCTGGTCCAGAAAAAATCTCCAAAAAGTTTCATTGCGATTGGACTCCGTTTGATTTTGATTTTCTGCGAAATAAAAAAACAAGCAAAAACAGCAACTGGCACTTTGGCACTATGTCAATAGGTTAGTCCCAAAAAATGATATAAAGTTGTTATAAAATGATTGTAAAACATCCAAGAATGATAATATAACAGCATGGAACAAGCAAAAATTATAGATACATTGGAGAGAGATCTACTGTAGAGAGATTGACAACCTCTCTTTCGCGTCGGGTTGCAAGTATTTGTTGTTTGTGTGCAGGTGCTGCTTATTGGGTGGTGGTGATCCTCCTACTGGTTCGATAACCTTGGTTTCATAACTAAGGGAAATACTTACCGTCGCTGTGCTGCATCATCCCTTCCTCTTTGGGGAAATACCGACGCAGTCTCAAGCCACGTCAAAAGAATTTCTGGCGCCGTTGCCAGGGAGGAAGCAGTCTCTTCTATGTGCCTATCGTAGGCACCGAGGGGACTCCATCATCATCTACCAGGTTCCTAATCACAAATCTTATCTCCTTGAAAACATTATTTGCCATTTGCCTCTCGTTTTCCTCTCCCCCACTTCACCAATTTGTCGTTTTATTCGCCCTCTTTTTTGTTTGCCTTTTTCTCGCCGGATCTCTTGCCTTGTCACTATGGCTAGTTCTTCCTTTATTGCGTGTACCCCAGATAATGAGGTTCTTAATTTTAAGCAAAGGGGAGGGGAGAACCTAAAAGATGCTTGGTATAGAATTTTCAATGTTCATAATAGATCTATCCATAAGCAATCTACCGTTGTTCTTCTTCGCAGTTTTTATGTTGGCATCACCACTTGGTATAGATTCGTCCTTGATACGATTACCGGTGGGAATTTCTTGATGTGTCCATCTTTGGATGCTTTTAATGCTTTGGGAAGTTTAGTGGGATCACCACCTATCATGATCAATGAAACAACTTTAACTCTAGAACACGTTATGGAGAGATTAGATGCTATTGAAAAGAAGATGATTACTAAAGAACATCTTGAAGATTTGGATAAGAAATTGCATAATCTTGCTAATAAAATTGGGGCTAAGACGGGAGATGCCAGTAAATTACTAAAGGCAATAGAAACCGTAGTTAACGAAAGGGTAGAAGAAAGTCCTTACCGTATTGATAAGTTGGAAGAGATTTTTAGTAAATTGGGTTCTGCCTTTTCTTCTATCAAAACTTTTGAAAAAACTCCCGTGAAAATTGGCAAGACCACGCAAGTCACTAAGAACAAAGTTGCTACACCTAGTGGCCACAAGGGAGATCTTAAAATGATTAGTATTCAACCCGACTTTGTTGAAATTATAAGAGATCCTATTTACAAGAATGAATTTTTTGGTTTTCTTCCTAGGAGTGTTATCGTTAAGAATATGCATGCTAAATCCTTGAAGAAATCTAGTTGTGTGATTGAAGAGTTGAAAACCAAGGATGACAATACTTGAATCTATGCGTTATGCCTAGCTAGGGGCGTAAAACGATAGCGCTTGTTGGGAGGCAACCCAATGAATAAATAAATGTTTGCTTTGTCCTTTCTGTTTTTGAGTGTTGACACAATTATGACTCTGTTATGATTATGTTTTTATGGTTTATTTAGTGTTTGTGCCAAGTAAAGCCTTTAGGATGATTCATAGGATGAGTAGAAGCGATGCTGAATCTGAAACAGAAACTTTGCGTCCAGTATATGAATTTTCCTTTTTTGCTGGTACGTGATCCTGAGCTGAAATTTTAACACAGTGTTGATATACAAATTCCTTACGTTGTCCTAATTTTTCAGAATGTTTAGATTTACAGAAGTATGGGTAGAGTACAGATTACTACAGACTGTTCTGTTTAAGACAGATTCTGTTTTCGTTGCACCGTGTGCTTGTTTTGATGAATCAATGGTTTGTATTGGGGGGTACAAGCCATGGTAAAGTTAAAATACAGTAGGTATAATTCAATAATAAAATATGAATGGGTTTGAAATAGTACCTAAAGTAGTGATTTGCTTTATTATACTAACGGATCTCACGAAGATTTTGTTGAGTTTTGTGTGATTGAAGTTTTCAAGTTTTGGGTGAGATCACGATGGATGAAGGAATAAGGAGTTATAAAAGCCTAATCTTGGGGATGCTACCGCACCCCCAAGATATATCCAAAGAAAAACAAGCAACTAAGCTTGGGGATGCCCCCGAGTGGCATCCCCTCTTTCTTCTAACGACCATCGGTATTTTACTTGGAGCTATATTTTTATTCGTCACATATCTTGTGTTTTGCTTGGAGCGTCTTGTATCTTTGCTTGCTTTGTTTTTTAGTTTTTCCTTAGTATCGTTGCTGGACACACCTATTTGAGAAAGTCAAAATCATGCTATGATTTGTTAGAATTGCTCTATGTGCTTCACTTAAACTTTTTGAGCTATAGAATTGCTCTAGTGCTTCACTTATATCTTTTTGAGCACGGTGTGCTTGGAAATTTTTGTAGAAATACTCTCATGCTTCACTTAGATTAATTTGGGAGTAGGTAAATTTTGAAGAAATCCTCTCATGCTTCACTTATACCTTTTTGAGAGATGAAATCTTTATGCTCATGTGCTTCACTTAAATTTGTTTGAGCTTGCCAAAAAGCAATGGCAATATATGAAACTAGTCCCAAAGTGATAGATATCCAAGGAGGATATAATAAAAACTTTCATGAAGATCATTGGAAAAATTAAACTTGATTCCTTGTAATAGTTTTGAAACATGATGATAGTAATATGTGAGTCATGTTAGTGAGTAATTATGCTTAGTAGGAATATTGGTGTTAAGGTTTCTGATTCCCTATGCATGCACGAAAGTCAATAGTTATGCAATGAAGTTACATCCTTCTTGTGGTGCATTATTCGGTGTTAGTTATGTTCAATGCTCACTTATGTGAATTTTCGTTTCTTGGTTTGGTTGCTTCTCAATCTATTTGCTAGCCTCCATTTGTACTAAGTAGAAATACTGCTGGTGCATCCAAAATCCTTAAACCAAGTTTTGCCTTATGAGTCCACCATACCTACCTATATGCGGTATTTCCATGCCGTTCCAAGCAAATTTGTATGTGCCATCTCTAAATTTTCAAAATAAATTTTCTCTTTTGTGTGCCCGTACCGCTCATGAAACGGTGGGGAGTGTCCAATATTTTTCCATGCTAGATGTGTTATTCTCAAGATGAGTGTTTATTCACTTGTCATTGCACGAGAGTGCGGCGGTAATAGGGATGCCCATTCCCGAAATGAAAAAGAAAAAAAATATTTACTTTTTGTTGTCAAATAATAAATTCCTTGGAAAGTGTTGGTATGGAAGGCAACCGTGGATACGGCCTGCCATGGAAAGTGAAAGTTTGGTGGAAAAAGGAATAAACTTTATTTTCTTTTTGGGAACCGCCTATGATATATCTAGCATGGAAAGTATTGTGAGCTACTTTGTCATTTTCGTTGACAGGAAAAGCATGCCACCCAAAATATTTTTCTCTCTCAATTTAAAACTTTGAGCTCTGGCACCTCTACAAATCCCTACTTCCCTATGCGAAGGGCCTATCTATTTACTTTATGCAATTTCTATTTTTTCTTTGAGTCCCCATCTTCTCTTATAAGCACCAACTAGGGGGCACTATGATCGTACTTGAGCATTGGGCATAGGTAATATTTGAGTGTGTTTCATGAATGGATCAATGATTGAGCATGATGGGCTAGGGATAACTTTCTTTAGTGTTGATATTTTGAAACACATGGTTGCTTGTTGACATGCTTGAGTATTGAAGTCATTATGTTAAAACTAGACTATTGCTTTGAATCATTATAAGTCCAAATGTCCATGCTATAAAAAAGAAAAGAATGTGATGAACATGTTAGGCAGCATTCCACCTCAAAAATTCTGTTTTTATATATCATTCACCTACTCGAGGACGACTAGGAATTAAGCTTGGGGATGCTGATACGTCTCCAACGTATCTATAATTTTTGCTTGTTACATGCTGTTATATTATCATTCTTGGATGTTTTACAATCATTTTATAACAACTTTATATCATTTTTTGGGACTAACCTATTGACATAGTGCCAAAGTGCTAGTTGCTGTTTTTGCTTGTTTTTTACGTCGCAGAAAATCAATACCATATGGAGTCCAATCGCGACGAAACTTTTTGGAGATTTTTTCTGGACCAGAAGACACACAGTGGGCCAAAGAAGAGTCGGGAAGGTGGGATGTGGAGAGCACAACCCACCAGGGCGCACCAGGGGGCCCCCGGCATGCCCTGATGGGTTGTGCCCTCCACGGGGCCCCTCTGCACCGCCTCTGATGCCTTTAAATTCCCAAATTTTCCCAAAACCCTAGGGGAGTCGACGAAACACAATTCCAGCCGCCGCAAGTTCCAGAACTGCGAGATCCAATCTAAACACCATCACTGAGGGGTTCATCTTCCTCATAGTTGCCTCTCCGATGATGCGTGAGTAGTCCACCATAGACCTACGGGTCCGTAGGCAATAGCTAGATGGCTTCTTCTCTCTCTCTTACGATTCTCAATGCAATGGTCTCTTGGAGATCTATTTGATGTAAACTTTTGCGGTGTGTTTGTTGGGATCCGATGAATTTTGAGTTCATGATCAGTTTCTATCCATGAATATTATTTGAGTCTTCTTTGATCTCTTATATGCATGATTGCTTATAGCATCGTATTTCTTCTTCGAATCTTTGGTTTAGTTAGGCCGACTAGATCAATTTTTCTTGCGATGGGAAGAGGTGCTTTGTGATGGGTTCGATCTTGCCGTGTTCTTTCCCAATGACAGAAGGGGCAGCAAGACACGCATGTATCGTTGCTATTAAGGATAACAAGATGGGGTCTATTCCTACATGAATAGATCTTGTCTACATCATGTCATCGTTCTTATTGCATTACTCCGTTTTCCATGAACTTAATACACTAGATGTATGCTGGATAGCGGTCGATGTGTGGAGTAATAGAGGTACATGCAGGCAGGAATCGGTCTATCTATCTTGGACGTGATGCCTATATAATGATCATCGCCTTGGATATCGTCATGACTATTCGATTTTCTATCAATTGCCTAACAGTAATTTGTTCACCCACCGTGCGCTATACTCATAAGAGAAGCCACTAGTGAACCCTACGGCCCTCGGGTCTACTTTTCCATCATATTGCTTTCCGATCTACTTTTTTTGCAATCTTTGTTTTCAGATCTACAAAACCAAAAACCCAAAAATACATTGCTGCATATTTACTCTTTTTATTTGTGTTCTTGAGAGATCTATTTCTCCTCTCTATCACTACCTAATCTATCTTATTACCATAGAGAGATTGACAACCTCTCTTTCGCGTCGGGTTGCAAGTATTTGTTGTTTGTGTGAAGGTGCTGCTTATTGGGTGGTGGTGATCCTCCTACTGGTTCGATAACCTTGGATTCATAACTGAGGGAAATACTTACCATCGCTGTGCTGCATCATCCCTTCCTCTTTGGGGAAATACCGACGCAGTCTCAAGCCACGTCACGTGGCCCTGGCGCCCCACCGGAGCGTCGTCCTGGTGGTTGGGGGCCTTCTCGAGGGCCGCGCGCGTGTCTATGGGCCCATGGCGTATGATCTGGCAGCTGTCGTCGTGGCCACCTGCCGTAGACGACTCATGGGACGGAGCCGGGACATGCGCCTCGGGGGCGCCTCTCGGTCACACGGTGAGCCGGTGGTGGAGGAGGAGGAACGTCGTGCTCCACATAGCCAGCGTGCGATGGCGAAGTAGGTAGGGAGCGCGTGTTGGGGAACGCGACAGAAAACAAAAAAATTCGGTACAGCGAGCACGCCCAGGATCACTATGGAGATGCACACAAGGTTTCGATCTTTTCGTTACCGACTCGTAGCGCAGCGGAAGTAGAGTCGACGACGATCGGCGGTGCAGATCCCCGCAGCTAGGATTTTACAACCTCCCAACCGCGAGGATGTACCCCCTCGTCTGCCCCCGGACAGCCCTCCGGGAGGCGGTCAGATAGTCCCTCGGATGGTCACTCGGACAGCCCTTCGGGAGGACCCTCGAAAGTCGGACAGTCATTCGGGCAGCCCTTCGGGAGGCACTCTCGAACTAAGACTGAAACTATGATCTCTCTACAAAGTTGCACACATACGGTGTCATCTATCCGGCAGGGCTTCGCCGTCCAGAACTAGTTCCCACCGGAACCTAGACAGCCTTTCAGCTCTACGAAACTATTTCGCTGGGAGGGAGAGAGAAGCCAGACAAGTCTATGGCATGTGTATGAGAGCAAGGGATCCTCTTGGAGAGCCCTCTCCACCTCTATTTATAGGAGGAGCAAGGGGTAGAGGCCATGGGTGAAAAAAGTCCAAAAGGGGCTTGGATATTTCACCATGCCACATAAGGATGGGTTGATCTTATCCACCTAATGGTGGAAGGAAGCCCCATGGCCCCCCATACCATGGACGAAATCGGCTGCCCCCTTGGGGGGGGGGCACCACCTTTCCATCCACCTTATCTTCTCTCCAAAAATAGGGAATACCTGCTAGAAGGAAACCCCACCAAAACCAGCCCAAAAAGTGCTTTTCACTATTCACGAAGACATTTTTCTGCGTCCGATAAATCCCAAATTATTTCTGTGTGCCTAGAACAATTCCAGTACCCACTAAAACAATTTTTAACGCATTCCGAAACAATTTTGGAACAATGTTTTTCTTCAGCGAAAAGCTACTATAGCGGTTCCGGCTGCTTCGGAACATTTTCGGTTTTTATCCTGGAAAATTCCGAGAAGTTTCCAGAATACAACTGGCACCCTCCAAGAATTATCAGTCATGTTCCGAAACCATTTTGACTTAATGGTATACCCCGAAACAACTTTTCAGTTTTACTGAAACTATTCCGGTGTTCTCTCTCTGGAACTTTTTCGTTGACTCCGAAACTTTTTCGGTGAATTTCAGACTCCCTGTCTAGTATTCAGCAGATAGATGACACTTAAGCATGTGACCCTATAGGTTTGGTGAAGTATAGACAAGACCCAGAACACCTTCCGATCAATGATCAATATCGGAGTCGTGGACACCCATATTGACCCCTATACCCACACGAATGAATATTCGAGTGAACCTCCAGTTGCTGTGTGCTATTCCTTTTACTTCGCGATATGTTACAAAACCTGAGGTGAGATTTATCGGCATCCCCGTGGATAAACACTTGTCCACAATGCCAGTTACCTCGTTGCCGGTTTTGTTCCCTTTTCTCGTTTCCGCATTCCGGCATCCCCATGATCAAATCACACTATGTCTGGCCAGACGATGATGGATACCGTAACACCGAGAGGGCCAGAGAATATCTCTCCATCGTCGGAGGAGCAAATCCCAATCTTGAGCTACCAAGTTACTTGTCATACTTTTTCGTGAACCCGTAAGCTGCCGTAATAGCCACCCTGTTACAGGTGACGTTTAACAAACTCCAAAGTTCACGAAGCAAGTACGAAGGAACTCGATACTCTCATGGTCTAAGGAATTATGCAAACGTTAACTTTCTCTGTGTTATTAACCATTAACTTGTGACGAATGTATCTCATAGCATAACATCAATTCGGGTCAATTCAACACAAATATTCTTCTAATACTGTGCCCTCAAAGTTGCTGGCATAGCCATGCCTATGATCAGGAAAATAGAACCATCATGCAACACTTGAGCTAGTCTTAGATGCCAGACTAGGAATACATTTTACCGTTTATTATTCCACACGTGCATATGAGTCTTCCTCCGAGCCTCGTGGTTATTGTAGACTTGAGAACCATAGCAGTTATAGCATGGAATATAAACTTAATTAGGAACATGGGGATAAATAATAACATGTATTATTGCCTCTAGGGCATATCTCCTACAGACTCCCACTTGCACTAGAGCCAATAATCTAGTCAATGCTAATGCACTTTACACCTATGGCATACTGGTGTAAAATATGCTTCGCTTGTGGTATAGCCTGATGTCCAACGGATCTGACAACTTCAGCTCCGTGTGTATCTTTGCATATCCTCGCGTTTTCACGCTTTCACAAAATTCATATCTTGTGTGGACTTGGCTTTGTATATATGTGAATCACTGGTCAAACCTTGATTCCTCAGACTGAGCTATGGGGCAACTATCTGCAATAGTGTCCCATTGACCAAAGCCATCTTGGAACCATACTAAGTTCATGAATGAACTATATGATTCAACATCTTCTTTGTTGCTTCCAAAATGTCAACATACTTAGCCTTTGTTATAGAATTCGCCAGAGTAACATGTTTAGAACAATTCCAACTTACTGTGCCACCGTATTGTGTATTACACAAAACCTTAACTTAAAATGAAAATCACATGGAGCATTGATGAAGACTGCATCGATGTAATTTCTTACAACGAGCACTTCATAATCTCTGCTTGCGAGAAAACATGTCATCAGTGCTACTTTAGTACTCAATGACATTTTTCACTGTTGTCCTATGATCAGTACTTTGATCACTTTGGTATCTATACTCGCAATAGTTTGGGAGTATCGGACATATCTGGTAGTTTTACATACCATGGAATACATGATTAATCAAAACACAAGAGTGTGTGGAATCTCCATCATGTATTTTGCCCATCAGTGTTTTGGGACACCTAGTCTTACAAAACTCTTTCCATGTGACTTCGGCAAGAATCACTCCTTGGAGGTTTTAGTGCTAAATTGTTTTAGCATCTTGTCAATATGTATTTTTTTAACCTATGGACAGTGGGGGGCCCCACTGACTTTTATATTGCTAGACCAAGGGCACACAAGAGATTAAATGGGCGTCTGGGGGTGGTGAGAGGGGGGGGGGAAGAGCCTACCCAAGAGAACTATACAAAAGGGGAGTTACAGAGAGGAAGTTAATAGGAGAATAAAGGGCCGTAGGCTCTCTTTAGAATGGTATTTCATCATCCCAAAGTCCGCAACGAATCTTTACTGCCAGCTCCGCACGGTTGGCACCATACCTCGAAAGTGTTTGTTGTATCTCTCTTTCCAAATGCTCCAACAGGCCACAATAAAAACTTCCATGAACATGGGTCTCCGCCATCTGCTTTTAGCCTCGTGCAGCAGCTGCAACCTGTCCCCTGTCCCATCCCAACGGATTCCAAGCTTGTCCCAGCATTGGGTGGAAAACGGACAGCGAAAAAACAGATGTTCGATCGTCTCCTCCGGGGGGTCCACACATAAGAGGCATGTATAGTTATTGTCTCGGAGCACCATGTTCCGCCGCCTTAACATGTTGCGTGTGTTCAACCTATCCGCCAGCAGGAGCCATGCAAACACTCTCCACTTATTCGTGCATTTGGATTTCCAAATCCATTCGAAGGCCTCGTCAGCTGTCATGTCTCAGAGACAGTGGCGGTAGTATCTGCTGGCCTTAAATTCAGATGTGCCCCAGACACATTTCCAAATATCGTTACTCTCCGTCAGTTCCGTGGCCGCTGTGGACATTTGCAAGTCCGATAGTTCTTCCCTAGCCTGAACGGATAGGGGCAGATGAAAGTTTTGACCCAGCGAGGGGGCCGTCAGCAGACCTTGCACCGAGACATCTTCCCACTTGGCAAAAGAGAAGAGGCAGGGGTGGCTATCCTCAACGATGTCATCGTGCCACATATCTTTCTAGAATAGCACTGTACTACCATCACTAATCTCCACCTGGGTGACCCCTCTGTAAATGTGGGAGAGTTGCATAACGTCTTGCCACCAAAACGATCCACATGGATCGATCGCATGCGGCACCACACCCTCATAGTACGTGGACCAGATCAGTTTTACCCACGGCACGTCCTCCCGGTTATAGAATTTATGGAGCTGTTTAAGCAACAAACACTGATTCTGAATTTCCAGATTAATGATGCCCAAACCTCCACTGCTCTTCGGCCTACACACGAGGTCCCATGCCGCCAATGAGTTTGCCCTATTCTCCTCATCAGTTTCCTTATTCCAGAGTCACAATCTCCGCAGTTTATCCAGGTGATTCAGAATTCTGGGAGGGATTTTGATGGACCACATTGCATAAATTGCCAGGGAGGTGATCACCGAGTTAACCAGGGTAAGTTTGGAGCCATAATCTAGCAGCGATGTGGCTGTGGACAATCTTCTCTCAACAGATGCAACCAGGGGCATCGTATCAAGCACCGTTGGCTTCGTAGTCCCCATGGGCAGGCCGAGGTAGGTGAAAGGCATAGAACCAATGGAGCATCCAAAGGCCTCCGCCAGCTCAACAGTACGATCTGCCGCAGTGTTAACCATGATGAGGGTAGATTTCTAGAAGTTGATTCTGAGTCCCACCGAGGTCGCATAGTCTTGCAGGATGTTTTTCATTGTTCTGCTTGCCTTAGATCCGCTGGCATGATGACGATCGTATCGTCTGCGTACTGGATGACGGGATACTCGTCATCCGGCATAGCAATGGGCAAGCTAAGTCTCCCATCTCCATACGCATCATTGATGGCAGCTTGCAGAAAGTCTGCCGCCAACACAAAAATAAGTGGGGAGAGTGGATCCCATTGGCGCACCCCTCGTCTACAAAAGAATTGTCTCCCCGGAGTGCCGTTGAGAAGCACCGACGAGGTAGCATTTGAGAATAGGGAGTCGATCCATCCCAGCCACTTTGCATCAAAGCCCATGCACTTCATAATCTCCAACATCGGTTGATGTTCAATGGTATCAAACGCTTTCGCGAAATCTAGTTTCAGCACAGCAATCTCCTCACCCGATGCCTGACACTGGTGGATATATTCAAACGCCCACGCCAAGCAGTCCTGGATCGATCGATTCTTGAGGAAGCCATACTGGTTATGATGAATGATCCGGAGGACAACTTTCTGAAGGCGGTTGGCTAACAGTTTAGTTATCAGCTTGAGGTAGCAGTTAAGCAATGTGATCGGTCGATAATCATTTGCTGTCTCTGGCGATTGAATCTTCGGGATCATCGTGATGAAGCCGGTGTTCAAGCTCCCGAGATTCAGGTTACCAGCACGGAAATCAAAGCATAGACGATAGAAGTCCTCTTTCACAACGTGCCAACATGGTTTGAGAAAGCATCCACTGAACCCATCTGGACCAGGTGCGCGATCCGAGGGCATCTCCTTAACCACTTGATCAATTTCTGCCTTTGTGAAGGGGACCGAGAGCACCTCTAAGCCATCAATCTTTTTAATGATAAGAGGCAAGTCGAAGCGCATATTGGTTGGGTCCGATCGACCCAACCTATCTTTGTAGGTGTTGAAGAGAACAGCTTCTTTGGCCACATGATCGTGAACCACTGAATCATCGGGGGACCTAAGTGAGGCGATGGAGTTCCTCCGGTATCTCTCCGTAGCAACTCTATGGAAGAACTTGGTGTTACCATCACCATATTTGAAATATTTAATCGCGCACCATTTCTAATATGTATTTTTGCTTAGCCCCATTAGGCAAATCTATCTCCATAGATCATTATGCCTAATAGCAAGGCTATTTAGCCCAAGCACTTCATCGAAAAACTATTTTCAAATGAAGTCCTAATTCGTGTCAAGAAATTTATTTCCAATTAACAATGTGTCAAGCACACAAGGTTTTTAGAAATATTATTATGCTCCCACTTACTTTCTTGAAACCACAAGCATCTTCATTATCCATTGATGAAATCAAACTCTTTTGATCATTTCATCAAAACGAAGATTCCAACTCCATTTTGCTCTCTTCTGTCCATTGCTGGAACTCTAAAGTTTGCATACTCACTAGCATCCTTTGGATCGACAAAATACTTTGGACTGTATCACATACAAATCCTAGTTTGTATTCCCATTTCATGTAAATTCTTTCGCCATCCATGTTTCATATCTCATGATTGAAATATGTATTAATTGCTAGTTTAACCCGAACCGACTTTAAGCATCGCTACGGTGAAACAACCTCATCGTAGTCAACTCCTTGAACTTGTTATTGCAACAAGTCGAGCTTTATGGATAAAACATTTTATCCACATCAGTTTATAGTTTCATAAATATTCGTTAGACTCTAAGTCTTCCGAAAGGTGTGAAAGAACATTTGCTCCCTTGGTGGTTTTGGTAATTAATGACAGCATATATGTCATTGAACTAATGTTTCCACTAAGAATATTTCAGGAAAAGTTCAATGATAGGGATGGCAAAAGGATTGTGGAGAAACCCCAAGATGCAAGGAAATGGATTGGCAAAGCTTCAAGCAAGAGGACTCTACATTTTACTTTGTGAGAAATCACTTTGAGTCCATAGGAAAGCCAATACTATTAAAACGGGGTAAGGTACTGTTGGTGAACAAGATGCTCCACGTGCACAAGTGATAGTCACCAAAAACACCCACAAGCTCCTCCACAAAAGTCTATCCAAAGCCAAACATCCAAAATCGGTGCAACCAACAATTCCTACTCGGTCCCACCAATTCCCAAACTCAGACAGACTCATGCCAAACCCTAGCCATTCGGTGCAACCGATTCTGCATCGGTGCCACCGAGTTCAGTTGCCAACTTTCTGTTTAGCTATTTTCAGTCTTTGGTACCACCGAGTTTAGCCAGTCGGTCTCACCGAGTTTTTGGACCAACTCCCTGGATAGCCATTCACAAGAATCGGTACCAACGAGAATTGTGAATCAGTCCCATCGAGTTTGTGGACCAACTCTCTGGTTAGCCATGGTCAAGAATCGGTACCACCGAGACGTGAGAATCGGCGTCACCGAGTTGTGCAATCTGACCGTTGGACACCTAATCGGTACCACCGAGAATTATATATCGGTCTCACCGAGATTCAAAAGTTACTACCTTTTGGTCACTTCGGTACCACCGAGATTCACACATCAGTGTCACTGAGTTGGTTACTTTAGGTGTAACGCTTGGATTTTTGGAAATGCCTATATATACCCCTTCACCACCACCCACTCGAATGAGAAGCACTCAGAACTATTCCATACTTGCCCCATCCAATTTTTTGAGAGAGAGCAACCTACTCATGTGTTGAGATCAAGCTATTCCACTCCATCCATATGAATCTTGATCTCTAGCCTCCCCAAGTTGTTTTCCACCAATCCAATCTCTTCTACCAAGCCAAATTTGTGAGAGAGTGATTGTGTGTTGAGGAGTCTATCATCTTGAAGCACAAGAGCAAGGAGTTCATCGACATTACCGAGCATATTACCTTTTGGAGCGTGGTGCCTCCTAGATTGGTTAGGTGTCGCTTGGGAGCCTTCTACTTCATGTTGTGGAGTTGAACCAAGAAGTTTGTACGGGCAAGGAGATCGCCTACTTCGTGAAGATCTATCCATAGTGAGGCTAGTCCTTCGTGGACGGAAGCCGTTATGGAATAGTCAAGGTTGCTACTTCGTGGACTCTCGCGACCGTTACCCTCCATGGGTTGAAGACTCCATAAACGTGGACGTACGATAGCACCACCTATCGGAACCACGGGAAAAATCTTCGTGTCTACAAATTGCGTTTGATCTTCCTCCCTACCCTCTACTATACATGCTTGTTGTTACTTTCCGCTGCTATACTCTTAGACATGCATGTGTAGGGTGTGCTTGACTTACTATCATTGCTCAAATCTGCCAACACTTAAAATTGGGAAAAGGTAGGATTTTTAGTTGGTCAAGTAGTCTAATCACCCCCCTCTAGACATACTTTCGGTCCTACAAGTGGTATCAGAGCTTTGGTCTCCATTGCATTGGTCTCACAACCTAGGAGAGTATGGCGTCTAGTGAGGGAAATTATCACCGTAGAGGTCCGTACTTTGATGGCACTAATTTTGCTAGTTGGAAGCACAAAATGAAAATGCATATTCTTGGTCATAACCCCGCCGTTCGGGCTGTTGTTCATGTTGGCTTGCAAGGTGAATTCTTTGGTGATGGAAATGAACTGGATCGTGAAGCGACCGGAGATGAATTGAAGATGTTGCAATACAACGCTCAAGCATGTGACATTCTCTTCAACTACATATGCCCCGAAGAATTCAACAAAATCAGCCGTCTTGAGAATGCAAAAGAGATTTGGGATACTTTGATTGATATGCACGAAGGTACCGAATCCGTGAGAGAATCCAAGTTGGATGTTCTTCAAAGTCAGCTTGACAAGTTCAAGATGAATGATGGTGAAGGAGTTGCAGAGATGTACTCTAGGCTAGCTCTCATCACCAATGAGATTGCCGGCTTAGGAAGCGAAGAAATGACCGACAAATTCATCATCAAGAAGATACTTCGAGCTTTGGATGAGATATATGACACCGTGTGCACATTGATCCAAATGATGCCCAACTACAAAGATCTCAAGCCTACGGAAGTCATTGGAAGGATTGTTGCTCATGAGATGACACTCAAGGACAAAGAAGAGCTTCACAACAAGTCTAGCGGTGCTTACAAAGCCACAAGTGATGCTCCCACAACTTTAAGCGACAACCTTGTCACCAATGAAGAGATAAGCCTCATGGTCAAGAAATTCAACAAGTTCTACAAGAATAGAGGCAAAGAACGAAGCTGCAACACAAGATATGAAGAGAAGCGTTTGTCAAGTCGTGACCAAAACTGCTACAATTATGGGAAGCCCGGACACTACTCCAATGAGTGCACGGCTCCCTACAAACGAAGAGAAGAGTCACCTAGAAGACGAAGCTCAAGGAATGAATCACCTCAAAGAGAGAGAAGGAGTAGAGATGATCGTTATGAACGAAGACCCTCAAGGAGAAGTAGGGACTCGGAAAAGAAGGACAAGTACACCAAGAGCTACTCAAGAAGAAGACATCAAGCTCATGTTGGTGAATGGGTTTCCGGCTCCGAATCCGACAACAACTCTTAGAGAAGCTATCACTCCAACTCCGACTATAGTCAAGATGAAGGTGTTGCCAGACTTGCATTAGTGACTACAAACTCCTATGATCTATTTGATTCACCAAATGAAGGGAATGGAAGTTGCTTCATGGCTAAAGGCCCCAAGGTATCACACCCCAAGTATCTTGATTTCAATAGTGATGAAGATGACTTACTTTGTGATGATGACTTGCTCTTTGATAAAACTAGTGATGTTAGTCAAAATGAACTTGATAATTTTCATGCTAGTCAAGATAAGTCGGTTGATGATGATAAGATGAAAATAGAACAACTAACTAAAGAATTAAACACTCTTAAGTTAGCCCATGAATCTACTCTAGAAGATCATAGAGAGCTTGTAAGGACTCATGAGAAGCTATGCTTCGAGAAGCTCACCTTGGATCAAGAGCATGAGTTTCTTAAAGCTATCAATGACGATCTCCGAAAGAAGACTTCATCTTATCTAGCCAAACGATTACTCTTATCTACATTCATGCCACAAGTAAAGTCTAAGCAAACTAGTAACAAGGGCAAGAAAGGTTCTTCATCTAGTAGCAACTCTAAAAATGTTAAATCTAATGATGTTGCTCCTAGTAGTTCTATTGATTCCACTAATGATGATTCTCTTAGCCAAGTTACACTTGAGCAAGAAAACGCTTTATTGAAAGGAATTATAGAGAAAGGTATCTACAAGAGTCTTGCCGGGTGTAAGCAATTTGAGAAAATTGTACACAAGCACGGAGGATACCGGAAGAACCATGGCATTGGCTACTTCAACGCTAATGGAGTTGAATGGGAAGAAGGTCAATACCCCAAGGCCAAGTTTGTTCCTCAAAAGGAGAAGTATGAACATACTCTTCCCAAGGGAATAAACACTCAATATGACCTTCCACCACAAGACCACAAGCTCACGGGCAAGAACAAGCTTCAAGAGGACATTGACTCATATGAAGATGAATCCCAAGCTTTGGTGGAGTGGGTTCCCAAGGCTACTTCAAGCTCAACTTCTACAAGTGCCACTTCAACACCAAGGATCCCCATCAAGTTGATGTGGGTCCCCAAGAAGAAGAACTAGAGAAGTTCTTGAGGGGTGACTCCGCCAATGAAATTCACTCACATTCATTATTGGCAAGAACTAGTTGCAATCAACGTCAACTCTATGCAATAGTTCAAGGAGTCACACATTCCCTCAAAGGTAAGCAAGGGACAAGGTAATCAACAAATCCATGGACATCATCACATATGCTTTGCACTCCATGTCCATAGATATCCTTGTATTTGTCTCTTGTGTGTTGGGACTAACCCATGTAGGTGAGAAGAGTAAGGAAACAACAAGGATGCTCCCAACTCTTGGTGATCTTCATCAACCTTGAGCATCCACCACTACATCACCCACATGAAGTCTTCATCGACAAAACCCAAGGTTAGTTTATCCCTCCTATGGGGGGATGTCACATCAAGGGGGAGCTTTACTCTAAGACTTGAGTTAAAACATCTCATAGTATGTGAGAACATTAAATGCTTTATGTAAAAGTGGTAACGCCACTTATGCTTAAACGATGAGTATGACCTATGATCAAGTATTCTTACTTGGCTCCTAAGTCAATATACTCATATATAAATGACTCCGTCATCGCCAAAATGCTTGATAGATGCTAGTATGTATGTACATGTTTGCCATGATTTCATTTGACATTTTATTGTGTGAGCATGTTGGTCTGCATTTATTTATCCATTCGAGGACATCCAATTGTTGCTATTTGGCTTTTGATTTTTCTTTTGCCAATTGGAGGGACAAGAATGCCTAGGACCACTCTGTAGATATCTATGCTTTCTTACCTCATATTCTATTCTTGCTGCATCACAAAATTTGAACAAGGACTTTTTGATCTCTCTGTGTGAGGAACACTCGGAGTTCCGTATCGACAAAGGACTGACCATTAAAACCTCCCAAGTGCATCTCGGTGGAACCAACCCAAAATCTCGGTCTCACCGAATGCCTAGGGTTGATCTGGTTTTCTATCTAGGTACCACCGATTCCATCTTCTCGGTTACACCGAGTTTCCCTGTCAGCAGACAGTTGAGGAACTCGGTGACACCGAAAAGTTAGAACCGGTGTCACCGACAGCCATGGGTTTATATAGAGGCGGATCCGACTTTTGAAATCTATTCCTCAAACGTCATCCCCTCCGAAACCCTTGCTGCCGAACCAAGGCCCCTGGTCATCGCCTTCGTCTTCCTGAGCGCCTCCGCCATTGGAAGTCCCCGCCGTCGACATAATCCTCTCCCCCGTCGCCGCCGTAGCGAAGTCGTCACCAAGCTAGGGTACGATTTCACCCCCTCATGCGCTCCAACCTCCGATTCTCGTGCATTAGGACTTTTCCATCGATAATCCATGGTTTGAGATTGATTCATCCACAAGAAACTCCAGTAGAATAGCGAACGAACAATTTTTTAGGGTTTGCCGTCTGCAATTTGAATTTTGGTGGAACCAACGCAAAATAATCGGTAGCACCGATTCACTTTTCTGGTCGACTGAGAACAATCTCGGTGAAACCGAGTGCCCATTTTCGGTCTCACCGAAAGTGGTGCCAAGTTTCTGTTATGGAGATTGTCTGTCTCGGTAGGTCCGAAATGTTTGCTTCGGTTGTACCGACATTCACTTGGCAGAATGCAAAACTTGAGAAATTTTAGTTCAATCTTGTGAAAATGTCTGCATTTTGTGATGACTCAACCCTTCCACTCTTCTATACTCTATTCACAGGGTCAGAGATGTCAGGTTCAGATGACAGTCAGAATGATCTCAGAGAGCAGAGTGTTGACATGAGCTCAGGCACTAGTCCTGAGGGGAGCTATGATGATGTTCCTAGCTCTCCTGATCTGCCCAAAGCTGCAACCAGGGCAAGGAGGAAGCTCAACTCAGATGAGGAAGATGAGGATTTCATACCTGAGGAGCTGTCCAAGAAAGATGATGCTGCCAAGAGCACCACTGCTGCCACTACTTCCAAGAAGAAGATAGCCATCAAGAAGGAGTATGCTAGCTCAGGGTCAGCAAGAGCACCAGAGAGCTCTAGGGAAACTATGACCATTGAGCCCTCCAAGAAATCTATGCCTAAGAAGGCAGGGGAGAAGAAGAGAGTCAGGAAGAGGATCATTCATGTTGTTGGCAGACAAACCTCTATGTATGAGGATCCAGCAGAAGCTGCTGCTGAAGAAGAGGAGGAAGAGCCAGTTGCCAAGGCCCCTCCTAAGAAGAAAAAGAAGCTCATGGAAGATGCTATGCCCAAGGCCACTTCATCCAAGGGCACCAATACTTCCCCAAGAAGGCTGCTGCAGAAAAACCCAAGAGGTTCTCTAGAGAGATACCAGCTTCCAGCAAGAACATGACCTCCACCTTTAGGGAAGCTGAGGATGATGATATTACTGCTTTGATGAAGCTTAGACCACACCTTCCAGAGCACAATGCCATCCACTTGCTTTCTGAGGACATGAAGAAGAGGAATGACTCTGGTTTGAGAGAATGGAGAGCCATTGATCCATATTCTCAGAGAAGGAAAACAGATGTGGACTACAAATTTTATACCAAGGAGCAACAAGATTTCTATGAGACAATCTTGCTTGATAAGAGCCCTGCTGTAACTGACATGAGGTATGTGGACTGGAAGTATATCAAGGAGAATGCAGATTACGTCCCAAGTGCGCAAGACAACTTTCACTGCATTGGTCTGGATGAGTTTGTTGGCAAGGAATTCACTGCATGGAACGATGAGATGATCATGCAATTCTACTCCACTGCTCACTTCTATGGAGATGCTAGAATTGTGTGGATGACTGAAGGAGCAAGGTATGAATCAACTGTTGAGGAATGGGCTACCATCTTAGGAGTCCCAAAGGTGGAAGAAGGAGATCTGGATGTCTATTCTGAATCCAAGGAGAGCCATGATGCCATGAAGAACATGTACAATGAGATCCCTGCTGCAAACTTGAAATCTCACAAGTTAGGATGCATTTACTTCCTCCAGGCTGGCCTCCGCACCATGAACACCATCTTGAGGCATACCTTGATGCCTAAGTCTGGAGATGACAAGATGATAAGAGGCTATTCCATCATCATGCTGATCCATCTTGATAGACACACCAGTATAAGGGTGATGGACTTGATTGTGGAAGCTGTGAAGAGGGTTGCTGCTGATCAGAAGCGCTCATGCTGCTATGCACCCTACATTCAGATGCTTATCAACTCCAAGCTGGAGAAGCACATGTTTGCTCTTGATAGACCACATTTGCCCATACAGCCAGATCTAGAAGACAACATTGTGGTGATGAACCTAGATCATCCCACCTCAGCTGCAGCACAGGCAGATGCAGAGGCAGCTAGAGCCACTAGTGCTCAAATCCCTAGATCCAGGAACGAGCAAATGGATCTCTTGATCAGTACCGTTCAGGTCATGCAGAAAGATATCAAGGACATCTTGGCGAATCAGCATAGTCTTGTGAGGATCATGGAGAACAGGATCAAGACACTCAATGACAAGGTGGATGGGCTGACCAAGACCGTGAACGAGCTCAAGAAGGAAGTTGATAGCATGCCCAGTCCCCACACTACAGATGATGAGGATACCTCACCTCTCAGGCCAGGCACTCAGTTCACTACTCAAGCTAGATCAGCCACAGTGCCAGCTCCAGAGTTGAGGCCTTCTTCATCAGCACCTGCTACAGCCTCTTCAGCTCCATCAGCTCCTCCAGTTCCTCCAGTTGCTACTCCAACTCCATCCATGACGTCTGCTGAAGTCTTCGCCGATGCCGTTCTCTCGACTCCTTCACCAGCTACCGAAGGAGATCAGCCCCAGAAGAGCGCTTAGTTATATACCTTTGAACTTTTTGGTAACTTGTTGCCAAAGGGGGAGAAGATGTATATAGATCTTTAGGCTTCGAGAGAGAGAGTGTTGGTTTTTATCGCCTTTCAAAGCATTTGACAACTTTTAGTTTGCTTGAGTTAAACTGTGTTGGTGTTTGATCATACACTTGATGTGTATTGTACTACTTCCTATCATTGTGATGCTTATGAGATGATCATTCACCTTTGCTTGATTGTGTTGAGCTGTGATATTCATTCTTATTATTCTCGCACACCACCAAGTTGTATGTGACATGAAAGAGTGCCCTATGTACCTAATCGATTGTGCATTTGCATTCAAACGCAAATTTAAAATAATGCACAAATTTAAGGGGAGCTCTTGATTATCACATACTTCTCAAAGCGATGATTATATTCATTGATTATATCATATGTCGAAGCTTTGATCTATATGTTGTCATCAATTACCAAAAAGGGGGAGATTGAAAGCACATTTGCTCCCTTGGTGGTTTTGGTAATTAATAACAACATATATGTCATTGAACTAATGTTTCCACTAAGCATATTTCAGGAAAAGTTCAATGATAGGGATGGCAAAAGGATTGTGGAGAAACCCCAAGATGCAAGGAAATGGATTGGCAAAGCTTCAAGCAAGAGGACTCTACATTTTACTTTGTGAGAAATCACTTTGAGTCCATAGGAAAGCCAAAACTATTAAAAGGGGGTAAGGTACTGTTGGTGAACAAGATGCTCCACGTGCACAAGTGATATTCACCAAAAACACCCACAAGCTCCTCCACAAAAGTCTGTCCAAAGCCAAACATCCAAAATCGGTGCAACCAACAATTCCCACTCGGTCCATCGATTCCCAAACTTAGACAGACTCATGCCAAACCCTAGCCATTCGATGCAACCGATTCTGCATCGGTGCCACCGAGTTCAGTTGCCAACTTTCTGTTTAGCTATTTTCAGTCTTCGGTACCACCGAGTTTTGCCAGTCGGTCTCACCGAGTTTTTGGACCAACTCCCTGGATAGCCATTCACAAGAATCGGTACCACCGAGAATTGTGAATCGGTCCCACCGAGTTTCTGGACCAACTCTCTGGTTAGCCATGGTCAAGAATCGGTACCACCGAGACGTGAGAATCGGCATCACCGAGTTGTGCAATCTGACCTTTGGTCACCTAATCGGTACCACCGAGGATTATATATCGGTCTCACAGAGATTCAAAAGTTACTGCCTTTTGGTCACTTCGGTACCACCGAGGTTCACACATCGGTGTCACCGAGTTGGTCACTTTAGGTGTAACGGTTGGATTTTTGGGGATGCCTATATATACCCCTTCACGACCACCCAGTCAAATGAGAAGCACTCAAAACTATTCCATACTTGCCCCATCCAATTTTCTGAGAGAGAGCCACCTACTCATGTGTTGAGATCAAGCTATTCCACTCCATCCATATGAATCTTGATCTCTAGCCTCCCCAAGTTGCTTTCCACCAATCCAATCTCTTCTACCAAGCCAAATCCGTGAGAGTGATTGTGTGTTGAGGAGTCTATCATCTTGAAGCACAAGAGCAAGGAGTTCATTGACATTGCCGAGCCTATTACCTTTTGGAGGGTGGTGCCTCCTAGATTGGTTAGGTGTCGCTTGGGAGCCTCCTACTTCGTGTTGTGGAGTTGAACCAAGAAGTTTGTACAGGCAAGGAGATCGCCTACTTCGTGAAGATCTACCCATAGTGAGGCTAGTCCTTCGTGGACGGAAGCCGTTATGGAATAGTCAAGGTTGCTACTTTGTGGACCCTTATGGGTGGAGCCCTCCGTGGACTCTCGCGACCGTTACCCTCCGTGGGTTGAAGACTCCATAAACGTGGACGTACGATAGCACCACCTATCGAAACCACGGGAAAAATCTTCATGTCTACAAATTGCGTTTGATCTTCCTCCCTACCCTCTACTATACATGCTTGTTGTTACTTTCCGTTGCTATACTCTTAGACATGCATGTGTAGGGTGTGCTTGACTTACTATCATTGCTAAAATCTGCCAACACTTAAAATTGGGAAAAGGTAGGATTTTTAGTTGGTCAAGTAGTCTAATCACCCCCCTCTAGACATACTTTCGGTCCTACAACGTGTATCAAGGTTTGAATCTTGAATCACTTATATGGAAACTATCTCGGATTGTATTGGCATGTATTCAATTCCGGAGTCAGGGACCATCAACGCTTCCTTGTGTATCGTAGGTATACGGTTGTCTAACAACAATATCTCATTTGCGCACGTGAGAGGTTTTAGCATGAGCTTTGCCTACGTTGTTCAGCTGCAAGTTCGACCTAAGTCCATACATCTCATGTAGAGGCTTCCGTATCAGTCGCAGTAGGAAACTCTGGAATCACTTCCAAGGTTCCTTTCCTTTGATCTGATGACGAAGATACTTATTATCTCATCAAGTTGCACTGTCCTCCCACTCACCTTTTTGCAAGAACTATTCTCTTTAAAAGCGTACTGTTTTGTGGCAAAATCCTTTGCCTCGGTATGGTGGTGGGGGAATACCCAACATTATGGGATAACCTACAAAGTAGCACTTGTCTGATTTGGAATAGGTATGTAACCTTTTACAGAAGCCCCATATTCCAAATGTTAAGAAAAGATATAACATGGTTGGGCGTACCATACCATGGCGTCATTTCAACAGACCCGATGGAGCTCTTTTCAGTGTAAAAGCCGCAGTCTCAAAAGCATTACTCTTAAAAGGGATAAAGGCAAATTGATTTATGTCATCTTTGATCTCACCATGTCATAAATGGTTTGATTACATCTTCATGGACATTCCACTTACTGTGGTGTTCCGGGAGGTGTAAGTTATGAAACTCTTTTCACAACTCATCAGACATTCGCTAAACTTGTAACTCAAAATATTCCTTTCCGCAATCTAATTGTAGAAACATAATTTTCTTGTTACAATAATTTCTACTTCATTTTTGAAAAACCTTTTGAATGATTTCAAAAGATCCAGACTTACGTCTCATCAAGTAAATATCCATATATCTACTTGAGTCATTTCAGAAGATAGACAAATCCACTGCTAGCAATAACATTTATCAGACTACACACATCACGATGTATGATCACCAATAAGTTCTTTTCTCGTTCCTTATGGCCTGTGAACGATATTTCAGTCACTTCACTTTTCGGAGGAAAGTTGCAAGTGTCAGATGATTCATAATCAAACAACTTCAAAATCCATCATTATGGAATTTCTCCAAGCGGGTTTATCCAATGTGACCAAATGCAGTGCCACACATATGTGGTATTCTTTTAGTCTTGCGACATTTAGTGTCAGTGTTACGGATGTATCATATTACTATCAATATTCATAACATACATCCCATCCTTGATGGAAGCATGGCCCTTATGTTATTCATGATACTGAACAACAATTGTTCTTTTATGAATAACACTCTTGCAACAAACATTATGCAAATGGGCTAGAGTGTGTAAAACTCTAAAATGAATTATGAAAGTAAATACAGAGGTAATGTATTATTATCAATATTCATAACATACATCTCATTCATAATGAAAGTATGGCCTTTATTCATAACACCGAACATCAAAAGTTCTCTCATGAACAACCTTCTTGCAATATACTTTATGCAATGGGCTAGAGTGTGTAAAACTCTAAAATGAATTATGAAAATAAATACAGACGGTAATACACAGATGCAAGGTATAGTAACTTTCACTATGTTCCCAGCGCGTATCTAAACCTCATTATTGGCAAGTCTTTTAGGCCGTAGTAGTTCTTGTATCGAGTTGCAAGAGAATGCAATCGAACGGGTATTCCTGTGATCAAAAGTCAATCACAATACCCAAGAATCAGTGACTAACAGTTTAATCAAAATTCCCAAGAACTATTTCTTTTTGACCAGCCTTCCAAACATCAATAACTTGTATGACTTTCATACATGAGCTGGACATTCCAGATTTCTTTCCTTTTGCCTTTATACTTCTAACAGTTTTACTTTCAGTCTTTCTCCTACTCTCAGAAGAAGCACCCAACTTAAGAGTGGCGTTAGACCCGGACTTCCTAGGTGTGTAAGTCACACTAACACCCTTTGGACATTTCCTTTCTCTTTAAGTTGTTTGTTTTATTCACCTTCATTTACATGACAGGCGTTCTCCTGGATCCCTCTCTTATCAGTCAAATGACCAGTAAACACTTTACTAATACCTTGCAAACAAACATTGCTTTGGATATCTCATATCTTTTAGCCTTTGTTTGTATCTGAAAATAATTTTCAGTTCCATGAGTATCACATAACTATCCCAAACTTTTGAAGTTCGGGTTTTATGGAAGCAAACGTATTGCACTTGACCGTAACGGAATTCTAGCTTTTGGACCGAAGGACGAGAGTCACATCATCCATAGCATCAGCGGGAGAATACCGAAAGCATGCGATAAGACAAAGTCCTTCTCGGCACTCTTGAGGACAATCCTCACATTATGTTACCAATCGTAAAGTTTTAACCAGATAAATAACAACTTATTCAATTTTAATAGGGAAGGTGGAAACGCGAGCCATTATTTTACAACTATTATGCAAATATCGCTTAGACAATGTCCATAATTAATTGCACCGAGAATTAAACAAGTTAATTCTACAGTGCGCTCCCACTCAAATCAATATCTCTCATAATTGATTGTGAGTGATTCAAGACCCATATTTCAATTCAACGTCACGGTTCGAGATGAACTCAAATGGCGTGCACTTCAATCGGTAGGCAAACTTGCGGATCACAATTCTATGTGATTCTTGTTCATCTTTTGATGCGTGTGTTCCGAGCTCAGGACTGTCCTGCCTGAACGTCAAGTCAACCAAGTGATCTCGCTGCGAGGTCTCAACTCACCCGCCTCACACTTCTCTAATCGTTCGCACCCATGGAGATCATGTGATGCCCTGAAGAGATAGGTGCCGTGATGGTGCTACACTTGGGAGAACACTAACTACTTGATATTTTTGTGAGAGATCACCCTAATAAAAGGCGACTACCGCGCAATCAAAAGGGTGCACCATAAGGGATAAACATCTCAGGCAATTCATAATAGCTTGATATGGTATAGCCCCTTCTGACGGAGAAGTCAAGTATTTCTTCGTCTTCGGCATTCGCGTCGGTGTTCACCTTTGCGATGATTGCCACCACCTTGTCGATGCATCAGATAAAATGGCTATCTCCATAGCGGATAAAATAAATGCATTACTCAAGGTTGACACGCAGGTCATTAAAGTGACAATCATGCGGCTCCAGCCATCATGCCGAATCATGACACGCAGGTCATGTTAATTTACATTATATAGTCATCTCATACATAATCAAATTGAATATGAGCATTGCTATACCACATCTCATGCACATCCTACAAAACCAAGTTAGACGCCTCTAATCGGTTTATGCAAAATTTTATTTTATGTGGCTTCTAAGGTTTTGACTTAAACCGCAGCTACCAACATTCATCATCAAGTATGATTATTCAAGTTGCTAGATTAACTTTCCAGGGTGTATGAAACACGAGATAATAAAATCTCGAGCCCCATACTAAACTTCGTCATACGCATGACCACCGTGCAGATCACATCTGCATTGCCCTTTCGTCTGCGAAACATCCATCTTTCTCAACTATGGTGTAACACAAAGACACTGAAGCACTTCGTTGATCTATCAATCAACATACACAGGAGCAGCATGAAAGGATCGCGGAATGCCAGAACTTTGTCAGATTCCACCATGCCGTCAAGATCAGGACTACGCAAATTCACGGGAAGCAACAAGATAATTGGGTAATAGATTTCATCTACTACCCGCACAAATAATTTTCAGCAATAGATCTTATCTACTACAAAATTATACTATGAAATACCCATACATCTCATGTATTCTAGATCATAACCTTCATCTACGCATAGCCAGGCTCATGATGCCACTGTTGGGGAACGCGAAAGAAAACAAAAAAAATTGGTACAGCGAGCACGCCCAGGATCACTATGGAGATGCATACAAGGTTTCGATCTTTTCGTTACCGACTCGTAGCGCAGCGGAAGTAGAGTCGACAACGATCGGCGGTGCAGATCCCCGCAGCTAGGATTTTACAACCTCCCAACTGCGAGGATGTACCCCCTCGTCTGCACCCCGGACAGCCCTCCAGGAGGCGGTCAGACAGTCCCTCGGATGGTCACTCGGACAGCCCTTCGGGAGGACCCTCGAAACTCGGACAGTCATTCGGATAGCCCTTCGGGAGGCACTCTCGAACTAAGACCGAAACTACGATCTCTCTACAGAGTTGCACACATACTGTGTCATCTATCCGGCAGGGCTTCGCCGTCCAGAACTAGTTCCCACCGGAACCCAGACAATCTTTCGGCTCTACGAAACTATTTCGCTGGGAGGGAGAGAGAAGCCAGACAAGTCTATGGCATGTGTATGAGATCAAGGGATCCTCTTGGAGAGCCCTCTCCACCTCTATTTATAGGAGGAGCAAGGGGTAGAGGCCATGGGTGAAAAAAGTCCAAAAGGGGCTTGGATATTTCACCATGCCACATAAGGATGTGTTGATTTTATCCACCTAATGGTGGAAGGAAGCCCCATGCCCCCCCATACCATGGACGAAATTGGCTGCCCCCATGGGGGAGACCACCACCTTTCCATCCACCTTATCTTCTCTCCAAAAATAGGGAATACCTTCTAGAAGGAAACCCCACCAAAACCACCCCAAAAAGTGCTTTTCACTATTCACGAAGACATTTTTCTGCGTCCGATATATCCCAAATTATTTCTGTGTGCCTAGAACAATTCCATTACCCACTAAAACAATTTTGAACAGATTCCGAAACAATTTCAGAACAATGTTTTTCTTCAGCGAAAAGCTACTACAGCGGTTCCGGCTGCTCTGGAACATTTCCGGTTTTTATCCTGGAAAATTCCCAGAAGTTTCCACAATAAAACTGGCACCATCCCAGAATTATCAGGCATGTTCCGAAACCATTTTGACTTAATGGTATACCCCGAAACAACTTTTCGGTTTTACCGAAACTATTCCGGTGTTCTCTCTCCGGAACATCTCCGTTGACTCCGAAACTTTTCGGTGAATTTCTCTCAGACTCCCTGTCTAGTATTCAGCAGATAGATGACCCTTAAGTGTGTGACCCTATAGGTTCGGTGAAGTATAGACAAGACCCGGAACACCTTCCAATCAATGATCAACATCGGAGCCGTGGACACCCATATTGACCCCTATACCCACACGAATATATATTCGAGTGAACCTCCAGTTTCTGTGTGCTATTCCTTTTACTTCGCGATATGTTACAAAACCCGAGGTGAGATTTATCGGCATCCCAGTGGATAAACACTTGTCCACAATGCCAGTTACCTCGTTGCCGGTTTTGTTCCCTTTTCTCGTTTCCGCGTTCCGGCATCCCCGTGATCAAATCACACTGTGTCTGGCCAGACGATGATGGATACCGTAACACCGAGAGGGCCAGAGAATATCTCTCCATCGTCGGAGGATCAAATCCCAATCTTGAGCTACCAAGTTACTTCTCATACTTTTCCGTGAACCCGTAAGCCGCCGTAATAGCCACCCTGTTACAGGTGACGTTTAACAAACCCCAAAGTTCACGAAGCAAGTTCGAAGGAACTCGATACTCTCATGGTCTAAGGAATTATGCAAACGTTAACTTTCTCTATGGTATTAACCATTAACTTATGACGAATGTATCTCATAGCATAACATCAATTTGGGTCAATTCAACACAAATATTCTTCTAATATTGTGCCCTCAAAGTTGTCGGCATAGCCATGCCTATGATCAGGAAAACAGAACCATCATGCAACACTTGAGCTAGTCTTAGAGGCCGGACTAGGAATACATTTTATCATTTATTATTCCACACGTGCATATGAGTCTTCCTCCGAGCCTCGTGGTTATTGTAGACTCGAGAACCATAGCAGTTATAGCATGGAATATAAACTTAATTAGGAACATGGGGATAAATAATAACATGTATTATTGCCTCTAGGGCATATCTCCTACATCACAAGGGTGTCGGGCCGCCATGCGTGGCATCGATGATCTCGATGATGCGCCCGAGCCAGGCTTCATAGGCGTCCTCGGAGGGGCGGTAGGGCAGCAGCTCCTGCGCCATGAGCACAGCGGCGTTCTGTGCGGGTTCATCGCGGCGCGCGAGCAAAGAGGTGGCAACGGAGTGGCCGCGCGCCTGCTCGTTCACCGACGGGTGGGCGGAGGAGGCAGCACTCTCTCCCACCGGATCGGTGGCAGCGCGAGGGCGCCGTCCAGGGGCACCACGGGTGGCCGGCGTGGCGTGGACCCTGGCGGCAGCTCGGCGTGCAGTGCGTTCGTGGTGAGCAGCGGCTTTGTGCATGTCGAGGTTGGCATCGACATCGATGGCGTGACGATGGCAAGTCCCCCTACCTGGCGCACAAAATGTCGAAGTTCCGGATTTACGTCCAAGAACTTCTCCATGGAAGGGATTCGAACACTGGGGGCCTGGCTCAGCTACCTATGAATTGACGGTGAACGCATGAGGATCGACGACGAGCTCGATGCTGCTCGCCGGAGACGACAGGGACACACATGTTACCCAGGTTCGGGCCACCTTGCGCTGTAATACCCTACTCCAGCTTTGTGTTGGATTGCTCTGTGGAGAGGATCTACGCTCCAGGTACACGGGAGTTCAGGGGAGAGAATAGCTCGATCCCTTACAAAGATGCCCTTCCCTCCTTCTTGTAGTGCCTTGGTCCTCGTCCCCAAAAATATCGACGGGAATGGGTAGCCACAGGGCGGCAATTCGAAGGGGAACATGAATTCAGTCTTATCCTGACAAAAGGTAGTCTCTAGCGGCTAAAGCAGTCTTCGTGACGTGCTGGTGGGATCGGTGATGACCTCCATCCTGCAGCGCTGATCCATCCTGATCTCCTTACATCAAAAGGGAAACACTTTGGGACTTGCTTCCGGGGAGGCGGGCTCCACTGCCTCGCCTATCACCGGAATGGAAAACTGTCCGGCTCTCCCCCTCTGTCCTTGCCATGACATCAGGGGAATCTCCATCAAGGAGGGGGGCGCGCCCTGCAGCTGGCCCCGTATGAATTGCCTCATGAAGCTGCCCCGTCAGGGAACCACATGAGGTGCTTTCTCCCGCCAAGTTTCCTTGGGAGGGGTTTGCCTCGCGCAAGGGGTCCTGCCCCTCGCGTGGCAAAACTCTTGGTAGAGGAAGTAAGGGGATAGATCTTCAGAGGCTGGCCCACTGCTGACTCCTAGTGTGAACGGCAAACGGGTCGTGGTACCCCTGGTCCCACTGGGCTGACAAGCGCTCCGGGTGTGCCTCCTTCCGCATCGTCGACGAGATGACCGGGGCCATTGTTGACATGAGGATCCCGAAGAAGGTGGAGAACTTCAGGTCGCACTGGCTCTACGTCGACGCCCAGCTAAAAGTGCTAGTTATCGACTAGAGGGCGGTGAAAATGCGATTTTTATGAAAAGCTTTGAAATAGTAAATGTATTCAAAGTAAGCGAAAGCGATACAGGAGCAGGTAGGGATATCAATCAAGGATTTAGGCAAGGTATGAAATAGAGCGAAGACATTCAAGCATGTTTAACATAATCATCATGCACACTAAGTTGTATCGAAGATAAACTTAGGTAGTATGAAGATAAATGACAGGTTAAGAAATGTCTTCAGTAAAAGTCTTCGAGCTTAGATGGACAAGCAATGACTTCACAGTTCAGTGTAGAAGGTAAGAGGGTGAAAGATAGAACCAGTTGCTTGATGAAGACACAAGATCTGTTGGTCCAGTTCCAGATGTTGTGACAACTGTACGTCTGGTTAGGGAGGCTGAGATTGAACTCAAAAGATCTCGTCTTCACCTTGTTCCCCGTGAGCCGAAGTCACTTAGACAATGTCCAATCACTCAGGTAAGTCTACAAGGGAGACTTCTGGAACCCATACAAACTTGGTCACCTGGCGATCGACAATGACTCTTGGATTGCTCTAGACCCAAATGCCTAACCGTCTGGAAGATCACAGTCTTCAAGTGTAATAAGTCTTCAGTTCACTCAAAACAGAATGGCTTTAGTGATGCTCAAACACACTAGCTCTAGGTATTTGGGTTTATCCTCGCAGGATAGTTTTCTCTCTCAATGTCTTCGAGGTGGGTTCCTCCAAAACAACAACAGCCGTATCTCTCTCTAAGCAGCCACCTTCTTATGGTGGAGGGGTGGGCTATTTATAGCCATCAGGCAACCCGACTTGATATGACCGAAATGACCCAGGGTCAATACCCAACCGAGACGTGTCCCAACGGTGGGATTTCAAACACATGTGACAACGTTACTTGAGCTACAAGTAATGTTGACTCAACCAACTCTGGAAGAGATTTCCTCTCATTGTCTTCACTCAAAGACATAGGTATGGGTTGAGCATCACGTCAGCGTCTGACTCCGATCACATCGACCCCACTTAACAGTACGGTGGTTCCTATGACTCAGGAAAGAAGAAACAAAACAACCAAAAGACTTCGTCTTCGCGTTTCATTATCTTTGCGTACCACCAATGGCTTTGTCCATCATCAATGTCTTCGGACATTTTTGGGGGTCGTCTTCGATGATTAAACCGAATCTCCAGGGACTTCTATCTGTGTTATACTGTGAACTCTCACAAACACATTAGCCCCTCAACCACGTTTGTCTTCAATACTCCAAAACCAATAAGGGTGGCACTAGATGCACTTACACCAGCAGACTAGTTCCCTCCTGGAAGTTCCGGCCGAGCCAACCGTGAAGACAGAACGTTGGGAGCACAAGAAGCTCAGCAGAAGGACCCTAGAGCCAGTCCTGGCAAGGCTGGCAGAGCTACATGAGTGTGGGGGCCCCGACTCATAAGTCGTGATCACCAAATGCACGTGTACAGTGATCCCAGAGATCAATGCTCACTGAACACACAAAAACTGAATAACAAGAGACTACATACCGTTTTACTCAAATATGACCTTTATGGCCAAGTCTTCATAAAACGCAGCGGAAATCTTCAACAATAGTGTGAACCCATGCCATCTGCCTTAACCCTATAGACATTCTGACTAGGAAGCGTCCTAGCTCGCATGTTCGTCACCAAGGTACTCTTGATAGTATCTTGTTCTTTCATGCCTGGCCAATAAAATAAGCAGTGGCCAACCAATGATTACTTTGAATGTACTCGCAAGCAACCCATGTTTGGAACAAGATAACCAATGCATGGTAAAGCACTAAGTAGGTATTTTTCTGGAAAGCTGGTTTTAAATTGAATATCATGTCCTACCATTTATAAAAATTATGCATCACCAGGTTGCAGATATCCATATGAACAAGTTATAGATATCAATATAATTAGGGTCTGAACATCACATGTTCAGTCATTTCAACAAGTCATCCGACTTAGCTCAAGTATCTCTTTGTCACACACACACACACACACACACACACACACACACACACACCAAGTTTTGGGAAATCATCTGGACGTAGTTTAAGCAGGACCTCCAACCGTCCTTGACCGTGGACACGGCTATTCAAATAGTTTTACACTCTGTAGAGGTTGCGCGCTTTACCCACTAGACTGGGGAACTTCCGTGTCATCCACGACTCGCGGTACCTTAGGTACCCGAGGTAAGCACCCGAACAATTCCTTTCCCTTGACGATACTAAACAAAGAGTCCACTCGTTGGTGCCATCCCTCATGACGCACATCAAATGTACCATCCATGAGGGCACGCAACGATGTGCCCGATGTCTATGAAAACAGCCCATGGTCATCCTTTCAGGCACGACCCTGTATCGAGAGTGACCAGGTCACTCCCGCCACTAGTAATGCGGGCTCTCTGCTAGCAGCGACCAAAGTAATCAACAAAGCCCCTTCCCATATAGGGCTAGAGTGGTCGCACATGTCAGGTTGGGACGGTCCGCAGACCTTAAATCTAATCCGTTTTCGAAAACACACAGGCAACTTGCCTCGGTACACCACTTCTTTATCGAGTGGCTACCTAGCTCAACATCTCCCTTGGGCATTAGTGGCACTCGATGGGGTTTTCAAAAAGGTCTTTGGTAAACATTTGTTTTCCATCTCAATGCATATCCCCGTCCCACTTGCGTAGCAACTACTTAGCATCCTAACTACTTCCCACCCACACAACTCTAAGCATAAGTAGAGTCATATCATGCAAGTATCAACGAGGGAAAGTAACAGAGGTATCCACCAAAGTGGTCACCATATCATCATGATCAATACATCAAAAATAAAGTGCTATATGTCATGCATAAAAGGGTTTCTAAGACATGGTCAAGGGGCTGCTTGCCTGTCTCTGCAAAGTCTTCAAAGTCTTCAAGTGCTTCCTCTCCAACTCCGAGCACTCTGTCTACTTCGTCAACTACCGCCAGAAACAACCACAATAAGCAACACAACAAGCAGATAAATAAAAGTGTTCTTAACAGTACGGTGGTTCCTATGACTCAGGAAAGAAGAAACAAAACAACCAAAAGACTTCATCTTCGCATTTCATCATCTTCAAGCGAGTATCTTCGCGTACCACCAATGGCTTTAGCCATCATCAATTTCTTCGGACATTTTTGGGGGTCATCTTCAACGGTTAAACCAAATCTCCAGGGACTTCTATTTGTGTTATCCTGTGAACTCTCACAAACACATTAGTCCCTCAACCATGTTTGTCTTCAATACTCCAAAACCAATAAGGGTGGCACTAGATGCGCTTACAATCTCCCCCTTTTTGGTGATTGATGACAAACTGGTTGAAGTTTTCAACGGGAATAAAATATATGAAGGTAAATACTTGGAGATTATGATTGCAAGATATAGAGAGCTCCCCCTGAAGATGTGCTTATGAAGATTTTGCTTGGAATGCAAAAGCACATGGCAGGTTTTAGTTTTTGGAGATCTCCCCCTATATCTTGCAATCCAATCAATATGCATTCAATGTGATATTTTGAAGATAATGAAATGCATAACGAAAAATGGGCGTCTGCGGTATGGCTTCGGGCGCATATGATAAAATTTAAGGTAGGACCAAAAGTACGATAAACAGAAAGTGTGCAGATGTCCATCGAGACTTAAGTTTTACAACCCAAATAGCAAATGTTCAGAACGAGAGTTGTAAACTTAACAAAATTGCAGCACCTAGCCCATATAATGACCCGTTTGAAGACTATCAGCCAAAGCTTCTCCCCCTTTGTCATCGAATGAGCAAAAAAGGGCAAACGCATTGAGCACTACTCGTCCCTAGCATGAGGTGAAGACGATGATGCAGTAGGGTCAGCATTTGTTGGTGCAGATGAGCTTGGTGTAGTGTCACGGCACTGAGTTGTTGTAGGTAGAGAGGTTGCATCATCAGCGTCATCGTTTGCGCGCCTGACATTGACTGAAGGTGCAGAGGAGGAGTAATCACTGTCTTCAAGAGAGGGGGTCTTGCGCCATTTCTCCGTGCGAGTAGGTGGAGCACAGAAACGGAAGAATTTTTCGAAGCCATCCTCACAAAGATCTTCCTCGGGTGCCAGCATAGACAAAGTCTTCCAGGAGCGAGGACTAGTTTCATGAGCTACGAAGGCATTCTTGGTGGTGAGATTGCGAATGCGATTGATGTCTTGCACCATAGAATGCATTTGTCTTCGTGACCACTCCATGGTGCTGATCTTTCTTCTGGATAAGCAAAACGAGAAGCTCTCAACCAGTCAGGGCACATTCTCTTCTAGGCACAAGCAGGCGAGGCAGAGTATTTGCAGCGGCCTCAGTAGCAGTAGCATTGGGCTAAGGTTGGCGTATGGAGCCGATCAACCTTGCTCCGATTGGATTAGAAGGAAGGTGAAGTCCTTCATCTTCAACAGTGCCACTCGGGCCTTCCATGATAGGGTTTTTGCTCTTGGAGGGATAAAGATCTGCATGAATGACTTTGACATCTGGAAGATGAATGCCATGGTTGTGAGCAGAAGGCAAAAACCTGGTGTTGGTTCTGTACTTGATAAAGCGCATGATCCATGGTGCATAGATCTTCTATTCAAACAGATTGATGTCATTTGCTGCCAAGTTGCAAAGGAATAGGTCTTGAATATTAAACTTGATGCCATACATTGTGTTGTAGACCAATGTCTTCAGAGACCCTTCAAGTTTGCGTGATGAATTGTGCCCTTTGATTGGCCAGATGGTATGTCGGAGAATGTGATAGATTGTCTTCGGCAGATATTGAAGATCATCAACAAAGAATGATGTGGGAAAATCTGCATGTGGAGCCAAAGGATTCATCAGTGTTAGCATGGCAGTCATGTTGGGCTCTGGCATATGGAAAATGCTTCGGGTGGCTTCTGCATAGGCCACAGACTTCGGGTGTAAGTCTTCGCCTGAGGTAGCAAGTGGTGTTGCGAGAAATAATTCCATGGCAGAAGTAGTGATGTGTTCATCACGAATCATGAAGTCCATCTTCCATGTATTCAGATCTCTTCCGAAGCTAGAGATGTGGAGAGTTGCAAAGAACTGAAGAATGAGTTCTTCATTCCAGTCTTCATGGTCAGTGACAAATGGCAACAAACCAACATCCCGAAGACGATCCAGTGCTTGATCAAAACAAGGAAGATTCTTCATAGCCTCAGAGCTGAGGTGTTTGTGAGGGAAGATCCTGTTTTGCCCATAAAGGACACACATATAGTACTGACGTTGGGGAGCACTCCAGAATCTGTCTGATTGTATCTTTGGACGATTGTATGGATTCCTATCTGAGTCAAGGAAGGTGTTGTTCAGTCGAAAGCTTTTCACACTAAAGACAAGTGGACGTCCTGGTCCTTGTTATCGAATACTTGGAAGTCTGGGCATAGGATTCAGGACACTAGGGCGACGATGAATGTTGAATTCAAATTGAGGGCCCATCCTAGGTGGAGGAACTAGCCTCGGCCACTTTGCTGGCACCATCACTCCTTCACTATTGCGAGCCATGACAATATTGTCAGCATTGTCGTCAGTCGTTGGCGTGGCAGGAACAGGAGGACCATCAGGGGATTGGGCATTGGCTTCGCCCATAGTGTTATCAGCAGCAATGTCTTCAGCTGCTTTGGCTTTGGTCTCAGGTTGATTGTGAGCAACATCTTCAATCCTGAGTATGTCATCGACTGATGCAGTCGGCGTAACACGTACTTCATCTTCGGGTATGCTTTGCATCGAAGATATCACTGGCCTTGGTCCGTGGCGAAGCCTTTTAAGTGGCAACACATGATCAGTCGTTTAAAACTCCTTGGCTTCAAATAGTGATTTAGGGGTTCTGGCCAAATTTACTCTCTTCATTTGGTGGCGATGTTACCAGGTGCATCCGTCTGAGGCACCTAGTGTTCTTGTGCTACATTGTCTTCATTAGCAGGGGCTTCAGAAGCAATGTCTTCAGCTGTTGTTGCAGCAGTGTCTTCAGCTGCCTTTCCATCAATGTTTTCAGCTGCAGTGGGCTCAGCAGCTGGGCTCTCTTCAGTCAGTGGAGTCTTTGTAGTAGTAGACTCATGAAGAATGACTCGCCTCTCAGTGTTTTCAGAGGCAGGAGGAGTCATGGAGATAGGTGTTACTCTAAGGGGCTCGACTTAAGCAGGCTGTGTGATAGATGGAGCTTCTGGGGGCACTTGGGCCGAGCGCAAAGACTTTGCTTTCTTTGTCTTCGGCTGCTTGGGTTGAGCTTCAGCAGAGTGCTTGAGCTTGCGCTGCCTAGCTGCAGCCTCAGCCTGCTTAGTCTTCTTGCTTGAAATAGCAGAGGAAGGAGGGGGTGTTCTGGAGCTTCCGAAGCCAGCTAGAAAGATGATACTTGGAGTGGCTGGTCTTGGTTGTTCGGGCTGACCTGAAGACATTGAGGCCTGCTTTGACTTCACAATAATTTTGGGGTCCAGAGCAGGTTGGCCAAGAGCCTTCCGCTTCAGCATCTCATTGTGAGCTTGGACCATCTTGGCAGATTTCTTCTTGAGACGCTCTAGGGCTCCTTTGATGGCTTCACAACGCCTCTCAAACTCAGCTTTGAGATATTTCATGAAGATTTGGTAGCTTTGGATCTGCTCAATAGTGAGCTTGTGAACATTCTTCTTGAAGAGATTATTTACATGGTGAATTTTGGCACGATGTTGCACAGCCTTTTGAGCCACAGTGAGTTCTTCATTCACCAGCCCTTGGAAGGTGACACTCGGTCCAATGGGGAGTTGAAGGGCATCGATGGTGAGGGAGGGATCAACAAACCACTCATCGATGAAGTTATTGAGGATGTCTGCATCAAACAGAGGCAAGTCTTCGAGACGCTTGGACTCCTCCCCTTTTGCTGGATAAGCTTTGCCAGTGCTTCATCATCAAACTCGTCATCGGAGAGCTCAATCATGTTGGCTGCATCCATCAAAGAGACATGTGTCTTTGGTCCACGAGCAGCAGCAGCTTTCCTTTTCAATATCCTCGTTGTGCGAGATTCATCTTCAGCATCAGCAGGTTCAGCTGGTTGAGCAAGCCTTGATCTTGAAGCCTGTGGTGTTGTGGCAATGGGCTTCAAAGCCTTTGAAGCCTTAGACTTGGAACCTTTGACTTCTCCATTGGCTTCGGATCACTGACAGGAGGTTGTGCAACATCATCTTCCTTAGCAGCGTCACTGTCATCATCATCATGGGCAGGAGTAAATCCTTGGACGCTAGTGGGATCTCGATTCCTTGGCATAGACGGCCGAAACATGCATGGGTAGAAGCCAATCCTGATGGCATCAGCCTTTGTCTTCGGATGAAGATTCTTGTATATGATATCCATCCAGGGGGCTTTCTCAGCATGCTTCTCGGCATATTCTGAGGTGATGAAATGGTATCAGAACCATTCGACAGCCCAATATTTTCGAATCCATTGGACTCGGCTTTTGCGCTGATGATAGGTTTCATATGGATCAGACTTATATCGTTCATAGAGGTCAGGAGGGAGATCCTTGGCAGTATCCAGGTGTCTTTGACTTCCTCCCTTCTTAGGAGACCCATCTCTGGCCATTGTCTTCGATTTGAGCAAAGGATTCGAAGATTGGTGTAAGTGAGAGCTGGCTCCATGTGAGTCCAGATGTATATTCAAGTAGTTTGCAAACGAGTTCAGACTATGAGATCCAAGCGATTATGCCGTGGACATGTACGTGTGAAAGAGTTAGAGACGCGAGGGGAATAGAAGAGGTCATATGCATTCTCAGAAGATCTTGAATATAAGGTATCATAGTCTGAAGATATTGACCTCATTCACCGAAGACTTTCACTTTTGCTCAAGATAAGGTGGTTTAAGATTTGTGCAAGTTCGAGAATTCGCACAAGTGAGAAATCAGCTCAGATTTGCAACATAAGTAAAAGTATTGAACAAATAGAGATGCAATATTGAGATCTATTGAAAATATGGTGGAAAAACAGATCTCGAAGATATTTGTTTACTTTTAAGATCAAACGAGTGGAAAAAAATCAGATTTATTTACCACGGTGAAGAACACGGAGAACTATTCGACGAGGCGGAGAGGCCAAGAAGTTCCATCTGCCACACCCTAGCTTGGTGGTGGCAGACGGCTACGGCGGCGGCGGACGAGGATGGTCGTGGCCGGCGTGAGTACGGTGCCGGAGGAGTCATGGCAGCTAAGCGCTCCTTCTCCGGCGGCGATGAAATCCAGCGACGACGCTAGGGTTTGGAGCTCGAGTGTGGCGGATATGGTTGAAGAGTAATGATTGAGCCGAGGCACATGTATTTATAAGGACTGGAACATCCGAAAAATTTGGACATATATGCCCCGGACTCTTCGGTTTTAGTGGGATACGTGGCATGCATGCAACACGTCTCACAACCCACTACCTTCGATCTGTACCAGCGGCGCGGGAATTGTTGTGATAAGCACGGCAAGGATAAAAGACGAATTTTAAACGTTTGGTTGGATTTTTCTTTGACTGACAAGGATGCAGTGAAGACAATCAACACATGTCAAATTTGAATGCATAAGACTGGAGTTGAATAGTGTTAGGAGAGATAAGAATAGATAGGGATGTCGGGTCCAATCACATTGGCCTAGGTAACTTTCAAAGATATAGCCATAGGCCAATTGTTGTAGAGGACAAGTCTCCAAGAGTATGCAAAGTATATTCAACTAAGGCATGTGCAACATTAAAAGAAGGTATGTTTCTCGAAGATAACTCTGTTTCTTGAACACATAGACGTGATGTGAAGATAAAAGCAATGTCTTTATGAGGGGTGGTGGCATTACCCACCGTATAAGAATGTTTGACCCAGACACGACACACAATTATCGTGGCGCTCTGAAATCATATTCTTCGTTAATGTATTCACTCTTAATGTGTAAGCCTTCATGATTTGAAAACATACATTACTTCGTGTGTTGTGCATCAAAGTCATCAATATGCATAAGTGTTAGGATGTATTCCCATTCAAAGGACATTTGAGGATTCTAAGATATTTAGCTCACACCGCAACTTGCAAAATCTCTTCTCATCCAAAGGCTTCGTGAAGATATCCGCCAACTGATCTTCAGTGTGTGCATGCTTGATGATGATGCCGCTCTTCATCACATGATCCCAAATAAAATGATGTCGAACCTGATATGCTTCGTCTTCGAGTGTTGTACTGGGTTGTAGGAGATCTTGATTGCACTCTCATTGTCGAAGTAGAGAGGAACATGCTTCATGTTGATGTTGTAGTCCTTGAGAGTTTGCTTCATCCAAAGAAGCTGAGTGTAGCACGTGCCAGCTGTGATGTATTCGGCTTCAGCAGTGGAGAGTGATACATAGTTCTGCGTCTTCAAAGACCAACATACAAGAGATCGTCCCAGAAAGTGACATGTGCCTGATGTAGACTTGCGATCAACTCTGTCACCAGTAAAGTCAGAATCTGAGTAGCCAATGAGATCAAACTTCGAGCCCTTTGGATACCACAATCCAAGTGTTGGGGTGTGAGCCAGATATCTAAGTATTCGCTTCACAGCTAGGTGATGCGACTCCTTTGGTGCCGCTTGAAATCGGGCGCACATGCAAACACTAAGCATTATACCACAATCAGGCATGATCTCACCAGTGCCCATCAGCCTGATTGCTTCTTTAGGTGGAAGTTCATCTATCATAGGAGGCAGGTGCTCTCTTTGTGAGTGTCGGGGCACGTATGCTCACGATCACCTATGGGACCAGAGGTCCCTTGTGGTTCGGCAAGGGGGGTCACGTTGCACTAAGAGCGGAGAGCATGGGACGACGCAACGATCAAGGCTCAGGCATTTTACCCAGGTTCAGGCCTCTGCTAAGCGTAAAACCCTACTCCTGCTTTTTGGTGGATTGATTGGAGGAACACAAAGAATGCAGGGCGCCTAATCCCGGCAAGGGCTGCTGCCGGGGGAAGAGCGGCTATGCGAATACAAGCGTTCGGGGGTTCGAGTTTCCAACCTTGAGCTAGGTTGCCTTGGGCCTCCTTTAATAGTGCAAGGGGTTACCACAATGGCAAAACAGACATTATCTATCGATTAGATAGCTAAGCAGAGCTATCGTACCTAACTCTGGCATTTAGGACAAAATGCCATGATTACCTGCCTAGGTGGCGCTTGGGGGTGCATCCCCGGCAAGCCCTTGCCACCGCTTGGCCAGTTGCTGCTTAAGATTTTGACACGCTACAGGGCGGGTGTCAACCGAGCATAACTTGCCTTCCAATGCGTCACCACGTGCTTAGCGAGAGCTGATTAATCGCTTGAGGGCTCGACACCGCATCGATAAGTGACAGGCATAGCGATGCGGTGGAGCGGTGGCTGGATGGCTGATGTCTACTACACAACTTTCTTCTTGTAGACTCGTGTTGGGCCTCCAAGCGCAGAGTTTTGTAGGACAGTAGAAAATTTCCCTCAAGTGGATGACCTAAGGTTTATCAATCCGTGGGAGGCGTAGGATGAAGATGGCCTCTCTCAAACAACCCTGCAACCAAATACCAAAGAGTCTCTTGTGTCCCCAACACACCCAATACAATGGTAAATTGTATAGGTGCACTAGTTCGGCGAAGAGATGGTGATACAAGTGCAATATGGATGGTAGATATAGGTTTTTGTAATATGAAAATATAAAAACAGCAAGGTAACTAATGATAAAAGTGAGCACAAACGGTATTGCAATGCTTGAAAACAAGGCCTAGGGTTCATACTTTCACTAGTGCAAGTTCTCTCAACAATACTAACATAGTTGAATCATATGTAAATCCCTCACGTGCGACAAAGAGTTCACTCCAAAGTCACAAATAGCGGAGAACAAACGAAGAAATTATTGTAGGGTACGAAACCACCTCAAAGTTATCTTTTCCGATCAATCTTATGAGCTATCCCTATAAGTGTCCCGAACAGCCCTAGAGTTCGTACTAAAATAACACCTTAAGATACACATCAACCAAAACCCTAATGTCACCTAGATACTCCAATGTCACCACAAGTACCTATGGGCTTGATTATACGATATGCATCACACAATTTCAGATTCATCATGTTCAATCCAACACAAAGAACTTCAAAGAGTGTCCCAAAGTATCTACCGGAGAGTCAAGACGAAAACATGTGCCAACCCCTATGCATAGATTCCCAAGGTCACAGAACCCGCAAGTTGATCACCAAAACATACATCAAGTGGATCAATAGAACATCCCATTGTCACCACGGATATCCCATCGCAAGACATACATCAAGTGTTCTCAAATCCTTAAAGACTCAATCCGATAAGTAAACTTCAAAGGGAAAACTCAATTCATCACAAGAAGATAGAGAGGGAAAAACTCCATATGATTCATCTATATTAATAAAGCTCGCGGTACATCAAGATCGTGTCATCTCAAGAACACGAGAGAGAGAGATCAAACACATCGCTACTGGTACATACCCTCAGCCCCAAGGGTGAACTACTCCCTCCTCGTCATGGAGACCGCCGGGATGATGAAGATGGCCTCCGGTGATGGTTTCCCCCTCCGGCAGGGTGCCGGAACGGGCTCCCGATTGGTTTTTCGTGGCTCTAGAGGCTTGCGGCGGCGGAACTCCCGATCTAGGTTTGTTTCTGGGGGTTTGTCTATTTATAAGAATTTTTGGTGTCGGAAACAAGTCAAAGTGGGCCACGAGGCGACGACAAGCCAGGGGGCGCGCCCCCAGGCTTGGGGTGGCCTCGTGGCTCTTCTGGCCCAACTCCAACGCTCCGTGGGCTTCTTCTGGTCCATAAAAAATCACCATAGATTTTTATTCCGTTTGGACTCCGTTTGATATTCCTTTTCTGTAAAACTCAAAAACACGGAAAAAACAGAAACTGGCACTAGGCTCTAGGTTAATAGGTTAGTCCCAAAAATAGTATAAAATTGTAGTAAAATGATTGTAAAACATCCAAGAATGATAATATACAGCATGGAACAAGCAAAAATTATAGATACGTTGGAGACGTATCAGCATCCCCAAGCTTAATTACTACTCGTCCTCGAGTAGGTAAATGATAAAAACAGAATTTTTGATGTGGAATGCTGCCTAACATGTTCATCATATTCTTATCTTCTTTGTATAGCATGGACATTTGGACTTGTAAATGATTCAAAGCAATAGTCTAGTTTTAACATAATGACTTCAATACTCAAGCATGTCAACAAGCAACCATGTCTTTCAAAATATCAACACTAAAGAAAGTTATCCCTAGCCCATCATGCTCAATCATTGATCCATTCATGAAACACACTCAAATATTAGCTATGACCAATGCTCAAGTACGATCATAGTGCCCCCTAGTTGGTGCTTATAAGAGAAGATGGAGACTCAAAGCAAAAATAAAAATTGCATAAAGTAAATAGATAGGCCCTTCGCAGAGGGAAGTAGGGATTTGTAGAGGTGCCAGAGCTCAAGGTTTAAGTTGAGAGAGAGAAAAAAAATTGAGTGGCATGCTTTTCCTGTCAACGAAAACGACAAAGTAGCTCACAATACTTTCCATGCTAGATACATTATAGGCGGTTCCCAAACAGAAAATAAAGTTGTTACTCCCCCTCCACCAATCAATCACACTCCACGGCGAGCCGAATCCACGGGTACCATCCATACAAACAACAATCCTGGGGGAGTTTTGTTTCATTATATTTTGATTTGATTTTTGAGCATGGAACTGGGCATCCCGAATACTAGCCACTTTCTCGTGAATGATAGTGAATCAACACATATCGTGAGAATAACACACCTAGCATGGAAAAATATTGGATACTCCCCACCGTTTCATGAGCGGTACGGGCACACAAAAGAGAAAATTTATTTTAAAAATTTAGAGATGGCACATACAAATTTGCTTGAAACGGCATGGAAATACCGCATATAGGTAGGTATGGTGGACTCATAAGGCAAAACTTGGTTTAAGGATTTTGGATGCACAAGTAGTATTTCTACTTAGCACAAATGGAGGCTAGCAAATAGATTGGGAAGCAACCAAACCAAGAAACGAAATTCACATAAGTGAGCATTGAGTCATAACTAACACCGAACAATGCACCACAAGTAGGATGTAACTTCATTGCATTACTATTGACTTTCGTACTTGCATAGGGAATCACAAACCTTAACACCAATATTCCTACTAAAGCATAATTACTCACTAACATGACTCACATATTACTATCATCATGTTTCAAAACTATTACAAAGAATCAAGTTTAATTTGTCCCATGATCTTCATGAAAGTTTTTATTATATCCTCCTTGGATATCTATCACTTTGGGACTAGTTTCAAATATTGCCATTGCTTTTTCGACAAGCTCAAACAAATTTAAGTGAAGCACATGAGCAAATGACATGCTACTCTCAAAAGATATAAGTGAAGATCAATGATTAGTCAAACAATTAAGTAGCTATGTGCGGACTCTCTCTCTCTCGATAAATATTTTCAGATCTGAGTATTTTATTCAAACAGCAAACAAAAGAAAAATAGCACTCCAAGAATAGCACGCATCATGTGGACGAATAAAAATTTAGGCTCAACATAGGCTAACCGATAATTGTTGATGAAGAGAGGTGGGATGCGTAGCATCCCCAAGCTTAGATGCTTGAGACTTCTTGAAATATTTACTTGGGTGACTTGGGCATCCCCAAGCTTGAGCTTTTGTATCTCGTTCAATCCTCTCATATCCCGGTTTCACCTATTCTCAAAAACTTTCAGCCACACAAAACTCGAAAAGAACTCGTGAGATAGGTTAGTACACATAATAATAAATCAACACTTCATGTACTGCAAAGACAAGTTGCACAATAATTTTCAAACATTAGGTACTGTATACTATCATTTCCACAATTTATATCTACCAACATAGGCTATGGAAACTATAGGATAAGTAGATAACGAAACTATGACAGAATCTGCCTAAACAGAACAGTCTGTAGCAATTTATGAAAACAGTGTACTTCTGTAACTCAAAAAATTATGAAAATTTAGGACATGCTATAAAATTTATATGACAATACTGTGTAAAAATTTCAGAAAGTTTCCATGTTTCAGTAAAATATGAAAATTCAAACACTACAGCCAAAGTTTCTGTTTTTACACAGCACTCATCAAAACATGCAATGCAAGCATCCTAAGGCAATTCTTGGAACTTTTTATTGAAAAACAAGATTATAAATAACACCTAACAGAGAACAACAAAATAAAATGATGCTCCAAGAAAAACTCATATTATGTGACGAATAAAAATATAGCTCCAAGTAAGATATACCGATAGTGTTGAAGACGAAAGAGGGGATGCCTTCCGGGGCATCCCCAAGCTTAGGCGCTTGAGTCTTCCTTGGATATTACCTTGGGGGTGCCTTGGGCATCCCCAAGCTTAGGTTCTTTTCACTCCTTATTCTCCTCATATCGGTGTCTCACCCAAAACTTGAAAACTTCAATCACACAAAACTTAACGGAACTTCGTGAGATGGGTTAGTATAATAAACAAAGAACATTCACTTAGGTACTGTCAAGACAAGATTCATAATTGTTTCCACATGATACCTACTGTATTATATTATTCCCATAATTTATACCACTAAATATAAGCTATGGAAACACTAAAACAAGCAAACTATGCATGCAAAACAGAATCTGTCAAAAACAGAACAGTCTGTGAAGATCTGTAGTGTAACCATACTTACCTGTCTCTAAAAATTCTGAAAAATTAGAAAAACCTGAAGTATTTGTATATTAAGAATCTGTAAAAATTTCAGATCATTATCACGCTCCAGTAAAAAATGAAAATTCCTGTACTGGATTCAAAAGTCTCTGTTTTGGTTCAGCATCAATTCTACTCATCTTGTGAGTCATCCCAAAGGCTTTACTTGGCACTTTATTGAAACAAAAGCTATAAAACATGATTACTACAGTAGCTTAATCATGTGAACACACAAAAACAGTAGGTATAAATATTGGGTTGTCTCCCAACAAGCACTTTTCTTTAATGCCTTTTAGCTAGGCATGATGATTTCAATGATGCTCACATAAAAGATAAGAATTGAAACATGCAAAAGAGCATCATGAAGCATATGACTAGCACGTTTAAGCCTAAACCACTTCCTATGCATAGGGATTTTGTGAGCAAACAACTTATGGGAACAAGAATCAACTAGCATAGGAAGGTAAAACAAGCAAAACTTCAAGATTTTCAACACATAGAGAGGAAACTTGATATTATTGCAATTTCTACAAGCATATACTCCTCCCTCATAATAATTTTCAGTAGCATCATAAATTAATTCAACAATATAACTATCACATAAAGCATTATATTCATGATCCACAAGCATAGAAAATTTGTCACTCTCCACATAAGCAATTTTCTTCTCATCAATAGTAGTGGGAGGAAACTCAACAAAATAACTATCATGTGAAGCATAATCCAATTGAAAATTAAAATCATGATGACAAGTTTCATGGTTATCATTATTATTTATAGCATACATGTCATCACAATAAGCATCATAAATAGGGGGCATGCTTTCATCATAATAAATTTGTCATCAAAACTTGGGGGACTAAACATATCATCTTCATCAAACATAGCATCCCCAAGCTTGTGACTTTGCATATCATTAGCATCATGGATATTCAGAGAATTCATACTAGAAACATTGCAATCATGCTCATCACTCAAAGATTTAGTGCCAAACATTTTAATAACTTCTTCTAACACTTGAGCACAATTTTCCTTTCCATCATTTTCATGAAAGACATTAAAAAGATGAAGCATATGAGGCAACCTCAATTCCATTTTTTTGTAGTTTTCTTTTATATACTAAACTAGTGATAAAACAAGAAACTAAGAGATTCAATTGCAAGATCTAAAGATATACCTTCAAGCACTCACCTCCCCGGCAACGGCGCCAGAAAAGAGCTTCGTTGACGGGATGTGAGTGCCGCTTACCAAGCCTCCCCGGCAACGGCGCCAGAAAAGAGCTTGATGTCTACTACGCAACTTTCTTCTTGTAGACTCGTGTTGGGCCTCCAAGCGCAGAGTTTTGTAGGACAGTAGTAAATTTCCCTCTAGTGGATGACCTAAGGTTTATCAATCCGTGGGAGGTGTAGGATGAAGATGGTCTCTCTCAAACAACCCTGCAACCAAATACCAAAGAGTCTCTTGTGTCCCCAACACACCCAATACAATGGTAAATTGTATAGGTGCACTAGTTCGGCGAAGAGATGGTGATACAAGTGCAATATGGATGGTAGATATAGGTTTTTGTAATCTGAAAATATAAAAACAGCAAGGTAACTAATGATAAAAGTGAGCACAAACGGTATTGCAATGCTTGAAAACAAGGCCTAGGGTTCATACTTTCACTAGTGCAAGTTCTCTCAACAATACTAACATAGTTGAATCATATGTAAATCCCTCACGTGCGACAAAGAGTTCACTCCAAAGTCATAAATAGTGGAGAAAAACGAAGAAATTATTGTAGGGTACGAAACCACCTCAAAGTTATCTTTTCCGATAAATCTTATGAGCTATCCCTATAAGTGTCACGAACAGCCCTAGAGTTCGTACTAAAATAACACCTTAAGATACACATCAACCAAAACCCTAATGTCACCTAGATACTCCAATGTCACCACAAGTACCCATGGGCTTGATTATACGATATGCATCACACAATTTCAGATTCATCATGTTCAATCCAACACAAAGAACTTCAAAGAGTGTCCCAAAGTTTCTACCGGAGAGTCAAGACGAAAACATGTGCCAACCCCTATGCATAGATTCCCAAGGTCACGGAACTCGCAAGTTGATCACCAAAACATACATCAAGTGGATCAATAGAACATCCCATTGTCACCACGGATATCCCATCGCAAGACATACATCAAGTGTTCTCAAATCCTTAAAGACTCAATCCGATAAGTAAACTTCAAAGGGAAAACTCAATTCATCACAAGAAGATAGAGAGGGAAAAACTCCATATGATTCATCTATATTAATAAAGCTCGCGGTACATCAAGATCGTGTCATCTCAAGAACACGAGAGAGAGAGAGATCAAACACATAGCTACTGGTACATACCCTTAGCCCCGAGGGTGAACTACTCCCTCCTCGTCATGGAGACTGCCGGGATGATGAAGATGGCCTCCGGTGATGGTTTCCCCCTCCGGCAGGGTGCCGGAACAGGCTCCCGATTGGTTTTTCGTGGCTCTGGAGGCTTGCGGCGGCGGAACTCCCGATCTAGGTTTGTTTCTGGGGGTTTCTCTATTTATAAGAATTTTTGGCGTCGGAAACAAGTCAAAGTGGGCCATGAGGCGACGACAAGCCAGGGGGGCGCGCCCTGGGGGGGGGGCGCCCCCTAGGCTTGTGGTGGCCTCGTGGCTCTTCTGGCCGAACTCCAATGCTCCCTGGGCTTCTTCTGGTCCATAAAAAATCACCGTAGATTTTTATTCCGTTTGGACTCCATTTGATATTCCTTTTCTGTAAAACTCAAAAACACGGAAAAAACAGAAACTGGCACTAGGCTCTAGGTTAATAGGTTAGTCCCAAAAATAGTATAAAATTATAGTAAAATGATTGTAAAACATCCAAGAGTGATAATATACAGCATGGAACAAGCAAAAATTATAGATACGTTGGAGACATATCAATGGCTCATGCCTGCCGGGAAATGGCTTGACGGGTCTTCTGAGAGGTGCGTTCGCCTTGGTCCCCGGCAAGCGTCGGGGACGTGCTTGGCGCGTCGCAGCCCAGGCTTGGGCTGCTGCGTTGAGCTTGCTGGAGTCTTGGTCTTGATTGCTGTCGGGGTGGCTTGACCTTCTGCAGGTTGTGGCTGCCGGGCGTCGGTGGCCATCTGTCCGGGCACGAGTCAGGGGAAAATGAACACCCCTATTTGTTTACCCCGACAGAAGCCCCCGGGCCTGAGCCAGACGTGTCGCTTGGCACATTGGGTTAGGCCCCAAACAGTGCACGGATACACGGCGGAGGGGTTCTGCCTTTCCATCCACGTCCACTTCGCGCAATTATCGCGGGTCGTGGGGTCATGGACGGGAGCCGTTGGAGAATAAAAGGAACTGGCAGTAATAAAACGACAGTTTTCTGAAAATATAGTGAAGAGCTAGCCCTCGCGCGAGTCCCCTGATAAAAAAGGACAACACGCAGGGGCGCTGCTCATTCGCATCCTTTTCTCCGTCCTTCATCTCCCTCCTCAAGCCAAGAAACTGCTTCCGCCACCACTCTCGTCCCACCGAGCACCACCGGACCACCTGCCGCCCTTGAAGACTTCCAAGATGGGGCAGAAAAAGGCGGGCAACAAGGGGAAGCAGGCGGTCACATCCACAGACCTGGCGGCAGAGGAACGGAGGAGGAAGGCGGAAGAGCTCAAGAGGCGGCGACAGGGAGATGTGGTTAAGCAGCATGACCTCTCGATCAAGAGGATGGTCGATATCGTCGAGTGCCTTACTACCCAGATTGCAAAGATGGACATGAAGAGCTGGGCCTATTCCGCCGGCAAGCATGAAGCCCCCAGCGTCAAGCTGACAATTTTCTTCGAGGGCCTGATTGAGGGTTTGAAGACGTATGAAGAGGACAGGGCCGCATCCTTCGCCGATGAATCCCGAAAGCTAGCGCGCAATGCCCTCTTCCTGGTCTTGAACAACCTCGCCTTCTTCCATCCGGAGCTCGATCTTTCCGATGGTTTCAAGAAGCTGCCATCAGGCGCCGACACTTCAGCTGCTGCGGAGAAGGCCGGGCCTCTCACCGACAGGATCCTTAAAGTCCCAAGGACCCAGGGAAGCCACCGGAGTTAGCTCTATATCTTCCTTGTCGCCACGTTGCCCTGTATTCAAGACACGGTAGGTATCTCGTATTAGGGCATGAACTCTCTTTATTTTCTCGTTTGTCGAACTGATGTTTCTATGTAATCATATACTATGCCCTTCGTTTCCCTTCTGGCGTTCATATGATATTCACCATTGCGTGTTTCTAGTTACCCGCCAACGACGTGCTGCCGCGAACTGCTTTGAGGAACAGGTCCTTAGCTTTCTGCTGGCAAAAACACGCTGCCGGCGGATTACCTCTGGCAGTGTTGATGTTGCCGCGCATTTCGTTGAGCAGGCTCGAAACAAAACACGGGCGCGAACAAACACAGTAAGGTTCTGTCACATGCAAGGTTCGGCATACGAAACCTTTTGGTTCGACGAAAGGGCATATAAACGCATGTCTTAATGAAAATTGACTACTGAGTCAACTTAGCTTTTGGTCTCGGTCTTTCATGTCACCCAGGCGTCTTCTCTTTCTCCTGCCCCCTATGGTATGCACGCAAGCATGTGCTCACCGCGGCCCTGGAAGAGAATGGACATAGAGAAAAGCAAAACGGGGATACTTGAAGATCCGTTAGTCTCGCATATGGTCCGCAACAAGAGCTTGCCGGGTCGATGCAATATTCATGATTGATTTGGGAATGGAAAAAGGAAAAAGGCGGGTATGGTCATCTCTTCTCTCCCTTTTTTTCCGCACCCAACGGTCCCGTGGTGTCCCGCTATGGGTGTACGGGACCTTGCTGTGGTTCGCCTGCCGGGAGCGTCTACCAGCGGATATACTCTAGCAGTTGGTTCAGGACTCGTCCCTTGGCGGGAAAAATGTAAGACCGAACCTCATGCGAGCTTATCGACACTGACGACGTCGTCTCCTGCACAGAGCTAACCATAGGCGGGGAAGGAGGAGGAAGAACGATATGGCCAGGTACCTCTTTCTCCCCTTAATCTGCTGGACTGCGCCATATCTCTCTGGGGTTGAGCGGACCCATTTCTTTCCGGCGTTCTCTGCCCCGGTCTCGGCCACGGAGAACGCGACAACGGCGCCGCCTGCGTCGGCTGTGTTGCTTACGACACCTTCCCCACCTACGACCGCCGCGTTGCCCGCCGCGCTCGTGGCTGCGTGCGCGGGAGTCCTTGAAGTGGAAAGACGCACGACCATGCTGGATTTCTTCTTTGGAGCCATTGTTGAAGAAGGTGATGATGAAGACCGATTCACCGTTCACTAACTCGGGTTCGCGCAAATGATACACGCCCCCTACCTGGCGCGCCAAAGATGTCGGGGCACGGATGCTCATGATCACCTATGGGACCAGAGGTCCCTTGTGGTTCGGCAGGGGGGGTCACGTTGCACGAAGAGCGGAGAGCATGAGACGACGCAACGATCAAGGCTCAGGCATTTTACCCAGGTTCGGGCCGCTGCTAAGCGTAGAACCCTACTCCTGCTTTTTGGTGGATTGATTCGAGGAACACGAACAACACAGGGCGCCTAATCCCGGCAAGGGCTGCTGCCGGGAGAAGAGCGGCTATGCGAATACAAGCGTTCGGGGGTTCGAGTTTCCAACCTTGAGCTAGGTTGCCTTGGGCCTCCTTTTATAGTGCAAGGTGTTTCCAAACAGACATTATCTATCGATTAGATAGCTAAGTAGAGCTATCATACCTAACTCTGGCATTTAGGACAAAATGCCATGATTACCTGCCAAGGTGGCGCTTGGGGGTGCATCCCCGGCAAGCCCTTGCCACCGCTTGGCCGATTGCTGCTTAAGATCTTGACACGCTGCAGGGCGGGTGTCAACCGGGCGTAACTTGCCTTCCAATGCATCACCAGGTGCTTAGCGAGAGCTGATTAATCGCCTGAGGGTTCGACACTGCATCGATAAGTGACAGGCATAGCGATGCGGTGGAGCGGTGGCTGGATGGCTCACGCCTGCCGGGAAATGGCTTGCCAGGTCTTCTGAGAGGTGCGTTTGTCTTGGTCCCCGGCAAGCGTCGGGGACGTGCTTGGCGCGTCGCAGCCCAGGCTTGGGCTACTATGTTGAGCTTGCTGGAGTCTTGGTCTTGATTGTTGTTGGGGTGGCTTGACCTTCTATAGGTTGTGGCTGCCAGGCATCGGTGGCCGTCTGTCCGGGCACGAGTCAGGGGAAAATGAACACCCCTGTTTGTTTACCCCGACAGTGAAGTATTAGTTTCATCGAACCGTACATCTACAGTCTCAACAATTTTATGGTGGAAAGTGTTGAAGACTCTGTAGGTGTGCGAATCCTTTCAATAACCAAGCATGAAACCTTCAAGTGCTTTTGGTGCAAATTTTGAAGTGTGGTGTGGATCCCTAATCCAACATTTTGCACCGAAGACTTTGAAATAACTTACATTGGGTTTCTTATCGGTAAGCAACTCATATGATGTTTTCTTGAAGAACATATGAAGATATACCCTATTGATGATGTGGCAAGCAGTGTCAATGGCTTCAGGCCAAAAACTTCGAGGTGTCTTGTATTCACTAAGCATCGTGCGAGTCATCTCTATGAGAGTCATGTTCTTGCATTCCACGACACCATTTTGTCGTGGCGTATATGGAGCGGAGAACTCATATGTGAAGCCTAATGTGTCAAGATAAGTGTCAAGGCCAATGTTCTTGAACTCTATGCCATTGTCGCTCCTGATGTGGTTGAACTTGACGTCATAGTTGGTCATGCACCTAATTACAAAGTGCCTGAAAACATGCTACACCTCAGTCTTATAGAGTAAGATGTGCACCCAGGTATACCGAGAGTAATCATCAACAATTATGAAGCCATAAAGATTTGCAGTGGTAGAGAAAGTGGAATAATGAGTTGGGCCAAATAAGTCCATATGGAGCAGCTCGAACGGTCGTGAGATTGTCTTAATTGTCTTTGAAGGGTGCATGGCCCTTGTCATCTTCCCGACTTCACAGGCACCACACAGATGATCTTTCTTGAACTTGACTCCTTCGACGCCAATGACGAGACTCTTCTTGGCAATAGTATGCAAGTTCCTCATGCCAGCATGTCGTAGCCTTCGATGCCATAGCGAACATTCTGAATCTTTTGCTAGGAGACAAGTGGCAACTTGTGGTCCTCTAGAGAAGTCTACCATATATAGATCACCTCTTCAAAAACCTTCGAAGACTTTGGTTTTGTTAGAGGCCATTAGCAGAACACATCGAAATTTGCCAAATATGACAAGCATGTCTAGATCACAAAGCATTGAGACAGACATCAAGTTGTAACCAAGGGATTCGACAAGCATAACGTTGTCCATGTGTCGATCCCTTATGATAGCAACTCTACCTAGTCCCAGAACTTTTGAAAGCACATTTGCTCCCTTGGTGGTTTTGGTAATTAATAACAACATATAAGTCATTGAACTAATGTTTTCACTAAGTATATTTCAGGAAAAGTTCAATGATAGGATTGACAAAAGGATTGTGGAGATTGTGGAAATACCCCAAGATGCAAGGAAATGGATTGGCAAAGCTTCAAGCAAGAGGACTCTACATTTTACTTTGTGAGAAATCACTTTGAGTCCATAGGAAAGCCAATACTATTAAAAGGGGGTAAGGTATTGTTGGTGAACAAAATGCTCATACGTGCACAAGTGATAGTCACCAAAAACACCCACAAGCTCTTCCACAAAAGTCTGTTCAAAGTCAAATATCCAAAATCGGTGCAACCAACACTTTCCACTCGGTGCCACCGATTCCCAAACTCAGACAGATCCATGCCAAACCCTAGCCTTTCGGTGCAACCGATTCTGCTTCGGTGCCACCGAGTTTAGGTTGCCAACTTTCTGTTACGCAAATTCACAAAATCGGTCCCACCGAGATTGTTGGATCGGCGTCACCGAGAATGGGCAATCTGACCGTTGGTCACCTTATCGGTGCAACCGAGTTTTATATATCGGTCTCACCGAGATTCAAAAGTTGCCACCTTTTGGTCACTTCGGTACCACCGAGATTAACACATCAGTGTCACCGAGTTGGTCATTTTGTGTGTAACGGTTGGATTTTTGGGGATGCCTATATATACCCCTTCACCACCACCCACTCGAAAGAGAAGCACTCAGAACTATTCCATACTTGCCCCATCCAGTTTTCTGAGAGAGAGCCACCTACTCATGTGTTGAGATCATGCCATTCCATTCCAACCATATGAATCTTGATCTCTAGCCTCCCCAAGTTGCTTTCCACCAATCCCATCTCTTCCACCAAGCCAAATCTGTGAGAGAGTGATTGTGTGTTGAGGAGTCTATCATCTTGAAGCACAAGAGCAAGGAGTTCATCGTCATAGCCGAGCCTATTACCTTTTGGAGGGTGGTGCCTCCTAGATTGGTTAGGTGTCGCTTGGGAGCCTCCTACTTCATGTTGTGGAGATGAACCAAGAAGTTTGTAAGGGCAAGGAGATCGCCTACTTCGTGAAGATCTACCCATAGTGAGGCTAGTCCTTCGTGGACGGATGAAAGCACAACATGCTCCCTTGGTGGTTTTGATAATTCATGACAACATACATTGTCTCTTGGACTAATACTTTTACCTAGTGTATTTCAGATAAAGTCCACAGAGAGGGTTGGCAAAAGGATTGTGGAGATTGTGGAATTACCCCAAGATGCAAGGAAATGGATTGGCAAAGCTTCAAGCAAGAAGACTCTACATTTTACTTTGTGAGAAATCACTTTGAGTCCATAGGAAAGCCAATACTATTAAAAGGGGGTAAGGTTTTGTTTGTGAACAAAATGCTCATACGTGCACAAGTGATAGTCACCAAAAACACCCACAAGCTCTTCCACAAAAGTCTGTCCATAGCCAAATATTCAAAATCGGTGCAACCAGCACTTTCCACTCGGTGCCACCGATTCCCAAACTCAGACAGACCTAAGCCAAACCCTAGCCTTTCGGTGCAACCGATTCTGCTTCGGTGCCACCGAGTTTAGGTTGCCAACTTTCTATTACGCAAATTCACAATATCGGTACCACCGAGATTGTTGGATCGGTGTCACCGAGAATGGGCAATCTGACCGTTGGTCACCTTATCGGTGCAACCGAGTTTCCTATATCGGTCTCATCGAGATTCAAAAGTTGCCACCTTTTGGTCACTTCGGTACCACCGAGATTAACACATCGGTGTCACCGAGGTTGTCATTTTGTGTGTAACGGTTGGATTTTTGGGGATGCCTATATATACTCCTTCACCACCACCTACTCGAAAGAGAAGCACTTAGAACTATTCCATACTTGCCCCATCCAGTTTTCTGAGAGAGAACCACCTACCCTTGTGTTGAGGTCAAGATCATCCACTCCAACCATATGGATCTTGATTTCTAGCCTTCCCAAGTTGCTTTCCACCAATCCCATCTCTTCCACCAAGCCAAATCTGTGAGAGAGTGATTGTGTGTTGAGGAGTCTATCATCTTGAAGCACAAGAGCAAGGAGTTCATCATCATTGCCAAACCTATTACCTTTTGGAGGGTGGTGCCTCCTAAATTGGTTAGGTGTCGCTTGGGAGCCTCCTACTTCGTGTTGTGGAGTTGAACCAAGAAGTTTGTAAGGGCAAGGAGATCGCCTACTTCGTGAAGATCTACCCATAGTGAGGCTAGTCCTTCGTGGACGTAAGCCGTTATGGAACAGTCAAGGTTGCCACTTCGTGGACCCTTATGGGTGGAGCCCTCCATGGACTCTCGCGACCGTTACCCTCCGTGGGTTGAAGACTCGATAAACATGGACGTACGATAGCACCACCTATCGGAACCACGGGAAAAATCTTCGTGTCCCTCATGTATTTGATCTACCCTTCTCTACTCTTTACTTCATGTGCAATGTCTTTACTTTCCGCTGCCATATTTGTTGATATGCATGTGTAGGGCTGTTAGACTTGCTAAAATTGTTAAAATCTGCCAACCAATTAACTTGGGAAAAGGTTAGGTTTTAAATTCCTGCTAGTAGTCTATTCACCCCCCCTCTAGACACTCTTCTACTGATCCCTCAATTGGTATCAGAGCTTTGGTCTCCATTTGCTTCGGTTTAATCACCGAGGATGAAGATGGATGTGTCTAGTATAGGGAGTTTGAGTTGTAGAGTGCCTATTCTTGATAGAGAGTACTATAGCCAATGGAAAACTTTGATGCTTGAGCTGTTTAATGAATTTTAATTGAGCAAGTATGTTAAGAGCCCCTAGGTACCTCCTATTGGTCCTTTACATCCCACACACGAAGAGGAAATTGATATTCTATGCAATCTTAGAATTGTCAATCTCATTGTTAGAGCATTACCTAGAAATGTGCTTAATCAAATGAAGAATTTTGTATGTGCTTACACTTTGTGGAATGACTTGGAGAAACGATATCCAAGTTATTCATTGAGTAATCTTGATGAAATTCTTCATAAAACTATTGCCTTCCACAAAATGACGCCTAGTGATCCCAAGTTTGATGATTGTCTATTTGAGCTTAGAGACCTCATGCGTGCTAAAGGAGATGTCACAACTATCAACAACATCGTTGTAGAAGCCATTCGCATTCATAAGTTTGAACATTGTCATGATCACAACTCTAACGAATCTCTTGTTCTTTATGACGAGGATTTCCCACTTGATGATGACAATGTGGAACATGGCTACTATGATGAAGATGAGCTGTTCGACATCTCGTATGAGAAGATCATGAAGAATCTAAGTCTCATGGCAAACTTCAAGGATTACATGTCCGGAGGAAAAGAGTGGATTCTCGATAGCGGATGTACAGATCATATGACCGAAGATAGAGAAATGTTTGAAGAGATCACACCAAACCATGGACCACGAAGGTACATAACGTTTGGAGACAACTCCAAGGGTAAGGTACTTGGTCTTGGTAAGGTGGCAATATCCCATGATAGCTCTATTCAAAATGTTATGCTTGTTGAATCTCTTGGCTACAATCTTCTTTCCGTATCTAGACTTGCCGACTTTGGTTTTAATGTGCTATTCACGAAAGTAGATTGCCAAGTGTTTCGTCAAGATAATCATAAAATGGTCTTTACCAGTTTCCATAGAGGTGACCTATACATTGTAGATTTCACTAAGAGATCCAAACCTCGTACTTGTCTTATTGCAAAATCTTCTAATGGTTGGCTTTGGCATAGGAGACTAGGACATGTTGGCATGCGAAATCTAGACAAGCTTATCAAAGGTGATCACATTCTTGGTGTTAAAGATGTTATCTTTGACAAAGATAGACTTTGTAGTGCTTGTCAAGCTGGAAAGCAAGTAGGTGGAAGTCATCCCGTTAAGAATATCATGACTACTAGGAGACCACTTGAGTTACTTCACATGGATCTTTTTGGTCCCAATGCTTACAAGAGTCTCGGTGGAAATTCCTATGGTCTAGTTATAGCTGATGATTTTCCAGATTTACGTGGGTATTCTTTCTTGATGATAAGTCACAGGTTCAAAAGATCTTCAAGAACTTCGTTCGCAAAGCGCAAAATCAGTTTGAAGTGAAGATCAAGAAGGTTCGGAGCGATAACGGATCGGAGTTCAAGAACACCCATGTGGATACCTTTCTTGATGAAGAAGGTGTCTCACATGAGTTCTCGGCTACGTATACACCTCAACAAAATGGAGTTGTTGAGAGGAAGAACCGGACGCTTATCGAGATGGCAAGACCGATGCTTGACGAATACAAGATGCCAAGACACTTTTGCGTAGAAGCCGTGGAAACAACGTGTCATGCCACAAACCGACTTTACTTACACAAGCTTCTCTGTAAAACGGCATACAAGCTACTCACCGGTAACAAACCCCAAGTTGGATACTTTCGGGTATTCGGCTCAAAGTGCTACATTCTTGATAAGCATCGTCGTACTAAATTTGCTCCTAAATCTCATGAAGGATTCCTACTTGGTTACGGATCGGACTCTCACACTTACCGTGTCTACAACAACTTCACTCGAAAAGTTGAAAAGACGGTAGATGTGAAGTTTGATGAATCTAATGGTTCGCAAGTCGAACAATTGCCAAATGATGTAGGTGATAAGGACCCTTCGGAAGCTATCCAAGACTTGTCCATCGGCAAGATTCGTCCCATGGAGGTGAAGGAAAGTACTTCATCAACTCAAGTGGAAGCCCCTACTTCACGCCAAGGTGAACCACAACATGACAGGGAGGCATCCACAAGCGGTACACGATAAGATGATGAAGAGGAGGAAGTGCATCATGAAGATCCACCACAACCTTCTTCACCACCACCTCAAGGGAACGACACCTTCAACAACAACGAAGATGAGGGAGATGATGATGAAGAAGAAGCTCCACCATCCAACAATCGGAAGCTGACCTGAGTTCGAGCACAAGTGACCAAGAACCATCCCCTAAACCAAATCTTTGGTGATATACAAACAGGGAGAATCACTCGCTCTAAAACTCGCCCAGCTAACTTCTGTGAGCATTATTCTTTCATCTCTAGCATCGAGCCCTTGAAGGTAGAACAAGCTCTTGAAGACGCTGATTGGGTGAACGTGATGCATGAAGAGCTTCACAACTTCGAGAGGAACGAAGTGTGGACACTCGTAGAGAAGCCCAAGGATGAGCAAAACATCATCGGAACAAAATGGGTATTTCGGAACAAGCAAGGCGAATACGGTCAAGTCGTATGGAACAAGGCTCGTCTCGTAGCCCAAGGATATACGCAAGTCGAAGGTATGGACTACGGTGAGACCTACGCCCCCGTCGCTAGACTTGAAGCTATTCGCATTCTTCTTGCTTATGCTAATCACCATGATATCACGCTTTATCAAATGGACATTAAAAGTGCCTTTTTAAATGGTGAGATTGAAGAAGAAGTATATGTTAAGCAACCACCTGGTTTTGTGAATCCTAAGAAACCTGATCATGTTTACAAGCTTCGTAAAGCTCTTTATGGTCTTAAGCAAGCCCCTCGTGCTTGGTACAAATGCTTAACGAAGTTTCTCATTGAAAAAGGTTTTGAAATTGGTAAAATTGATGCAACCTTATTCACTAAGATTGTTAATGGTGAATTATTTGTATGCCCAATCTATGTGGACGATATTATCTTTGGATCTACTAACCCACAATTTAGTGAAAGATTTGGAAGGTTGATGTCCGAAAAATATGAGATGTCCATGATGTGTGAGCTGAAATTCTTTCTTGGTTTGCAAATCAAGCAAACGAGAGAAGGAACTTTCACCTCTCAAACTAAGTATACCAAGGACTTGATCAAGAAGTTCAACATGCAAGAGTGCAAAGGTATGAAAACTCCCATGCCTACTAGTGGACATGTTGATCTTACCAAGGAGGATGAACCGGTTGATCAAAAGGTTTATCGATCTATGATTGGTTCATTGCTATATATATGTGCCTCTCGTCCCGATATTATGCTTAGTGTTTGCATGTGTGCTAGATATCAAGCTGCACCTAAAGAGTGTCATCTTTTGGCCGTGAAACGTATTGTGAGATATTTGATACAAACACCAAACTTTGGCATTTGGTATCCCAAGGGATCTTCCTTTAAACTTGTTGGCTATTCCGATTCGGACTATGCCGGTGACAAGGTTGATAGAAAATCCACCTCGGGTACTTGTCAATTTTTGGGTAGATCTCTTGTGTCTTGGTCCTCCAAGAAACAAACCTCGGTATCTCTATCTACTGCCGAAGCTGAGTATATTGTTGCTGGATCCTGTTGTGCGCAATTACTATGGATGACACAAACGCTTAAGGATTATGGAATCCATGTTAGAAATGTTCTATTACTCTGTGACAATGAAAGTGCTATTAAAATTGGTCATAATCCTGTGCAACATTCTCGAACTAAACACATTCAAGTTCGACATCATTTCATTCGTGATCATGTTGCCAAAGGAGATATTAATCTTAAGCATGTCTGTACTAACAAGCAATTGGCCGATATCTTTACTAAGCCACTTGATGAGAAAACATTTTGCTATTTGAGGAGTGAGTTGAACATCATTGATGCTTCAAACTTGAGCTAGACTCGCTCGGTTGCATGCAAGGGCATGAGCTTTCTTGATATTTCCATGTACTCCTAACATGTTATTTTACGCCATGGAATTCTATGCTCCCTTGTATTGCATCTAATCTTTTGTAGGTACTTGGAAGATTTTCATTCCACAAGATTGCCATCAACTCACATCTTAAGCAATCTTGCATGACCAAGTATCCACAACCCCTATTGATGATGGAAGGAAGAAGACAACTCAACCATATCCTTGGCATATACTTGATGTGATCATATTTGCTAAATCTCAATTGGTATCATGTCAAATGGATATATCTATTGTTCTTCCTTGCATGACTAACCTATGTAGGTGACAAGTGAACTAAAATGAAAAGGATTGCTACCAACTCAAGATGACCTTCATCAACCTCGAGCATCCTCAACAAGTTCACCTACAAGCCACGTCATCAACATCTCTCAAAGGTATGTACTCATATCCTTGAAAAGGCTTTACTCCAAGTCATGAGCTAAAGCAACTCAAGTGATATGAAGACATTAAAATGCTTAATCGAAAAATGGTAACCCCATTTTGAGCTTAACGTAGAGTATGACCTATGATCAAGTATTCTTGCTTGGCTCCTAAGTCAATATACTCTAATATAGGTGACCTAGTCACCGCCCATCATCTAGTTAAGGTTTTGGATGGTTCATTCTCTATTTTGCAAGATTTCTTGGAACCACTCAAATCTTCTCTAGTTGATATCTTTTTGTAAAAACTTTTGCATTCCCTTTGAAAAATTCTCTTTTGACACCTTGAAAACAGAAACTTGGTCCCTTATGTTTTAGCTGTTTTAACCTCGGAGTCGCCGATACATATATCTCGGTTCTACCGAATTTGCAGATAAGCTGCACCACAAAATCTCGGTACCACCGATTTATCTGTCTCGGAGTCACCGATTTGTTCTCTTTTCTTATTTATGTTAGCAGTTGCAATCTATGTTTCTTCTGTGATCTTACAAGTGATGATTTTATTACTTCGATGATCCCTTCTTTAAAAAAAATCTTTTAGGGGGAGAAATTCTTTATTCAAGGATCCCTAACTAAAAGGAGGAGAAGTCTTACATTTCTATGAGCCAAAGTGAGAGAAATTATTTTCAATGATCCCTAACTAAAAGGATCCCTTCTTAGTCAATGATCCCTGTATCTACTCCTGTACTTGACCTTTTTGGAAATTAATGCCAAAGGGGGAGAATACCAAAGATTCAATGCTAAAAGGAGGAGATACATGCTTATGCAAAGGGGGAGAACGAATTTCAATGTTTATACTCACATAAACAAGGTGAGAATACCAAAGTAGGGGGAGAAAAATATGTTTGGTAGAAAAGATGTTATTTCATTTGACTACTCATGTTAGACTTTTCTCACCCTATCCAATCCCAATATCTACATGCTAAGATTCAGGGGGAGAGGATGATCTACTATTTTCATATCTAAGGGGAGAAAGTTCTAAATGATCTTGGAGTCATATCAATCTTAAGAAATACTATCTTCTATATGTTCTCCATATCTTGGTACTTTTGAGCTCTATTGCTTTTTGATTGGTAGAATACTCTTGTGTTTCCTAACATTGTTTTCTCAAGTTTGTTTCTACTACAAGAATGCTCAAGAACTCAAGGTAAGTATATGCATCATACCCTTGGTCAAGATGATCTCTTGCTTCTTGCACATATTGTTTGCAAGAGTGAAGTCTTGAACAAGGATACATCTCATTCATATACATTTTATGCATATAGCCAAGATACACATGACTTCTTATATCCCTTCCACTATATGTGTGTCCATGCATTCCAAAGCAACTATCCTTTAAAGGAATCACACATTCAGGGGGAGCAAATCTAAGTCATGTGTCTCTCAAAGTCTTCATTATATCCATGCATATCTTTATTTGAAGCTTTGATTGTATGTTGTCATCAATTACCAAAAAGGGGGAGATTGAAAGCACAACATGCTCCCTTGGTGGTTTTGATAATTCATGACAACATACATTGTCTCTTGGACTAATACTTTTACCTAGTGTATTTCAGATAAAGTCCACAGAGAGGGTTGGCAAAAGGATTGTGGAGATTGTGGAATTACCCCAAGATGCAAGGAAATGGATTGGCAAAGCTTCAAGCAAGAAGACTCTACATTTTACTTTGTGAGAAATCACTTTGAGTCCATAGGAAAGCCAATACTATTAAAAGGGGGTAAGGTTTTGTTGGTGAACAAAATGCTCATACGTGCACAAGTGATAGTCACCAAAAACACCCACAAGATCTTCCACAAAAGTCTGTCCATAGCCAAATATTCAAAATCGGTGCAACCAACACTTTCCACTCGGTGCCACCGATTCCCAAACTCATACACACCTAAGCCAAACTCTAGCCTTTCGGTGCAACCGATTCTGCTTCGGTGCCACCGAGTTTAGGTTGCCAACTTTCTTTTACGCAAATTCACAATATCGGTACCACCGAGATTGTTGGATCGGCGTCACCGAGAATGGGCAATCTGACCGTTGGTCACCTTATCGGTGCAACTGAGTTTTATATATCGGTCTCACCGAGATTCAAAAGTTGCCACCTTTTGGTCACTTCGGTACCACCGAGATTAACACATCGGTGTCACCGAGTTGGTCATTTTGTGTGTAACGGTTGGATTTTTGGGGATGCCTATATATACCCCTTCACCACCACCTACTCGAAAGAGAAGCACTCAGAACTATTCCATACTTGCCCCATCCAGTTTTTTGAGAGAGAACCACGTACCCTTGTGTTGAGGTCAAGATCATCCACTCCAACCATATGGATCTTGATTTCTAGCCTTCCCAAGTTGCTTTCGACCAATCCCATCTCTTCCACCAAGCCAAATCTGTGAGAGAGTGATTGTGTGTTGAGGAGTCTATCATCTTGAAGCACAAGAGCAAGGAGTTCATCATCATTACCGAGCCTATTACCTTTTGGAGGGTGGTGCCTCCTAGATTGGTTAGGTGTCGCTTGGGAGCCTCCTACTTCGTGTTGTGGAGTTGAACCAAGAAGTTTGTAAGAGCAAGGAGATCGCCTACTTCGTGAAGATCTACCCATAGTGAGGCTAGTCCTTCGTGGACGGAAGTCGTTATGGAATAGTCAAGGTTGCTACTTCGTGGACCCTTATGGGTGGAGCCCTCCGTGGACTCTCGTGACCGTTACCCTCCGTGGGTTGAAGACTCCATAAACGTGGACGTACGATAGCACCACCTATCGGAACCACGGGAAAAATCTTCGTGTCCCTCATGCGTTTGATCTACCCTTCTCTACTCTTTACTTCATGTGCAATGTCTTTACTTTCCGCTGCCATATTTGTTGACATGCATGTGTAGGGCTGTTAGACTTGCTAAAATTGTTAAAATCTGCCAACCAATTAACTTGGGAAAAGGTTAGGTTTTAAATTCCTGCTAGTAGTCTATTCACCCCCCCTCTAGACACTCTTCTAGTGATCCCTCAACGGAAGCCGTTATGGAATAGTCAAGGTTGCTACTTCGTGGACCCTTATGGGTGGAGCCCTCCGTGGACTCTCGCGACCGTTACCCTCCGTGGGTTGAAGACTCCATAAACGTGGACGTACGATAGCACCACATATCGGAACCATGGGAAAAATCATCGTGTCTACAATTGCGTTTGACCCTCCTACCCTTCCTTTCTACTCATGCTTGTTGTTACTTTCCGCTGCTATACTCTTAGACATGCATGTGTAGGGTGTACTTGACTTGCCATGAATCCTAAAATCTGCCAACTCTAAAATTGGGAAAAGGTAGAAATTTTATTTGGTCAAGTAGTCTAATCACCCCCCCTCTAGACATACTTTCGGTCCTACAAGTGGTATCAGAGTTTTGGTCTCCATTGCATTGGTCTCACAACCTAGGAGAGTATGGCGTCTAGTGAGGGAAATTATCACCGTAGAGGTCCGTACTTTGATGGCACTTATTTTGCTAGTTGGTAGCACAAAATGAAAATGCATATTCTTGGTCATAACCCCGCCATTTGGGCTGTTGTTCGTGTTGGCTTGCAAGGTGAATTCTTTGGTGATGGAAAGGAACCGGATCGTGAAGCAACTGCGGAAGAATTGAAAATGTTGCAATACAACGCTCAAGCATGCGACATTCTCTTCAACTGCCTATGCCCCGAAGAATTCAACAAAATCAGCCGTCTTGAGAATGCAAAAGAGATTTGGGATACTTTGGTTGATATGCACGAAGGAACCGAGTCCGTGAGAGAATCCAAGTTAGATGTTCTTCAAAGTCAGCTTGACAAGTTCAAGATGAAGGATGGTGAACGAGTCGCAGAGATGTACTCTAGGCTAGCTCACATCACCAATGAGATTGCCGGCTTAGGAAGCGAAGAAATGACCGACAAATTCATCATCAAGAAGATACTTAGAGCTTTGGATGAGAGATACGACACCATGTGCACATTGATCCAAATGATGCCCAACTACAAAGATCTCAAGCCTACGGAAGTCATTGGAAGGATTTTTGCTCATGAGATGACACTCAAAGACAAAGAAGAGCTTCACAACAAGTCTAGCGGTGCTTACAAAGCCACAAGTGATGCTCCCGCAACCTCAAGCGACAACCTTGTCACCAATGAATAGATAAGCCTCATGGTCAAGAAATTCAATAAGTTCTACAAGAATAGAGGCAAAGAACGAAGCTCCAACTCAAGATATGATGAGAAGCGTTCGTCAAGTCGTGACCGTAATTGCTACAATTGTGGGAAGCCCGGACACTACTCCAATGAGTGCACGGCTCCCTACAAATGAAGAGAAGAGTCACCGCGAAGACGAAGCTCAATGAATGAATCACCTCAAAGGGAGAGAAGGAGTAGAGATGATCGTTATGAACGAAGACCCTCAAGGAGAAGTAGAGATTCGGAGAAGAAGGATAAGTACACCAAGAGCTACACAAAAAGAAAACATCAAGCTCATGATGGTGAATGGGTTTCCGGCTCCGACTCCGACAACAACTCCGAGAGAAGCTATCAATCCGACTCCGACTATAGTCAAGATGATGGTGTTGCCGGAATTGCTCTAGTGACTACCAACTCCTATGATCTATTTGATTCACCAAATGAAGGGAGTGGAAGTTGCTTCATGGCTAAAGGCCCCAAGGTATCACACCCCGAGTATCTTGATTTCAATAGTGATGAAGATGATTTGCTTTGTGATGATGACTTGCTCTTTGATGAAACTAGTGATGTTAGTCAAAATGAACTTGATAATTCTCATGCTAGTCAAGATAAGTCAATTGATGATGATAAGATGAAAATAGAACAACTAACTAAAGAATTAAACACTCTTAAGTTAGCACATGAATCTACTCTTGAAGATCATAGAGAGCTTGTAAGGACTCATGAGAAGCTATGCTTCGAGAAACTCAACTTGGAGCAATAGCATGAGTTTCTTAGAGCTATCAATGACGATCTCTGAAAGAAGACTTCATCTTATCTAGCCAAACGACTACTCCTGTCTACATTCATGCCACAAGTTAAAACTAAACAAACTAGTAACAAAGGCAAGAAAGGTTCTTCATCTAGTAGCAACAATAAAAATGCTAAACCTAATGATGTTGCTTCTAGTAGTTCTATTGATTCCACTAATGATGATTCTCTTAGCCAAGTTACACTTGAGCAAGAAAATGCTTTATTGAAAGGAATTATATAGAAAGGTATCTACAAGAGTCTTCCTGCATTGAGAATTAGTCTTGTTCACCAAAGCATGCAATTGTCACATGCGTTGATGAGAATGCAGCAGTACACAATGGTAAGTAAACTGGATGATATAAATGGTATACACCATTTGCATTAGATATCTTGCGTCCAGACAAGAATATATTCGGGTCTCCAGAGATTGTCTTCGAGTTAAGCTTCATCTCATCTGGAGACCCGATGCTGCATGAAGATGTTAGTTCTTCTTAACCACCCACATCTGAATGGGTTGATTAGAAGCAATGAGACATAAAGCAACATCAGAGAATTTAGACAATGTTGCCCTAATAGCATGTTTCACAGGAGGGTTAGAATACTCAAATGAATAAGCAGAAAAATTCTTGGTTGGATGAACATAACGGTTCATGCCATAGTGCTCATATTCATGAGTCCTTCCCTGCGAAACATAATTGCTAGTACAATCATATGAAGATCTTTGTCTTCTCGAATACATTGATCTGGGATATTTCTTCTTCTTGAGAGATGTCTTCATGACATTCACAGGAAGCTTCTCAAGAAGACTTTTGGGAACCCAGATCTTCTTCATGGGTGAACCATTCCTGCAGTTAGTGCCAATGAACCTAGCAAACACTTCACCATTTTTACTTTTGAACAGTTTATAGTTGGAATCGAAAGACTCATCAATAATGATAGGATTCACACAGTTAAAGCCAGACAATGTGGAAGGATCAATAGAGGGGACTTTTGCAGCAACCCATGTGGTTTTGGCATACTACTCAGGCTTCCAGTAAGATCCATCAACACTGATGTTTCTTTCAAAACCCACACCATCTTTCCTAGGGTTTTTGTTCAAGATTGTATTCTTCAGGACATCACAAAGAATCTGATGTCCCTTCAGACTCTTGTACATGTCTTTTTCAAGCAATGTCTTCAACCTGTCATTCTCATCAGTGATAGCAGTGGTTTCGTCAGATGAGGGGTTAGATACCATAGATACAATTGAAGATAAACATTTTCAGAAGCATTTGAACATTCAGCCGTTGAATCATTAGCTTCACGAGCAAGGCATTTTAAGCATGGAGCATTAAATTCAACCTGAGTGGTATTGATCTATTCTGCTAGGAGAGAGTCGTTTTCCTTCCGTAGGTCATCATGTGCACCCCTTAACTTCTCCAATTCAAGCTTTCTTTGAAGATATTCAAGAGAAAGCTTCTCATGTTCAGTTGAGAGGGCATCATGATGACTTTTGTCAGATTTCGGGCTCCGCAAAACCCTAGGGAGTTCGGACCCAGGGGCATGTGCGGAGATCCCCAACAGCTTCGCCCCCACCAAGCCCACAACACGATGACCCCGCTCGATGGCGAGGAAGAAGATAGCACACGAGAGTTTACCCAGGTTCGGGCCGCTGCGAAGCGTAAAACCCTACTCCTGCCTTTGGTGGATTGCCTCACGAGGAGGTTTGTGGATGAACTAGTACGGTGGTGAGTTGCCTCGCGGTGTGTTTGCCTGTGGTTCCGTCATCTGTCCCTTCTACAGGGCAGCCTAGCCTCTATTTATAGCGGCCCGGGTCCTCTTCCCTTATCGCAACGGCGGGAAGGGATCCCACAATGGCCAAATTCAAAGGGGGACAGGAGGTACACCCTATCCTGACGAAAGGTGGTCTTCGCCTACAAAGTAGTCGACGGTGATGCAGCGGTGGGCTCGGTGATGACGTCCGTCCTGCGGGGCCTGGGGTCTTGGTCTTGTTGCACCGAAGTGGAAACCTTTGGGGGCGCTTTGGGAACTCGCGTGCGCCCCTGCCTCCTTTGCACCAAAGGGGAAACTGTCCCCTCTGGCGCACTGGCACCCGCCTGGCCTGGCTGGCGTCACCCTTGACCTCCTGAGGCTTGGTGTTGCATAGGGATCTCCGCCGCTCGGGAGGGGGCCTGGGGAGGCCTACCTCCCCGCGGGTCTTGGCGCTGCTTCCCCCGCAAGCTCGAGGCCTCGTGACGGCCTTGTGTTGAGTGAGGCCGCGCCGGGCCGTACTTGGTCGTCGAGGTGGGCCACGCCTTGGGCCGCAGGCAGGCAAGCCTGGGTACCCCCGTTCCCAGGACGCCAACAGTAGCCCCCGGGCCCGAGGCGCGCTCGGGTTAGCTTCTGGGTGAAGCCATGGAGGATGGCCCGAAGCGCCATGGGTCCCAACGCCTGCGGACCCATCTTGACGCGTGGCGCACAATGAGACGTGGCCGTCTCGACTCCCCGAAGACGTCGGGAACCGCCCTGAGCCGAGCTGACGCGAGGCCTGCACGCCTTCCCGGTCATCATTGCCTTCCTTGAATGCGGCTGTCTCTTCGCGTCCTCCCCCCCGGGCCACACGGATGTGACCCGATGGGAGCAGAGGAAGCGACGTGGGGCTGGGCAGCACGCCGATCGAGTCTCGCACGTGTCGCCCGAGGAGTGCACGGCGACTCCACTCCCCACGACGCCCCATGGGCAGCGGTTGCGCCTATAAACCCGCCCCGCCCGAGGGGTCTTGCCTTCTTGACGCGCCCTCCCACCTTTCTTCCTTTCAAGTTATCTTCCCTGTCCTCCTCCTTTCCTTTGCTATTCCATGGCATCCGACGGAAGTGCGGCAGGTGTTGGGAAGCGCTCGGGGTCCCCGGCCCCACCGGCGGCCCCCGAAGGCAGCGGCGGGGGACCCTCTAGGCCAGTCCAAGCTCGGCGACGCTGGGCCATTATTGATGAGTAAGTGTCTGGTCCCCCGCCTCCTTCTCTTACAATCGCAACTGCCGCGCCGGTCTTGATCGTTCCCTCCTCCCAGGGCAACCGCGCCCAAGAGGCGCAGGCTCGAGGAGCTCCAGGAGGAGAGGGATGCGCTGAGGGTCCAGCTCGCGGACGCCGAGGCCGCCCTCCAGGCTGCGCTCAGGGGCAAGGCAGAGGCTCAGGCGGAGCTGGCGTCGCTCCAGACCCAGGTTAAGGGGGCCGTCGACGCCGTGCAGGCTGCCCAGGACGAGGCGGCCCACGCGAAGATGCTGGAGGCGCAGCGCGACAAACAGTATCGGGACATCGCCCACCGCGCGGTCGGTGCGGTGAGCCGGTTTGTCGGAGAGGCCCCTGCGCTGCCGTGCGCGCACGGCAATGGGGGCTACCTCAACTTCTTCGACAAGGTGGTGGAGGCGCTGGAAGCTGGCGTCTCCCAGGTTGACGAGGACAATGCATCCAGCGCGCGCGACCTCCTGGACCTCGCGCTGACACGCATCTTCTCAAACCTTCGCCGCCTCGTCCCGGAGCTCGACCTCCTCCGCGTCATGGAGCCGGTGCCCGAGGAGCTCCAGGGGCCACTCAGGGACGAGGTGCGCCCGCACGTGGAGTCCTTGGTGGAGCGGTTCGTCCAAGAGCCCCTTTCCGACGAGGGTGATGACTCCGGCGCCGCGGCGGGCGACGGCCCGGGCGGCGACAGCGGCTCCTCCGCCTAGGTCTCTCCTGTTTTCCCTTCCCAGTTCCAGTCATGTCAAGCAACACCTGGCCCCTGGGGGCGTTAACTTTTGTGTTTTTACCTTCGTATTCCTTCTCCTTCTTTGAGCCGTCGATTGTTTGTTTTGCGTGGTGCGACCCCGCGTCTCCCGCGGGGCCTTGTGTTGTTGCCCATGCGCCCCGGCGCCCCTCGAGAGGTCCGTGAGGGTATCGCGCTAAGACCGGCAACGGCATCCGGTCGGGCCCTCACGGGGCGGGCCCTCCTGAGGGGGAACGCGCCGCCCCCAAGGTAAGACTCTTAGCCACGCCGCCCAGAGTGGCCGGACTCCTTCCCTCGCGCTGCCCTTCCTTGCTCCTGGAATCACAATAATCCTAATGGGGTTACGTAGCGGACCACAGCGCCTGCATTTTCACGTTAGCGCTCATGCCTCTTGCCCGGCATTCGGGCTATCATCTGTTTAGAAGGTTCTGCCCTCATTCGGCGGGTGTACTTAGCTCATCGGGTCGTGACGAGCTCGAGCGTCGCGAGGCGTAGGCGGAGCGTCCAGGGAGGTTGAGGATCCCATCGGGGAGGGTTCCTTCCTTGCTTGCGGGGTGGTCCGGGAGCCCTTTCAGCACTCTGCGTCGATGGGGCCCGATCCCGAGCAAACCTTGACCACCGTTGGGGCGTCCGGATCACCAGGAAGAGACCAACGGGCGAGGCCTCGGGTTCAATTGGGGCATCCGGATCACCTGGACGAGACCAAGGGGCACGGAGCTACGCGATCGGTGAGGTTCCCGAGGTGCATTACCTGGGAACCCCCCCCCCCCTTGACGCTCAAGCGGCGCTCTGCGTCTGCGGAGCCCAATCCCACGCATACCTCGACCGCCGTTGGGGCGTCCGGATCACCAGGACGAGACCAAGGGGCGAGGGGCTACGAGACCAGTGTGGCTCCTGAGGCGCGTTGCTCAGGAGTCCCCCTTGACGCTCAAGCGGCTCCCATACCTTTCCGCCAGTTGCTGCTCCGTGAGGTGTCTGAGCCTCCAGAGGTTCTGTGATGTCGCGCTGGGCGGCGGCCGAAGCCCCCAAGCGGGAATCAGCCGCTAAAAAACGTGTGCTTTTGAGGCACAGGTCCTTGTTGGCCTGCTCTGAAGGGCCACGGGGGGAGGCCAAGGTGCACGGGCCTCGGCAAGGCGCTAGTCCAAAAGAAAAGAGACTTCAAGGCCAGAAAGAGGAATCGCGAAGAGAGAAAAGTTCCCGCCCCTTTTCAAATAGAGTTACGAAATCTTCAACTTCATTTCAAAAAGTGGCAATACAAACACAAAAAGAAGCAAGCAATAGCCGCGTCCGGCACCTAAGCTAGTCTTCGCCTTCGTCTTCCCGCAGCGCGGAGCGTAGGGCATCCACGTTGCGTGGGCATAGCCATTGGAGGGCAGTGTTGTCCGCCAGCGTGGAGCATGGGGCTTCCACTTGGGCGTGGGATGGAACCCCAAACCTGAGTGCACTGCTCCCCGCGTAGCCGCGGGATTGCACTCCCGCGGCCCAAACATGAGCGCAATGCACCCAGCGCAGCTGCAGAGGTGGTGTGTCGGTGAAGCCACCTCGTGAGGCGTCGTGGCGCCGGTCGGACCTCGGCTTGCGGGCCTCATGAGGCCCTGCCTCCCGAGGGCCGCTCCGGCGCCCCCATTGTCGCGGGTGGCCCGCGTTGCTTGTACTTTGCCGATCCCCCAGGTGGTCGCTCCTGAGGCCCTGGGCTCGGCTGTGCGCAGCTTGCTCCTGGGGGCAGCGGCTCTGTCGCGCCCCCGTGCTTCCCAGGATGCCCCCCCTCTCTCCCCTACTTGCATGAACCTGGCCTGGTGCTCCCTCCATGGAAGCCCCCTTGCCCAGCTTGGGGAGAGCGTCCGGGACATCTCCCTATTCCGGGAGGGTGCTGGCGCCGGCGGGGGGCGTCTGATCCTCCGCGCCCTCCGCAGGAATCACGTAGCTTGGAACGTAGGCCTCTGTATAGAGGTCTTGTCTCCCTCCTGAGCCATCCCCGCGCACAACAAGGGCAACCTCACCGGGTGGCGAGATGACGCCCCCTGGGGCTCGCGGCCCACAGACCCTCCTGCGGCGGGCCTCTGCCCGAAGTTGCTTGCCTCTGCCACCGCCGCGGGGTGGGCCGCCCGTGTCTTGCCGTGGGTTGCCTCCCTGGTTGTCCACTGTGCCTCCATTACGGTTATCTGCCTGACCAGAAGCCTAAGCCGCCAGCTCCCTACGTCGGTTGGCGCGCTCCCGCCGGGATGACCCGGGCTGTTGATGCTCCGTCTGGGCACGGGCGCACGCGCCGGGGTGCGTGCGGAGCACCCCGTCACCTTCTTCAAGGGGGCCACCGACGTGGCCTGGCGGCACCCCGAAGCCTGTCATCGGGATCCGGAGGAGAAGAAGTACGGCGTGGGGCGGGCCCTGCTCGGGCTCGCCGGGGATTGAAGCGGGGGCGCCGCTTGCGGGCGAGGCGGCGGGCGCGGCGAACGAGCCCCCGACGCCCCGCGCCGGTGGTCGCGAAGAGGAGCGGTGGAGCCAGTCCCTCCTTGCGACGTTAACCAACTCGGCGATGTGGTCGGCCCAAGCGTTGAAGCCCCCGTGCGTCGGGCGATGGCGAAGCATCTCGCTCGCCATCAGAAGCGCATCATGTGCGTTGAGGTCTCCCACGTGGGTGCAGTGCAATGTTGGTCCCGTGGGCACTGTTTGCCCGCCCTGCGCCTGGTCGGCACGAGCTACGATGGTGGCGGAAATGACGCTGGTGGCCTGGTAGCAGCCACCCTACATCGCGCTGCTGAGGCGCAGGTCTTGGACGGCGGTGGCGGGGTTGGTGAAGGCAGACCCGCCGAAGCCAAAAGGAGCTTGTCCGACATCGGCCATCACGCGACGGGGCGAAGAGGAAGCGAAGCTTACTGAAGACACCGACACGCCCCCTACCTGGCGCGCCAAATGTCGGATTTCGGGCTCCGCAAAACCCTAGGGAGATCGGACCCAGGGGCGTGTGCGGAGATCCCTAACAGCTTCGCCCCCACCAGGCCCACAACACGATGACCCCGCTCGATGGCGAGGAAGAAGATAGCACACGAGAGTTTACCCAGAAGCGTAAAACCCTACTCCTGCCTTTGGTGGATTGCCTCACGAGGAGGTTTGTGGATGAACTCGTACAGTGGTGAGTTGCCTCGCGGTGTGTTTGCCTGTGGTTCCGTCGTCCGTCCCTTCTACAGGGCAGCCTAGCCTCTATTTATAGCGGCCCGGGTCCTCTTCCCTTATCGCAACGGCGGGAAGGGATCCCACAATGGCCAAATTCAAAGGGGGACAGGAGGTACACCCTATCCTGACGAAAGGTGGTCTTTGCCTGCAAAGTAGTCGATGGTGGTGCAGCGGTGGGCTCGGTGATGACGTCCGTCCTGCGGGGCCTGGGGTCTTGGTCTTGTTGCACCGAAGTGGAAACCTTTGGGGGCGCTTTGGGAACTCGCATGCGCCCCTGCCTCCTTTGCACCAAAGGGGAAACTGTCCCCTCTGGCGCACTGGCGCCCGCCTGGCCTGGCTGGCGTCACCCTTGACCTCCTGAGGCTTGTTGTTGCATAGGGATCTCCGCCGCTCGGGAGGGGGCCTGGGGAGGCCTACCTCCCCGCGGGTCTTGGCGCTGCTTCCCCCGCGAGCTCGGGGCCTCGCGAGGGCCTTGTGTTGAGTGAGGCCGCGCCGGGCCATACTTGGTCATCGAGGTGGGCCACGCCTTGGGCCGCAGGCAGGCAAGCCTGGGTACCCCCGTTCCCAAGACGCCGACAACTTTGGAGATCCTCAAACCTTGAACGAAGACTTTGCATATCTTTAGCCATAGTTTCATTCAGACTCATCTCGTCGCACAACAGGTCATCGCTTTTCTCTAGAGATTTTTGCATTTTCTTCATATCATTTTGTTGTTTACTGGCATTTTTGACAAGTGTAGAGTAGCTAGGTTTCAGTTATCATCAGACCCAGCTTCGCTATCAGAGTCATGACGTGAACACTTTGAGGATGTCTTGGAGCCTTTTGCCATGATGCAGTAGGCTGGAGCATTGTAGTCATCACTGGCTTCAGAGTAGTTGTGGAAGCCATTCTCTTCGGAGTTAAAGATTGATGAAGCGACGAATGTAGAAGCCATAGCCAAACCAGCAACTTCAGAATTAGACTCCATCTCAGATTCTTCTTCGACTTCAGAGTCAGATTCAGCTTCAGAGTCCATTTCCTTGCCAATGAAAGGATGTGCTTTGCCAGATGAACTCTTCTTGTGCGATGAAGACTTGGATGAAGACTTGTGAAACTTCTTCTTCCTGTTGTGATCTGAATCATAGTTCTTGCTGTTGTTCTTGGATTCCTTTTCCCATCGAGGACAATCAGCGATGAAGTGACCAGTTTTCTTGCACTTGTGACTTGTTTGCTTCTTGTTGCCACGCGAAGACATTTCTCCCGATTTCTTGGAATCACGCATTGAAGATTTTGCAAATCGTTTGGACTTGGCAAATTTCTGAAACTTCCTCACAAGCAGAGCGAGTTCTTTGCCAATGTCTTCAGCACCATCAGAACTGCATTCAGATTCTTCTTCTTCGGACAAAGATACAGCTTTTGCCTTCAGTGCACGAGAGCGACCATAGCTGGAACCATAGATTTCCCTCTTCTCAGCTTGTTGAAACTCATGGGTGTTCAGCCTCTCAAGGATATTGGCGGGATCCAAATCCTTGAAGTCAGGGCGTTCTTGGATCATTAGAGCAAGAGTGTCAAAGGAACTGTCAAGAGATCTCAATTGCTTCTTCACAACTTCATGTTTGGTGATATCAGTGGCGCTGAGAGCATTCAACTCATTTGAGATGTCAGTGAGCCTATCGAACGTGAGATGGACATTTTCATTGTCAAGCCTTTTGAAGCGGTTGAACAGATTGCGAAGAACATCAACACGCGAGTCTCGTTGAGATGAGACTCCTTCATTGACCTTAGACAGCCATTCCCAGATGTGTGTTGCAGTGTCAAGAGCACTCACACGGCCATACTACCCTTTGGTCATATGACCACAGATGATGTTCTTGGTAGTCGAGTCCAGTTGAGCAAATATGTTCACATCAGCAACAGTGACACCTTCACCAATCTTGGGAATACCAGCCATGACGACATACCAGAGGTCATTGTCAATGGCTTCGAGATGCATACGCATCTTGTTCTTCCAGTATAGGTAATCAGTGACATCGAAGACATGGCACGCAGTGGACACCTTGATTATCCCTGCAGTCGACATAGCTAAAACTCCAGGTGGTTAAACCGAAACACAGAACAAGGGAGTACCTTGCTCTGATACCAATTGAAAGTGCTTGTTATCGACTAGAGGGGGGTGAATAGGCGATTTTTATGAAAAACTTCAAAACAGTAAATGTATTCAAAGTAAGAGGAAGCGATACAAGATCAGGTAGGGATATCAATCAAGGATTTAGGCAAGGTATGAAATAGAGCGAAGACATTCAAGCAGGTTTAACATAATCATCATGCACACTAAGTTGTATCGAAGATAAACTTAGGTAGTATGAAGATAAATGACAGGTTAAGGAATGTCTTCAATAAATGTCTTGGAGCTAAGATGGACAAGCAATGACTTCACAGTTCAGTACAGAAGGTAAGAGAGTGAAAGATAGAACCGATTTGTTGGACCAGTTCCAGTTGCTGAGACAACTGTACTTATGGTTAGGGAGACTGAGATTGAACTCAAAAGACCTCGTCTTCACCTTGTTCCCCTTGAGCCGAAGTCACTTAGACAGCGCCAAATCACTCAGGTAAGTCTTCAGGGGAGACTTCCGAAACCCGTACAAACTTGGTCACCCGGCGATCCACAATGACTCTTGGATTGCTCTAGACCTAGACGCCTAACTGTCTGGAAGATCATAGTCTTCAAGTGTAATAAGTCTTCAGTTCACTCTGAACAGAACAACTTCAGTGATGCTCAAATACACTAGCTCTAGGTGTTTGGGTTTATCCTCGCAGGATAGTTTTCTCTCTCAATATCTTTGAGGTGGGTTGCTCCAAAACGACAACAGCCGTATCTCTCTCTGAGCAGCCACCTTCTTACGTTGGAGGGGTGGGCTATTTACAGCCATCAGGCAACCCGACTTGATATGACCGAAATGACCCTAGGTCAATGGCTAACCGACACGTGTCCCAACGGTCGGATTTCAAACACACGCGACTACGTTACTTGGGCTACAAGTAATGCTGACTCAACCAACTCTGGAAGATATTTCCTCTCATTGTCTTCACTCTAAGACATTGATATGGGTTGAGCATCATGTTAGCGTCTGACTTCGATCACATCGACCCCACTCAACAGTATGGTGGTTCCTATGACTCAGGAAAGAAGAAACAAAACAACCAAAAGACTTCGTCTTCGTGTTTCATTATCTTCAAGTGATTATCCCTGCGTACCACCAATGGCTTCGTCCATCATCAATGTCTTCGGACATTTTTGGGGGTCATCTTCGACGGTTAAACCGAATCTCCACGAACTTCTATCTGTGTTATCCCGTGAACTCTCACAAACACATTAGTCCCTCAACCACATTTGTCTTCAATACTCCAAAACCAATAAGGGTGGCACTAGATGCACTTACACCATCAGACCAATTCCCTCCTGGAAGTTCCGGCCGAGCCTGCCGTGAAGACAGAATGCTGGGAGCACAAGAAGCTCAGCAGAAGGACCCTAGAGCCAGTCCTGGCAAGGCTGGCGGAGCTGCGTGAGTGTGGGGGCCCCGACTCATAAGTCGTGATCACCGAATGCACGTGTACAGTGATCCCAGAGATCAATGCTCACTGAACACACATAAACTGAATAACAAGAGTCTTACATCCAGTACATACCGTTTTACTCAAATATGGCCTTTATGGCCAAGTCATCATAAACTCGCAGCGGAAATCTTCAACGATAGCGTGAACCCATGCCATCTGCCTTAACCCTACAGGCATTCTGACTAGGAAGCATCCCAGCTCGCATGTTCGTCACCAAGGTACTCTTCATAGTATCCTATTCTTTCATGCCTAGCCAATAAAATAACCAGCGGCAAGCCAATGAGTATTTTGAATGTACTCGCAAGCAAACCATGTTTGGAACAAGATAACCAATGCATGGTAAAGCACTAAGTAGGTATTTTAGCGGAAAGCTAGTTTTAAATGCAATATCATGTCCTACCATTTATAAAAAATATGCATCAACAGGCTGCCGATATCCATATGAAAAAATTATAGATATCAATATAAGCAGGGTTTGAACTTCACATGTTCAATCATTTCAACAAGTCATCCGACTTAGCTCAAGTATCTCTTTGTCACACACACACACACACACACACACACACACACACACACACACACACACACCAAGTTTTGGGAAAACATCTGGACGTAGTTTAAGCAGGACCTCCAACCGTCCTTGACCGTGGACATAGCTATTCGAATAGTTTTACACTTTCACTAGTAGAAAATAGGCCAACAGTCCCGGTTTTGAAGGGCCTTTAGTCCCGGTTCTCCAACTGGGACAAATCAATCGGGACTAAAGGCCCTCACTTTTAGTCCTAGTTGGGTTACGAACCTGGCCTAAAGGGGCTACACGTGGCCGCTGTCGGGCGCCCAGGCAGGAGGACGTTTAGTCCCGGTTGGTAACACCAACCGGGACTAAATGGCAGCCACGCGTCAGCACCAGTAAGTGCTGGTTTTGTTTTGGAAAGGACCGTGTTTCATTTTGTGTTTTCATTTTCTGTTATATTTATATTGTATTTTCATGCGGTTACACATATTAATATACAACATCAGTACAAATTATGGAAGAACAACATCCAACATCAGTACAAATTAGATGGATGCAATAGACCAACTTGAATTAATTAGAGGAAAATACGATGTTGCGGATTCGCAACATCGTATTTTCCTCTAATTCAACTTGGTCTACTGCATCCATCTAATTTGTACTGGTATATGTCATATAACAACTCATCATCATCATCTTAATCAACTCATCATCATTCAACATCCAACAATTCATCATCATCTTAATCAACTCCGATCCTCATCATTGTAGTTATCTCACAAGGTTGAAACATACTAACTACTGCTCTCCTCTCTTAGCTAAAATAGCATAATAAAGGCGAACTCCAACATCTCCCCATTGAAGAACACAGATCAACCTATCTCCAACTCGTGGGATGCGCAAGTATTCCTCTCCAAGTGGTAGCGTGGATGCTTGTATTGCATTTCTCCATCCTTTGATTTTCAGGGTTTCTTCACTTTGAGATATCATGTATTTACCATTGTAATTAATCGGGAGTGGCCGTAAGCTAACCATTTGCAAATCACCATTTTGAAACATCCATTTAGGCACGGTCTGGGGGAAGTACCTGTTGAAGAACATTTGTAATAATAACATAGTTAGCAAACTAGTTTTGCTTAAGAACAATGTATGAAAAAGATGGACTAGTGACACAATGGTAAAAAGTTCTTACAAAGTTGTCTGAAGTGATGTTATAACGGTTCAACTTGTGCACTAGTGGCACATATCCATGATAAATGTTGCCAGTCTTGTAATATTTAGCATGATACTCAACATCTCGAATGAATGATATCAGATGATTTTTCTCCAACCAAGTAAGCTCAGAGTCATAACTGTAGTAGGTGTGATCTATTATCTGTCGGGTAGTTCTTGTAGCATGGAAATAAGCAAATAATAAAAAATAAAGAAATTTAGTCGGGATGAGTACCAAATACTTTTCAATAGTCAATATAAATTACCTAACAAATCTGTTGACAAACGCACCTGGAGGTAGAACTGGAATCAAGTCATCCTCCGCATGCACCCAAATTTCTATATTATTATCACAAACATCGTCATTACCAAGATTGAAGGTAATGTTCATGTCCTCATCCAACCCATACGCCTTGCAAAATACTCTCCAATTAGAACAAGCAAAATATGTGTGATATTCGTTATTTTGGACCTTAACAACAAAAGTGTGATGCTTCATTCTTAGGTGAGCTATCTTAGGCGCTGTACTACCCTTCTCTTTGAAATGGAACTTGTCCAACACAGCGAATCTGACATGGTAGGGAACGCACTAGTCGAATTGTACACAAGTAGATTAAAGGTTAATTAAAGCAAAAAACACACGTCATACTACATTAACAAAAAAAATACATGCCGTCTAGACATACCGTAATAATACTAAATTCTTCCGTTAGCTTGACGGTGAAGGATGTACCGTTGTCTAGGTGAGGACAAAGGTCTTATAGACCCCTATCATCCCAGCACAAAGGGCACTGAGGGATCCTATCGTCGTCAGACGACATCGACATTTCCTGTGTTCAGGATTATAAGATTAAAAATCGACGGCAATTTTTTTAGCCAGATCATCATATAATATCACAAATACATATAATATCACAAATACATATGATATCATCGGCGATCGTCGGGGACACTTCATATAATATTATCATATAATATCACTAATACATCTCGAATAACCCAGTTAATGGAGCATCGAATATTATCACTAATACAACTCGAATATTATCGAATAATCTAGTTGACTCGCGGTTCCTGAGGTGCGGGCGGTGGACACCCAAAGAGAAGGAACCATCACAGGATCATAACTCGGATGAGATCCCTGAAGAACCTGCCAGGTATTGGAGAACCTGACGTCCAACGCAATCATGTAGCGACGGGCGTGCTCGTCCTCCTCCCTGACACGGCGACGTACCACCTCCGCAGGGGCCGGCTCCCTTCGCACCGATAGTTGCCCACGCGACCGCCACCAAAGAAGCTCCGGGTCAACAACGAGACCCGGATTCCTCACCAAGCTACGCGCTTCGGAAGGTAGCATCTCCCAGTGCCAGCCCGGCGGAGCCCAGTCCCGGACATGGCGCAACTGGTTGTCGGCGCCGAGTCGACGACGAGGATGCGGGATGGGCATCGTCGATGAGAACAAATTGTGGCTAGCAAATAACATTTCATTTAACAACAATAAAAATAAAAACAATAACATATTTTATGACAAATCCACACGCACACAAAAAATAACATACAAAAAAGACAAAATGAACTCTAATGCAAAAAAATTGTTCTTCAATTTGTTTTAGCTATTTAACATATATAGCTATTTTGGAGCACATCTCACATGCATAGCTATTTAACAACATCTCAAATTAAAAAAAAGCTATTATTATATATAGCTATTTTGTAGCACTCACTACACAAAAACTAGCATATTTGGTCCAAACGAATATGTGATTCTCATCAACATCTCACAGAACATCTACCATGGAAAATTCACGCATGTTTTGTTATCCCTAAGCAAAAATTGGATCAAACATTATAATTTTTTTATGTCCATTAAGATCACTTCTTCTTCGACATTGCTAATATGCTCACTGGAAATCACATTAACAAAAAAAAGGAAAAAAAAAAAAAAGAGGGGCGGCCGGAGCGCGGGCGGCGTCGGCGTCGGGACGGGCAGCGGAGTCAGGGGGCAGGGGGAGGAGGAGAGGAGGGGAACGGCGCGGCGGCTCACAGTGTTGCAGGGGAGCGGGGACGGCGTCGGGACAGGGCGTGGCGAGGGCGTCGGGGCAGGGCGCGACAAGGGCGTCGGCGATGGCGAGGACGTCGGCGGAGGGCTCGAAGGTGACGGCGAGGGCGTCGTCGGCGGGCTCGGAGGCGACGACGATCTCCGGCATAGCAGCCTGGCGGCGTCGTGCTGTGGTTCGGCCGTCGGGGAGAGAATGGGAGATTGGGGGTAAATTTTTCCAAGTCCCCTCTATATAGCCCCACCTTTAGTCCCGGTTGGAGCCACCAACCGGGACTAAAGGTGAATTTCACCAGGCGAAAGGGCGGGAAGCCCAGGCCTTTAGTCCCGGTTGGTGGCACCAACCGGGACTAAAGGCCTGTTCCTGGCACGACCGAGGGGCGGTGGAAGTTTAGTCCCACCTCGCCAAGCGAGGCGCGCTCGCAGTGGTTTATAAGCCCTGCTGCGGCCTACGTCTCAAACTCCTCTCTAATGCAGGAATGCATGCCTAACACACTCTCTGCCCTATTGGGCCTACTTGCCGTGGACACGTCTATTCGAAGAGATTAATCATCCCTGCAGGGGTGCATCGCATTTCCAACACGCCTGATCACCTCCGGCCGGACACACTTTCCTGGGTCATGCCCGGCCATGGGATAGCAGCACGTCGTCGCCCCATCTAGGCCCAACGAAGAGGCCAGCCCGCCGGTCTAAATCCTAAGCGCGCAGGTTCGTGGGCCCACTTGCCCTTGCACTCCTGCATGATGCGTACGCGGCCGGAAGCAGACCTAGTACACTCCAGTCCAAGAGCTGCACCGTCCAGTCCAATCCGTCGCGCGCCGCTCCATTGCTGACGTCCGAAGAGCTTCGGCTGATACAACGACGCTTAGTACCCATAACTTCTCCCACGCGATGGTTTGGTGCGTAAAAAGGCCAATGACCCAACTCAAATTAAATACCCAACCCATTAGCATTTTATTAATGCGGGGCAAGCGCGACCCTCAAAGTGCGGTCCCGTCACCTCGACTCGAGGATGTGTGGCAAGGGCCCCTCCTGCCCGTCCACGCCTCAACATAACCCTGATGCCTTACCAGCGCATCCCACCACATCTCATACACGGGTACCCTTGGGGCCGACCCGTCTCAAGACTGTCGGGAACTCAGGTCCACCTCAACCAGGGTGGTACCGCCTGTCCCTCCATTCCCGTCTTTCCCACGTAAACAAAGTCAAGTAGAATTAACTGTGTGTTTATACACCAAGTGGATATCCGAGGAATCACCCTCGATGGATCCCACTCGAGGTATGTGTATGACAAGAGTCGCTATCGATAAATGGGAAGGAGGAATCACCCTCGATACCCACGATCGATTAGTTACGCTACAGAATTAACATCGGGAGTGCTAAGTGAGGTATCACCCTCGGCAGTCGATAGTAGCTCTACAGTGCCATACTTAAGGGGTGTGCGGTGATGTGAGGGGTCTGGCTCGTCGGTCGGTTGACTGAGTCTTCGGGTCTTCGAGTCGTCGAGTCGTCGATGAATAAGCAGGGGCAGCTGGGACTAAGGGGTCACTGGGGATTCATTGACCAACCTATACTAAGCAATTGATATGATTGTAGGTATTATAGCAGTTTATCAAAAGTAGGCTATGCATCAGAATAGGAGCTAACTAATACAGTCGCAAAATTCTAATGCAAGAATAAGAGGGAAAGGAATGGGCGATATCGGAATGCTCAAGGGGGGTTGCTTGCCTTGCTGCTCTGCGGCAAAAGGTTGAACGTCAACGGCGTAGTCGTACCCGGCAGCACCGTCAGTCTTGGGGCCTACCAGTAAGAAGAGGGGGGAGAAACAATAAATATAAAGCAAACAATGCTACACAAAGTATGACATGACAATATGCAGTGCTAGGGTTAGTCTAACGCAGTACTACCCGTATCAGACGGAGCGGGAGAATATCTGACGATATATCCTGGGTCTTTGGATTTATCGGACAGACGATCCGGAGGGGAAAAGTTCCATGTTCATCATGCTAGGAGCATGTGACAGATGAATGGATGGCATATTTGGATTCGTGGGATTTTTCTGATCAACTTTCATGTATAAAGTTTTGTCATCTGAGCTACGGTTTAAAAGATATAATTTTCTAAAGTTTTATTGATTTTCTGGAATTATTTTAATTAATTAAATCCGAATTATCTAGAATAGTAAAAGGTGACGTCAGCAGAACGTCATGATGACATCAGCAGGTCAAACCCAGCTGACCAGGTCAAAACTGACATGTGGGTCCAGTGGGGCCCACCTGCAAGTGAGACAGAGGCTAAACAGGGTTTATTTAATCTAATTACAGATTAATTAGGGGGTGGACCCTACTGGTCAGCGACAGATTAGTAGCTAATTTAATTTAACAGATTAATTAACATTTTTATTATTTAGAAAAATCATTTAAATTACACGGGGCCCAGTGGTCAGTGACTGTGGCTGCCACGTCAGCGTGTTGACCCGGTCAACGAGTCACCTGAGCCCACACGTCAGCGTCACAGGGGACCCACACGTCAGGCCATGTCGGACGGCGATCGGAGACTCACCGGAATCGCGCCGGCGAGCCCGTTCCGCGGCGGCGCGCGTCGGACGTCGTCGGAAAACGGCCACAGGCGGCCACTCGGCGCGTGGTTAGGCTCGTTCGAATGAGCATTCAGCGCCGCGTCCAGTGGTGGCCGTGGCATTGCCGGAATTGACCGGAATCGTCGCCGGCGACGAGGTCTGCGGTAGGGTGGTTTCGGGCTTCGGCGAAGTTGGCGTTACGGCGTGCAAACGGACGGGGCGAAGCGCTGGGGAGACTCTACGCGGCACGGCGAGCAAAGTGGACAGGGCCACGTGACCATTTGGTCACCGGAACGACACCGGCGACGAGCTAGGCGGCGGTGAGTTCGGGCACGATAAGGATCGGAGCTAGGGGTTGCTAACGACGGCGAGAGGAGAGGGGGAACGAGGAGAAACTCACAGCGGTCCCGTAGGGGAGCAAAGCGGGCGCGGGGGAGGCTTGACGGCGTCGGAATTGTTGCTGGAGCGCGACAGTGTTCCGAGGAAGAAGCGGCTCGGGGGCGGCGATGCAGGGGGCTCCGGTCTTGCGCTTGCAGTCGGGGTCGAAGCAGCAGACGACGGCGGAGCCGGGGGACACGACGGCGACGCGAGGGAAGCACGGTGGCCCCGGCTAGCCGGCGGCCATGGCAACGGCAGCGCTTGGGACCGAGCTAGGAGGAGGAGGAAAGGGCGAGGGGGGAAACTGGGAGGCGACTAGGATTTGCGGGGGGGCAGGTGAGGTGCCTCGGTAGCGGCTTTATCCTCTCCGGCGACGGGGTTGGACGGCGATGGCCGGTCGGCGCCCTATAGCGACCGCTCTGGTCGCTACAGGAGGAAGGAGAGGGGGGGTGCGGGCTGTGGTGGGCCGGCCTGCTGGGCCACGGCCCAGTTGGGCCGGAGGGGGGGTTTCCTTTTATTTCTTTTCTGTTTTTAATTTTAAATCCTTCTGTTTAGAATTAGTTTTAGGACTAAATTACTTTTGAAAAATATGGGATAGGGCCCAATATTTGCCATGCAATATTTGGTACTGCCACAAAAAGTTTGGGGCCCTTTTGAGAAGTTTGGAAATTTTTATAATTCAAAAGGCAATTAAATAATTGTTTTGGCCTCTGTTATAAAAGCTTTAGAGGCACCAAACCAATTGATAAAATGGTGGTTCCAATTTTGGAATAGCTTAGGGAATATTTGCAACCTAAGCATGATTTTTAACTTGGAGTTTGCAAAACTTTTAAAATAACTTTTCAAATGATTTTGAATTGCAAAGGAATTTGAATCAGGGTTGATTCCAACAGTGATCATAATTGGTTTAGCAAAATGATTAAGCTTGATCAAGGTCATTACTGTAGCTTACTTACAATCATTACTATAGCACAAATCCAGGGCGTCACAATTCTCTTCGTCTAACAAGAATTCTCGTCCCGAGAATTAAGAGGTAGTGTCGTGGTTTTGTCACAGCAGATGTCTGAAGACTTAGGTTCGAGGCCATTGCTAAGGCGGTGGACTCAAAGGGGTTGGTCGAGACGAGGGACACGAGTTTACCCAGGTTCGGCCCCTCAAGAAGAGGTAAAAGCCTACGTCCTGCTTGTGTTGTATTGCTTGGAGTATCGATTACAAGGGAGCGGATTCGCTTGACCTAGTTCTCGATTGATTGGTTTCTAATCTGTCTATCTCTAATGACTTGAAGTTGTCCATCTAGGGGTGCTCTACCCCTCCTTATATAAGTGGAAGGGATAGGTTTACATGTAGAGTCCTACTAGGAGTAGGATTAGGACTAGTCTCTCTTGAGTCCTAATCCGGGTCTTGTTTCTCTTGTAAGGGAATCCTTCCTCTCCTTTGGGCCTTCTCTGTGAGCCACCTGCGCCGGCTTACATGCTGGGCCTTGGGCCTGGTCGTCCTGTGACCAGGTAATAGAGGTGACCTATGAGCCGCCATACGATGGGCCGGGTCATACCTCCTGCCGAGTCATACCTCCAGCCGGGTTACCAATGAGTCGCCAAGCTCGGCTGGTGCAGCAGTGAGTCGTCGAGTCCCGGCCGGGTCATACTTCCGGCCGGGTTATACCGCGGGGTAGACCCGGCCATATGAACGGCGGGTTGTATATGTCCGTCCGATAGCTTGTCGTAGCACATATGCGGACGCGGCCTCCGATGAAGGCGCGCGAGGATCGGACCGTACTCTGGCCATGAGCTAATCGACCTGATTCTTTCTGATGGACGAAATACGGACACCGGTGTTGAGCTTCAGAGGAAAACAACACGAAGGTGTTCGTAGCGAGCCGGTCGGGCGAGTCGAGGAAGGTGGAGGCGTCTCGGAGTAGAAGTAGCTCGGAGCAAAGGACGCACGAGAAGCGGTCGGTGAGGGACGAGGCCTCGCAAGCAGTGGCGGAGGCGGCCGGTGACTTGTCCCGAGGCTGGGGTGACTTGAGAGTAGCCGGACCCGGTGCGGAGAGCTGGCAGCCGGCCGGAACAGCAAGCCGGCGAGCGCGGAAGCGGCCTGGCGGAGCGGGGCGCGCAGGGCAAGCGGAGCTCCGGTGCGGCGAGGAAGTGCGGAAACATCTGATGCTTCGTTTGCTGGCTCTGCATTATATGATGATCCTGCTGTTGCTGTTTCAGCTGCTGTACTGAACTTGCATTTGCTTGTATGGAGTTACCATCAGGTTGCATCGTGCTCATTGAGTTATGAGATAGCATGCCACTACTTGTCTGTAGTTGTGTATTCATTGTTCCCTGCATCGGCCCAGTGTTTCCCTGTCGTAATGCGCCACTCACTAAACTATGCTGTAAAGAATTCAAATTTCCTCCTTGAGCAGCATCCAAATTAGAGACCGCCTGATGCTGTAAGTTTGCACCATTTTGTTGTGTGTGGGCATTGAAGTTTGTTGTTGGAGGCACCAGATGACCATAATCTAGTGCTCAAACTTGCTTGAGGATTACTACGACTATCATGCTGCTGCAAATTCTGAGAAGTCTGTTGCTGCTATAAAATGCTAGAATTATGAGCTTTTCCTGCAGGTGGCTCGAACTGTTGCTGTATTTGTGGCTGCACCGGCTTCCTTCTTTGCGTACTTAAGATACTGATAATCTGTTTTTTGTATTGAGGAACTTTGTCCCTCAAAGCTGGTTGGAGTAGAGATGATGCGCGGACGGGCGCGTGAAGACGAAGGGCCCGGCAGCGGTGGCTTAGCGGCAAGGCCGCGACGGCGGCTCGTCAGGCCAGGGCGGCTTCGCAGGGCTCGGCGGCTGGAGAACGGTGAGAGGGGGCGCGTAGGGGCGTGAGGCTGCGAGGCGCTGGTGCAGATGAGCGGGCCCGAGCGCGGCGTGCCGACGCCGAAAGGCGTGAGCGGGCCGAAGAAGTTGAGGCGGCGGGAGGCCGGCGCCGCGTGAGTCCGGTCACGGGCAGAGCCGGACGGCCGGGGACGCCGGGTCGAGCGCGGCAGAGCGGCACAACGGCGCGAGGGCCGGGCGCGGGAGGAGGCGCGCAACACAGTCGGGTGACGCCGGGAGGCGCGAGGCGGTGATGGCGTCGCAGGCGGCTCCGGTGACTCGGCGGGCCGTGGTGGCGAGTGGCTGTGGAGGTGAACTACGATGAAGGCGAGGCGGCAGACCGGTGAAGGCAGAATCCAAAGGAGGAGGAGACTCGCCGACGATGGAGACTCGCGGCCGCATTGCGGAGTCCGGTTCGAGGCGGAACGTGGCCGTGGCGGCTCCAACTCGGAGGTGGCTCGGGGCCGGGAAGACTCCGTGGCGGACAGCGGAGGTGGAGCTGCGCAAGCAGCGATGGCAGAGTCCAGATCGTGGCCGTATCTGTTTCTCGGTCGTCTCTTCTTCTCCCCTTTTTTTTCTTTAATACATCGCTTCCTGTTTCCTTGGTAATCACGGGCCAGAGCCACGTAGTAATGTTTCCTTCCATAATTTTTGAATCAGCTTCCCGGTTAGTTTCCTTGTGCGCGTGTACCAATTGGGGTTGACAAAGGAAATAACTGATTTGTCTTCGGATGATGTAGTCGAAGACGCACTGGTACTTGCGATCCCTGTTGACGGCTCAACTTCGTGCTTTGCACTTGACTCCTTGCGGTGGTGCGGCGGAAATTGATCCGACTTGACGGATCGACTTGTTGCGTGAGGCGGGTGCATACGCAACCCAGCTCTACTTGGAGTTGTTCCATGTCGGGTTATCTCGCGGGATTGTGTCGTACCGGCTTTTCTTCATCCACCCAAGTGCGAGCTTCTCGATCCCTATAGAATTCCCTTCAAGAACTCAAAACCACCGTGCGTGCCCCACGGTGGGCGCTAACTGTCGTGGTTTTGTCACAGCAGATGTCCGAAGACTTAGGTTCGAGGCCATTGCTAAGGCGGTGGACTCAAAGGGGTTGGTCGAGACGAGGGACACGAGTTTACCCAGGTTCGGCCCCTCAAGAAGAGGTAAAAGCCTACGTCCTGCTTGTGTTGTATTGCTTGGAGTATCGATTACAAGGGAGCGGATTCGCTTGACCTAGTTCTCGATTGATTGGTTTCTAATCTGTCTATCTCTAATGACTTGAAGTTGTCCATCTAGGGGTGCTCTACCCCTCCTTATATAAGTGGAAGGGGTAGGTTTACATGTAGAGTCCTACTAGGAGTAGGATTAGGACTAGTCTCTCTTGAGTCCTAATCCGGGTCTTGTTTCTCTTGTAAGGGAATCCTTCCTCTCCTTTGGGCCTTCTCTGTGAGCCACCTGCGCCGGCTTACATGCTGGGCCTTGGGCCTGGTCGTCCTGTGACCAGGTAATAGAGGTGACCTATGAGCCGCCATACGATGGGCCGGGTCATACCTCCTGCCGGGTCATACCTCCAGCCGGGTTACCAATGAGTCGCCAAGCTCGGCTGGTGCAGCAGTGAGTCGTCGAGTCCCGGCCGGGTCATACTTCCGGCCGGGTTATACCGCGGGGTAATATCCCCGACATGTAGGGTAAGGGGAAAAAGTTCTGGTTACGAAGTTCTAACGGATCTTCTCGTCTTCGTTGTTCTTCTCGAAAAAGTTGATCCCTTTCGTTGATATATTCATCTTTCTGCTTCAGTCATCCTTTCTTCGGGATCTTCATCGTCCTACGAATGAGATTAGAGGGAAAACTCTGGAAGAACGAATCTAAACAAAGCTGAGCATCTGACGGCGAACTCAGGGAGGAACACAAGATTTATTTCTCAAGTTAAGATTCGAGGAATCACTAAGAGCAAAATGCGACGGTGTAAAAGTTTCAAACGGGTAGGTAATCATTCGATGCCTGATCAGAAGGTGAAAGGGATTCAGAGCAACGAAAATAATTATTGCGTCTGATATTAGGATAGATCATCCCTTAGGCGGTGGCCCGGGAATTACATACGAAGCCAAGTGCAAAAGATACCTTGGAATCAAAGTGGTACAGGAGAGTCAGGTTTCGATCCTGTGGAACTATGGGCTATGGGCCCATCATGTGGATTAAGAGTAGGAAGAGCGGTGACATCTTGCACGGTCATGACAGCAGAACATGTCAGGGGAAAGTCTGTCAACTATGTCGGCAACAACATCGGTACCAAGGGCGGGGGACGAAGAGAACCATCTTCCTGCTCGTCGAAACGAGGCGGACCAATAGGCAAAGTTCTCGTCCACCGGCGGTTACCGAAATGTTAACAACAATAGTAACAGGGTCTTACTGATAGTGTACTACACCGAGGTATTTACCTAAGCAGGGAATTATCACTGCTCAGATCAAATAAATCTCAAGAAAGGTTAAACAGACCAATTGAAAGGAAAATGTGTATACACGAGCATTAGGTGTATATCCTTTCCAAGAGCAAGCAGAGCGAGACAATCATGACAAGGCTCCAGGTAGGTAACCATTAAGACTAAGGGGCAAGGAATTTATGATGTTTACCCATACAACGATGTTTGGCTAATTGATCAAGAAACAATTAGCATTGAGCTTACATTATTCCTTTTGAAGATCGATATGCCACATTCATGCTCTGGGATAGCAATGATATGGTGTTTCGAGTAAAGGATGGAGTTTGGATACATAAAGGATCCAGTAGGAACAACTTATAAAATAAGTCTTACAATTCCCCCGTGGAAGAATGGCAACCCTAGCTGAACAAAGCATTATAACAATAGGTGATCCGGCCAGGTGTGCTAGCTATAACATCACCTTACCGAGTAACAAAGACCAAAGTTATAATTCTTGATAATGTTCCAACCATCATATCTGTCCGAGATTCAGATCTGGTTGGTGTCAGGATACTTCAGACCAAGAAGGCCTGAGGAGAAACGGATGCAACACAGACCTACGAGATGATGTTACAAGAATCTCGGAATGAACGACAGAAGCAAGACTTGAATCATTAGCTAGACTACAAGACATCTAAACACAAGGTCAAGACATTCGTGCCCACATGGAGGTTTCTAGAATGGAGGGCAATCAGTTCTGATTTGGGGACCATCATAGAGGATATCAAAGTTCTATGTGTAAGTCTGGACTAGGACAAATCAAATCAATCAGTGGCCTGGCGTGTTAGGAAATACATATGGAGTGAAAGTAGCAAATCTATCAAACCATAGAATACTTCGCACATGCCTGAATGAATTGGAACGATTCCAGAGGAAGCGAGACAAAAAATTTCCCATAAGCACGGTGGCAAAAATGCACGTGAACTTATAGAAAAAAAACACTTCTTCTATCAAACATATTCTTCATGAACTAGGCACAAAGATAATGCTTTCAAGGTTTCCAACACTAGCTTAAATGTTCATCATGAACCAAGAGGGAGAAGAGGATGTGTCTGATGGGCTCAGCAACAATTCGTCGAGATTCCCACAAAGAAGGATCTCCACGGTTGAGTGAACAGAACCAGATGATATATTGAGGTATGCCCGAAGGAAACATCCACAATTAAACAATAATCGAAAGGTGCACCCGAAATACAGACTAAGTATCACGACCAATGTCAGAGTGCTGACTCAACAGCCAATACACTAAGAATGGACTTATTGTTCATCAACCCCAAGGTGATAGAGTTGGTATGCCATAAGTATTGAATTTTACACATCACATTCCATTTGTCAGTATTCCGGTTAGAAACAACACGGGAACAAAGAAATGAAAGGTGATGGCAAGGATGTCGCCAACGACAACACCAATTACCACGGACAAGGATGCTACCCTCATCATGAATTTAATTGATATCCTGGAAGAGCCCAAAATGCTGATGAGGATCATGACACATTTGCCGAGAAGTCTCTTGAAGATGTAATCGATCAGCGACGACATCAAGCAAAGAAATGATGAAGCGAAGGGTGGTCGGAACCACAGTTTAGAGTGCTAGCTCATAGTCAAAATTGCCTTCAAGACAACCAACATGACGTTGCAAACTCGATGTAAGCTTAGAGCATTGTTGGAATTGTGTTCCGGGGATGAAGGATATAAATAGCATGGTCAAGCCTTAGCATGACGATGATGATGTAGCCAAACTGCTTGGAAAGACATGATCGAGCACAAACTCATAAGCAAGGAAGATTGCTAAGAGTTGTTGAATCGCAATGCGGACTCGATTCAATTATCGGTGTCCTTGAGTGTCCAACAACTCAGAATACGAGGGAACTGGAATCAGTGAAGGAAAACATAGTTGATGAGGAGCTTATAAGAAGCTATGTAGCTCCATGATTTTCTCGAGATAGCAGGGGTAATACTCGGATGTAGATCAGAATTAAAGCTTGGACCGATGTACTGATCCGCAGAAGACAAGTGCTTAAACTGGTCTAAGAATGGGATCAAAGGAGAACAGTCATGGTCGGAACCACGGTTGTAAAGTATCAAATCAGGTTGTAGCTTTGAAAGATTATCCGGCAAAACACCAGAAGAGTAGGACTCGTGAAAACTCTTGAGTTCACACGAATTAAGGAAAGCATAGGTTCAACCCATCGGGGCATCTTAGGAACATATACCACAAGCTTCAAGAGTAATTAACACATGCTTGACAAAAGAGCATGGCTGACAAAAGCATAGGATACAACTTACCAGAGGGAGAAGACAAAATTTACCAATGGCATCATGCATCGGGGGAACAACTCACAAGGATTTTGCAGATGAAGGATGCTGTCGGATAATAACCCAACACTGGGTCTGGCGGTCCACAAGGGACCTGATGTGAGTATCGGTACCCAATCAGAGGGAGAAAGAATGCAAGGCATCAGATCATAGAACATCCAAATAATTTGATGCTTAAATAACCAAAGGAATTAAGATTTCCAAATTGATGTATCGAAAACAGATGTTCTGATCAAATACAAGTAAGATGAAAGGACTTAGATGGACAATCATACAAGGTTGATTTAACGAGAACCAGCTCATGTTTGGAAAGACGTCTGAGCCAGACAGATAATTTATGAGTATCAAGTGAGGATTGTGTGCATTCACACATAGGTTGAATCAATAAAATCAAATGAAAATCACAAACGATTTACTTAATATTGCTAGACATATGGAATTAACCATAATGCAAGCAGGTGAGAAAGGTCAAGAGCAAAAGGCTACTGAGGATTACGGAAGATCGAATAGCGTTTCAAAGAATTATGTGAAACACATGATCAACCGAGGAAGAACGAATCTCCGGTAAGATAATTTGATGTACCTTGTAATAACAAGAGCAACTAGATATGGAAGTATGAGTGACAATTGCATGTAGTCATCCATAGGGGTTGACGGTGGAAGGGAATCGCAAAAGCGATGAGTACAAGTTCTCGGGAGAACATCGGAGAGTATCTTTGAAGTCTTCTGATGAATCGAGCCACCGTCTGAAATGAGGGGCTCTCCGGGAAGAGTAGTTACGAGAACCTAGAGTTAGAGTTAATAAAATCTTTAACCCGAAAGAGAAGAGAGATCAGAACCCAGAGTATAGACGAGGAATAAAAGATCCTAATACCACCCGATTGAGATGTGGGCCCGTAAGCCACACAACTATGTTAGTAAAAGTTTTTTCAATGACTAGACTCAACTTCGGCCAAGGAGATGGAAAGGGAGCTACCTACAGGCAGTTGGCTCTGATACCAACTTGTGACGCCCCCATTCTCGACCGTACGCTAATCATACACACAATGCGTACGACCAAGATTAGGGACTCACTGATTGATACCACAACACAACACTAGACACAAATTAAAGTCATACAGCTTCATATTACAAACCAGGGGCCTCGAGGGCTCGAATACAAAGCTCGACAAGCACGAGTTAGCAGAAGCAAATAATATCTGAGTACAGACATAAGTTAGACAAGTTTTGCCTTAAGAAGGCTAGCACAAACATAACAACGGATCGAAAGAGGCGAGGCCTCCTGCCTGGGAACCTCCTAACTACTCCTGAGCGTCGGCGGCAGCCTCCACGTAGTAGTAGGCTCCAGCGGTGGTGTAGTAGTCGTCTCCGGCGTACTCCACCTCCTGGGCTCCGTCGTCTGAACGCGGAATCGTATCGAGGGGGAAAGAGAAAGCAAAGCAGCGGTGAGTACTCATCCAAAGTACTCGCAAGACTGACATCAGAACTATGCTAAATATGCATCATTATCAAGGGGAGGGGTTATATCTGGACTGACTGCAGAAAGCAAGAATAGGGAGAAGGCCTAGTCCTATCGAAGACTAGCATCTTCAGCATCTTGCAGCATTAGAAGAGAGTAGACTGGTATCTCATATATAGTCATATTATTGTAGCAATTTTATTAAGTAACCACGCCCAGAGATTCTTCCCCGACTCCCTGCGAGGAAGCAATCTCGGAGCCACAATTCATTTCAAAATTTAAATCACAGTTATAGTTGTATAAGGTCAAGGCACAACTCCAAGTCGTCCTGTTACCGTGGACACGGCTATTCGAATAGATTAATCATCCCTGCAGGGGTGCACCGCATTTCCAACACGCCTGATCACCTCCGGCCGGACACACTTTCCTGGGTCATGCCCGGCCTCGGGATAGCAGCACGTCGTCGCCCCACCTAGGCTCAACGAAGAGGCCAGCCCGCCGGTCTAAATCCTAAGCGCGCACGTTCGTGGGCCCACTTGCCCTTGCACTCCTGCACGATGCGTACGCGGCCGGAAGCAGACCTAGTACACTCCAGTCCAAGAGCTGCACCGTCCAGTCCAATCCGTCGCGCGCCGCTCCATTGTTGACGTCCGAAGAGCTTCGGCTGATACAACGATGCTGAGTACCCATAACTTCTCCCACGCGATGGTTTGGTGCGTAAAAAGGCCAACGACCCAACTCAGATTAAATACCCAACCCATTAGCATTTTATTAATGCGGGGCAAGCGCGACCCTCAAAGTGCGGTCCCGTCACCCCGACTCGAGGATGTGTGGCAAGGGCCCCTCCTGCCCATCCACGCCTCAACATAACCCGTATGCCTTACCGGCGCATCCCACCACATCTCATACACGGGTACCCTTGGGGCCGACCCGTCTCAACACTGTCGGGAACTCAGGTCCACCTCAACCAGGGTGGTACCTCCTGTCCCTCCAGTCCCGTCTTTCCCACGTAAACAAAGTCAAGTAGAAGTAACTGTGTGTTTATACACCAAGTGGATATCCGAGGAATCACCCTCGATGGATCCCACTCGAGGTATGTGTATGACAAGAGTCGCTATCGATAAATGGGAAGGAGGAATCACCCTCGATACCCACGATCGATTAGCTACGCTACAGAATTAACATCGGGAGTGCTAAGTGAGGTATCACCCTCGGCACTCGATAGTAGCTCTGCAGTGCCATACTTAAGGGGTGTGCGGTGATGTGAGGGGTCTGGCTCGTCGGTCGGTTGACCGAGTCTTCGGGTCTTCGAGTCGTCGAGTCGTCGATGAAGAAGCAGGGGCAGCTGGGACTAAGGGGTCACTGGGGATTCATTGACCAACCTATACTAAGCAATTGATATGATTGCAGGTATTATAGCAGTTTATCAAAAGTAGGCTATGCATCAGAATAGGAGCTAACTAATACAGTCGCAAAATTCTAATGCAAGAATAAGAGGGAAAGGAATGGGCGATATCGGAATGCTCAAGGGGGGTTGCTTGCCTTGCTGCTCTGCGGCAAAAGGGTGAACGTCAACGGCGTAGTCGTACCCGGCAGCACCGTCAGTCTTGGGGCCTAGCAGTAAGAAGAGGGGGGAGAAACAATAAATATAAAGCAAACAATGCTACACAAAGTATGACATGACAATATGCAGTGCTAGGGTTAGTCTAACGCAGTACTACCCGTATCAGACGGAGCGGGAGAATATCTGATGATATATCCCGGGTCTTTGGATTTATCGGACAAACGATCTGGAGGGGAAAAGTTCCATGTTCATCATGCTAGGAGCATGTGACAGTTGAATGGATGTCATATTTGGATTCGTGGGATTTTTCTGATCAACTTTCATGTATAAAGTTTTGTCATCTGAGCTGCGGTTTAAAAGATATGATTTTCTAAAGTTTTATTGATTTTGTGGAAATTATTTTAATTAATTAAATCCAAATTATCCAGAATAGTAAAAGGTGACGTCAGCAGAACGTCATGATGACATCAGCAGGTCAAACCCAGCTGACCAGGTCAAAACTGACATGTGGTTCCAGTGGGGCCCACCTGCTAGTGAGACAGAGGCTAAACAGGGTTTATTTAAACTAATTACAGATTAATTAGGAGGTGGACCCTACTGGTCAGCGACTGATTAGTAGCTAATTTAATTTAACAGATTAATTAACATTTTTCTTATTCAGAAAAATCATTGAAATTACGCGGGGCCCAGTGGTCAGTGACTGTGGCTGCCATGTCAGCGTGTTGACCCGGTCAACGAGTCAACTGGGCCCACACGTCAGCGTCACAGGGGACCCACACGTCAGGCCACGTCGGACGGCGACCGGAGACTCGCCGGAATCGCGCCGGCGAGCCCGTTCCGCGGCGGCGCGCGTCGGACGTCGTCGGAAAACGGCCACACGCGGCCACTCGGCGCGTGGTTAGGCTCGTTCGAACGAGCATTCAGCGCCACATCCAGTGGTGGCCGTGGCATTGCCAGAATTGACCGGAATCGTCGCCGGTGATGAGGTCCGCGGCGGGGTGGTTTCGGGCGTCGGCGAAGTTGGCGTTACGTCGCGCAAACGGACTGGGCGAAGCGCTGGGGAGACTCTACGCGGCATGGCGAGCAAAGTGGACAAGGCCGCGTGACCATTGGTCGCCGGAACGACGCCGGCGACGAGCTAGGCGGCGGTGAGTTCGGGCACGATGGGGATCGGCGCTAGGGGTTGCTAACGACGGCGAGAGGAGAGGGGGAACGGGGAGAAACTCACAGCAGTCCCGTAGGTGAGCAAAGCGGGCGCGGGGGAGGCCTGACGGCGCCGGAATCGTCGCCGGAGCGCGACGGCGTTCCGAGGAAGAAGCGGCTCGGGGGCGGCGATTCAGGGGGCTCCGGTCTTGCGCTTGCGGTCGGGGTCGAAGCAGCAGACGACGGCGGAACAGGGGGACACGACGGCGACGCGAGGGAAGCACGGTGGCCGCGGCTAGCCGGCGGCCATGGCGACGGCAGCGCTTGGGACCGAGCTAGGAGGAGGAGGAAAGGGCGAGGGGGAAACTGGGAGGCGGCTAGGGTTTGCGGGGGGGGGGGCAGGTGAGGTGCCCCGGTGGTGGATTTATCCTCTCCGGCGACGGGGTTGGACGGCGACGGCCGATCGGCGCCCTGTAGCGACCGCTCTGGTCGCTACAGGAGGAAGGAGAGGGGGGGGCGGTGCGGGCTGTGGTGGGCCGGCCTGCTGGGCCACGGCCCAGTTGGGCCGGAGGGGGGGGTTTCCTTTTATTTCTTTTCTGTTTTTAATTTTAAATCCTTCTGTTTAGAATTAGTTTTAGGACTAAATTACTTTTGAAAAATATGGGATAGGGCCCAATATTTGCCATGCAATATTTGGTACTGCCACAAAAAGTTTGGGGCCCTTTTGAGAAGTTTGGAAATTTTTATAATTCAAAAGGCAATTAAATAATTATTTTGTCCTCTGTTATAAAAGCTTTAGAGGCACCAAACCAATTGTTAAAATGGTGGTTCCAATTTTGGAATAGCTTAGGGAATATTTGCAACCTAAGCATGATTTTTAACTTGGAGTTTGCAAAACTTTTAAAATCACTTTTCAAATGATTTTGAATTGCAAAGGAATTTGAATCAGGGTTGATTCCAACAGCGATCTTAATTGGTTTAGCAAAATGATTAAGCTTGATCAAGGTCATTACTGTAGCTTACTTACAATCATTACTGTAGCACAAATCCAGGGCGTCACACTTTAGTTAGAGGGCGTCATGATAACTTATATGCTGTTCTATATCTCCATGAATCTAGGAACTTTTGCTTGCATTGTATTATTTGGTCTACGTACCGGAACTGATAACATTCGAGATTATGCAAGATTATACACGAAAGATCCTTTTTTGGCTCTCTCTTTAGCCCTATGTCTCTTATCCCTAGGAGGCCTTCCTCCACTAGCAGGTTTCTTCGGAAAACTCTATCTATTCTGGTGTGGATGGCAAGCAGGCCTATATTTCTTGGTTTCAATAGGACTCCTTACGAGCGTTCTTTCTATCTACTATTATCTAAAAATAATCAAGTTATTAATGACTGGACGAAACCAAGAAATAACCCCTTATGTGCGAAATTATAGAAGATCCCCTTTAAGATCAAACAATTCCATCGAATTGAGTATGACTGTATGTGTGATAGCATCTACTATACCAAGAATATCAATGAACCCCATTCTTGCAATTGCTCAGGATACCCTCTTTTAGCTGCTAGGTCTATTTCTTAGTTCAAGATCCCTCTTACTAACTGGAATAAAAGAATTAGTAGATCTGTTCCGCCCAAAATGGGAATGGGCGCTAGGGTTATGAACTTATAATCATGGAATCGACTCGATCATCAGATTATAAGTTCATTCCATACCGAACCAGACCGTGCACATTCTTATTATGAGAAGGGGTCATTCGAGCCTATGGAAATAGGATACTCTGTTCACATAGAAATCCCTACGTCCTTACATTCTATTTAGGATTAGGAATAGGTGTAATCAGACCTGCTTTTGACATATCTATCCTATTCTTATTTGGGTACCATATGCACCTCTTTGGGCTTCTATTGAATCGAGAAATTGGATTGTACATCTTTCATCTTTTTGATTTTGATATCGATTTTGATACATATAAGGTGTCCTACGGATAATGCAAATCGAAGCTATTTGATGTTTGACTCAGGCAAAAAGAAAAGAAAGAAGAGAACGAAAGGAGAACAGAACTTTGTATTTGGTAACTCTCCTGTAGTTATGTTTAACCTTGAATGCAATTTATAGATTCGACAGCAATAGTCCCTCGGACTCGAAAAGTAATAACGAAAATGGCTAATCCAATAGCAGATTCCGCAGCTGCCACTGTTGGAACTAATGAAGCAAATGATTGACCCATCATATCATCCAAAGAAACGGAAAATACCAAAAAGTTCAAATTGACAGCTAATAACATTGATTCAATTGGCATTGACATAATAAGAATATTTCGTCTATTAAGGAGGATTCCCCGAATACCTAAAATAGAGATGATCATAGAAAAAGTGAAATATTTTATAGGATCCGTTTCGGAAACATGGAATGTCAGAGAAATTCAAATTATGTGAGGCTTAGAAAGAAGTCCTGCGTAGAGTCCAGGGAGAGCCTATTTTGATTTTTTTCTCTAGTTACCCTTTTTCCTTCTCAAACAACGCGTTTGATTTCCTTCCTTATACCAAAGGAATTCCATCTTTCTCTTGCCGATCACATCACATCCAAGGCATTTCGTTGGAATACATCCTGTCTTTTCACCTTTGTAGTCCTATGCATAGTAAGTACTATAGCCTCACTAGTCCTCGTCGAGGAATCTCCTTGCCGCCCTAGAAGTTTGAGATCGTGCCCGACCGTTTTGGAGTCTGTTCAGGAGCTCCTTCAGCGCCCGGGGATTGACGTCGGACTGGAGTCGGCTCAACATGAAATCAAGCATGGTGCGATAGTCTTCTTCACGGAGCTCCTCTCCATTCTTCAGAGTAATATCACGCAATGTGTCCAGAATCTGGGCGTGACAGGCGCGGGCCTTTTGTAGAGAACTTTCCTCTCAAAGAGAGAGAGGTCGTCCCTCCCAATCAAAAGAAGGAGGGTTCTGTTCTGCTTCCGCTGCGACTCCAGGCATTGGAGCGGGATTCGGATGCCGCTCTTGACTGACCACAGCTTCCGGGGGAGCGGTCTGCTCCCGGGATGCAGAGGCGTCCTCACAGTCAGCCAGAAAAGCTTTGAATAGCTCTTCCGAGTTAGTGGATCCGGAGGGAGGCATTGAAGGGCCTGGGTCCCCCATTCCGTCCCAGTCGGACTCGGAGCGAAGCATCTCCCAACAACATTCGAAAAATTCATTATCCCCAACCTAGGGCTGGTCGAGTATGAAGAAAAGACCTATATGGGATTCGGATTACCGAAATTGGATTTCCTTATTGATCCATATGTCGCTTAGACTTTACTTTTTCCCCTTTCCTCTATTTGTTCGATAGGGTCTTCGTCTCCGTGTAAAAGCAAACTCTCCAAATTTATGACCAACCTTTCCTTCAGTGATCTTACAACGAACAGGAGTTTTTCCATTGTAAATGAGTACGGAGCAATCAACGAATTCCGGCGAAATAGAAGATTTACGTGACCAAATTTTCCTGCTCATCAGACTTTCTCTACTATGCCTTTTTTCGTGAACTACTAAATGACTCCTCTTGCTCCAAGCTCCCTTTTGTTGCCTTCTCGTTCACATCCTCGTTCAATTGAAACAAGCTTTCAATCAATATAATATCTGCAGGCACATTATATAATTCCTATATGGAAATTCATTTGCGGAAGACCTCCATTCAAACATGAGAAAAGCTTCTGGGCCCGTCCAAGATGGGATGGGAGAAAAAAAGCTAAAAAAATCTGGATTGTGCATTGGTCGGGATCTCCGTAACAAGTAGGTGAACGGGCTCCATTATGTGGACTTCATCAATTTGTGAATTATGGACTTGGCGGTAGTGGTCAATACTAACTGCACCGTCTAAATGCTCCCTGACCAAGTTTGCGTACTCGTCAGGGTTGAGTTGAGGGGGCAGCCCGTGCGCTAATTGGGCTTCGAGGTGGCTATACGCGAAAAAAGCTCGCTTTCTACTGAGGCCTGTTCTGTCCTAAACTGTTCCAGAATGTTATTTGTTTCATAGGAAGATTCCAAAAGCACATTGATGCCGAAAGAATCTTCGGAACTGGTGGAGAGGCTATTCTGATTGAAGGCTAGACAAATAACATGACTGAGGTATGTAAATAAAACCTGTGAAATAGCTATATAATATGATCTAAATATAGAAGAATACCAAAGATAATGGATTGCAAAATAAGCTTTTTAGCTTTCTTTTTCTTTTGTGCGCGCTTTTCGCCTGCCTTCCCGACCACGGATAGGCTACGGGGCTTTGCACTTCGGCCCCATTGTGTGAATACCACATCAAGGTGACAGGATTCGAACCTATGGCCCTCTGTACCCAAAACAGATGCGCTGACCAGACTGCGCTACACCTCGTCTCCCCCTCAGAACATATGGATCTACCCGATCCATAAAGAAAAGAACCACCGCTTTTAGGAAATTTTGACAATGCTCTTTCACTTGCATTTTCTTTCGTGAAGGCTCGCTCTCGTTCTTCTTACATCTTTCCCTTTTTTCTTGAGAATTGTATCTGTGGCTACTGCTGTTTTGCCAGTCTGTCTGTCCCCAATAATGAACTCTCGCTGACCGCGCCCTATAGGGATCATCGAATCGATAGCAATAAGCCCTGTTTGAAGAGGTTCGTATATGGAACGCCTGGAAATTCTACTTGGAGGAGGAGATTCAATTAAGCGAGATTCGGAAGCTACAATTTCGCCTCTCCCATCAATAGGTTTAGCCAGAGCATTTATAACACGACCCAAGTTATATACGCTCACGGGTATCTGAGCAATTCTTCCTGTTGCTTTTACAAAACTTCCCTCTTGATGCTAAACCATAGCTCTAACTGAGTCAAATTCCACAATTTCTAAGAACGATATGCTTTTTTTCATTTTCCACTGTGAAAGCTTCTCTCAATCCCTCCCTAGTCCTTTCTTTCCTGGGCACAGGCTTACCTGGTTGACCGCCCACATTCATTCATTGTTCGTTCTATTGTGGAATCGAACCACAGAGCTAGCGCAATTGGGATTTAGAGTCCCATGCGTGAAACTAAAGAGGATTTTCAGTCCTCTGCTCTACCAGCCAGAACCTAGAAGGACACTTCACACCCGATTTGACACAGCTAGACTGGAAACACTGCTTGTCAAGAGCACAGACCCCAGTATAGAATACTTTTTTGAGTATGTTGGTAAGGTCCGGTCATCCGCTTCTGTGCTTGCACTTCTGCGTAACTAGGGGTGCAAGTCCAGTACAGCGTACTTTCATAATTGAATCAAAAGCGTCGATACATGAAAAATCTCTATATACGATATTTATGACACAGAATGTTGTTCTTTCAACATGATTCCTCAACAATTTTTTCATTGTAACTGACTCTCCGTTCTCTCCGTTCCACTTTGGTTTTCGACTAATAATTACCATGATGAATTTCTCTTACTGCTTGGTTCCGCATTGGATTTTGGAAACTTTTGTTTAGAAAGTGGTGTCACGACCGTGGGGATCAAATGGATGGTTCATCGCTGTTAAGAACAACCGATGCCTTATGTGTATTGGATCCGCTCTTCTGTTAGCATGAACACATGAATGAGATTCTATTCCTCTTCCTTATTCTTCCTAAATAGAACCCCCCAACCTAGGTGCGGAAGTAAAATAAATCCTTGTTTGTACATCGCTGAACTTACATACCCGGGCCCGGCTCAACATTCTTTTAAAACAATCGAATAACGGCTTTTCCATGACTTGGCCATTCAATCTTGTGAACTAATCGAGACCGAAATTGGATAAAGAGATACAAAAGGAGAGGAATACCCAATCGATGAAAGAACATGAAACCCTTCTGTTTCTATAGAGGTACGGGAAACGGTTGGGGGCAATAAAGTAGGTGAAGTGGTTGGATTTTGCGAGCTGTTCCAACCACTGCTGGATGTGATTCCAAGAGCCGAACGAGAATGAATACCACACAGAAGAGTCAAGACCGGGCTCCCTAATAGAATGTTTAACCGATCCATTCCGGATCGATCGAATTGGTACGGAAGTTGTAACATGGGAAAAGCACAGAAAACACGACTTATTTGAATAACCCGGTGACCTACCAATTGTAGAAGTAGGATTTTTGGCAAGCAATAAGCACTTAAATAATACAATTCGAGTGTACCAGATTCTTTATCATTTCGAGGAAAAGGTTCGGGAGGAAAGGGAAACAACAGAGGGATCCGAATCGAACCTAAATGGGAATGACATGAAAAATCTTTTTCAAAACCTATCATTAAGGGCGTGACGACGATATACGAGAGGAATAAAAAAAACTCGTGATTGGTGTGGAGGGGAAGATCTGCTTATGAAATTGTTCAAGAAAGAGTCGTCTCATTTCCTTACTTCTGCGTTCTTTCGAATTCATTCACTTCGACGGCTGGCGCTACGCTAGCTTTGCATGATTAGCTCCGACAGAACAGGTACTGCATTTCCTTAGTTGGATCCGCTCTTTCTCTCTCGTGTAGTTGTTGCTTCCGGCTATTTATTCAGTCGTCAATCAGCATTGATCCAGGTAGTTAGTCAGTCTCTCTCTTTTTGCCCGTCCTTCTCTATCTATGAAATTCCTAATTCAGGCTACTTTGGGAAGACAGACCTCTCCCTCGCTTATCGCATGGCTGTCTTTCCCCTCTACAAATGCCCAAAATCGGGTCGATTTTGAAAAACATTCCCTCCGGCTATAGGCCGAAACCACGCTCAAGTGCTTCTATAAGTTATTTCTTACTCGAAAGCCGGTTGCTTTTTTTACGATAAAGCCGCCTCTACTATGCTCGCCATCAACTGATACTGGTTTAGCTTCAGCGGAAGGATGGGGAATCAGGAGAACATGGGGGGAGGAAGTAGCTACGCCTAACTCAAGATCTAGGAAATGCTTAGTAAGGTATCCCCGGTATTTACTGATTCTTGCTGTCCCTATATATCTGTAATGATCGCTCTGGCTCTGGGCCGTATGATCTTCGGGATGCAGAATAGGGGATCGCTTGTAAAATGGACCAGCTCCGTATCAACGAATCTTCTCCGTTCTTATTTTGACCTGTTGTATTATTTCCTAGGAGGAATACAATGCTCTTCCGTTCTTTACAATGACAAACAGGAAGTTAGGTTGAAAATGTCATTCCGTGTTGGTAACTTAATTTGGGTCTGGGAGGCCGAAGCTACCGATCAAGCTCCATTTTATAGATTTTATAGCTCAGCCCTCTTTCTAACAATGAATCACTGATTTCCCCGATATTTGCCTCGGAAAGGGGAAACAAGATATCGATTGAATTTACCCACACCATCACCACTTTTGAAAGAGAAAATAAGTGTTCAGCTGACCCAAATTCCGATCGAAAAAACAAAAACTTATGGATTGAATGATTTCGACAAGCGAAATCGACTCGGAACCAAGGGGAACAAGACGAGATTCCGTGTTCACTTATCGATTCCAAAATGAATCGAATTCGTGAACTTTATAACGATATTACTCCTCTTCCTTACGGCTCCCCTGTGCCTAGTGATTTCTCATGCTCGATTCATCCCATTCTAGTATATCTACTCAGCTATCCTTAGAAAAGTCAAAAGATAAGGAGCTCAACCTGTGGAAATCCAACTACCATCGGCTGTCACATTCGTTCCCACTTACCGCAGGGATGGATCAAGTAACTGGTGATTCTTTTCAAGGTCAGATGCTTTTTGGGCTTATTTTCTCAAAAATCTTCATTTTGATCGAAAAAACCCGGGGTTAGGCGAATGCGCGGGTACTCTTGATCTGGCTGCTCCATGTAAATTTCCTCATCCAACTCCCCATTAAGGAAAGTCGTCTGCCCATCTGATGAACGAGAAGACCGTGTTTGCTTGCCTGCTTCCTATCTGACCTATCAATCAAAGAAATGTTCTAGTTCCGCGATACGAGCTTGACTGTCGCTCTGAGACAGTAGATTTCTTGGTTGGGGGTCCCTTTATCAAAGGCTCCCTTCCCTACTGATCATACAACAAATGAAGGTGGTTAGAAAGATGGCACATCGATCTTCTGTACACCCTGTTCGTGTTGCGGAACGCAGAAAATCCGCCTTCCTTGGAAAAAAAATTCCTGACTCCGAAGTATCAAAGGAGAATTGGGTGGCGCCTTCTGAAGAGCCCTTCATTCTGCGACTCAGATAGGCTAGGATTCGTGTCTCAGCCGGAAGGGGTCGTAGGACTGACTCAGACAAAGCGTTAGAAGTACGATCTCCGAATCTATAAGCTTTGGCCTGCCTTCTTCCCTTATCTAATCTCTTAGGTAATAAGAAAGTGGTGTTAATTGTCACGCTAAGGAGCTGACCAGTGACATTTCTGTCTCAATTGAAGTCAACCTTACTATACTCGCTTGTAGGAGATCATCGCTCAGAAGGGCGTTCTTTCGCTAGAAAAACAAGAGTTTGAAGATCACCCAACCCACGAAAAGGTCAGAACTCTCGATCTAGCCCCACTTTCTATAGCAATTTATCGACATGTTGTTTCGAATGTCCTTGAAAAGGCCTACACACATACCCTGCCACTCGATGTGTAGTGGGTTTGTTCAGTAGAGATGGGTAGAGCGCACAAGTATTGGAAGGAAAGTTTCACCCTTCTTAAAAGAGAAAAAGTCTGTATTGAACTATGATTTGAATTCCTTTCTTATTAGTTTCCAAGTGCAAAATGTTCATTGCCTTGATCAGAGCCTTTAAGCCTTTTAGAAGCGAGCATTTCCGCAGCTTCTATTTTTCCTAAAGCTAATGAACCGAATGGAAGAGAAAAACTTGGAATAAAAAATAAAGAAGGAACCAACAAGAAAATAAAGAATTGTTCCAACCTCGGCTCGGGGTCTGTCTGGAAATGGAAAATAGTTCTCTCTCTCATCTGGTCTCGCCACAGTGACAAGAAAAACAAGTGAATAATTGGAATAGAACGCAATCATCAACCAAAATCGGGTAGGATGTATTTACAAGTTTTGACTCATTTTTGACCCGTTTGGATCATCCCGATCGTGCCGCCGTGGAGTCTTATCTTTGTCTGGCTCCGATCTCTGGAAGCGATTAAACTTCTTCTGCGGGTTATTCTTCTACTGCTTATTGCCGGACCCTTCTTTCCTCTTATACGGATTGGGAAAGTATTTCTATTATACGTATATTCTTAAACACATGACACCTTAGGCGCACACTTTATTCGGACAGTGGGGCACGATGCTCTAAAAGAACTTATTGAAAAAAAACATAGCGGTAACGGCTGTTTTAGAAAGCACCTCTTCCTTTCCTGAAACTCAAACAACCTACTAGGCTACTAAAAGGCTAATCCAGACGAAGAAGATAGCGAGAAAACGACTCCTCAAGCCGAAGTAAGGGCGGGACCATCTTCTTTTGTGACCGTTTGGAGCTGCTCACAAGGCCTAAACCTTCCTGTAATCCCTGGAGCTTCGTCAGAGCCTTTTCCTTCCCCACAGGCCAGAGCTCAATTTACCTTCGCCACAGCTCTAAAATAAGGAGAATCAGCTCAAGATAAAAGGGCTCGCACTCAATTGATCCGGGTCAACACTTCCTGTATCTGGTTTCGGCTTTATTTTGACTCCTTGTAGGGGCTCATGACAGTCCTGTAGGGGATCCAAAGGCTTTCGAGCAGTAGCGGCAGCGGGGCGGGAGAGTTGGTTATTCAATTGATCCTCTAATGTTGGCCCTTCTACATCATCCAGCAAGGCTCGGAAGTCTGAGCTATTAAGGTGCGGTTGACGGATAAGAGGCCTTCGGTATGTTAAGGGAGAGAGGGGAGAGTCATTCCAGAGTTGGGTGGGAATCGTTGATAGAAATTTGGATTTTCCCTGAGGTACGATAGCGTCTGAACTAAAGAAAGGGAATATGGAAAGTGAATGTGGTAAAGGATACCAAGAGTAGGTTCCCTGAATGATTTTTAGGCGTCTTTTCTTTGAACAAATAAATCTATAAAGAAAATTGGATGGATCTTCCACCTATGCTATGAGTGAATCTTATCATCACTGGCGAGTGGTATCGTATCACCGTCTTTGTCCTGAAAACATCTGCAGAGCTAAGCCAGTGTAGGCTTTGACACTACTTATATTCGCTACAAGTATTACACTCGCTTCGCTACACTCTTCTCTTATGCTTCGCGCTTCGCATAGGCTAAATAAGCCGCTCATCCCTGGCGAATCCTACCCACATAGGAATGCGGAACCATCGTGGAAAGGCAAAACATATTCAATCCCAGGAGAGAAGTCACTGGTTCGATAGGACCAGGGAGAGGACCCTGATCACCTTGCCAACGAATTCAAGGCCTTAGGAAAATCATCCTACAATGGACCGTAGGGACTGAGAACGAAGAAGACATAAAAATAAGGTTAGGGGGGATAAAAAGAAAACCTCCTCCCATTCAAAGTCGTCTTCAAGTCCCTTTTTGATTCTTTACCGAGTATGGATGGATCAACTATAGGTTCGAGTTTAGCCAAGATACGTACACGGCTAAGTGTATGAAAATCCAAGAGAGAATCATAAAATCTAAAAGCTAGGAAGGAGAAGACCGGGTGATTGAATATGACTTGCTAACAGATCCTACTCTTCCTTAAGCGCTAGTTCTATTCACGATGGTTCAGTTTCGAGAGCAGCTAAAGTAGTTACCTAATAAGATAGATGAATATTCCACGATCTACGATTATAAAAATCTTCTTATAGAAGTCTAGTTCTTTCTTCTTTTAGAAAAGGAAGTCTTGCTCTCCTTTCTTGCCGCTACTTGCGTTGCGAGCCAATCTTCAAACTGTTACGGAGAAGTCGTTTACTGATTAGCTGCTTGAACGTGGAAATATTTCGGCATATCTGCTCTTAGGTTAGTACGAGAACTCGACTCTACTCGTGCTATAGTCGAGGATGTACTTATACTACCCTAAAGAGGGATCAATTAATGGGGTGCATTTTTCTTAGGGCAATTCTAGGCAAGACCTTGAATCACAGGGTTTGTTCCTGGCAACCCAGCATTCTTTATCTTGGCGTAGATTGGTGTGATGGGACGGATGCCGTGAAAAAGCTTTTTTCTTTGACCGGAATCAACAGGTGTGAACCCATCTAGGATGAGTCAAACATAGGGGGAAGGGCCTCCTGGCAATATCCGGCATACTAGTAATCGATTATTTGGCCTTTTGCGATCGAACAACCTATGAACAGTTGTAGCCTACATAACCTACCTACCCAGACCAAGGGAAGAAGGTATCAGATCACTGTAGTTGTAGACCCCTTTTTCCAAATAAAGGAAGTGACAACGTTTGCCCGAAGAGGTTGAATCAATAGTAAGAAGATACCACCCAGGCACAGAATCCGAAATAACAATCAGGAATAGGACTAGGAGAATGAGGTCTAATTTACGGAGTAAAGCTGTAATTGGGCTTAGTGCTCCGTTTGCGCCTTAGGACTAGGACTGATAGGTAAATGCCCCTTACTCAACCAATGAAGGCGGGTAGGGCTTTTCTTTCTTTTGTTTAGGATTGGCAAGAGGATGGCTGCCTCGGCTTCAAAGCTGTTAGAGAATGCGCTCTTATCACTACAGGGACGCGAGAGAAATTCCTCGAAGGTAGTATTAAAGGGATGGGGCATTACCGGTGTTAGCGACGAAGGGATTGTTTGCAAGAGAAGGTTGCCCTGTTAAGATACGAACAGGGGGCATGCCACGCATAATAGTAAAAAAAGGGCAGAGAAGAGGATTGAGGGACAGAAGGAGCTGGAGGCCAACAAGGAATAGAAGAAGCTGTTCCACTCGTAGCTCTTCTTCTTTTTTTAAAGCTTAACTCACATTTCGGGAGCGGATGCTGCTCGAGCTAAAGATATGCCCCCAACTCTTGAACAGCTCTCACTTGCCTTGGCCGATAGCTTAGATGACCGACCGTTAGGCATGGTTACCAATGATTTAACAGTATATATCTTGTTTGGTGAGCCAACCGGCTTCACCCGAGGATGAAGGTAGTAGAACAAAGAGGAGCCGCATCTTTTCCTGGCCGGAGAGGAATCAAGGTCCATCTCATTAAGGCCGAACATTTAGTCTCGTTCCCGATAACAATAGGGAACATCTGGTCTTGTTTGGTTTTTCTTTCAAGGATTTTGTCTTTCTTGCAATTCTGCGAACTTTGAATGCATCATTTCCTCCATTTCTCGGAACTTATCGCGGAATCTAGGCCCACTAGGACTCGGCGGAATTTCTGGTAAATCAAGCTCTCCCAGGGGTGGAAGCCAGCCCCCGCGGATTAGGTCGGCTTTCTTGGAATGGAACCGTTGGGGCCGGCCGGCCCGCAGATGTAGAGAGGTTGCCCCCACCATCCTCTTGAACTGCGAAAAAAAAGGGACGCTTGGAAAGAAGGGAACGCACGGCTCTTATCTGGTTCGAATCCAGTTCGTCCCCGCCTGTTCACTTATAACGAAATCACACGTTAAGCCCGATGAATTCATCTACAATTTCTTGATTTGTCGGTTTGGCAAGGCAGAACCTTCCATTAAGGTTATATTATAGTTTCGATAGGAGAGATGCAGACCAGATAGGAATGCAAGAATACTCTATAAATTGTTTATTAATTGGTTTAGTCTGTGGAAGAGAAGTATCGATCTAGAGGATTGCCCCCCCAGACTGACCTAGTTGTCCTTGACTTGCTTCGGAAAGAAAAGACCTAGTACTTGTTTACCTTGACCATGGCTACTTTCCCGCCGCCTTTCCTTCTATACTTTTCCTATGTGCTATCCCAGGCATCCCTTGTCAAGCTACCTATCCCTACGAAAAAGCAAGCCTACTTACTACGTGTTTTCCTCTATTGGCAAATACGCATATACTGACCTACTCACGTGCATATCTTGCATAAAGCCTTCCCCTAAAAAAACAAACTAGCCCGTATCTTCCTAGTCCTTGTTGCCAGCCCTACTCGACTTTACTCGACTATTTAGAAAAAGCTACTACTTGAATGCATACTTTTACTATTATTTAAAGAAAAAACAAAAACTATTTATGAGTTTATGCCCCACCAACAGAGCAAAAGAACGCTCAAATGAGGAACTAGAATATGAAAGTGCAAAATCTCCTACCGAACAAAGAAAGCACTATATCTCATTTGAAAAATATGGTAAAAATTCTTCAACCTAACTCAACACAACTATATTTCGACTGTATATGTATGTTTGTAACGTGCCACAAAACCATCTTAAGATTAGACAGTTATCAATTAGCAAACGCATTGACCACATGCAAAAAATAAAGACGGATCTCCTTCCTTTTATTCGGTGCTTTCCTTTTATAAGTCACTGCTATTCTTCCTTGACCCTTCTTACCTTTGCTAGATTTTGCATTCCCCTCATTACTATTCGGCTCAGTATTATCTTCACCTTTGGAATTGCTTCCACCAGAAGTAGACGACAAGTACCGTAGATGTCAGAATTTCGTATATAGCAAATTCAGGTAGTAAGTAATGGAACTGTAGCATGCAAAGGGACTGTACCATGGAAATTGAGAAGAAATCTCCATCAAGTTTTTCCATTTTATGCCATATGAATAAGAGATTCCTTTTAGTTAGAAAGCTCGCGTAGAAGTTTGCTATCAAAGACCTCGGTATTCTTTTCATCCGCGGTTTCCCACTTCTCTGTCTCTGGGTGAATGCCTCTACCAGAGGTTATGCGCCAGCTTGGGAAAGCCTTAAGTTATATCTTAATCTGTCTTGCAAGGTAGATTGGATCATGTCCGCGATAGAAGTTGCGGAGGAATGAAACGACGATTTCGGTATAGGAAGAGAAAGGGATTGTGCTTTCGACCGTGGCGAGATAGGATAGACTTGGGATTCTTTCTTGGCCCTTGATTGCCAACACTCTGGGGCTGAATTAATTAATGAAACTAATAGGAAGGATTGGGATGATGAACTGGTGAGATTCTTTCTTTCGCTGACTGACCAAGGTAATTAATTCCTTCCATTGGCCAGGCGGGTAAGCAAGGAGACGACGTTCTCATTAAAAAAATGAAATATGCCATGCCGAATTCAAAAACAACTCCTTCAACTCCGTCGTTTACCGACATCCTCTCGGCTATCATACGTCCTCCGCTTATCTCTCTTAGGCATAGGCATCTCAACACATTCCTCCTTCCGAGTTGCTTGTCCGAACTTGGCTCTTTAGTAAAACGAAGGAGCTGCTAAGCTATTATTAGGTATCAATTTAGGAGCCTTTTGTCATTTCCAACTACATTATTGTGAGCATTCGGAACCCGTTCCTACGCGGTCATCAAATTGGCTGGCTTTGGACCCTCGATCGCAGCAATGAACTCAGCGTCCCACTTAACTTACTTTTGGTACTTTTGAATCTTGTCCCATCCCATAGCTTCACAAGTGAATCTACCTATGGATCCATAAAGTTGATCATTACTTTTCAAATTCTTATTCCATGTGTCCGCCATAGCGCTTATCTATCTCCTGGTCTGATTCATCTTTGGAATGTAACCGGACATATTACAAGGCGAAAAAACAGTGATTTCATCGATTCCGGATTGCCCAGTGTCTCCCTTTCCCTCTTTCCTTTCACTTTCCTCGCATAACGAAAGCATTCCATCCGGCGTAAGCATCTGGATAATCTGGAATGCGACGTGGCATACCCGAAAGCCCTAAGAAATGCATGGGAAAGAAGGTCAGATTAACCCCGAAAAAAGTGATCCAAAAATGGATTTGGCCTAAAGTTTCAGGATATGTCCGACCAAAGATTTTACCCACCCAATAGTAAAATCCAGCAAATAAAGCAAAAACGGCCCCCATAGAAAGTACATAATGGAAATGTGCAACCACATAATAAGTATCATGTAGAGCAATGTCTAGCCCAGAGTTTGCTAGAACTATTCCAGTGAGCCCTCCTATGGTGAACAAAAAGATGAACCCTACAGCAAATAACATGGGTGTTTTGTATTGTATCGAACCTCCCCACATGGTAGCGATCCAACTAAAGATTTTGATTCCTGTGGGCACAGCTATGATCATGGTAGCTGCGGTGAAGTAGGCACGCGTATCAACGTCTAAGCCCACAGTAAACATATGATGAGCCCAAACTAGAAATCCAAGAACACCTATACTTATCATGGCATAAACCATGCCTAGATACCCGAAGACCAGTTTTCTTGAAAAGGTCGATACGATATGACTAATAATACCAAATCCAGGCAGAATGAGAATATACACCTCTGGATGACCGAAGAACCAAAAGAGATGCTGGTATAATATTGGGTCTCCCCCTCCTGCAGGATCAAAAAAGGTTGTATTAAAGTTTCGATCGGTTAATAACATTGTAATTGCCCCCGCCAGTACCGGAAGTGATAATAAAAGTAGGAATGCTGTCACTAGAACGGACCACACAAAAAGTGGTAATCTATGCATAGTCATTCCAGGTCCACGCATGTTGAAGATAGTTGTTATAAAATTGATAGAACCTAAAATTGATGAAATACCTGATAGATGAAGACTAAAAATTGCTAAATCAACTGCTCCTCCAGAATGGCTGGTAATACCACTTAAGGGCGGATAGACTGTCCACCCAGTGCCGCTGCCCACTTCTACTAAGGCTGAGCTTAATAGGAGCAAGAGACTTGGTGGCAACAACCAGAATGATATATTATTTAATCGTGGAAATGCCATGTCAGGTGCACCTATCAGAATCGGAACAAACCAATTACCAAATCCACCTATCATCGCCGGCATAACCATAAAAAAGATCATTAAAAAAGCGTGAGCCGTTATTAAAACATTATAAAGTTGATGATTCCCACCAAGAATTTGATCGCCGGGTCGGGCTAATTCCATACGAATCAGTACGGAGAAGCATGTGCCCATCACTCCTGCAATGGCACCGAAGATGAAATAGAGAGTCCCAATATCCTTGTGGTTAGTAGAGAAGAGCCATCGAACCAGATTTGTCATTTGCTGTTTTTTAGAAATGAAAACTTTCCTTATCAAAGAGGGGCCGGGGGGCTGGAAGAGAAAAGAAAGAGGGGCCCGCCCGGGGGCTGGAAGAGAAAAGAATCATAATTACTGAGCTACCCCGCTCTTTTTTTTTCTAATTCCCTTCTAAGATCCTCCGACTTAAACAAGAGTAGAGCATGCTGGTGCTCAGCACTTTCGAGGCTTGCTTTACTCTTGGGGATTTCTTCCCACCGGATTTTCTGTTCTATTTCCAGGCACCTCCTTGCGGAGCTTTCTGCCTCAAGGAAACCGCGGTTGTGGGAAACAACCTCGAAAAAGAAAACTGATCCTCCCTCATTCTCCCGCAGATCTTGATAAGACGCTTGGAGAACAGTGAAAGAATCAGTTGCGTGAATATGGTCCAGATAGGAACGAAGCGCTTCATCGACCAAGTAGGGCTCGATCGGTAGATAAGGCCCTATTCTTTGATAAAGCGCCACAAATTCCTGAATGACATCTTGTCGCATACTAGACAGCTTTTCTTCCATTAGGAAGAGCTTAAGCCATCCAGGTATGTCTTCCAGAGGGGTATTGTGATTAGGCTCGTTCTGAATGAACGTAACCCATCCAGGATCCTGCTCATAAAGGCTCAGATAGAAGTTTAGCCCTGCTAAATGAGCTAGAGCTTGGGGATCCTGAATTTCTGGAGGTAGAGTAATAAGGAAGGAGGCGCCGAAGGCTCCGAAAAGATTTAAAATTGGTAGAAGAATAATAGATATAAAACGAAAAAGTAATAAAAATAGAAAATAGAAAGTAATATCAAATTATATATATAAGGAAACTTAATACATAAGTTCAAATAGAAAGCAGTAAACCTGCTAGTGGAGAAGAGCCATCGAACCAGATTTGTCATTTGCTGTTTTTTAGAAATGAAAACTTTCCTTATCAAAGAGGGGCCGGGGGGCTGGAAGAGAAGAACTTGAATACTAAACGCTGGAAGAGAAGAACCTTAATACTAAACCAAGTTTCGAGAACTTCTTGGTGACTTGATTGGTTCCCTTCCCCCAATTTGCAAAGGATGATTCCCGTGAAGGTGATCTCGATCACCATTCTATGATATTTCTGGATGCTTTTGAGAAGCTTTTCCTTTTACCTAATGCCGGCTACCGACAACTTACTTCATGCTATTACTAACACTTATGACTGAGCCGCACCTGCTTTTCAAAAGAAATTGAAACTATCATGCCTGAGACTAGCCAATAGAAGAAAGAGCCACAAGCAAGCCATAGCAGCATCCTTTTTCTTCGCTTTCTTCAACAATGCGAATCTACCTCACTCCTCATCATAACTCAAATACAAATTCGAGTTCCAAATTGATATTTCCTCACGTAAGCAATAAAATGTGAAACCAATATTCATCATGAAACTTCAGACACTGATGATTGTGAGGTTCTGGAAGAGAGACGACGTAGGCTGATTCAAAGTAAACAGAAAACCACCCCTTAAATGTCTACAAAAGTAGGTCATTCACACACCAACACACCTCCCACCACATGGTTCCAAACCCTCTCTGGTAACCATGCTACCCATAAGTATATACCCCAAGGCAGGCGCCAGCGACTACGTCAGTACTTTCGTTGGCATTACAACACACGTAGCAATGGTTCTGTGCAAAATTGGTTCACGTCAGAAGAGGACCATCACATCTGCGCATTCCTTCCATTCTTTGGTTGGTTTTCCAGGCGCCTTTGTCGGCATGCATATTGGCTTCTCAGAAATTCATTCTTCTAAACAGGAGGTCTTTTTCCTCCTCTAGGGGGCATCATCACGATCCTGCTCTTTATCCTTTTTCTTCTTATCCTCATCTTCCGAATTGTCAAGTGAGCAAGACTACATAATAAGAGAATGCGGGAATGGATCTGAGACTGATGGCTGACCGGCCTACACCCACCGAACCCTTAGCCCTTGCTTCAATTAGAGCAACATACGAATCTGCAGAAGCATCTAATAGCAATTCTGAGAATCAGTTCGGAATGAATGCTATACTTTTTCTTCCCCACTCATCTTATTAAGCCTTTTTCTTAGCCCGCTTAGCTTCCGTGCCCAGATAGACTTTGACTATACTATAAAAAAAAGAGAGCTAGATGATCTGTTATCAAGTGAGAAGAAAGGCAGGTCCAGAATGCCGTTGATAGGCCTAAGTCCCTCACCTAGAGTCATCGTCGAATTCGTCGGAGGAAAATCGGTAACCTAACCTACAGGAGTCGAAAATGAAGTAGGTCCAGGTATGATCAAGCCCTGTCGTGAGCTGACTGGGCTTTCTCCTGGATCAAAGCGGATCAGCTCGCCAAATTCGTCGATCGAATCGGGCGCCCCGGAACGTCGAATGAAAGTGGTCTTTCTACAACCCTATTTATATGATTTTTAGGGCCCCTTTCCCCCTATCCCTCCCTTATGTTTAGGAGCGGGATCTGCCCAAGAACGACCTGTGGTGGTACGGAAGGCATGGACTCCGCAAGCGTCCCGCACCCTCTGAGAAAGAAACTCCTCAACCATCACAAGATAAAGAAGTATGACGCTCTGTGTCTGACTCTATTGGTCATAGTTCCTTGCTGTTGCGGCCGGTGCTCGTTTGCGCGCGTGTGAACCACCAGATCATAAGGAAAGATGCCTCTCGGGGCATCTGAGAATGATTCGAGCCGTATGAAGGGAAACTCCCACGTACAGTTTGTTTTGGGGGGGAAGGAGCCCGACAGGGTCCCCCCACTGACTTGGCCCGGGCCTAAGTGAAAGTGCAAAAGTGAAGTGGTGGGCCTACCCATCCCAACCTGGGGTATGCTGGGATTCGCGAAGAGCAGCACCTTACGATGTTCATGACCAATCGGATCTTGACGTACCAGTAGGTACCAGAGGAGATCGCTATGATCGTTACTGTATCCGTATCGAAGAGATGCGACAAAGTGTTCGGATCATTGTGCAATGTCCTAATCAAATGCCTAGTGGCATGATCAAAGCCGATGATCATAAGCTATGTCCTCCATCACGATCTCGAATGAAACTATCCATGGAATCGTGCGCCGTGTGAAACGTAGATCATCGCCGTTCTTAACCGAGACTCAGGTTAAGCTCCGTCTCGGAACCGCCGTGGGGTTAGGAGTAAAGCATCCCGAGGTTGGCGCATCTCGTTGGGCGTGGAGAAGCATTGGGAACCCCAATATCTTTCTTCGGAGCAGTTTCTTTTCCCGTCCCCTCGCCCCGGCATAGCGCTTCGCTTCCGGTTCTTCGGAAGAATCAACTGACTACTCCCTTCTTCATTGATCCGGGGGAAAGGGAACCGTCTACCAGTTGGGAAGCTAGACATCAAGGTTGTGGCTTGATGAGGATAACTAAGCTGACACGCCGGAGTTGGCTGCTGGCACAACAGGGTGGTGCCTTACCGCACCGCAGGCGCACGCGCGGTAGCGTTCGTGGTGGTGCTTCAGGATTCCAATGTACTGCGTCCAGGATCAGAACGAGCTTGCCGGCGGACCACTGCCGTCCCATTCTTTAGTGAGCTGGAGCGCTGCCATCTTATCCACGGAAAACGCGTCAAGCTATCGCTTGGGGTCGAAGCACTAAAAGAAAAGGACCGGGAAACGCGGCGGCATAGGAACCACGGGAACCCAGGAGGGAGAAAGACGATGTACGGGATACGGGATCCTCGCAGTAGGCTGGACCAAAATCCAGCCGAGAGAGGGCAGCCTTTAGAAGCAACAGGTTGGAAAACCAAGAGAAGGCTTCGCCTTTTCTTATCTTCTTCCTGGCACAAAAAGAGGGATTAGCATTATTGACCCCATGAGAAAGCACTAACACCTTCCTCATCGGGGCTCCGCGCACTGGGAAAAGGCTTCCGCGACAGGAAACCGGCTACTAGTTAGGAAGTGAACATAAGGTATCAAGAGGTCCCTCACAGTCAGGTGCAATGCAATTGCCCCCTATTAGTCAAGTACCCCTCTTCCTATTTAGTTTAGGGGTTAAGGCGAGAAATGGCTTGATGAACCCTTCCGTTCACCACGCACCGGCCCCATTCACTTGCAACTCGTAGAGGCTGTAAGTAAATAGTGCCCCACTAAATTCAAAGTGACGGTGGGGTTGAAAGACGAGAGTGCGTACCTCCGCGCCGAGAGTGCCCGCCCTTTCTGTCAAGTAGGCTACTTTTTCCGGAACGCAGTCCGGAATAAGCGTTCCTGTGTATATAGATATCTTCGATGCTGTCATTTCGACATGTCCGCTTCAACCCCTCTTTCGCCTCCCAAAAAGCAAAGTTGGCTTGACGAGCGCAGATGAGGAAGCGGGAACATGAATTCAAGTGCTTCTTATCGATTCAATACGCCCTTAACGGATCCCCGTGCTTTATCTCCATTGGGTGGAGCAAGACCCTTGTCCTATCTTTTCTTTACAGAGCAATAGAAATGATGGTTGCCCCTTGCTGCACTGACCAATGATATCTCAAAAGAGAGAAAGACTTCTATAACTTGCCAATGATATCTAGTGGGCACTACGAACTCCAGGCATACTGTACTTGACCACCCTACTTTGCTTTGTCCCTATTAGGCGAAATCAATACTTACTTTCAATTGGTAGAGAGGAAGAAGAGAACTGACACTAGTAATAGGTTGATGACTTCTCTTAACAGAACTGACACTAGTAATAGGTTGATGACTTCTCTGACTTAATAGCTGGCCGACTTCTCTTCATGGATCACCGTTCTATATAGTTAGGCGCAGCATCGCGTTTAACCACCTATCCCTATTCCCTCAATCGATACCGTCCAACTATCCTTTTATTGGGACAGCAGCATACTTCTCGTTAGGGACAATAGTTCCTATACTTAACTAACCTCTGTGCGCAATCACTGTTTGACACATCATTCTTTCAGCTTTTCGTTCTTGACGACTCTGTTTGACGGAGAGCCTGACCTTGAACTAGCTTTTTGCAACACAAACCACTATCTTTACTTTCCTTTAGCAATAGTATCTAACTATCAATTCATAAGAGTCAAACGGGTGGGTCCATCCCATCTATCGACAGGTCCTGATACCGGATCTGGGAAACAAGCAATACTCGCCGCAATTCCTTAATGAAAAACAGACCTATCTTCTCTTGAAAGACTGTCCTTTCCTCGCTTGTTATTGTGATATCAATGAAAGAAAGCTGGATACTGACTTCTTCCCAAGAGCTCTATCAGCCCTGAATTCCTTAGCCATACGACTCTTCCTTAGTTTCCTAATGCTGGTGGCCCTAGCTAGTGGTGAGACGGGGCATATACTATTCTCGGTCTTATAACGAAGAGGTTGCCTAGTTTGAACCGAACACTGTACTTGATCTCTCGTCCTATCACAAACAAGTCTCTTCCCCCGAGTCCTAGTAGACTAGTCCAAGTAGTCCGGGACAATAGCGTCCCGTCTCTTCGCTGACCCCTGGCACACAATCACTATAAGACAAAGCAAGACAAACCTCTCTTATCCTTCTCGGCTACAAGTTACAAGTTTCCTGTTCCGGTTTCGGCTTGAGGGAAGTGCCTGAAATCGATTCAATTCTTATCTCCGATTTCGAACTTCGGCTGGATTCTTATTACCAAGAGCTATTTTCTTGGTCAGAAGAATGGAAGGACAACGAGAAGATGGTTCGGTTGCTCCTGCTGGAATATTCCATTTATTTAATACTCCGACTCGCGTAACCCCGAATGGCAATGTTGTTATTGCGGTTGGTCAGATCAATAAGACAACAAGGGAGTCAGAATATTCAGATAATAGCAAACAGGGCTTTGGAATCTATGGAAGGAGCCTTCAATGCTTCTCCAGTGTCAACCATTAGTCGATAACAGAATGAAATGCCACAATTAAGTTGAAAAAGAGAGTCATTAAAAAGAGGCATGCTTGAAAAAGAGTACAGATAATATGTTATGGATGTGAGGAGCCTCACCCAGTACTTTTCTTACTAAACTAAAAAACTCTACTCTCCTTTCACAGCCAACCCACCCATTGCTTTTTCGAGCTCGATAAAAAGGAAAGTTCACGTGCCAATCCTTACCATTGGTAACTGTAATTACCAAGCCTAATCTTTCACTGAATACCGAGTAAAGCAAGCAAGAAAGAGGGAAGGAGCAGCTGTTTTCGAGCTAGGCTCGATCCCTTTTTCATCCACTTCTCGCTATTTGTAATTCTACTTGAATTAGTTCTTCCTAAGTTTAGTGAGGTGAGTACTGCATCCATAACTAGAGGACTTGCTTTTCTGCTTGGCTCCCAGGGGAAGTTGGATTGGATAAGAGGAATTGAAAAAAGAAAAAAAAATTACTTTATGTTGTCAAATAATAAATTCCTTGGAAAGTGTTGGTATGGAAGGCAACCGTGGATTCGGCTAGCCATGGAAAGTGAAAGTATGGTGGAAAAAGGAATAAACTTTATTTTCTGTTTGGGAACCGCTTATGATGTATCTAGCATGGAAAGATATTGAAATCTCTCGGTCGTTTTCGTTGACAGGAAAGGCATGCCACCCAAAATATTTTTCTCTATCAATTTAAACCTTGAGCTCTGGCACCTCTACAAATCCCTACTTGCCTCTGCGAAGGGCCTATCTATTTACTTTATGCAATTTTTATTTGAGTCTCCATCTTCTCTTATAAAGCACCAACTAGGGGGCACTATGATCGTACTTGAGCATTAGGTGTAGCTAATATTTGAGTGTGTTTCATGAATGGATCAATGATTGAGCATGATGGGCTAGGGATAACTTGCTTTAGTGTTGATATTTTGAAAGACATGGTTGCTTGTTGATATGCTTGAGTATTAAAGTTTTCATGTCAAAACTAGACTATTGCTTTGAACCATCTAAAAATGTCCAAATGTCCATGCTACAAAGAAAAGAATATGTGATGAACATGTTAGGCAGCATTCCACATCAAAAATTCTGTTTTTATCATTTACCTACTCGAGGACGAGTAGGAATTAAGCTTGGGGATGCTGATACGTCTCCAACGTATCTATAATTTTTGCTAGTTCCATGCTGTTATATTATCAATCTTGGATGTTTTATATTCATTTTATAGCAAATTTATATCATTTTTGGGGACTATCCTATTGACATAGTGCCAAAGTGCCAGTTGCTGATTTTGCATGTTTTTTACTTCGCAGAAAATCAGTACCAAACGAAGCCCAAACACCGTGAAATATTTTGGAGAATTTTTTGGGGCCAGAAGACACCAGATGGGCCAGAGAAGTGCCGGAGAGGAAGGCCGAGGTGGGGAACACCCACCAGGGCGCACCAGAGGCCCCTGGCGCGGCTTGGTGGGTGGTGCCCACCTCGGGACCCCCCTCCATCGACTATCACCTCTATAAATTCTCAAATATTCGGAAAACCATAGAGGAGTCGACGAAACACAATTCCAGCCGCCGCAACTTCCAGAACCTCGAGATCCAATCTAACACCATCACAGAGGGGTGCATCGTCTTCATGGGTGCCTCTCCGATGATGCGTGAGTAGTCCACCATAGACCTAAGGGTCCGTAGGCAGTAGCTAGATGGCTTCCTCTCTCTCTTGATTCTCAATACAATGGTCTCTTGGAGATCTATTTGATGTAATGACTTTTGCAGTGTGTTTGTTGGGATCCGTTGAATTTTGAGTTCATGATCAGTTTCGATCCATGAATATGATTTGAGTCTTCTTTGATCTCTTATTTGCATGATTACTTATAGCCTCATATTTCTTCTTCAAATCTTTGGTTTAGTCAGGCCAACTAGATCGATTTTTCTTGCCATGGGAAGAGGTGCTTTGTGATGGGTTCGATCTTGCGTTGTTCTTTCCCAGTGACAGAAGGGCCAGCAAGGCACGCATGTATCGTTACCATTAAGGATAACAAGATGGGGTCTATTCCTACATGAATAGATATTGTCTATATCATGTCACCGTTCTTATTGCATTACTCCGTTTTTCCATGAACTTAATACACTAGATGCATGCTGGATAGCGGTCGATGTGTGGAGTAATAGAAGTAGATGCAGAATCGTTTTGATCTACTTATCTTGGACGTGATGCCTATATAATGATCATTGCCTGGATATCATCATGATTATTTGATCTTCTATCAATTGCCCAACAATAATTTGTTCACCCACCGTGCGCTATACTCATGAGAGAAGCCCCTAGTGAAACCTATGACCCCCGGGTCTACTTTTCCAACATATTGCTTTCCGATCTACTATTTTGCCGTTTTGTTTTTAGATCTATTAATCCAAAAAAACAAAAATACCTTGCTGCACTTTTTGTTTACCTATTTTATTTTGTGTTCTTGCGAGATCTATTTGCCAAAACTATCACAACCTAATCTATCTTTTTATCGTTGAGAGTTTGACAACCTCTCTTACGCGTCGGGTTGCAAGTATTTGTTATTTGTGTGCAGGTGCTATTTACGTAGGTACTTGATCTTCCTCTACGGATTGATACATTGGTTTCATAACTGAGGGAAATACTTACCCTCTCTGTGCTGCATCATCCCTTCCTCTTTGGGGAAATACCGACGCAGTCTCAAGCCACATCAAAGGAATTTCTGGCGCCGTTGCCGGGGGGGGGGGGAAGCAATCTCTTCGCGTGCCAATCTTGGTGCCAAGGAGACGTCATCAACATCTATCAGGTTCCTAATCACAAATCTCATCTCCTTGCAATTTACATTATTTGCCATTTGCCTCTTGTTTTCCTCTCCCCCACTTCACAAATTTGCCGTTTTATTCGCCTTCTCTTTTTCGTTTTTCCTTTTTCTCGCTAGATCTCTTGTTTGCTTGCAATGTTGTTTGCGTAGTCACGATGGCTCAAGAAAACACCAAGTTGTGTGATTTTTTCAATACCAATAATAATGATTTTATTAGCACTCCGATTTCTCCTCCCGCCACTAGTGCGGAGTCTTGTGATATTAATGCCGCTTTGTTGAATCTTGTCATGAAAGATCAAGTTTCCGGTACTCCTAATGAGGATGTCGCGTCCCATCTAAACACATTCGTAGAATTGTGTGATATGCAAAAGAAAAAATATGTGGACAATGATATTGTGAAATTGAAATTATTTCCTTTCTCCTTGCGGGATCATGCAAAAATTTGGTTTTCTTCTTTGCCTCGCAATAGTATCGATTCTTGGGATAAGTGCAAGGACGCTTTTATTACGAAGTATTTTCCGCCCGCGAAAATTATTTCCCTTAGAACTCAAATCATGAATTTTAAGCAACTTGAGCATGAACATGTTGCACAATCTTTGGAAAGAATGAAATTGATGCTAAGAAATTGTCCTACTCATGGTTTAAATCTTTGGATGATCATACACAAATTTTATGTGGGATTGAATTTTGTCTCTAGAAATCTTTTAGATTCCGCCGCGGGATGTACTTTTGTGGAAATTACTTTGGGTGATGCTACTAAATTGCTAGATAATATTATGGCAAATTACTCACAATGGCATACTGAAAGAGCACCTACTAGTAAAAAGGTTAATTCGCCCTATTACTTCTCCTATGGGCAGTAACGAGGGATCAATTGAGATCGATTCAAATTGGACAAAATTCAGAGTTTCATTTTTCTATATGCATGCGGTACAAAAATCATCCTTTTCTTTACTGCTTTATCTCCCGGAAAGCGCTCTTAGTTCAGTTCGGTAGAACGTGTGTCTCCAAAACCCAATGTCGTAGGTTCAAATCCTACAGAGCGTGATTCTGTTCTTGTTATGTCGAATCCAAAAAAAAGAACTTCTATAAATATAATAAAATGAGACAGTAATGAGGTCCATATCGTCATCGTAATAAAAAGAAAGATCTGCAAGCATTCTTTATGGGAGTCGGGGCTTTCTGATTTGAAGTTGCTGGAAAAGGACCTCTGTGATCGGTTGATCATTAGTAGTTTTTTTTAAGGTAAGTAGGCAGGGGTGTCTTGATCGAAACCGAACTTCAATTCCACCCAGCTCAGATTCTATGCAGCAGTGGGGAAGACCTGTTTATACTTTTTTTGAGAATTCCATTTCTTCCTGCCGCACCCCAATTCTTTCCCAGCAGTGTAAAATTGATATGAGATCTTGAACCCAGGGGGCTCCTATGTTCTGGGCAGAGGCATTGATGCGGGTAGGATGCGTGTCTGCTTTCCTGTTGTTTGAAGGAGTAGATACATTCATTTCCTTTTGCCAGAGTGAGAGTGAGAGTTGTGTGGGATGTTGACAATCACTATCTCGTCTAGTGACGAGTGCTAACCTTACATGAATCATGCCAAGCACAGAAGAAAAAGAGGGGCTGGGCTGGTCTTAACTGAAAGTTGTCCTTGTCCGGCTGAGGAAAGAAAGGGATGACGAGACGGGGACCCAAAGGTTGCCGGTGAGGAGGCCCGATGCAATGTTCGAAACTGTTGTTCCAGTTGTTCCTGTATGAGGAAGAAGACTCCTTATGAAAGCAGGTGAAAACCTTTGTTCCTTGTTCCTCGGCCTTAGTTAGCATTTTTTCGAACAGTGAAATACACCTTTGTCCTGCGTTGCATGGTGAGAGTGTGAATGGAGACGGGGTGCCACTTTTAAATAGGGGCAATCCCGAATAAGAATTGAAGGAAAAACAGGCAAGCACTCAAGCGTGAGCTGAAATACCGGGTCCTCACATAGGAAAATTAGTATGACAGGCCGATAGATCCAGGGTCCCCAGGTCCAAATTCTTTCCAATCAAGTACGAGTTCAAAACAGAGTTTTCCGGGGCTATCGATTCGTAGTTTTCGAATCTATCGAGTTTCTCCGGATCAGGAGGCTTTACATACAAAGCCGACAACACGGTAACATTACGCTTCTCTTTCTTATTCTTATTTATATAATTTGTGCTACTTTCACATGAAGTGAAAGGGACGCTGTTCAGAAGAGCCTTCCTACATTTGCGCCCTGCTAAAAGCTATCGCACCACATGGTGCAGAGACACTCGACAAAAGACGAGCAACAGCCCTTGGCAGCCCCCATGGCTGCTGCCTCTGCGCCATCTTGCACTCGATCCTCCGGCCTTCTGCCTGGATCCAAGGATGACGGAACCTGGGGCGGGTTCAAAATGGCAGGGACTTCAACTGGTGGAGCAGGCAGAGCGGGGGGCGCATCCGCGGGTTGAGCCTGATCCCCCGCTGGATCTGGCAGAACTGGCGGTGCGTCTGCGGGTTGAGCCTGACCCCCTGCAGGATTTGGTAAAACTTTCTCTCCGTCATCTAATAAAACAGTTTCAAAACGAAATTCATGGGTAAACAAAAATCAAATAAAAAGAAAATGCAATTCGTTGGGGGAACGGGTTACACGATGAATCATCCCCCTATTAAGAAACCAAAGTAATAATAATGATACGAAAATCAAAAGGAGAAGGAAAGGCAATTCTAGGCCGATGGGAAAATGAAAAAAGAATTTCCCGAAAAAAAGGATGGGACCTGGAAATGGAAAACAAACCTACTATAATACGAATCCTCTTCTCGGGGATCATAATGTCAAGTTGCTTTCTTACTCGAAAGCTGTTGCGCGGTACTCGAAAGTACTAAATAGATAGGCGCTTGGGCCAGGTACAATTGAACGAAAAGAAGCAAACTACCGTTGTTTTAGGAGGTATGGGAGGGCGGAGACCGATCGAGAGAAGTGTCTTTTCTTGGCTATCCGGATTTATTGGATCATTCCTTCCTGTGACGCCTTTTCCCCCATCCATCTCCTACGCTACGCATGGAGTTAGCACAGTCTATGACTCGGTCCTGGGACTCCTTCTTTCTATGTATAGACATAAGGAGGTTCTGCTTTCTATTTATAGCTACTGGATCGTAGTATTTCCTAAGAAAAAAGGATACGCGAAACGTAGTTCCAATACCTCTGATGTGGTCCACCCTAAGAGCAAGCCAAAATTCTAGGTGAATGAAAGGGCAACTGCAGTTCAGCCTTTGATTGACTTCAACACAACTTACCCTTTAGGGTAATAGGATGCCACTACTTTCCCTTTAATCATTCAAGTTGGATAAAAAGATAGGAATAGGGATTTTCTTCTTGATCCAATCGGTACTCTTCTCTTGAATTGAGGGGTGGCCAAAACACCTTGTACCTTTCCCAATACTTGACCTTCGATGCAATTGTTTACCTTTCTAGTTTTGACGATGGAATGAATCTACTTTTGACTTGTCCTCCATATGCAATAGTTTGATTGTCAGGTTTCAAGAATGCTGGAAGAGAAGGGAAACCTCAGAGGCAGAAGGTAGAAAAACGATTTCATCATCTTATGGAAGGCATTTCCGTTTTGGTAGACCATTGGGGCAGAAGGAACACTCACCGTAGGCAATTCGTAACTCTATAGATGCAAACCTTTGAGGTAGGCATTGACCATTTGGTACTGTCACTAGTTCGGCATACTATAGAAACCCTTTGGTATAGGTAGATGTGAAGCTACATCAAAAAATTTCATTCTATAGATAGCTTAAGTTTGATACCTTCACAAATCCCCATCGTTGACCGAGATGGAGGTAATCTAACCATTGGAATATTTCCTTTCTGAAACCTGCTATCTTTCCACTTCTATCGGCTCACAACTTTTGGATCAATTCTGCGATAAGGCTGGATGGCCAAGGCGCCCTTTCGAGACTAGGACTCTCAGGTGGGTAAGATTCGGAAAACAGAAAAGCTAACCTGAATTCCTGCTTATCCCTAGGCTGCTGCTCTGTACTGCCTTTCCTCAAGTCGGTATCTTCTTCCATCATGAAAGTCGGTAAGCAATCTAGTCGGCAACAGGGAAATCAGGAACTCAAACTAATAGCTTCCTTGGTCTCTGAACAGAGCACTACACTAGATGAGGGAATCGATGGATGTGCACCTTTTAGGGGAAGAATGCCACAACCCTTCCTTCCGATACTTTGGGCCTTACAAGATTCTAGCACGTGTTGGTGCTGTTCCATATTAACACCGGGAGCTACCTTCAACTTCTCAAGTGCACCCTGTATTTTTCACGTCTCTAAGCTTCGACGTGTT